>CM076580.1:406726619-407926619 GCA_034641835.2 Pinus albicaulis | reverse complement strand
TAATTTTCTGATTTCTCTACAAGTTTTTAGGTCTTCACATATGTATTTAAGCTAAAATCATGCCATTATAACTCCTCAAGCTGAGATTTTTACTTGTATTCTCCTCCATGATAAGTTTTAGGAACTTTCATAGCAAACACTCTGTTTTTATAATTGGAGTTGTTACGAAAGTTGGCTAAACTTTCCAATGACTAGATAAGCTCGAGGGACATTAAATTTTTTATTTTCCCATTTATGATGACCCCTACTACATTCATAATGATCCAAAAACCTAATTTTATGACAAAAATAACCTTTGTAGATGTGATTATTTTGAAGAAAAACTTAAAACCCTAACTAACTTAACCTAATTGACTCAAAGACAAACCTAAGTGTTGTCATGGACAAAAAAGGCTCCAATGGGGATTTTGCGCCCCTAAGGTGTAGAAAAGAACCAACAGATCAGGTGCCTTATCTATTGGGCTGAACCTTTTGTCATATTATTTAGCCTGCATTCGACCCTTGACATGGTCTTGGAGAAAAAACACTATACAAACCGAAACTTGCAACTACAATCTTCAAACTAAATGATGAAAGAGATGCTTGCCCAACAAACTTATTTATGTATATGCCAATCGTACTCTAACAACTAAAAACCAAATGTTCAATTCAAGAAATATGAAACTTCTAGTATAGCCAGTCAAAGAGTTGATCCAACACCCGAGCTTCTTGACTGCTCTTGAAAAAAATAAGAAGTGGATCATCTCTTGACAACTCGCAATGAAAATTGAATCCATGCTCCATAAAAGAAACAAAAATTGTCTTGGTTGATGACTTCAATAGACTTACCATTGGATCTTAGAAACCATGAAAAATATCCTCTTTTGATAAAAGCAGCAAATCAACAAAAGGATCCTTGAAAACACTGGAAAGTATCATGTCCTAATGACCCAAAGGATAATCTTCATTCGTAACTACAGGTTGTCCCTATTTTATGCCTTCAACATCATTATTAATAAAATACTTCGACTGTTCATGAAAATATACGATGGGAGAAACCATATCATGTGCTACATGATTGTTAAAAATTGACTTTTCATGCATTGCAACAGGAACTTCATGTATATCATCATGCACAAGTAGGAATTTTTGATCATTTAAATCTGTATCAAGACATTTTGGGACAACGACTTGTGGATCAAAAATCTGCTGATTATTCTCTATAAGTGTTTCCTTATGACAGATTTCAAACATACCCAAGGAATCAACCTCCTCCTCATGATGAAAAGAAACATGTTTCACATAAGCTTATCCTTGTTCCTGCCCATTTTCATGTTGATCAAAATTCAACTCTTTGTTCTCAAAATTCTCAAAAAAAATTTCATATGCTCGAGGATTATCATTAATTTCTTGGGTATAATTTTCTTGAAACAAAGGTTCAAAAAATGAACAAAGTGAACAGCCCTGTAACTGACCATCTTTATGTTCCTCTTTATCACCTAAATATTAGGAAAGCTACTGTAGATTTTCACAAATTTCATGGGATATAACTTGGTTGTCAAAGTGCTGATCTATTTCATCTTTAAACAAAGAAGACACATCTGCTTGTTGGAAACCTTCTTGATTATCATGACAACTAGACTGAGAAGAAAATTCATAAAGTGCCTCTAATATCTCCTCATCATCCATACATTCTACATCATCATCAATATTTTTAATATATTGAATAAAACCTTTCCAAGGATTACAATAGTCTTGAACAATGGTAATGGAGGATGAGATTTTCCGTAATGTCCAAAAAACATTCTATGAAAATATTTAAGAGAACAAAAGATTACTAATTTTAACCCTTCATACCATACTATAGCTTTGTCTTCTAGGGTAGTCATAAACATCTTCATGAGACAATCCTTAGGAAACTCAACCCTCAGTCTACATTCATGTATATGAAATTTAACCAAATGCAGACCAACGTCATCTTTCATTTCATCTTTGAACATGGGAAGATGGGTAAACCAATCAACACAAGGCATAGGATTTTGAAAACAATAGGTGTGAGCCAGATCCATAGGAGCATACCTAACATTTATTATTTCTTTAGAAATCATCTTGGAACTTCTTCAAAAAGTGGAGTCACCATGAAGCTTTTATCTTCTATATCATTTGAGATTGGATTTTCCAGGGTAATATCACAACCTTCAAAATAAAAATCTGATTTCCTGTTACCCTCAAGAATCAACATGAAGAGACTCAAAGAAAATCCGGGAAATGGAGATTTTTGGCTCCGAGCAAATGCACCAAAATGTTATCACTAGGCTAGGCCAAGTTGGGTTGTGTCAACCCCCAACCAAGCATAAATATTTCAACCAACTTTTAACTGGAAGTTATCCCTTCCAGTCTAAGAGGGCTCTCTCAAGGAAAACAATGGAATATTCAAGATACAATTCAAATTTACAAATGGCTAAGTATTTTTATTGTTCATGTGATTTTTTTGTAGGTGGAAGAGTGTAATTACAACTACCATTGGGAATGTAATTAGCTAAGGAAATTCAATTACACACAAATTGTATTCATGGAAGCTGAGGCAAATTGGCTCAAACATAAAGTAACTCTTACAACAAAAACACAACAAATGAAGGAAGTTAGAGTAGTTAATTATGAATTCCAATTAATCATATTGCCATGAAGCTAATAACAATATGAAAAATAAGGAAAAAAAATACATAAGCCAAGGAGAATCTCAGGTTGTAAAATAGTCTGCTGCAAAATGTATACTAGCTCATAAAGAAAATTTACATAAGTAGCTCTCTCATAACATTCAACAACTCTAAAAGTGAAAAAATTCCACATATTTAGAGTGAGGCCTCCTTTCTAATCCTCTACCACCTGGGCTAGAATCAATGCTTCAGCTTGGAGACCAAATTCTAATTTAATTACCACTCATGGAGACTTTCTAGGGATATTTTCTGTTTTGTAGAGTTTGTACAAAAAAAGGAGTCTATCACTATTTAAGAACTTTAAAATAATTTTATGTTGACCCTTATTTAATATAACTAAATGATGATGTGTTGGATGGCTTATGTGCTAGCTTCCACGTGGAGGTTGACTTGTTGACTTGCTGATCTGGACCTCCACCTAGTCGAATTTCAAATTTCTGCACAAATATGGCTAGTAAAAATTATGTAAAATAGGCCTCAATGATAGGTATGTATTTTCCAAACCCTGATAGTTGTGAAAACACTGACAAAGGATTTTTTATATGAGCTCGTGCTAAAGAAAAACCTCCTTCATATTTCGAAAATTCCTTTCCATTTGGTCAGAAAGTGAGCTTGAAGTTGACTACTAAAACAATCATTTCCATAATTTCCGTAGCAAAAATTTAGTAGCAAATTCCAAAAACACTCTCCTAAAAGTTATCCTATTTTACTAACTATTCCAGGGTCTTCTATGATTTTTATGAGCTAAGCACATGCTTATAACACTTCCCTTTCTGAGATTTAAACTTGTATTTTTATCCATTGAAAGCTACAACAATTTTGTAGCAAGTTTGGTATAAAATTACAAAGAACATCCCTCTATTACTTTTCTGATTTCTTTGTAAGTTTTGAGGTCTTCACTTATGTATTTAAGCTAAAATAGTTCCATTAGAACTCCTCAAGCTGATATTTTTACTTGTATTCTCCTCCATGATAAGTTTCAGGAACTTTCATTGCAAATACTTTGTTTTTATAACTGGAGTTGTTACGAAAGTTGAATAAACTGTCCAATGACTAGATAAGCTCGAGGGACATGAAATTTATTATTTTC
Organism: Pinus albicaulis; assembly: GCA_034641835.2. Taxonomy (NCBI): domain Eukaryota; kingdom Viridiplantae; phylum Streptophyta; class Pinopsida; order Pinales; family Pinaceae; genus Pinus; species Pinus albicaulis. The sequence continues at coordinate 407,922,833 of CM076580.1, read as the reverse complement.
CTATTTATGATGACCCCTAATACATTCATAATGACCCCACAAACTAATTTTATGACAGAAAAAATATTTTTTGATGTGATTATTTTGAATAAAAACTTAAAACCCTAACTAACTTAACCTAATTGACTCAAAGACAAACCTAAGTGTTATCATGGATAACAACTCTCATCATGTTTTGATTCACAATTAAATGAAAAATGTATCTATGCCTAAATAGAATATAATGCAATTAATGTGATGCAGAAACAATGGTTCGTAGGGATTCTCAGATAAGTATGAGACCCTTATGCTCAGATCTATTGTTTACACGTGTAGATTACTTATTTGTGACATGTTTGACAAAATGCATGTCATGGCTAGTAGTGGTCCAGTCAAGTTCTTGTTTGAATGTTTTCTTGTGCACCATTATTTCACTAATTTAATTCATTCCTGAACTTTTCATTGAGTTTTTGGCAGTGGCTTGTGCTTTGGGCTTTAAAAAGTGCCTTAAATCCTGCGGATGTGGGCACATGTATGGGTAATTTAGCTTGTGCATGTGTATAAAGCCTCTGAGACACAATCATGTAGGTTTGTGCATGCATCCAGAGCTTAAGTGGGTTAAAAACTTAGTGGGACCTAGGGGCTAGTTACCTGAGTGGTTAGGATGGTTCCCGAGAGTCTTATTGCTGATGTGGAAGGTCTGTATGATGTGTTTTCATCGATTCCACTTCCTTAAGGTCATCTAGGTGGTTGAATCATATCATAGTAGCCTCTCGTCACATGTTTACCCCAGTTCGCTGGTTACTTGGGTAGATGTGGGATGAGGGTGTTACAGAGTGGTATCGGATCATGGTTCACCCTCCGGAATGGATGGGCAGTGTGTGTTGGTTATGCATTCATGTCGATTTCCCATGTATTAATCATCCTTGTGGTCTATATGCATGTTGCATATTCATGGTGTTGTTCATGCTTGTAGTGATGTCACCATGTGTTAAAGGATGTTGTTGTTGTGAAGTGTGTCGTCATGGGTGTATGATTGGTTATGCATTTTGATGTGTTTTTCATGCATACATGTCAGTTGCATATGTGTTTTGTATGTTAGTGGACTATGTGCCTTTTGTGTATGCATGGTGGTGGTCATTGTTGCAGTTGTGTCGCCATGTGGAAGTTGATGATGTTTGTTGTTTGATGTGATCTTCATGAGTGCATGTCGATTATGCATTTTTTATGCATGTTAGTGTCCATATGTTGCTATGCATGCATTGCTATGGTTATGGTTGTTTTCCATGAGGTCATTGTATGCAATCATGTCATCATGATGTTTTTGGTATGTTATGATGATAATGTGTTCGCTGAGATAGATAAGGACATGCAGATCATCAAAGTGAAGTTGTGGCACTAGACTTCGGGGTAAGAGGATATTGTCATACATGTATTATATGTTTGGCATGTAGGTTTTTATACGTATTAGGGTTATATACATGTTTTTCATCTTATTGTTGTTGTAGTTACATGTATGACAAATGCTAGTTGACCAATTTAGTTATATGCATTATGCTTATGTGTATACCTCTGATTCTATTGATGTTATGGTCACATACATGAGATATGTTAGTCAACTAGTGTGCCCATATGTACATTGGTTGGTTTGTCATGAATGGTATTAACTTGATGACTATGTTATATGTTGTTGATGATTATGTTATATGTTTAACTTCTTGTTGTTATATGTTAGTTAAATTGATGATTAGTGGTATTGCCTTTAAGATCTTGATGTTATATGTACCATGATAGTTTTATTGGCCTATGCATATGGTTATGGTTATGAAATTCAGGTATGAGATGATATAGTTGTGATATTGGGCTGTACTAATCTAGATTGACTATGCATATGTGATTTTAATGCATGAATGACAAATTGTTTATGAGTTTATGATGTGAACATATTAGCTAGTCACTGTTATGGATATCATGATGTTATTTATGCTTGAGTTGGTATGTTGAGAAGTTATATTTTGCTAATTTGGATTGATTATGAAGACAATATAGCCTCCCCTGAGAAACATTATGATTAGCATGCTTGGCACAGCAAGGTAAGGTAACTGGTATGTTGTTATATTAATTATATGCTAGCAGTTATGTGTTTATGGTGGTATGATGCAGGGAATTTCATAGAAAAGAGACTGCCATGAAATATTGAAGAAGGCTCAGGTTCAACTTTCCTTTGGAGGCACTTTGAACCATGGGGATTGAGTCATGGTGTTTGTTACCAGTCTTGTGCTTTTGGTCTTTTAAGATTTGTTGCACTTTATTTGTGGCTTTGTTTATGTCTAGTGTATCACCATACCACTTTGTTTGTGGTGTCACATTGGTATTGGATTTCATGGCTTTCTTCTTGTTTATGCTTGTTCTTTCCTTTTATGTTTTGAGAGTCTTAGGAATTGGTTTGGGAATGAGGAAATTTAATGGAGCTCAGGGAAACCTGTGTGGTATCCAATAGGTAATGTAAGACCCAGATGAAGCTCGGTGCATGAGTAAAGGGAAAAGGAAGGGAAGAATGTGACAATTGGTTGGATTGATTGGGTCCATTGTGGTAAATGGACAGTGGCAATTCAAAAATGAGAAAGGAAGCAAAAACTTGGTAAGGTAAATGGATATGTAGTGTTTTATTCCTTGGCTATGTTGGGAATGATTGTTCTCAATGTTGTACATGGTGTGCATGCATAAAGGAAGTTATCTTAACCTTAACCTTATGCTATATGGTAATTGCATTGTGATCATGACTAGGGTGATTTTTATGTATGCATACATGTATGTATGTCGTGTCTGACAGGGTCGTCATGGATCATGATTATTTAATGCTAATTTTTATATGTATATATGTTGTGTGTATGTCATTGTTTGACATGATCATGATATATTTATGCTAATGATTATATATATGTATGTATGTATGTATCTATGTCATTGTTTGACAAGGTTGTCAGGGATATTTCTTGTGGAGGAATGATTTCTTATGCAAGTGAATGGCATGAAGAGGTTCTTGTCTTATGAGGAAACATGTGGGAAGAGTAACCCTGATAGATCTATGAGGTCAATATCATGTGGAAATGAATTGATATTATATGCTTATACCATGCCCATGTTTATGTCATGGATAGGTAATGTTGAGGGATACATCATTGGAATTAAATCAATATGATATGTGACATGATAGGATAAACATGGATAGTGGAAAGACAATAGAATCAAGTTCTATTTGCAGAGTTATTGTGTGGTCTATGGATGTGTAGTACTATTGTTGTGTATATGTTTCACATGTTTTATATTCAGTGACTGTACATATGGTGATGTGTACATGTAACATATGTAGTATTGTGTACATATGATGTTTTATTATTGTATTACATATGGTTTTGTGTGTATATTGCATATATAGTGCTAGGTATAGATGGTGCTATGAACATGTTGGATATGACATTTTGTGTGCATATGGTGTTGTGTACATGTTGTATATGTAGTGTTGGGTATGTATGGTTTTATGTACATGTTGTATATGCAGTGCTATGTACATATGGTTTTGTGTGTGTGTTGTACATATGGGTACTATATACATATGTTTTTGTTGTTGAGATTCAACAAGATGATGATCCTAGTGAAAATTAAGCACCTACATTAGGTGGGGCTCGCAGGCTATTTTTAGGTGTATGTCTATTTTTAGAAATGTGATCATATTCTATTTATAGCAGGAGTATATTTATAGATGGTTGAGACAATTCTATTTAGAGATTAGATTCTATTTTTAGATGCATGGTAGAAGTCTATTTATACATCTCATGTCTAAAAATAGATCGGATGTTAATTATTATTAGCCCTTCATAATAATTGGACAATAAATAATAATCTATTCTCTTGAAGCACTTGATTTCAGTTAACTGATGTGGCAAACCAGTTCACTGAAGGAATTACAAGTTCTAAGGTTGGTTGGTGGGACATGCAGAGTGGAATTTGTTATAACTGAGTGATACAAAGTTGTAATAGAGTTGGATGTGTAGTTATGTGAGTTGTTATTTAGCTTAACTCAGTTAAGTGAGTTAAACTCAGTTGTGCTAGTGGTAAATAGTTGTAACTAAAGATACACTAGTGAGAGATCAATGAATTAATTAATTAATTAATTCACAAGTAGTGGTCTCACATGCAACTGAAGAAATACTATAGTTAACTACATGCATGTCAGATCCAGTGGAGACCCAGTTGAGCGATAGGTGAAAGGGTCTGTTTGACTATCAGTTGTGACTATAGTGGTGCATTCAATGCAACTACACACACATTGGAGATTCCAATGAGGATTGCGCAGTCAAGGCAAGGCAATATTGAATTCATTCAAGGATCTTCATCAACAGGGATTGCGCAGTGGAGGTAGGCTGTCAGGAGGCAATAAATTGGTGCATGTGTGAACAAATTTTTGTATGACAGTGTGAGACGATTGTATACTGTACTAAGAGATCTTGGAGTAGATATTTTTATGAGATTGTTTCCTGATCCATGATATACATAATATATGAGTTGGCGATTAAATTTCTACAAATAATTAACTAGAAGGATTCTGTATTTAACAATGGATATAATTGTTAGATCAAGAGAATCCGGTAATAAATCACGGTATTTATAAATTTATACATGGTATCAGAGCATTGAAGGTTGCAATATTGAATCAGTAGCTGAGTTTAGTTGGTGGAAACAATTCGAATTTGTTGCAATAATTTCTTGGTGCGACAGTTGAGTAAACATCGAAATGGCTTTCAATGGTTTGCAGTTGGAGTATGCACTTGAGGGAAGCTAGAACTAAATTGCATGGAAGGATAGGATGGAGGTGGTGCTTGAAGATAAGGCCTTGAAGGAATTCATTGACAGTGATGTTCTTAAGCCCACTTCAACGGATGCTGCATTACTTGATGCATGGAAAAAGAAAGTAGCGAAGACGAAAAAGATTATGTTGGAAGGTGTGAGAGACCATATTGTCTCAAGCCTTCATCGGAAAGCCACTCCTTTTGCAATGTGGAAGGCTTTGACAGATCTTTTCCAAGGTAGCAATGACCATAGGAAATTGGCGCTGAAGGATAAACTCAGAAAAATCAAAATAAAAAAGGGCGACAATATTCCTAAGTATCTCACAAATTTTGTCTAATGTCGGGATGAACTGGGGAGTGTGGGAATCATGGTTTCTGATGATGATTTGGTGATATTGGATCTTTTGGGAACTTCCTAAGAGTTGGCACAGTTATCAAGACTCTTTCAACGGACGGGAAAAACTGTCGGATTGGGAATGACTATGGTCGGATCTAGTGCAGGAGGAGTTCAGGCAGAACACTAGGGATGGCTCTTCATCAAAGCAAGATGATGAAGAGGATTATGCTTTGGCTACAAAAGAAAGGAAATGGAAGGGGAAGAAATTACACTCAAAATTCGATGCTAAAGGCAAGAAGCTAGATTTTTCCAAGGTGAAGTGTTTTCACTGTCATGAACATGGGAATCTCCCCACTAACTTCCCACCAAAAAAGAAGAACAAGAAGGTTGTTGGAGCTGCAGCTGGTGAGGCCCTTGCCTCACAATTTGAACTTGATTTCTCTTTTATCGCATGCTTGGTTTCAAGCACAATGGGATCGATGTGGTATATTGATAGTGGTGCTTCCTTCCACACGACAGGAGATAAGGATCTCTTCAGTGACTTCGAGGAGAAAGATCTCCAAATGCATATAGAGATGGGCGACGATGGATGATATAGTGTGACCAGAATTGGTACCATTACCTTTGAGAGGGATTCAGGTAAACCATTTCTATTGAAAGATGTTGTGCATGTTCCAGGTCTAAAGAAGAACTTGGTCTCAGTTGCGATGTTGGAGGACATAGGTTATGACGTTTTTTTTAGCCATGGAAAGGCTTTCCTACGACATAACACAATGGATCAAACCAATAGAATAGGGATTCGAGTCAAGAATCTCTACAAGCTGGAGGTAGATGGCTGCGCTGCAATGGTGCGCAAAAAAGAAGAAGTGGTGAGCCGGGATGAGGGCGAATTATGGCATAGGCGATCGGGCCATCTTCACCATGGCGCCTTGAAAATATTGTAGCAGATTTCTATTGGACTTCCCAAGGGTACACTTGCGCAGATAGATCAGTGCAAGGGATGTACTATGGGTAAGTTTGTGAAGACCACTTTTCATGAAAAGGAGAACTGTTCTTTGGTGATCCTGGATAGAGTTCACACAGACGTGTATGGGCCATTCTTGATTTATTCAACAACAAAACACAGGTATTATGTTATTTTTGTTGATGAATATTCTCGTAGATGTTGGATCTTCTTCATGCAGAAGAAAGGTCAAACATTCTCAAAGTTCTGCGAGTTTAAAGCATTGGTGGAGAAAGAGTTGGGGAAGAAAATGAAGGCTCTGCGGAGCGATAATGGTGGTGAATATATCTCGAATGAATTCAAATACTTTTGTAGCAAGGAAGGAATTCAAAGAAAACTCATAGCGCCTCTTAACCCAAAGTAGAATGTGGTCGTAGAGAGGAAGAACATAACGATCATGGGTGCTACACAAGCTATGCTGCATGATCAGGGCCTACCAATGCACGTGTGGGCAGAAGCATGCAACACTGCAGTTTATGTGAAAAATCGTTGTCTTGATAGAGTACCTGGCATGAGTACACCTAAAGAAGCTTTTACTGGTAAAAAAACTAGATGTTTCTCACTTTAAGATTTTTGGCTCATATGTTTATGTGCATGTGACCAAGAATGTGAGGAAGAAGCTGGAGTCGACTACTGAAGTTGGGATATTTGTGGGGTACACAGAAACACCCCATAATTATCGTGTGTATTTTCCAAACAATCGAATTACTGTGGTGTGACGAGATATAAAATTCAATGAGGAGAAAGCCATGAAGTTGTCGCTTGAGAGAGAGCTAGACTTGCATGCAAAGGAGGAACTGCTTGTTCCCAAAGATGAGTCTCTAGATGTGGATCAGCCATAGGAGGAGGTTCATGGAGTGGATGAGTCTACTCAGGCAGAGCCAAACATCAGAACTGGTAGAAGGCGTACCACAGAAGCTGAGAGGCTGAAGCTTGATGTGGCACAGAATGTAGGAGTCCCTACTTCACAGCGCAAACAAAGACAGTCTCCTGGCCAATTCACTGGATACATGGCTCTCATGAGAAAATCTATTGTGACTGAACCATCTTCCTTTCAGGAAGTAGTGCAGGTGTTACACTGAAAATTGTCACCTTGACATTCTGCTGACTGTATGAGCTCATTATTACTCATACTTCCTCCTTCTGCAAGTCTAACATACCAGCTCCTCATGTCAAGCTTCAAAATCAGAGAAAAATCCCTAAAATCCCCTAAGAATTGGTATCGCACTTTCTCTATGCATTCCCTGCGGTCCCGCACCTAAATCTCAGCCTGCCTGCGGAACCATACCGCACGTTATTTGTGTAATGGGTGCGGACCCCTGTAAAACATAAAAAGGCGAGAAAGTGAAGATAAAAAGTGAATTTCAGATGAATTCTAGAAGATTCTGGATGGGAATTTTCGGGAATGGATACGCTTTGAGAAGGTTCATGCATCCCTCACTTGATGGAGCTAACCCCTTGATGTAAAGAGCTAATCCCTTTGAAGGAGGATTCTATCCCTTCATATTTGGAACAAGAAACCTCCTCTTTTCCACTATAAAAAGAGGCCTTGGGTAGCCTCAAAGGGAGTTCAAGCTTAAGAGATTTGAAGTTAAATGCTGTTGAGATTCAGTCTCAAATAACTAAGACTTTCTGTGAGGTTAAATCACTCTTTTTGTGAAGTTCAATCACTCCTCTCTAGTTGTCTTGGTTCAAAGAGTGCAATGCTTGTCAAATTAGAAGAGATTCCTGCTTCGGACCCCGGGAGGACCTGCACAACATCAAGGCACAGGTTGTAAAGGTTTTCTATATTTGAAGTTAATACAAATATACTCATTTCTCTCATTAAACTGTCTATTCATGGTTTATTTCATAAATTCCTTGATCATTATGATAAGTATGATTTATAATAATGTCTATACAGGTACTGCTTAATCTTTTTGCTTGTTTGTGACTGCAGATTCACGAGGAACATTCTTTCAGTGCACAGGAAGGACTTCAACGAAATCAAGCAAGCGCTGGACATAAGGTAGGCCTTACACCTATGTAGTGTTTTTTATGAATCATATATGCTTAGAGAGAGATTAGTATAATTGGCTGTTTGTTGCTAGTTACCTTTTGTACTAGAGAGATCGGTCTTGTCCGCAAGACGGATTAATCTACACAACAGCAGGAGCCCAAATGGGTAGATGCAATGGTGGAGGAGTATGACGCCATTGTCAGAAACGGTGCTTGGGAAATTGTTCCAAGGCCGGTTGATAAATTAGTGGTAGGTTCAAGATGGATCTATAAGGTAAAGAAAGCTGCTGATGGGAGTGTTGAGAAGTATAAGGCAAGATTTTTGGCACAGGGCTTCTCACAGATCGAGGGGATTGATTATGAAGAAAAATTTGTACCTGTCGAATGGTATTCTTCCATAAGGACCATCCTTTCTCTCTTAGCGCAGATGGGTTGGCACATTCATCAGATGGATGTGAAGACTGCATTCCTTAATGGGACCATTGAGGAATAAGTGTACATTGAGAAACCTAAAGGATTTGAGATCTTCAGCAGTGAGTTTCATGTGTGTAGACTCAAAAAAGCGCTATATGGGCTGAAGCAGGCACCTCGTGCTTGGTACACTCGGATCGACAGCTATTTTAGTGGACTTGGCTTCACCAAAAGTGAGGCAGATGCAAACCTATACCAGATCGTGGTGGAGGGTAAGCTTTTAATCATTTTTCTTTATGTTGATGATTTAATATTGAGTGGTGATGAGCAGCTGATACACTCATGCAAGGAGGATCTTGCAAAGGAGTTCAAGATGAAGGATATGGGCCTCCTTCACTATTTCCTTGGATTGGAAATATGGCAGTGAGAAGGTGAACTGTTTGCGTCTCAAGGAAAGTATGCATGGGAGATACTCAATAAGTTTCACATGGAGGGCTGCAAACCCATGGATACTCCTCTTCTAGGAAACTGGAGGAAAGAGGATGCTACATCGATAGAGGTAGTGGATACTACTATCTATCGACAGTTGGTGGGTTCGCTCATGTATTTAGTTAATACAAGATCGGACATATGCTATGCGGTGAACCAGCTTAGTCAAGCGATGGTTAAGCCTACCAAGCTCTTTTTCAAGGTGGGAAAGCATGTCCTGAGATATCTTAAGGGCACATCTGAGTATGGCTTACGGTTCAGACAAACAAATGAAGTGAAGTTGCATGGCTTCATGGATGTAGATTGGGCAAGCAACCCAACGGACAGAAAGATCACATCAGGAGGGGTTTTCAGTATTATATCTACAGCATTTTCTTGGTATAGCAGGAAATAGAGATCCATGGCACTCAGTTTAGTGGAAGCAGAATACATGGCAGCAAGTCAAGCTGCACGTGAGGCTATTTGCATGAGGAAGATCCTGGTCGGTTTGTTCGGTTCTCATTTAGATCCTATAGTGATTCATTGTGATAATCAGAGTTGCATTAAACTCTCGATTAATCCTATTTTTCATGATAGATCTAAGCATATAGATATCTGATATCATCATACCAGAGATTGTGTGCAGTGAAATATCATGTTGCTTCAGTACATTCCTACGGAAGATCAGGATGCAGATATTCTGACGAAGGCGCTCACCAGGAGAAAATTTGAATACCATAGAGACATGATCGGGGTGAAGGATAATCCATTTCTTGTTGAGAGGGAGTGTTGAGATTCAACAAGATGATGATCCTAGTGAAAATTAAGCACCTACACTAGGTGGGGCCCACAGGCTATTTTTAGGTGTATGTCTATTTTAGAATGGTGAGCATATTATATTTATAGCAGGAGTCTATTTATAGATGGTTGAGAAAATTCTATTTATAGATGAGATTCTATTGTTAGATGCATGGGCGAAGTCTATTTATAGATCGCATGTCTAAAAATAGATCGGATGTCAATTATTATTAGCCCTTAATAATAATTGGACAATAAATAATAATATATTATCTTGAAGCACTTGATTTCATTTAACTGATGTGGCAAACCAGTTCATTGAAGGAATTACAAGTTCTAAGGTTGGTTGGTGGGACATGCAGAGTGGACTTTGTTGTAACTGAGTTATACAAAGTTGTAACAGAGTTGGATGTGTAGTTATGTGAGTTGTTATTTAGTTAAACTCAGTTAAATGAGTTAAACTCAGTTTTGTTAGTTATAACTAGTTGTAACTAAGGATACACTAGTGATAAATCAATGAATTAATTATTTAATTAATTCACAAGCAGTGGTCTCACATGCAACTACAGAAATACTACTGTTAACTATATGCATGTCAGATCTAGTGGAGACCCAGTTGAGAGATAGGTGAAAGGTTCTGTTTCGCTATCAGTTGTGACTATAGTGGTGCATTCAATGCAACTACACATACATTGGAGATGCCAATGAGGATTTCAAAGTCAAGATAAGGCAAGCTTGAATTCATTCAGGGATATTCATCAGTAGGGATTGCGCAGTGGAGGCAGGTTGTCAGGAGGCAGTAAATTGGTGCATGTGTGAACCAATTTTTCTATGACAGTGTGAGACGATTGTATATTGTACTAAGATCTCTTGGAGTAGAGCTTTGTATGAGATTTTTTCATGATCCATGATATAAATAATATATTTATGGTTTTTAGCTTTCATGTTTCCCAGTAAAAGCATTTGTGTTATGTGCAATTGAATTTCCACAAAGAATTAAGTAGAAGGATTATGTATTTAACAGTGGATATAATTGTTAGATCAGGAGAATCCGGTAATACATCACCGTATTTATAAATTTCTACATTTGTGTGCATGATTGTACATGTGGTTTTGTGTACATGTTGTACATGTGGTGTTGTGTGCAGGTGGTGTCGTGTACATGTCATGCATGTGGCGCTATGTACATGTGGTGTCGTGTACATGTCGTGCATGTGGTGTTGTGTACATGTAGTATTGTGTACACATTGTACATGTGGTGTGGTGTACATTTGGCATTGTGTACATGTTGTGTAGGTGGTGTCGTGTACATGTGATGTTGTGCACACATTGTGCAAGTAGTTTTGTGTACAGTTGGTACTGTGTACGTGTTGTGCATATGGTACTGGTATACATGTGGTATTGTGTGCATGTAGTACATGTTGTGTTGTGGGCATGCGGTATTTGTATATGTATTTTATTGTACACTAGGTGCAGGTGTATGTATTATGTTGTTTTGTACACTGGATGCAGGTGTATCTGTAGTGTTGAATGCCTTTGTTATGAAACCAGCTCACAAAATGGAAGAAAAGAGATATCAATGACTTAGAAATCAGCGTCTTCGAGGGGGCAACCTCCTTTACATTGTTAGTGTCCCGTGATATAGAAAATTGGTAGACCAAATGCAAAGGGTAACATAAGACCAGTCCTTGGAGTCCTAGGACCTTGCCTTCCTAGACTCAGAGAGGGCTCTCTCTATTGTATGCAAAGGATGTGAACTTTTTTGCTTTAGATGGTTTATTTTAGGCTAGTTGTTAAGTGTATGGTTTTGTTGTTTGTTTTTTTCGGTAAGATGATCAGGTAGGATAGGTGGAGTGAGAGGTCATCAAATTAATTGGGCTATGGAGTCTATGAAAGACATGGATATCTCAACAATGATTTAGAGTGCATCACAGGGAAAATCTAGTGTGGTCAATGGATCTTTAAGGTTATGTGTGAAGTGACATTGACATTGAGTTGGTGAACTAGGTAGGGCAAAGGGTAGCGAAGAATCCTTTGTCAAATACCCATAAACAAGAAGGTCTAAAATACTCATAAGCAAAAGATAATAATCATGAGATAGGGAAAACCATTAACTCAATGACAATACTTAAACAAATAAACATCCAAGATGAACAATTCAATGAAACAAAGAAAGCAAGAGAACTTATCTAACTCCAATGTTTTCAATTTCAAGGTTTGAAAACATATAAGATGAAAAATAAGTTTAATCCATGAAGAGGGAACTCCTAAGCATCATAAATCAAGCTACAAAGAACTTTGAGGCAAACCTATTAAGCATGGGCAAAGGGCATGATCAAAAAATGGCCTCTTTGACTAATCCTAACAAGTAATACTTCAAAGAGAGATTTCAAAAACAGAGTTTAGATAACATAAAATAAGCAGGGCTTACCATGAACCATATTTGGAAACTAGCATACTAATCCATTGATGAAATAAAAAAACTTAGGTGGGTTTAAGGAGTAGCTGAGAATTCCTTAAACTAACCCAACAGAGGAAAACATAAAGACAACAGCAAACAGGAGGACTGAGGTGCCTCAAACAACATTTATCAAACTATACTTTTCTAATATATTGCAACATAGAAGGATGGACACAATGATAAACAAGAGAACATGAAAAAATTAGAGACACATCACCATTAACCAAACTCAGGGATCCTGCAAGCAATCCTTCATCATCATCAATCAAGGCAAATCATCCACAAGCTCCACAACACCAAATTGCTCTTTAACCTCAAAGAACCATGTATTTATCTCAAAAATCATCAAAATCCAACATTAAAAATGATTCCTCAATGCTCCTTTTAACAAGAAAGGAGGAGAAAAACCTAATAGAGTCTCTAGAAGCCTATTGGCTAATCAGAAATGTCATTATTGTCCTAGAGACCTTACAAGGCCCGAAGCACAAAATATCTAAAAAAAAATATCTTTTCGGGAATTTTTAGCAAAGAAATTGAAATTTGAGGTCTGACAAGCCTCCTAAAACTTTCCAAGCATACATTGTTGACTTTTCCTCTACTAAGGGCGCAACAATGTGTTTTAAGATGAATTTCCATCCCAAGGGTGTAGCACAGGAGCAAGAAAAATGGGTCATCTTGCAGCAGTATTTGGAAGGCCTTCCTGATGTCGGAATAGGCTCCGTGAAGGCTCGTTGGAAAGCCCTTTGAGTATAATTTCCATATATACCATTTTTTATCTGATTGGACCTCTATAACCTGTTAAAAAGCGAAAAATTCCAAGACTGGTAAAGGCGCGGCACATGTCTTGAAAAACAGGTAGAATGGTGAAAATTAGGGTGTTTTTTACCCTTTTGGAGGACCAAAACAACTCCAATTGGTTTTAAAAATTGTGATCATGCTAAATTTGAGATGTGGATTCCAAAAATGTGAGCCTTTCCTCTTGAAGATGCTCTCAGAAAAAGTGTAGCACCATGTGTGCTACCCCCTTGGCCCTCAAAATTAGCAAAAAAGAAAAACTTGTCAAAATTCTCCCAAATTTGGTGGAAGTGTGCCTCATGGGTTTCTAGAGACCTGTAGAGAAGCTTGTGCCAAGATCCCAAGTCTATCTTGGCCTTTTTCCTCTTTTAGTGCTTGGAGCTTGGTTTGATCCTTTTTTAGTTTAGCCCTTGCAATTTGGTTTCTCTGGGCATAATGTTTAGTCATCATTATTTGGAGGTCAAGATCTTGATTTTCTTTTTTCAATTTAGCCTCCAAGTGTATGTTGGCTCTCTCCAACCAAGGCTCCCAATCATGTGCTACTTCCATTGCAAGCAGTTCACTGAGAGGAAATTTTTCTGCTAAGGTTGATTCTTCTTCCCTTTGTTTTTCCAATGCCTTCCTCAATCCTATGGTTCTAGGTCTCCTCCTAGATTGTCCTTCCTCATCCTCACTCTCTTCATAAGTGCCCATGAAATCATCTAGTTTCACCTGTGCCTTTTGGGCTTCTTTCCGGGCCTTGATGGCTCTAGCTTCATAGATTGCAATTTGTGCTCTTAGCTGCCCGTTCTCCAAGTCAAGGGCATCCTTTAAACTAATGGCCCTATTCAAATGTACTTGGAGGTCTTCAATTTGTGAATTTCTATCTTGGAGGAGCAAGTTTGTGATCCTTGTTTCATTCTCCTCATCACTGTCCACCTAAATGATCTCAAATTCTCTCTCAACCTCATGATTTTCTTCTTCTTCCTTTACCTTTTGTTTCACTTTGTCTAGTGGCTGGATTGAGGAAGATAGCATGGTCCCTTGCCTTTTGGAGGTAGTAAACACAAACCTTGGCCCCTTTTGAAATGTGAGAGGGAGAAAATAAAATTTGTTTGCTAGAATGCCCTTTTCATTCCTGGCCTTAAGATTGTATTTCTGTTCATTAATGATCTCTGCATTTATGTCTTCTTCATTTTGTTCATGACTGCCCTCTTGAGAGTTACTTTCATTTTCCTTCATGCTAATATTACTGTCATGATCTTCACCACTGTCATCCACCTCTATGTTTGCAACATTATCATTGCCATCATCATTTTTTGTGTGGTCACTGTTAGAGGTGTCTTTGTCAGTGTCTTCATTACTGTTTTGAGCATTTTCATCATTTCCATCCTCTTCCATATCTTCTTCATTTTCATTTTTTTCTAAACTGTCCTCTTCATCAGTGTCATTGTTTTACCCACTGTCATGCTCATTTTTTTCATATGCATCACTGTCATGTTCACTTCCCTCTTATTTTAATTCTGCCTCTGTCTCTTCTTCAAATTTTTCCTCTGTCTCTTCTTCTAATTATGCCTTTGTCCCTTCTTCTTCATTGATTGCATCTGCCTCTTCTTCATTGATTACATCTGCCTCTTCTTCATTGCTTGCATTTGCCTCTTGTTCATCTATTTCTTCCTCACTATTTGGCTCATTGCCTTTTTTTTCATCATCCTCTGCATTATCTGTCTTATCACTGCTTTCTTGTTATAAATTGGCTTCTTCTTCATAATCTACCCCTGTCTCTTGATTTTCATCATCATCCTCCTCATCATTTTCTTTCCCATGACTGTCATTTTCTACTTCCTCATGACTATCACTTTCTGCCTCATCATTTGTTTCTTCTTCCTCACTGTCCTTTGTCTCTTCCTCATCATCATTTTCTTCATTTTTATTTTCTTCTTGACTGTAATTTTCCTCTTGACTTTCATTTTCCTCTTGCTCTTCATCACTTTCTTCTTGTTCTGATGCTTTAGGATAAGGTGAAGGAGGGTAGTTCTCTTGGGGAGAGGATTCATGTGTGGATGAGGAATCATGGTCAGTGAGGGTCGATGGAGGAAATGAGGAATGTGGATGAGATGATGAGGGTAAAATTTGCAGAGGAAGATGTTGTGGATTTGTGAAAACATCATGGGCGATGAATGTTTCCCATGGGATACCCTATTGCTCTAAGTGATGCAACACAATCGTCTTGATAAGAGAATGGTGGAAAAGACTGCATTTGTTGTGAAGGAGGTCTCTTTTTCACAATGTATGACATCTTATCAATACTTCTATAAAGTTAATAGGGAAAATGTAGTAGCTTGGCCCTAGTGAAATGCATAAGAAGTCTTATATTGTAGGAATAAAGTCTATAAAACCTCCCCTCGCATGTAAAATACTTCATGATGACTTTCATTAAGGGTGCATATCTCTCCAACAAATGGGAAAAGGGAAAAATAGTTTTGCAATCAGCTTGGTATCTTGGTTTCAAGAAAGGTTGATAATGGCTTAAGTCCAAATTCACCTGCTTGAACCATTTTTCTCCCATACAAGGTATCCCATTGGCCATAGCAATTGTATTGGTGGATAGCTCAAAATTCACTCCAGCTAGATGCACTTGATGGTCATGGATGTTGAGGATAAAAAGTCTAGTCAACTCAGGGTGACTTTGGACTCTTTGTACCTTTTCACAGAAATCAAGACAACCTACCTCTTGGAAATATGCAAGTGTGTTAGGGGAGGCTGTCAACTCCTTGGCGTTCAAAGGCTCAAACCTGTTTACTTTTCCACCCTTTCTCTGTGGTGCCCTGGACCTTTGGCCTCCCTTGCCACTGTCACTACTGCCTTCTCTAGACGTTTTATTTTTTACTCTTGCTTTGAAAACAAAACCCTGAACTACTTGTGAAATGATGTGGAGAGGGAAAGTGAGATGATAATGAGAATGGAAATGATTTGCAAGTGAAGGAAAATGATGGGTGATTAGTAAAGCAGTCTCAGTGTATCTTTATCATGTAGATGGGTGAGTGTTCTTCAATCAACATATTTTTTTAGCATGGAGATCAAGCCTTTCTCTTGCTTTAGGGTTTTTTACCTTTCTCTCTAAGTTCACCCTTTAAAACAGTATGAAAGGGGGCAATAGATCTAAATACCTCTTAAAAAAACCATCAGGAGGTGCCAAGCAGAGACGTGGAGGAGCTCTGAGCAAATTTGGAGGCTTCTGCAGCTTGAAAAATTTCCTGGCTAAACACATAGCACAGGAGAGTAGCACTCGGGCTCTTGCAGGCACATTCGGGTTGGCCTGAATGGCCCTGCGTGTAGCGCTTGGGTAGAGGACAGGAGTGCAATGCTGGCAGAGTTGCACGCAGTCGGGTCGGTTTTTTGCACGACTGTCGAGTTGGCTTGAATGACCTTTGGTTGGCTGTCGAATGAGCAAGGCTCAGGCCTGTCGGGCCTTCCTGTAGTGTGGAAGGGTAGGGAAAATGCATAGCACCGATAGAGTTTGCACGCTGTCTGGCCATATCGGGTGGCCTGCACGGGTTGTCAGGCCCCCTCTGAACATTTGTAAGCAGGTGGCGTAAGCACGAAGCACCGGGCGGAGTCATTGGGTGGTCCTACACGTCATAAACATGCAATGGTCTTTCACAGGAGCACAGCGCTCCGTTACACCTTACACAGGGGTCACGCACAAGCACGTAGCACTGTGTTCCAGGAGCGCAACACCATGTTTTTTTCTGCCGTAAGTCTTGTTAGAAACTCCAAAATCTTTCTTTAAAAACCTTCCACTCTCTTTTGCAAATGAGAAATGGGCTTGAGCGATAAAAAATTTCTTTTTATACCTTTGGAAAAATAATTTAGAACCAAAAACCCACCTTTGCTAATGTTTGTTTTTGATCTTTTTATCCCTTTACTGATATTTCTTTTACCTTTGCAGTAGGTGACTTTAGACACACAAAAAATGATCTATTTATGGGTGATCTGAAAATATGATTTTATTCCCCTCTCACTGATTTTGACAGTGATATCTCTATTTTGACAAATACTGTGAGTCATGTCCACTATGTCTTCTCTTGGCCACTTCTGTTTTGCTGCAGGTGCCTATAACACATTTGCCTTTGATCCCTTTATCTTTCTTTGGATTTTTACAACCTTTAATAACCCAACAGGGATTTCATGGTTAGCATGATTTTCCATTTCTGACACTTAACCTTATGCTTTCCTTATTTTGACCATTTTGAATACCTTTGACTACACTTGGAAAGTTTAGGCTCCTTCATACTGATACTCTTTACAATTTCTCCCTTAGGTGCAGTGAAACAACGTTGCCTTGACAAACCATGTAAGTCACCTTCTGATATCATTTTTCAACTTTTTCCTGCTGTCATCAAGGAGGTATCTCACCTTCATTTCCAGTTTCAATAAATCTTCAATTCATGCACAGTTTTGCTAATGTACCTCTATCCTTGTGGTTTGGTTTTGGCTCCTTTCCTGGCAACACTGTTTTGCTAATCAGTCATGAAAACCCTAATTTTCTTTGAACATAGGCATGTTGTCTCTCCTTTTTTGTGAATGTATTTTAGTGAAGAGTTGGCCTCTCACTTTACCTCGTCTCTGTTGATGGCCATCTCATTTATTCTTGCAGAAATGTCTAAGATCGGCAGTTGTCTTTTGCAGAAGTTGTGCTTTGATCAAGGAGGTTTCTCTTGAAGGTTTTTCTATCAAACTTGGACAAACAGTTGCTTACCTCCCTTTCCATTTGATTTACCTTCTTAGCACATGAAAAACACTGATTAAGAACCTCCAAAATAACCTTACAACTTGTGAAACCCTAGTGACCTAATGGGAAATTCCTTGGACTTGGTCCTTGACTGAGATTAGGCTAGGGATCTTGACAGTGTAAAAACAGAGCTTCATGATCAATGGGTGTATTTGAGGATATTGAAATGGATGAACTTGACTGATCTAAAGAGCTTATCGAGGGATTTTGAGACCATCAATGCTTTAAGGTATCTGGTGAACATGGGAAAAAGTAGGTTGGTTGGTGATCATAAATGGAAAATGGAGGGGTCGGGCAAGGCCAAACTGAGTGCTAAGGTCAAAGGTGGCAAAACACAGTGAAGATGAGTAGCTTGAGCTCATGATGGGTATTCTATGAGTGGTAGGATGACCTTGACATGATGGGATAATGAAATAGTGAAAAATTTATCTTAAGGATAATGAAGGCAGTGAGATTTCTAGAAGTCACAATATTCATGGATTTTGTTTCTAGAAATCTAGGATAAGCATTTATTCATCTACAAAGGTAAAAATTACTGATGACTAATAGTGACTCCACTTGGAGAGGACAGATCCTTTGAAGAGGTGTCTAGAACTTCAGATATCTTGGTTTTATGAAGACTAGTGCCTCATCCCATATTTTTCTTCTTTTCTTTTGTTGGTGCTTTCTTGAAGTTGTGATCTCAATAATATGAAAAAACATGATTACTCCAACTTCATCTCTACCTACCCATATTAATTTCCTAACATTTTTTCTTCCTTGGGTGCACTTAAATTGGCAAACCCTTGAGATTCCTTTTCTTTTAAAAGAAAAAACAAACTATGTACTTGTACCCTTATTGCTTCCAAGAGTTCAAATTATGCTAGTGAACTCTTTTTATTCTCTACCTATACTATTTGACTATCAAGATTAAACAGTATGAAGGACTTCATTCTCTAAGCTATTGACATGAAATTGAAAACATGATTTGAACCAAGATTAGACAATCTGATTCATCATGGGTTGTGGCATTAGTACAAGCTGCACACAAACATTATTTTCGCAAAAAAAAAACTAGAAGGTATGAGGGTTGTGTTTCATCACTATTTAATCATCCCTATCCTTCTCCTTGATTCAGCTTTAAGCATGTGGAACCAGTATCTGTCATTCCTAATCTATTTCCTTTTGACAAGTCAAGCTTAAATGATCTGACCAGAATTCTTTCACTAACCTATCAACAATAAATTGAAAACATGCTCGACCATGATTAGCCTAGATGACTGAACAAGACCTTATTTTTGAGCAAGTAGTGGCATTTAGGCTTGCACACTTTCAGCATCACTACTTTTTGGGTATGGGGTTGTACCTTCTCTTCAAATCTGCCCTCTTTTTCTATTTTTTTTGTTTTTTGTTTTTTCTCTTTATGACCTTTCATCAAACAATGGTATGTACAATGAGTGAAGGCCTAAAAACTATAAATCTTGGAAAAAATAGTGCTTTAGTGTCTTGCCATTGACAGGAACTCCAAACATTTCAGCTCCATCCAACTCTTGCAAAAAGAAAGCATTGTTACCTCTAGCTAAACTGATAATGTATGGCCCTTTCTACAAGTTTTCAAACTTACCATGTTTACCCTTGTCTTCTCTCCTTGAGTTCCATTTCAGCACTTTGTCCCCATTCTAAAAATCATCAGCCTTGGTCCTCCTGTCAAAGATTTTCTTCATATTTTCTAGCACTATTTGTGTTCTTTTGTAAATTTCCTCTCTTGTCTGCTGCAAATGAATAGTTTGGTTTAGCATTCTTTGCATGTCATTTTCTTCTGATTGCACTTCTTGGAGTAATTTCATCACCAAGATTCCCAAAGATGTTGGGAAAATGGCATCCATGCCATATACTAGTTGATAGGGATGCATACTGATTGATTTCTTGGTGGTTAGTCTATCAGCCCATAGTGCATGTACTAGTTTTCCATGTCATTCTTTTTTATTTTGTTCTAGAAGCTTCTTAATGATATTGAACAAGCTCTTATTAGAGGACTCAACTAGCCCATTACCTTGAGGGTAATAAGCTGTGGAATGTCCTAATGTGATGTGATATTTATAACAAAAATCAACCATTCTTTTGGATGTAAAAACAACAGCATTATCTGTGATGATATTTCTGGGACAACCAAATCTAGACAGGATGTTGGTCTCAAGAAATTTGATAATGACTGAATCGATGGAATTCCTAGAGGGGATGGATTCTATCCATTTGGTGAAGTAATCAGTGGCAGTGAGGATCCACTTGTGTTGGTAAGATGAGGTAGGGTGGATCTCTCCAATGAAATCCAAACCCCATTGTTGAAACTGAGCTTCAACAATGATGGGATGCAAAGGTAAAGGTAAGAGTTTTATCTTGCCATCAAAATTTTGGCACTTATGGCAAGTCATGACCAGTTTGTGTGTGTCAGGGAAAAGGGTGGGCCAATAGTAGAAAGCTCTAAGAATTTTGTTAGCTGTGGTTTTCCAGTAAAGATGCCCCCCACACTCTCCCTCTTGCAGTTCATGCATGATCTTACCTGCATCATCGTCAAGCAAACATTTAAGAAATATACCAATAGGATTCTTCCAATACAAAACTCCATCTAAAATGTAGAAATTTAAAGCTTTTGTTTCAGGAATCTATCCTTTGTCTTTGATAAGGTAGGAGGATCGTTAAGATAAAACAATACATATAGGATATCGACATACCAAGATGAATTTAAGAATACTTCTTTAATATGGGGAGTTGTGCATTCTTATTTTTCTTCTAAAGTATCAACCAAATTCATATCTAGTGCTTGGAAATTTGTTTCAGCCATAATTTTTGCAAGCCCTTGTCCTTTAATCAATTTAGTGGGTCTGATTTCTAAGTCATATTCTAAAATAATAACAATCCACTTTCCCCTTTTACCATCTGGGTCTTGATTCAAAATATCTTTGACAATTGTGTGTGGAACAAAAGTAATGATATGAGAATGTAAGATATAAACTCTAAAGTCTTTCAATGATTTAATCAATGCAAAGGCATGTTTTTCCATGATGTTGTACTTTAGGGGAGAATATCTAAGGGCTTTGCTGAAGAAGGCTATGGGTTGTTCTTGCCCCATCATGTTCTTTTGCAACAAAACTGCAGCCATGGCATATTCAGATGCAAATGAGAAAATATAGAAGTCTTTGGTGAAATCAGGACTGATTAGAACTAGTGTTTGAGTGAGTGCTAGCTTAACCAGTTCAAAAGATTTCTTGGCTTCCAAGGTCCACTTAACTCCTATCTGCTTTTTTAGCATGTTTGTAATATTCCTCAAAAGTTCAGTAAGGTTGGGTACGAATCTTCTTAAGAATTTGATTTTCCCAATGAAAGATTGCAATTCCTTAATGTTTCTAGGATGGTTGATTTGCAATATGCCTTCAATTCTTTTGGGGTATGTTTTGATCCCTTCTTTAGAGATGATGTGGCCTAGGAGTTTTCCTTCTTGGAGACCAAACAGTGTTTTCTTGGGATTCAAAGGTAGGCCATATTTCCTACACTTTTCAAAAACCTTTCTCAAGTGGACTAAGTGCTTTTCATCAGTCTTAGAGTAAACAGTGATGTCATCAAGGTAAATGACTATGTAGAAGCCTATGTCTTCTGAAAAATCTATGTCCATGGCCCTTTGGAAAGTGACCCCCACATTCATCAACCCAAATGAAATTTTGACATACATGAATGTACCCCAAGGTGTGGTGAAAGCAGTTTTGTGCTGATCACTTGGGAATACTAGCACTTGGTTGTAACTGGAAAAACCATCAAGCAGTGAGATTCTCTTAGAGCCAACTACCTTTTGAAGTATGTGATCCATTTTAGGCAAGGGGTAGTTATCTTTCAATGAGGACCGATTCAGATTTCTAAAGTCAATGCAAAGTATAATCTCCTCGGTTTTCTTCCTAACTAACACAAGGTTGGAAACCCACTCTGAGTATCTAAGGGAAATTATCATCCCAGAATCATACATCTTTTTAATCTCTTGTTCAACTAAAGGTAGTAAAACAAGGTTTATTCTCCTTAACTTTTGTTTGAAAGGTTTCTGATTTTCCTTGAGAGGTATTTTATGTTGAATAATGCTTGTGTCATATGATTTCAAATCTTGACATCCCCATGCAAACACATCTTTAAAATCCTTAAAAAGCTCCATATACTTTGGTTTTATGTGAGGAGGAAGGGTCTTGGAGAGTTTAATCATTTTGGGTTCCTTTATGCTTCCTATGTTGCACTCCTCAACATCAGTCTCGGTAGATTCTATCTTTCATTTTTTAGCCACATCATTAAAGTTGAATGGCTCTTCTAATGGTGCAAGGCCTCTTGGTAATGTATCATTTTACATTGTAATATCTCCAAGTCCTTTTGGTCTAGATCCTCAAACATTTCAGCCTCATAAGGATGCATAAGCAGATTTATATCAGCAAAAGAGGATAGCTCTATTTCATGATCTTGTTCTTCAACAAAAACATATTTCTCATGCTCTAAGCTAGATTTTGTCAATGTAAATTCATTCCTAGATTGCAGAAAATCATCAATTTGTTTATCACCCTCAAACACTTGCCAATGGTTAATGTTTTCAGGCACTTTAGGACAGTGTTTGAATTTGAAAATGTATTGTTCACTTGCATGTGGTATTTGGCAATTGCTGGCAGCAAAGGCAAGCTCATTAGCAAGACTATTTTGGGCTCTAGGAATGTGAATGAGCTCATATTTCTCAAAAGTTTTGAGGATGTCTAGGGCCGCATTTATGTACTCTCTTAATCTTGGATTCTTAGCTGAGTACTCACCTTTGATTTGTTTAATGATAAGTTCTGAGTCTCCTTGGACAGATATTTTCTTAGCTCCTAAGTCTTCAAGCAAGTGCAAATCAAGGAGGAGAGCCTCATACTCTGCAATGTTATTAGTGCACTGAAATTATAGTTTGTATGAATGGCCTTCACTTGTGTTATGCATCCAGACACCAGCTCCTAAACTGGCCTTGCCACAAGAGCCATCAAAGCTCAAGTTCCAAAGTGTTTCTAGTTCATGTTTGCCACTATGCTATTGTTCAGGGCTGCTAGAGTTCAAGTTGTCATATTCCTCATTTGAGGGTGAGTGTGGGTGTTCTTAAAAGACTAGCTCTTTCTCATTTCCTTTCACCTATTCACTAGTATAATTTTCATTATATAAGATGAAAGAGTCAAAATCTGAGTGAATGGAATAAATAGGGGTGTTGTTTGGTCTATCTAAGCTACTTACCATATACTTCATGTGAGATTCTCGATATAATCTCCTAGTTTGATCGAAGACAGGGATAGTAGCATATGCAATGTCCATTTGGAGGTTGCCTTGAAGTTTGGCTCCCCATGATCTGGACAAAATCATGCCATACTTCGGGGGAATATCAGCAACAACTATGTCCATGACTAGATTCTTAGCAGGTATTTGCGCCAGAGTGACACAAAGATCCTTGATTAGACCCAAACACTTGGCTCTACTCGAATCGAAGGAGTACAATTCTTTGTAAGGTTTAGTTATCTCTAGGCGTAATCTCTCCATCACAACTTTAGGCATGAGGTTATGTGAGGAATCGGAGTCTAGCATGGCATTGTGTAATATTTTATCATGTATGTTTAGGCTAACATAGAAAGGAGGGACAACTCCTTCTTGATATTTTCCTTCTACTTCAGGGCCAAACAACAGCTCTAGTTTGTCATCGGTCAAGTTTAGAGTGTCTGTATCGCTCCCTATGTTCAGCACTTTCAAAACATGGGACCTGCACATATCCTAAGTTACCAATTCAGTGATAGGTATGGTTATCTTGATTTTAGAAATATCTCCTTCAAAGATGAAAGGTATTTGTGAGGTATTTGTGTTTTAGACATATTTACATCAGTTTTATCAGCCATAAATTTTTCTACATTTTAATTTGCTCATTTTGATTTGAGGCTTTAGACAATAAAAATTTTTCAAGGCCACTATTAGATGCACTAGGGCAGCTTGTATCAGCACTTGGTTGGCTAGTTTTGTCTCTATTTGGATCAGTTTTCTTAGCCATGGTGTTGGTATTGTCTGTTGTCCTTTTCGGGGCATTTTCAGGGGTTTTCCTAATAACAGTGTCTAAATTGTTCTTCTAGGGGTTGTCTTGGTTTTTCTTACTCATAAGATCATATTTCCCATGGAATTTCATTATGGCATTTTCCAATCCCAACTTGTAGTCTTCAGAATCTTCATAGCTTGTTTCAGTTAGCTTAGAGGAGAAGAAATCTTGATCCTCTTATGTGAGAAAAAAATCACCCTCATTATCAGAGCCTATTAAGTTTACATGATTTTCTTCCAGCTATTTAGTATCTCTTTCCCTTTCATCTACATAGTTGTCTTGGAAAGGGGGCCTAATCTATTGGTCATTTTCCCTTTTTCTGATTTGGGGTGGGTCTCTTCTGAAGTTCTGATTCCGGTTTCTATTTTGAGAATTTGGTTGATTTTCCCTAGGAGGTGTTCTTTCATTTAGGCTTATTCTCTACATCATTCTCTCCATGGTTCTAACTAGGTTGTCGATCTTGGAATCAGATGAGGAGGTTGAGGGAATGGTTTCATCTTTGTAGGTTACCCTTTTTTCTTATCTTAGCTTAGCTCTCTTTTCAATTAAGTTGGCCTCTACACTTATATCTCCCTTTTGCATGTCTTCTAAAGTTAGGGGCTCTCTTTCTCTTAGCTAATAGGCCATGTCCAGGTCAAATCCTTCCAGAAATTTAGCTAAGGCTAGGCCTAGTGGGGGTTTCATGTTGGGTGGTAGTGCATTGTAAACACTATTGAACCTAGTGCAATAGTCTTGGACACTTTCCCCTGTGTTTCTCTTAAGATTGCTATATTCTGAGAGGATCCGGAGAGGGTTTTTCTTAATCTCCCACTTTTTTATGAAAGTTTAGTAAAGGGAAGGAAGATCATGTATGTTGTTGGGCGTTAAGTTTTTGAACCATTTTTTAGCTTCTCCTCCTAGGCTTTGGGAAAACTTCGTCATCTTCATGGTTTCCTCTTCTAATTCCATGTAGTCAAAAGCATCATTTATTCTATCTACATGTTGTTGGGAAGTGGTAGATTCAGCCCCGGTAAAGTAAGGGATTCTGGACTGGTAGTCATTTGGAAAAGGTACCAAAGGTTGTGGTAAAACCAAAGGGGCATACCAAGCTGCCATGATAGGAGATAATGGTGGATTTACAAGCGAAGGGTTTGTGATATGGGATGGAGTGGTTTGCACAGTGGTGGTATGAATGGGTGTGGTGGAAGTACTTGGACCAGCAGACTGATTCTGAGCAGATTTGGTATGGAAAGAGCTAAACTGGTGGAGAAGTTGGAAATCGGGTGGGTTGGAAGGAGAGGCTTCTCTACTAGAACTCTGCTGCAAATCTATGGGCTCAAGGTTAGTATGGTCAATCCTACTATGTGACTTGGTTCTGAAAAGGTTTCTTGTGTGGTGCAAGTCAAACTGGGGATCTTACAAGGCTATGAGATGTTCAGGTACAGAGCTTGCTTTATGAATGGTACTAACAGTAGTTAAGTTTCCAGTTTTAGAAGTTTGCCACAAAATCCTTTTTGGGTCATCAACTATAGTAGGGAGGTTTGGGTCTAGATGAGATTTGGTACTGATTCTTTGTGAAGCCAGATTTCAAACTCAAAATTTAGAGAGGCTGAAAGATTTTGGACTTTTTTGAAAATTTTACCTCTCTTAGTGTTTGCTAAACTCACACGGTGTGTGACTAGACCTCTAAACTTCTCAGGGCTGATTTGACACAATCCTAGGGAAGTCTAATAAGAACTAGTGAAGTGGTAGGCCTACTGGAGGCTAGTGGAGTCGCCAGGTGGATGTTTTTAGTTTGTTTTGAGGATGTATGTTTATGGTCCACCACCAATAACTGACAAAAACAAATTTAGGGATGTTTTGGGGCTTTTCTGAGTTTCTCTTAAGTAGCCCTAAGGTTTGTAAGAGTGTCCTACAACTGAGTCATCATTTTTCTAGGATGGCGAAACAATCAAAGTCTACTCTTGGCTATTAGTTGATTTTCTAAGCTCAACTAAGGGTTAAATGATTCTATAAGAGTTTTTAGGCTACTATGTACTCTGTCCCACCGTGATCGCCATTATGTTAGTGTCTCGTGATTTAGCAAATTGGTAGACCAAATGCACAGGGTAACATTAGACCAGTCTTTGGAGTCCTATGACCCAGCCTTCCTGGACTCAGAGAGGGCTCTCTCTATTGTATGCAAAGGATGTGAACATGTTTGCTTTAGATGGTTGATTTTAGGCTATTTGTTAAGTGTAGGGTTTTGTTGTTTGTTGGTTGGGTAAGATGATCAAGTAGGATAGGTGGAGTGAGAGGTCATCAAATCAATTGGGATATGGAGTCTCTGAAAGGCATGTATATCTAAAAAATGAGTCAGAGTGCATCAAAGGAAAAATCTAGTGTGGTCAATGGATCTTTAAGGTTATGTGTGAAGTGACATGGACATTAAGTTGGTGAACTAGGTAGAGAAAAGGGCAGTGAAGAATACTTTGTCAAATACCCATAAACAAGAAGGTCTCAAATACTGATAATCAAAAGATAATAATCATGAGATAGGGCAAACCATTAACTCAATGACAATACTTAAACAAATAGACATCCAAGATGAACTATTCAGTGAAATAAAGAAAGCAAGAGAACTTATCTAACTCCAATGATTTCACTTTCAACATTTGAAAACATATAAGATGACAAATAACTTTAATCCATGAAGAGGGAACTCCTAAGCATCATAAATCAAGCTACAAAGAACTTTGAGGCAAACCTATTAAGCATGGGCAAAGGGCATGATCAAAACATGGCCTCTTTGACTAATCCTAACAAGTAATACTTCAAAAAGAGATTTTACAAACAGATTTTAGATAGCATCAAATAAGCAGGGCTTACCATGAAACATATTTGGAGACTATAATATTAATACATTGATGAAATAAAAAAACTTAGGTGGGTATAAAGAGCAGCTAAGAATTCCTTAAAATAACCCAGCAGAGGAAAACATAAAGACAATAACAAACAGGAGGACTAAGGTGCCTCAAACAACATTTCTCAACCTATACTCTTCTAATCTATTGCAACATAGAATGATGGAAACAATGATAAACAAGAAAAAATGAACAAATTAGAGACACATCACCATTAACCAAACTCAGGGATCCTGCAAGTAAGCCTTCATCATCATCAATCAAGGAAAATCATCCACAAACTCCACAACACCAAATTGTTCTTTAACCTCAAAGAACCATGTATTGCTCTCAAAACTCATCAAAATCCAACATCAACAATGAGTCCTCAATGCTCCTTTTAACAATAAAGGAGGAGAAAAACCTAATAGAGTCTCTAGAAGCCTATTGGCTAATCAGAAATGTCACTATTGTCCTTGAGACCTTGCAAGGCCCAAGGCACAAAATATCTAAAACAAAATATCTTTTCGGGAATTTTTAGGAAAGAAATTAACATTTGAGGTCTGACAAGCCTCCTGAAAATTTCCAAGTGTACATTGTTGACTTTTCCTCTGCTAAGGGCGCAACACTGTGTTTTAAGATGAATTTCCATGCCAAGGGCGTATTACAGGAGCATGAAAAATGGGTCATCTTGCAGCAGTGTTTTGGAGGTCTTCTCGATGTCATAATAGGCTTCGTGAAGGCTCGTTGGAAATTCATTTGATTCTAATTTCCAGATATACCCTTTTCTCTCTGATTGAACCTCATTAACCTATTCAAAAACCAAAAATTCCAAGACTGGTAAAGGCGCAGCACATGTCCTGAAAAGCAGGCAAAATGGTGAAAATTAGGGTGTTTTTTACCCTTTTGGAGGACCAAAACAACTCTAATTGATTTGAAACTTTGTGAGCATGCTACATTTGAGATGAGGATTCCAAAAATTTGAGCCTTTCCTCTTGAAGATGCTCTCAGAAAAAGTGTAGCACCATGTGTGCTACCCCTTGGCCCTTAAAATTAGCAAAAAACAAAAACTTGTCAAAATTCTCCCAAATTTGGTGGAAGTGTGCCTCATGGGTTTCTAGAGACTTGTAGAGAAGCTTGTGCCAAGATCCCAAGTATAGCTTAGAATTTTTCCTCTTTTAGTGCTTGGAGCTTGGTTTGAGCCTTTTTTAGTTTATCCCTTGCAATTTGGTTTCTCCGGGCATAATGTTTAGTCATCCTTCTTTGGAGATCAAGATCTTGATTTTATTTTTTCAATTTAGCCCCCAAGTTTATGTTGGCCCTCTCCAAACAAGGCTCCAAATCATGTGCGAATTCCATTGCAAGTTGTTCACTAAGAGGAAGTTGTTCTGCTAAGACTGATTCTTCTTCCCTTTGTTTTTCCAATGCCTTCCTCAATCCTATGGTTCTAGGTCTCCTCCTATATTGTCCTTCCTCATCCTCACTCTCTTCATAAGTTCCCATGAACTCATCTTGTTTCACCTGTGCCTTTTGGGCTTCTTTCCGGGCCTTGATGGCTCTAGCTTCATAGATTGCAATTTGTGCTCTTAGCTTCCTGTTCTCCAAGTCAAGGACATCCTTTACACCCCTGGCCATATTCAAATGTACTTGAAGGTCTTCAATTTGTGCATTTCTGTCTTGGAGGAGAAGGTTTGTGATCCTTGTTTCATTCTCCTCATCACTGTCCACCTAAATGATCTCAAATTCCCTCTCAACCTCATGATTTTCTTCTTCTTCCTTTACCTTTTGTTTCCCTTTGTCTAGTGGTTGGACTGAGGAAGATGGCATGGTTCCTTGCCTTTTGGTGGCAGCAAACAAAAACCTTGGCCCCTTTTGATATGTGAGAGAGAGAAAATCAAATTTGTCTGCTAGAATGCCCTTTTCATGGCTAGCCTTAAGATTGTCTTTTCGTTCATTAATGATGTCTACATTTATGTCTTCTTCATTTTGTTCTTGACTTCCATCTTGAGAGGTACTTTCATTTTCCTTAATGCTAATATTACTGTCATGATATTCACCACTGTCATCCACCTCTGTGTTTGCAACATTATCATTGCCATCATAATTTTTTGTGTGGTCACTGTTAGAGGTGTCTTCATCAGTGTATTCATTACTTTTTTGATCATTTTCATCATTTCCATCCTCTTCCATATCTTATGCATTGTCATTTTGTTCTGAACTGTTCTCTTCATCAGTGTCATTGTTTTTCCCACTATCATGCTCCCTATTTTCATATGCATCACTGTCATGTTCACTGCCCTCTTCTTCTAATTCATCCTTTGTCTCTTCTTATAATTTTGCCTCTGTCTCTTCTTCTTCATTGCTTGCATCTGCCTCTTCTTCATTGCTTGCATATTCCTCTTCTTCATCTAATTCTTCCTCACTATTTGGCTCACTGCCTTTGTTTTCATCATCCTCTGCATTATCTGTCTTATCACTGCTTTCTTGTTCTAAACTGTCTTCTTCTTCATAATCTTCCCTTGTCTCTTGATTTTCATCATCATCCTCCTCCTCATCATTTTCTTTCTCATGACTGTCATTTTATGTTTCCTCATGACTGTCACTTTCTGCCTCATCATTTATTTCTTCTTCCTCACTATCCTTTGTTTCTTCCTCATCATCATTTTCTTCATTTTCACTTTCTTCTTCTTCATCATTTGTCTTTTCTTCTTGACTATCATTTTCCTCTTGACCGTCATTTTCCTCTTGCTATTCATCACTTTCTTCTTATTCTAATGCTTTAGGAGAAGGTGAATAAAGGAAGTTCTCTTGGGGAGAAGATTCATGTGTGGATGAGGAATAATGGTCAGTGAGGGTCGATGGAGGAAATGAGGAAGGTGGATGAGATGATGAGGGTAAACTTTGCAGAGGAAGAGGCTGTGGATTTGTGAAAACATCATGGGCGATGAATGTTTCCCATGGGATACCCTGTTGCTCTAATTGATGAAACACAATCATCTTCATAAGATAATGGTGAAAAAGACTCTACATTTGTTGTGAAGGAGGCCTATTTTGCACAATGTATGACATCTTATCAATACTTCTATAAAGGTAATAGGGAAAATGAAGTAGCTTGGGCCTAGTGAAGTGCATAAGAAGTCTTATATGGTAGAAATAAAGTCTAGAAAACCTCCCCTCACATGTAAAATACTTCATGATGACTTTCATTAAGGGGGCATATCTCTCCAAAAAATGGGAAAAGGGAAAAATAGTTCTGCAATCAGCTTGGTATCTTGGTTTCAAGAAAGGTTGATAATGGCTTAAGTCCAAATTTACCTGCTTGAACCATTTTTCTCCCATACAAGGTATCCCAGTGGCCATAACAATTGTATCCATGGATAGCTCAAAATTCACTCTAGCTAGATGCACTTGATGGTCATAGAGGTTGAGGATAAAAAGTCTGGTCAAATCAGTGTGACTTTGGACTCTTTGTACCTTTTCACAGAAATCAAGACAACCTACCTCTTGGAAATATGCAACTGTGGTAGGGGAGGCTGTCAAATCCTTGGTGTTCAAAGGCTCAAACCTGTTTAATTTTCCACCCTTTCTCTGTGGTCCCCTGGGCCTTTGGCCTCCCTTACCACTGTCATTATTGCCTTCTCTAGACATTTTTTTTACTCTTTCTTTGAAAACAAAACCCTGAACTACTTGTGAAATGATATGGAGAGGGAAAGTGAGATGATAATGAGAATGGCGGTGATTTTCAATTGAAGGAAAATGATGAGTGATTAGCAAAGAAGTCTCAGTGTATCTTTATCATGTAGATGGGTGAGTGTTATTCAATCAACAGAGTTTTTTAGCATGGCGACCAAGCCTTTCTCTTCCTTTAGGGTTTTTACCTTTCTCTCTAAGTTCCCCCTTTAAAACAATATGAAAGGGGGAAATATATCTAAATGCCTCTTAAAAAAACCCTCAGGAGGTGCCAAGCTTAGACAAGGAGGAGCTCTGAGCAAATTTGGAGGCTTTCACAGCTTGAAAAACTTCCTGGCTAAACGCGTAGCACAGGAGAGTAGCACTCAGGCTCCTGCATGCATTGTCAGGTCGGCCTGAACAGCCCTACGCGTAGTTCCTGGGCGGAAAACATGAGCATAGTGCCGTCAGAGCTGCATATAGTTGGGTCGGTCTTCTGTAGGGTTGTTAGGCTGGCTTGAATGGCCTTTGGTTGGTTGTCGAACGAGCAAGGCTCGGGCTAGTCGGGCCTTCATGCAGTGTGGAAGGGTAGGGCGAATGTGTAGCACTAGCAGAGTTTGCATGCTGTCTGGTCCTGTCGGGTGGCCTGCATGGGTTGTCGGGCCCCCTATGAATGTCTGTAAGTGGGAAGTGCAAGCGTGCAACACCGGGCGAAGTGGTTGGGCGGTCCTGCACGCGATAAACGTGTAGCAGTATTTCATAGGAGCGCAGCGCTCTATTACACCTTACACAAGGATCACGCATAGGCACGTAGCACTGTGTTTCAGGAGCGCAGCACCGTGTTTTTTTTTGGCCCTAAGTCTTGCTAGAAACTCCGAAATCTTTCTTTGAAAACCGTCCACTCTCTTTTGCAAATGAGAAATGGGCTTGAGTGATAAAAAATGGCTTTTTATACCTTTGGAAAAATAATTTAAAACCTAAAACCCCCCGTTTCTAATGTTTGTTTTTGATCTTTTTATCCCTTTATTGATATTTCTTTTACCTTTGCAGTAGGTGACTTTAGACACACAAAAAATGATCTCTTTGTGGGTAATCTGAAAATATGATTTTATTCCCCTCTCACTGATTTTGACAGTGATATCTCTATATTGACAAAGACTGTGAGTCATGTCCACTATGTCTTCTCTTGGCCACTTTTGTTTTGCTGCAGGTGCCTATAACACATTTGTCTTTGATCCCTTTTTCTTTGTTTGGATTTTTACAACCTTTAATAACCCAACAGGGATTTCATGGTTAGCATGATTTTCCATTTCTGACACTTAACCTCATGCTTTCCTTATTTTGACCATTTCAAAGACCTTTGACTGCACTTGGAAAGTTTAGGCTCCTTCATACTGATACTCTTTACAATTTCTCCCTTAGGTGCAGTGAAACAGCGTTGCCTTGACAAACCATGTAAGTCACCTTCTGATATCATTTTTCAACTTATGCCTATTGTCATCAAGGAGGTCTCTCACCTTCATTTCCAATTTCAATAAATCTTCAGTTCATGCACAGTTATGTTGATGTACCTCTATCCTTGTGGTTTGGTTTTGGCTCCTTGCCTAGCAACATTGTTTTGCCAATCAGTCATAAAAACCCTAATTTTCTTTGAACATAGACATGTTGTCTCTCCTTTGCTGTGAATGTCTTTTAGTGAGGAGTTGGCCTCTCACTTTACCTCTTATCTGATGATGGCCATCTCATTTATTCCTGCAGAAATTTCTAAGATGGGCAGTTGTCCTTTGCAGAAGTTGTGCTTTGATCAAGGAGGTTTCTCTTGAAGGTTTTTCTATCAAACTTGGACAAACAGTTGCTTACCTCCCTTTCCATTTGATTTACCTCATTAAGAGCCTCCAAAATAACCTTACAACTTGTGAAACCCTAGTGACCTAATGGGAAATTCCTTGGACTTGGTCCTTGACTGAGATTAGGCTAGGGATCTTGACAGTGTAAAAACAGAGCTTCGTGATCAATGGGTGTATTTGAGGATATAGAAATGGATGAAATTGACTAATATAAAGAGCTTATAGAGGGATTTTGAGACCATAAATGCTTTAAGATATCTGGTGAACATGGGAAAAAGTAGGTTGGTTGGTGATCATAGATGGCAAATAGAGGGGTCGGGCAAGGCCAAACTAAGTGATAAGGTCAAAGGTGGCAAAACACAGTGAATATGAGTAGCTTGAGCCCATTATGGGTCTTCTGGGAGTGGTAGGATGACCTTGACATGATGGGATAATGAAATAGTGAAAAAAGTATGCTAAGGATAATGAAGGCAGTGAGATTTATAGAACTCACAATATTCATGGATTTTGTTTCTAGAAATCTAGGATAAGAATTTAGTCATCTACAAAGGTAAAAATTACAGATGACTAACATACATTACATAAATGAAAAATTCTTGGATGACACAAATGAAAAAACCTCCTTTCTATATATAGGAGTCCATGGAGTCACAATATAATCCTATCCGACCTAATAATAATAATGTATGGGCATAACAAACAATAGTGGGCTATTATGGGGCACAATAATAACAATATGGGGACTACATGGGTATAACAATAACAATAAGGGGGCTACACTAACAACAATAAGGGACTACATTAGTAATTTATGGCCCTAACATGCCCCTCTCCTTCAAAAAATTGTTGTCCTCAACGCTTGTGTAAATTTGGATGCTTTTGTATAAAATTATCATTCTCCCATGTGGAATCTTGAGTGGGTAAGTTATTCTACTTGATGAGATACTCTGAAATTGATAGATTTCGTAGTTGTCGAGTTCTTATTTTCGTGATTGCTTCAAGTTCCAATATGATTTTCCCTTCCTCATCAAGTTTTGACACTATTGTTTGAACTAGAATTTTGTCACCTATAACCTTCTTTAAGCATGAAACATGGAAAACTGGGTGCACTCGAGAAAATGCAGGAAGCTCCAATTTTTATGCCATAGTACCAATATTTTGCAACACCTTGTAAGGAGCATAGTACTTTGGAGATAATTTATCATCCTTCTTAGCTTTCTTGAGGGACATTTGTTTTTATGGTTGTAATCGTAAAAATACCCAGTCACCTACATCAAAACTTCTCTCGTTGCATTGTTGATTTTCCTGTTGTTTCATTCGATTCTGTGCCAAATTTAGGTTATCCTTTAAGAGTTAGAGAACTTGTTGTTGGTGCTCGATGTGATCTTCCATTGCTTGAACCTTTGAAATTTCTCTTAAAGATGATGTGATGGATGATGGATGATATCCATAAAGTGCCATAAATGGGGTTATTTTTTCTGCAGTGTGGAAGGGAGTGTTATACCACCATTCAGCTAGAGGTAACCAGTTGACCCATTGTGTTTGTTTATCATATACAAATAAACGAAGATATCATTCCATTTTTTTTCACTATCCCAGTTTTCCCATCGGATTGAGGATGATAAGATGAGCTATGAACTATCTAAGTACCCAAACAAGAAAATAATTCCGTCCAAAAATTTTCAGTGAAAATGGGATCTCTATCTCGTACAATAATCTTTGGGTTTCCATGTAGCTTTTGAATTGTTTCCATAAATGCAGTAGCAGTTGTACTCACTTTAAATGGATGAGATAATGCACAAAATTTTTCATGCTTGGTAATTCTATCAACTACCACCATGATGAAAATATTTCCTTCGGACTTAGGTAAACTTATGATAAAATCCATTGAAACCTCCTCCCAATGTTGATTTGGAATGGATAAAGGTTGTAGCAAACCCGGGGTCTTAATTGTCTAAACTTTGTTTTGCTTGCAAACCAAACATTTTGCCACAAAATTTTGAATATCAAATTTAAGGCCATAAAAAAAATTCTTTCTTCACCCCATGGTAAGTTTTTAAAAATCCTGAGTGTCCTCCTAAGGGAGAGGTGTGCAATTCCAAAATAATATTTTGTTTTAGTTGGGAATTCTTACAAATATATAAGCGATATTTGTACCATAAGGAATAATTTTTCCAACTAAATGTATCATATGTACTGGGATCTTGATGCGAGTTTTGAATGAGTTTCCATACTTCTTCGTAATTCTTCCATTCCTCCCTTACTTCCGTTATCCAATCTGGTTGGATAATATAAATGGCACAAAAAAAATGCTTCCACATCCTCATCCTTTCTTGAGAGTGCATCTGCAACAACATTTCGCTTCCCTTTTTTGTAGATGATTTCAAATTCATAACCCAACATCTTTGTGACCCATTTTTGCTGCTCTTTTGAATATAGTCTTTGTTCCAAAAATTATTTAAGACTGTCATGATCAATTTTTACCTTGAAGTGTCTTCCCATTAGGTAAGGTCGCCATTTATTTAGTGCATGTAGTATTGCCAAAATTTCCTTCTCATAAATAGCTTTCTTTAAATATTTTCCTTTGATTGGACGACTTTCAAAAGCAATGGGTCTTCCTTCTTGCATTAAAACAACACCAATTCCATTTCCTGAGGCATCACATTCCACAATAAAGGTTTTTGTGAACTCTGGCGTAGCTAAGACCGGTGCTTGGCACATTGCCTCTTTAAGATGTTCAAAGGCCTTAGTTGCTTCAGGAGTCCATGAAAATACATATTTCTTCAATAATGTTGTTAGAGGTGCTGCTATTCTCCCATAATTCTTAACAAACTTTCGATAATACCCTGTTAACCTGAGAAATCATCGCAACTGCTTTATGGTTGTGGGGACTTTCCATTCCTTAATGCCATTAATTTTTTTAGGGTCTACCTTAACAACCTCTTGAGATATAATATGACCCAGATATTCCACCTCTTGTACTCCAAAGAAACATTTGGAGGTTTTTGCATATTTTTTCTTCTCCTCCAATAGTTTCAGCACCTTGTCAACATGTTGAACATGATCCTTCCAAGACCTATTGTAGATTAGTATATCATCAAAAAACACTATCATATATTTTCTAAGGAAGGGTTTGAAAATGGAATTCACCAACCCTTGAAATGTAGAGGGTGCATTGGTAAGGCCCGAAGGCATGACCAAAAATTCATAATGACCCTCATGAGTTTGAAATGTTGTTTTCGGAATGTATCCAGTCTTCTTTCTAATTTTATGATATCCTGAACCGAGATCTAACTTGGTGAAATAAATTGTTCCATGTAATTCATCCAATAATTCATCGATCACAGGAATGGAAAATTTATCTTTAATAGTGAGTTTATTGAGCTCCCTATAATCTGGACACATGCGCCATGATCCATCCTTCTTGTGCACCAACACTACTGGAGCAGAAAAATAACTTTGACTAGGTTGAATTATACCAACCTCTAACATTTTTGTAATCATACATTCAATTTCGCTCTTTTGGACATAAGGATATATGTAAGGCCTGATGTTTGGAGGAGAACTTCCTAGAATCAAATGAATAGAATGATCATGATCATGAATAGGTGGGATTCCTTTGGGAGTTTCAAACACCTTGGAATGATTGTCAAAGACATTTTGGAGATCTGGATAAATAGATGATTTTGATGTTGGAACTTCTAGTGAGCATAATTATCCAATGATGCCTTGTTGTTCTTTATTTGAAAGTTTTGTATTGAAATTAGAGTTTATTATCCTTCCCAGCTTCCCTGCAACACCCCATAATTTAACTTCCTTTCCTTCCAAAAAAAAATTCAAGAAAAGTTCTTGAAAATTAAAAGCTATTGTCCCCAAAGATTGTAACCATTGTACTCTTAGTACAACATCAACACCACCCATTGAAATGGAAAGCATTGGAAAATTCAATGCATATTCCCGCATGGTTAGCTTGATATTATGGCACTTCCTAGAGAAATTTATAGTTCCTCCATTTGCCACCATCACTTGACACTCTGGTGCTGGGTATAGGAAGCAATTCAATTCCTTGGCTACCTTACAATGAGTAAAATTATGGGTACTACCCGAATCAATAAGCACTATTACATTTTTCTTCTTCATATGTCCTTTTAGCTTGAGAGTTTGAGGAGTGGTTATTCCTGCCAATTCATTACAGGATATGGTCGATTCATTTCCTCTTTCTCTAGGGTTGGGACCTGGTGTTTATCCTATTCGTTTGAAGATTCTTGTTCCTTTTCTTCCTCCTCTTTAGAATCTATATAAAATAATTTCTTCTCAACACACTTATGACCTTTAGCCTATTTTATATCAAAACTATAACAAAGCCCTTTTGCTATTTTTTCTTCCAATTGTTGTGGTGTCAACCTTGTAGGTTGTGGAATTCTAGGAGTCGCAACACTTCCATCTTTATAGTTGTGAGTGGTAGGATTCCTTGTCGCCATAATTTTTCTTTCAATTTTTCTTGCCAACCTAAATGCCTTCTCCAATGTATCAGGTTCCCAAAGATAAACCTCATGTTGGATGTTATCCTTTAGAGTCCCTATGAAGACATTAATCCTATATTGCTCTAGAATATTATTTACCCTTGTATTCAATTTTTAGAAGTCCTCAATGTGCTCCATCATTGAACCCTTTTGTTTGAGATTTATCAATTGGATAAAGAAGGTGTTTCTCTTTGTATCCTCATAATGTGCTATCATTTCCTCCGTAAAAATTGACCAAGTGACCAGTTTTTTACGAGAAAAAAGCCATTGATACCATGCAAACTGGTTTTTTTCTAAATATAAAGTTGCAA
This sequence comes from Pinus albicaulis, assembly GCA_034641835.2. Lineage (NCBI taxonomy): Eukaryota > Viridiplantae > Streptophyta > Pinopsida > Pinales > Pinaceae > Pinus > Pinus albicaulis. The sequence continues at coordinate 407,885,648 of CM076580.1, read as the reverse complement.
TGTGTTCCTTTGGTGTGTTTTGTGTATTATGGAGCTCAAAGTTTTGCTCCATTTGTAGTATCCAAGTTATTGGATCCTTGCCATAAAACTTCCTCATGTATATGTTTGGAATATGGTGGGTCTTAAATCCAACTTTAGAGTCTATAAAATCATGATTAACATTTATTTTGTTCTCATCATGAGTTTCCTCTACTAATTTTTCGCCATTAGGAAGCTTTTCCTGTAGAAAATTTGCCAAACCTTCCTTCAAACCTTCAATGTCTTTCTTCAAATATTCCATGTTTCCTTCTATACCATCAATCTTAGATTCCATGTAGTTCCTCAAACCATCCTTCTTAGCTTCCACGCATTTCTTCAAACCATCCATCTTAGCTTTCACACATTTCTTCAAACCATCCATATTAGCTTCCATGTTTCCTTCTATACCATCCATCTTAGCTTCCACACCATCCATATTAGATTCCATGCCATTGTTCAATCCATCCATCTTAGCTTCCATTTCATTTATTGTTACTCTTTGCGAGAGAAAAAATTGTTGCACTTGGTCTTGTAATTTTGATATATCATGTTGCAATTATTCCTCTTCATGAGTACTAGTAGAGCCTTCTGAGGGCTTAATGGGTGTTGAATTATTTTTAGGGGGAATTTTAGAACCCAATACTGATATCTATGCTTCAATATGCCCCTGGAATCACTTCAAACTGATTTTTCAAACAAGACTTATGAAATTAAAAAAAAATACACACCTTTTTCTTGCTTTTGAGGAGCTCAATATTGAAACTGATGTATCTCTATGATTTTGGATCCCCAAGATTTTATCTTCTGTCCTTTATTATCCCTCTAAATCTTCTTTCCAATGCCATAGGTCTGACATGATTTGGATTCTTCAAGACAAAGTTATGCCAAATATCCCACAAAGACCTAATTATGGACTCGTTCAGTAGAGAGAACTTGTACGACATGCCAGGTGTCACTTTTTCCTCCTTTGGCTCTAAAATTGATACATAGGAAACTAAAATCCGTGTACTTTTGGTCAATTTTTATAGAATTCCAATCTGATGCTCAGAGAGAGAGAGTTATGATGAGTTTCCCAAGGTCACCTCTTTGAGATGAAATTCGGGAGCCTGCAAAAACCTTAAGTTCAACAAATCATATCTCTGAAAATATTGTGAACCAAGATATGAATTTTTTACACGAAGTTCCTTAGGATTGCTTCACAAATGGGTTATTTTTTAGATTCTGAACCATCGTAGAAAAAAATTTATAGTGAAAATTCCACGATGACCTGTTTGAAGTAGCAAAACCCTAAAATCCAAAGCTCTGACACCAAATGTTATGAAACCAGCTCACAAAATAGAAGAAAATAAGGATCAATGACTTAGAAATCACCCTCTTCGAGGGAGAAACCTCCTTTAAATTACGTATATGAACAATTATTGGATGAAACAAATGACAAAACCTCCTTTCTATATAGAGGAGTCCATGGGATCACAATATAATCCTAACCGACCTACCAATAATAATGTAAGGGCACAACGATAACAATAGTGGGCTATTATGGGGCACACTAATAACAATATGGGGACTACATGGGTAAAACAATAACAATAAGGGGGCTACACTAACAACAATAAGGGACTACACTCGTAATATAGGGCCCTAACATCCTGAATGTAGGTGTATGTGTTGTATATATATATGTATTGTGTTGTATTTTACACTAGGTGTATGTGTATGTGTTGTATGTTGGTGTAGGTGTATCTATTATATTGTATTGTACACCGGGTGTAGGTGTATGTCGTATGCCAGTGTGGGTGTGTATATTGTATGGTGTTGTATATTGTATGTGGGTATATGTGTTGTGATTTACACTTTGTATATGTGTACATGATTGAAGAGAAGGAAAGGCATTGGGATATTGGTAGGTGTGGCAATCAATTCGGTGTGTGTACAAAATAATGAAGGGAGAAGTAAGGATCGATGAAGGATAAGTATCAGTATTTTATTTCAGATTTGTGCATGTGATATGTGATTCTCACTTATGATTATGGTTTATGATGATTGCATGTGATTCACGATTTTGACCTATGATGGTTGCGTTTTGAGATAACCAGATGTGATGTGTTTATACATGATGATTGATCAAACAACTAGTTTGACTTGTTGTGACAGGAATTGAATAGGTTTTCAAGTGTACCTTATTAATGAGCTACCAATGAGTTATGCCTTGAATTTATTTCAATTTATTTTGAATCTAATGGAAATTATGTGCTTGGTAAAGGAAGCATGGAAATGCCCGGTTTAGTGGTTGAAATTGATTGCAAGCATTAGAAACAATATAAAAAGGAACTGGAGCATGCAACAGTATGTTGGTAAAGCACTTCAGGATCAGGGCCATTGTGAGACACTGGTACCCAATAATGTATATTGATTTCCCTGAGCATGATATGACCAGTATGATGGTTCTTAGGTAGGTATATGCCTTGGTTTTTGTATATTCCGATGCGAGGAAGCCTTGCCAAGGGATGTACTACTCAGGATGGGGTGCCAAAGAAACTTGGAAGGTGTGTGATTGGATGGAAGGGGGTGACCGGTGTTAGCCTCCTATATCAATAGGTTTCATCTGTCATGATTGTCTTGATGGAAGTGTGGAATATGTTCAAACCTTCTTACTTGAGCAAAGGTGTTCCATATTCTTAAAAAACCAAAAAAATCAAAAAATTTAAAAAATGTAAAGAGGGTATACCCTAAAAGAAAGATCAAAGGGTAAAAAGAATAAAAATGGTCACAAAGAGAAAAAATGAACCCCAAGAAAAAAATAGACCAAGGAAAGTGTGCAAATCCAAATGCCACTAAATTTTACTCCGTTGTAATAAATCAATTGTGTGCAGCTTGTGAAACTTTTGCCACAATTCATGAATAAGTCAAACTGTTTAAACTTGGCTTAGTCATATTTCAATTTCATGTTATAGATTAGAGAATAAATATCTAGCCAAAAAGTTTAATCTTGGCAGATAAGTAGCTAGGTAGAGTGAATAAAAGGTGCTCAACAGTTTAATCTGAGCCCTTGGATGTAATAAGGGTAGAAATAGATAGATTCATCATGTAAAAAGAAAAGATTGATCAGGGTTTGCAAGTCTAAATGCACCCTAATAAAAAAGAGAAAATGGTAGTGTTAAGTAGATAGGGTAGGTAGATGGTGCTGCAAAGTGTTATCTGATGAATGGTGCTGCTACATGTTGGTTAATCATTTACTTTCATCAAAAGTACTGAAGCAGAAAATACACTGAAAAATCACAGCAAGCAAAGTCAAATTCATTAACCTCCCCCATCATTTTCCCCCCTCAAGAGTTTTACTAATTTCCCCAAAAGTACTAAGGTAATTGGAGATCAAAGGGGCTCAAGGCATTTCCTTGACTTCTGGAGGGACCGGACCCTCGGCCTAATGATCAAAAAGACCTAAGCACTTAAAATAATCCATCATTGATTATCTTCCATCTTTAACTTTTTCCTAATTAAAATCCTATTTTACTTAGGAAACTGATGCAATATTCCATAAAATTCCTCAAAACAACTTGTTATTCTAAGTTTAAGTGTTGAAGATAAAATGTTGCAATTTACTTCATAAGTTATCACTTTCTTAGATGTACAAAGATGTTTTGATTTTCCTCGTCCTTTTTCATATTAACATTTGATTTTACTATATTAAATCCCTAGTAAAATCCCTTTTCCTAACTATATAACTCCCTTTTCTAATAAATATCCCCAAAACCCTTTATTATAATGTTTTACCAAAGTATATATTCCCGCACATTTAAAATAGACACCCCGCTTTATAAACCCTTTGGTTAAAACTATAGCCTTATATATAAATTCCGCCCCTATGATGAATTAATTATATTAATTCATTCATCATATAATAAAAATATATACAAAAAACTTTAGACATACGACAAGTATGTTTAATACCAAAACATATCAATAAACTTTGCGAAAGTCTATGCCACCATCAGCATTCCACGTGGCATTCCACCTGGCCAAGCTCCGCCGCAATCCATTTCATAATTTCACGGGGTTAATTAATCATTTGGACTAATTAACAACCATTTCCGCCTATTAACGTGTCCCCGGGGTGATTAGATTTCACATTAAAACCTTTTTAAACCTTGACGGGCCCACCTTTGAAATCGCGCAAGTCCCCATCCCTTTCAGCCGTTGGATCATCTGTTCGTTGATCAACGGTGATCATCAATCCCGCTGCCCATCCCTTGCCAGCATGTTAACCAGCGGGGGATGGGTGGTTTTTGAAAAGTCAGCATTCCACGTGGCGTTAAAACTATGGAATCGCTCCCCCCGCGTCCTTTACCGCCTTCGTCCATAAGCGGTGCGGGCTCACCGCTTGCCTACGCTTACGCATGCCTTGAAGCCCCCCTTCCTACGTCTTGTCCATCCATTGACGTCATCACCTCGAAAAAGACAAAAACCCTTTTTGACTTGTCGTATGCATTTTCGTGTTTTTCGGTTATTTTTAGTTACAGAAAGAGACGAGGCTCATTCTTGTTCAAATTCCCACTTTGCAAATACACCAAAATTACTCAGAATGGCTGCCCAGTCGATAAGAAACGTCCATACATTGTTCATTACACAGTGAAACCCGAGTTCCATCTAAACAGTGTTTATCCATTTCGCGCCCCGACGCAGAGTCAAGCTTAGTTCCTTTTGTTTTTCTGCGAAAAAATGGTTCGTCTCCTACGAGTCTCATTGAAGATTTAGCTTTGTGAATTTGCTTCCCAAACCTGCGAATTGTTCCAATTTCCTCTTTTGTCAGATATCCCGCCCGGTCTACAAGAAAAACGAAAACCTCCATTTTGAATCCACAAGAACCAAAATGGAGGCCCCAACTGCTCTAAATATCACTCCTTTGAATGCTCCTCACCGGGAATTAGACTATTTACCTCTAATAGATGAAGATTTCCAAATTAAAGACCTGCATTTTGATGAAAGTCCCCGTTTGAGTTTCTGTCGCTGCAGAGACGAACACTTAAAGTGGCAAGATCTTATAGGGTTGTGGGAATCCAATCTCCCAAGGTATTTTATTCCTACAGTCCACGTTTTCCCTGAAATCATTCATTATTGTCATGCAAATTATGATCCTGCACAAAGAGCTGTATTAGCTCCTGATCAAAGTGTTATGTTCCCCATCACACCTCAGGCTATCAATGCTATGTTATACTTTGAGCCAGAACAAGAATTAGCACCTTTATCCATGGAAGGGTTGATTGAGAAAACCAGGCAGTTAACCCCAGAGAAATTAAAAGCAATGTGTCAGTATTTCATGTTACCTGAGCATCAGCCAAAAGGGACTCCCCCCTATGGTTTTTACTTTTTCAATCAATTGGGAAGGCTTATTGTGAATGTAATATCCTTTGTCTTAGGATTCAAGACCAGTGAGTATGTAGATGAGATAACTCTGGCTCTGCTATATATCTTTACCCCTGGGCAGCCTCCTGAGATTAAGTATGATTATGCTTCCTTCATTGCCAACAAAATCCATGATCAATTTTTAAGGCTAGATACTGAAAAGGTTTTCAAGTACTCCTCAGTTATCTATCATCTCATAATTTTCTATCACTCGGACAGATTCCCTTTCCCTGTTCAGAAACTTGATGCTAAAGGTAATCCCAGGTCTGTTATTTTTTGGTCCCCCATCATTCATTTGTCCTCTGATTCTCCCTACTCCTATTCAGAATTCATTGATCAGTTTGTACATCCTGCTACAACTTTGTTAACAGGAGTTTCTCCCCCCAGGCTTAGTACCGAAATTAGAAAGACCTTGCAATTGTCAAAGAGTTATAAAGTTGGGGATTGGTACTTATACCAAAACCATACAGTCATCGGGATTTATGGATGTGAATTATATCCATTCAAGTTACCCAGATATGTACCAATGAGAATTTTTGCTTTGGAATACTTTAGACAGATGAATAACTCAGATGTAATCCATTTCTGCAATGTAAAGAAGAAAGCACAGTTAAGGATCAAAAGCCAGTTAGGTCCTTTCATTTGCAATTCTAGAGAAGCTGAGAGAGAAGCTGAACTTATATTAGAGAGAAAATTACAGACATCTTTCCGTTGGGTCCCATATGACCCCTTTGGTTTCATTTGTGAAAGAAGGTTAAAAAATAAGTCATCTCCTTATGTACATCACAGAATTCCTGACATAGAACAGTATGCAAATCAAGATGAATGGGTTAAAGGAACACTTGCTGAAGAGGAAAGTGGAGCTGACAAATTGAATAAACTTATGAAAGATGTTGAGAAGAATTTTGACCTAGAAACATATGATCAAATGCAGGTACCCTACATTGGCACGTCTTCAGCATCCACTCTACAGCAAGCATTACAGGAAGATAGTTCATCAGTAGCAGCAGAACCCAAGGGTAAAGGGAAAGAACCTGTAGTTCAGGTCATTGAAACCCTGGTCATGGCAGAAAAACCACAGAGTTCCAAAGCACCAGAACCATCTCAGGCTTCTCCCACGCCAGCAAAGCAAATCCAAGTTCCAGAGATGCAAACTCCACTGAATGTGGAAATAGGGAAAAAGAGGCTAGCTCCAGATACCACACCTTCAAAAGGAGCCCCACAAGTTTATCAAGCTAAAAAACACAAGTCTTATCCACCTCCAGATGTAGAAATTATAGATGAAGTATTTGATGATGGTAGAGAAGACAGTCAGCAAACAGGTACAGCAAGTGAAACAAACATAAACCAGAAAGGGATACAAAAGCAATTAAGCACTGAAGTATCTTCTTTCAGACCGCCAAAGACAGATACTGGAGACATTAAGAAAACCTTCATTAATATCAAAACAAAGAATGAACCATTGAAAATGAAGGTATACGATCAATATATGAAGATGGCTCCTCACAATCAGCAAAGGTTGATGTCAGCATTTGATCTTTCACAAGGTAAAATGCAAATGAGCCACTTCAAAGCAAAGGTGCCAAAGCCAACTTCAGCAACAGATTACATCAGAACAAATTTTGAAGTTTTAGCAAAAGATATCCATCCATTGGATCAGATAGAGCTTCATAGACAAACAGGGGAAATGGTTTATTCTACTCTCACCAACAAAGCCATGGCAGCTTTAACACTGCAAGATTCCTTGAATAATACTACTGCACAATTAAAGATTGAGAGGGCCTCCTCACAGGCCAAGGACAATATAATAAAATCTCTAGAAGAGATCATCATTGGTTTGGGTCACAATCCCAAAGACATTAAAGGTATTGAGGCATTGGTAAAAAGGAAAGAGGATGATATAGCTGCACTCAGAAAACAGCTGAAATTACCAGCCTCGAGGCACCCTCAGACACAGGAAGTTATAAAAGGAAATTCACAAGAAGAAATGATGGAGTTGCTCTTGAATTTGACAGAGTGACTAAATGAAACAGAGAAGGAGTTGGAAAAAGCATTGCAGGAACAGGAAAATATCAAGCAGACTTCAACAACAGGTACTACAACTACAGGACAGCAGGAACAACCATCTCAGGTGAACATTTATAATTTGAATTCTGAGGATTTAATTAAACAAATGGAGAGTTTGCAGCTAAAGGTCACAGAACTCCAAGAAACAAAATTACAATTAACAAAATTGGAGGGAAAATATGACACATCCAAAAAGACAGCTGCTGACAACCTCGGGGAAATAAAAAGATTGGAGAAATTGGTTGAGGCTTTGCAAAAAGATCTTTCACTGGAAAAGCCTCTGAACGAAATAAATGATATTCTTTGGAGCAACATCATTGAATTAATAAGAGATATTTGGCCTTCCATTCAAGCTATTTTTGAGCAAAATGAATTAGTCAAGATAGCACAAGAAGAAATAAATAAAACTAGACATGAATTAAGGGGCAAGCCGGAGCATGCCCAGCAGATCATTCAATTTTTGAATTCCAGAACAAAACAACAGCTTGCATTGTTAGGAATTGATGACAGAACAGGTGTAGTTTTGGAAGCAAAGAGAGTTTTCACCAAAAGGACTTTCATGCAAAATCTAGAAAGAAAGTGTACTGACATTTTGGTCGATATCAACGTTTTCAGAGAGAAGTTTCAAGCTTTGCTGGACAGTGAATTGCCAAGTCCCATGCTCACAGAGGATCAAATAGTAGACTTGGAAACATATGAGAAAAGAATAAAATCTCATGCTAAAAATACAGCTATAGGTTCTACTAGCTCATCAGAACCTGTATTACCAACCGGGAAAAGTATTTATGAAAAAGTGAGGAATCTATTTCATCTGGAGCATGAACTAAAGTATCTATTTACGAACGAGCCCACTTTTTATAAACTTACTGAAGCAGATGAAACTTTAAGGAAACTCAGAAGAACAATGATACCAGATGATCAGTGGTGGAAGGAAATGCTGGAAGTTTTGTAAAAAAATGTTTTCAGGATGAAAGTTTATCTTTACTATTGAGTAAATGGTAAAAAACAGAAAAGCAGATGAAAGAGTATCAGATGAAAGGTTAAAGAGTATCCATAAGAAGAAAGAGTATTCAACAAGTCAAAGGAATACGCAAAGGACAACACAGAGCCCTATTTTAAGCACTTATCCTTAGCACGTCCATGAAGAAAGGAACAGCACATCAGCCGTTACTCATTATTCTATTTACGAGACCATGTGTCTCTTGTTTGTTTGTAAATATGCTTTAAGTCAGCCTAGATTATTGGCTAGGATAGAGTAAGATTGTTAGGATTATTTTTTGTATAAATAAACCCTCAAAGAGAGAGTTGAGGGTGGATTCTATTACTCTGCTGTAACATTGAGATTTTCGGAATAAAAGCTTTTGGAGAAATTTACTTGTGGCTTGCTGGATGACGATTTGAAGCACTGGACTTGTTGCAGGATTCATGTGTTGGACTACAGTTCAATAAGTGTTTCTACCCTTTGTTTGAAATTTTATATTAGTTTGAAATACCATCATATCCATGTCTGAATAATTTACATAAAGGTTTAAAACAGAATTTGCTTAATTGTACTCTGTTTTCAAATGTGATTGTTCTTAAATGTTTTCTTCTAAATTAGCTATAAGCATGAATTCTTAAATGCTCCTGCTTCGCTAATTTAAACATTGTTTGATTACTATAACACGGAATTCTTCATTGCTCTTTGTTTGTAGTCATTTCACTTCTTTCTTTTGAACATGGTGAAAGATTCTTAGCTGCCTTTCATCCCTTCAAGATCATCCCATCCACTTTAAATTTTTAAGGATTTTTCTTTGTCTAGCTATCTTGCCCTGTAATACCATCTTGTGCTTAGAATAGAAATCCAGTAAAGCCATCCTTTGACTCCATAGCCCAATGGACTGAAAGCTCTCAACCTTGCCCTTAGTTTGTGGATTCCACCATTTTCCCAAAACAAACTCTTGGATCTATAACTAGCCTAAAAACTTCTAAGAACAAAGATAAATCATAAAGAGAGAGCCCTCTCTGGATGCAGATTGGCTAGATTCTGCATCTAAAAGGTTGGTTTGTGGTTACCTCGGGTATACTTTCCTCTTACACAACTTCTAGGAAAACCTGAGTGATAACATAGTGGCGACCATACTGGGGATCGAACCCAGAATCTCTGGTTTCGTAGACCAGAATCATTTTATTGATACTAGTGTTTGATTTATAAGCTATAGACAGAGTCTGAAGATCAGCCAGGTAGCCTTTGAAATTGCGTTTTCTATGCAAATGCAAAAGTAAATAAATTTTGTTCCAGTCTATCTCTGATTTAGCTTATAAGTTGAATCTTAGTTTCAAATTTTTCAATCAGATTCTCTAGTTTAAACAGATCTTTGAGGAAATCTTAATCACATATCATTATTTCTTAAAGAATTTGTAGAAGTTGTATTTATTTTTCAATTAAAACCCAAAATCCAAAAACACATATTCTAAGAAAACTGGCTTCAGAAAGGATTCGACATACTAGGTCAAATCCGGACCCCAATCCACCACCAATATTTGAAAATCCAAATCTGATCCCTAGGATTCTTAGAAGACAAGGAAGTCAAGAAAGTTCTGAAAGAGGAAGTCAGGAAAGTACAAGTAGTTCTAGACCACTCTCTAGATCTGCATCTTGTCCTGTGAAAATTATTTATATTGATGACATTCCTTTTGATGCACAATTTGAAACATCTTTGTTTGTAAATTTCTCTGAGACTGAATTATCTAGATTAATTCCAGATCCTTTGTTCTTTGAAGATTTGCAATACAGATTTGTTTCACATCATCTTGACAGAGAATTGCATAACTCCATTCAATCTGAGTAAGCCTTTGAAGAAAGCTCAAACATTTCTGTGATAACTGAAGCATCTCCGAGCTCAGCCACTTTTCAAACACCTGTTAGACCTCCCTCTCCTCCTGTTAGACCTCCATCTCCTCCCGTAAGACCGGCTACTCCTGTTACTCCACTTTATCTTCCAATGGCTAATCGATATGCCCCTTTACAGTTACCAGCCAACCCTCCAGCTTTACCACCAGACTACCAAAGTAAGATCACACCTTTTGACGGATCAGGTACCTACACAGCTCAACAACACACCAAAAGGATAACAGATTACTTTGAGTTTTATGAGATTGATACTGATGATATCCGTATGAGAATTTTTGTACAAAGTCTTACCGGAGAAGTTAGAACTTGGTTTAGGGCTCTCGCCCCGAACAGTATTGCTGACCTAGAAGCTTTGTATAGGGCATTTTTGAACAGATGGGAGAAAAAGAAGGATCCTCTCCAGATCCTATCAGAATTTGAAAAATTAAGAAGAAGACCAAATGAAACCGTACAAGACTACATCATAAGATTCAATGAATCATATCATGCAGTTCCTCTGAACCTAAGACCCCCACCTAATAACGTGTTGGTCAAATTTCCAGACGGTTTTGACTCTGATATAGCTTATTCTCTTAGGGAAAGAACTCCACAAACATTAGAGGAAATGCAAAGCATAGTGGTGAGTGTAGAAGCAAATCTGATAGAAAAACGAGCCAGAGCTAGGGCAGAGAGAAGAATGCCTATGAATGAAGAACCTTCAGCTTTTGAAAAGAAGCTGGATGCAATCATTAAAGGTATGGAAAGATTAGGTGATAGAGTGGAAACCATTGAAAGAAAGTCTGCTACTGATAACCAGAATGTTGCAAGAAACCCAAACTTTAGGAGGAATCCGAACCAAAATATTGGAAAGAATGTCCCTGATCAAAACATTAGACCACCTTTCCAAGAAAACTTTGTTGAAGGTTCAACCTCAGAAGAACCTACAGAAGATGTAGAAATAAACAATGTCAATGAGGACAAAGATGAACCAGAAGTCTTCCTATCTCAGGATGATCAAGAGAATCATATCCTTGAAACATTCCACACTCATTCAGGTGAGACTTTTGATTTCAAAGAAGGCTATGACACGGCAATCTACGAGGTTCATAAGCAGTACAACTTGAGAAGTAGACGGATAGATGTACCAGAGAAAAATAAACAGAAAACCACAAAACAAAATGTCAAAGGAAAACAAAACATTCCCCCTGTACAAAATACTTCCCCTGTACAAAACATTCCCCAAATACAAATTTTTCCTAGGATAACTCCTAGTTTTTCAAATCCAATAATTGAAGATGTCTCTGACAACCAACCAATCGACAAACAGCAATCCAATACATCTCCTCATGTAGGAACTGTAGAAGAAATAGTAGAAGTTAGTCCTGAAACATCTTCAAAGCAAAACTTCATTCATGAAAAAGAGAAAAACATTGAAGATCCAGTAAACAGAGAAAATCCAACTGTGCAAAACACTAAAGCTCAAACAGAAAAACCCTTTAATCTAGAAACTGAAATAGGCAAACTCAAGATAGCTGTTCCTTTATCAGAATTGGCTAAACATGATGTCTATAGGAATCAGATTTCCAAGTCTTTAAACATTAACATTACTGGATTAGATGATTCAGTAAATATTCTTGATGATCAACCCAAACTTCTTTTTGGCCCCGAGGTTAATGGCAAACCAGAAAGTGGAGGAACTCCTCCATTTTATGTAAGCCTGAATGTTCACGACAAGATACTCCATAATGCAATGCTTGATTCTGGAGCATCTCACAATTTGATGCCAAAAGAAGTAATGGAAAGATTGAATCTAGATATTACCAGACCATACAAAGATTTGTTTTCATTTGATTCCAGTCAGGTAAAATGTTTAGGTTTAATTAAAGATCTGTGTGTCACTTTGATTCAATACCCTGCTAAGTCTGTTTTAATGGACATAGTAGTTGCTGATATTCCACCTAAATATGGTATGTTATTGTCTAGGTCTTGGGGTGCTAAACTTGGAGGATCTATTCAATTAGACATGTCTTATGCAACTATTTCAGTATTTGGTCAGACTAAAAGATTATATAGAGAAACTTTGATGAAGTACTTAGTGAGTAGCCAAGAGAAGCCTGAAAACTTCCCTGTTTATTCTGTACATTCTGACATGGATTCTTTTATTTTATACAATGCTGAGTCAGATATTCCTACTGAAATAGAAGCTCCTGAAATGGAAATCATAAACAAAACCACGGTTAAAATTGAAGAAATCTCTGAAAACAAAGAAACACCAGATGACCGAGAAATACCTAAAAAAACTAAACAACTAGCTCCTGTCAGAAAATACGTTAAAACAAATGATGAAGATTATGAACATGAAATTCTATGGCATTTAGAGTTTGATGGCTCAGTAAACAGACTAGGGGCAGGAGCTGGGATTTGGTTACACAATGTAGAAAACAATCATGCAGAGGGTCATGCTTATAGGTTAAATTTCAAATGCACTAACAACATGGCAGAGTATGAAGCTCTTTTATTGGGGCTTAAACATGTCAAGAAGTTAGGAGGCATTAGAGTATCAATTATAGGTGACTCTGAACTAATCATCCAACAGATTAAAGGAGAACGTGCAACAAAGGACATGAGACTGAAACAATACCGAGAGACAGTTGTAGAGATTCTCAACACATTTCTACAAGCCCAACTTGCCAAAATTCCCAGGAAACAAAACTTGCATGCTCACGGTTTAGCAATGTTTGCTAGTACATGCAAGTTGCCTTTTGATCCTAATCATCAGTTTTCAGCTGAGATAAGGCACAGGCCTGCAATACCAGACAATCTTTTGAATTGGCAAGTATTTGAGAATAACAATCAAATCAATAATTTTTTGACACTTCAGAATGAGTTTTCTAACTGTAATATAGATGAAGACATAACTGTTGATAAATTTGATCAAGAAAAAGAACAAAAAATAGAAATTTCAATAGAAAATGCGATTCATATGCTGCATCCAACCACATTCACTGAAAAAGACATGCAAAATTTGAAACAAATGGAATTTGATGAGATCATAGATGAAACAGAAATCATCAATTTAAAAGATAATCAATTACCCAAAGGATTAACACCTTTGGAAGATCTATTCGACTCAAATGATATTCCATTCAGACCTAAAATGGAACCTGTTAAGGCTGATATGGAAGAATGCAACTTAGGAACACAAGAACATCCAAAAATTGTTAAGTTGTCCAAATCTCTTCCAAAAGATCAGAAGGTTAAATATGTTGAACTATTAAAAGAATTCCAAGATGTCTTTGCCTGGAGCTATGAAGACCTCAAATCTTATGATACATCCATCATTCAACATACTATACCTTTGAAACCAGACCAGAAACCTTTTAAACAAAAGCTTAGGAGAATTAATCCTATTTTATTACCCTCAATTGAAAAGGAAATCAAAAGAATGTTTGAAGCAGGGATTATAGCTCCTATCAGATTTTCAGAATGGGTTTCTAACCTGGTACCAACAAGAAAAAAGACAGGAGAAATCAGACTGTGTGTTGATTTAAGGAATTTGAATAAAGTTTCTTTAAAAGACAATTATCCTCTACCGAAAATGGATCACATTTTGCAAAGGGTAGTGGGATCTTCGAGAATATCACTACTGGATGGATTTTCAGGGTACAACCAGATTCTGGTTCATCCCAATGATCAGGATAAAACAACATTTACCACACCATGGGGTACATTTAAATATGTCAAAATGCCATTTGGGCTCAAGAATGCAGGAGCTACATTTCAAAGAGCAATGGACATTGCTTTTGCTAAAGAGATACATGATTTTCTGGTCATTTACTTAGATGATTTGACTGTTTTCTCTAAAACAGATCAAGAACATTTAGATCATCTAAGGCAAGTATTTATAAAGTGCAGAAAATATGGAATTTATTTAAACCCTAAGAAGTCATTGTTTGGTTTGGAAGAAGGAAAGCTTTTAGGACATATCATTTCTAAAGATGGCATTAGAATTGATCCAGAAAGAATTCAAGCAATTTTGCAAATACCCCACCCCAGAAACATAAAAGAATTGCAAGCATTTATAGGAAAAATCAACTTCTTGAGAAGATTTATTTCTAGTCTAGCGAAGTTACTTAGATTACTGACTAACATGTTGAGGAAAGATTCAAGCATTGATTGGACTGTAGAAGCCAAACAATCATTCGAGGAAATTAAAATGGCTTTAACAAGGACACCAGTTCTGACCAGTCCTAAATTTGATAGAGACTTTATTATTTTTTCATTTGCTTCTGAACATACTGTTGCAGCTTTTTTACTTCAAAAAGATGACCAAGGGTGTGAAAAGCCAATAGCATTTTTTAGTAAAGCACTGAGGGATGCATCTCTAAAATACAATATTATGGAAAAACGGGCTTTTGCATTGGTAAAAGCAATCAAAGATTTCAGAGTTTACATATTATATTCTCATGTGATAGCCTATGTGCCTAATGCAGTAGTTAAAGATATTTTGACTCAAGATGGCATTGAAGGTAAACGAGGTAAGTGGATAGCTACCATTTTGGAATATGATATTGAGATTAAACCAACCAAATTGATAAAAGGCCAGGGTTTAGCACAACTTATGACAGAAACCAATTGCCAAGCCTTAGATATCAATGAACTGGATAACGAGCAGGAGATGGCGACTCCTCAGATCAGTCAAGCTTTCTTAGATTCACCCTGGTATACTGATATAATTCATGTTTTATTAAACCTGTAAGCTCCTCCAGGGTTGTCCAGAACTAAGCAAAGATTTTTAAAAATGACATCTTTGAAATATTGTATTTTAGATAGCACTCTATTTTGGAAGAATCATGAAGGAATATTATTGAATTGTCTCTTAAAAGATGAAGCTGATAAAGTGCTTAATGAATTTCATGCAGGGGATTGTGGAGGACATCTCTACTGGAAATCTACTGCAGACAAGATCTTAAGGGCTGGCTTTTACTGGCCAACATTATTTTCTGATGTAAAGAAATTTGTAATAATTTGTCACAAATGTCAGATATTTGAGGGTAAAAGAAAGTTGTTACCTCTGCCTTTAAAACCAGTATCCACAGAAAGACCCTTTCAACAATGGGGATTAGATTTTATTGGAGAGATTCACCCCCCTTCTTCAGGGCAACATAGATGGATTTTAACTGCTACAGACTATTTCACCAAATGGATTGAAGCCATCCCATGTAGACAGTCCAATGATTCTGTAATCATAAGGTTTCTTGAAACCAACATACTTTCAAGATTTGGATGTCCAGAAAAGATTATAACAGACAATGCTGCTGCATTTAAATCAAAGAAAATGATTAGTTTCTGCCATAAATATCATATTACTTTAGGCCATTCCACAGCCTATTACCCCCGGGGTAATGGACTAGCAGAATCCTCCAATAAGAGTTTGATCAATATCATTAAGAAATTGTTGGAGGAAAATAAAAAGAACTGGCATAAGAAACTGACCTATGCATTATGGGCAGACAGACTTACAACCAAGAAATCCATTGGGACTAGTCCATATGAGTTAGTTTATGGTATGGAAGCAAGATTCCCATCATCTTTAGGAATCCCTGTCATGAAATTACTTCAGGAGGCTCAAGTGGAGCCAAATGACATTCAAAGAAGAATTAATCAAACAATCCACCTGCAACAAACCAGAGAAGAGGTATACCAAAGATCACAAGTCTTACAGGAAAAGCTAAAGAAAATGTTTAATAAAAGGACTAAAGCAGAGGATTTTCAGTTAGGAGACAAGGTCCTAAGATGGGATTCTAGAAGAGAAGAAAAAGGAAAACATGGGAAGTTTGATTTCTTGTGGAAAGGGCCTTATATCATTCATGCCTTGCGGGGAAACAACACTTACTTTTTGAAGGACTTGGACAATTCAGAAGTTGAAGAAGGACCAGTCAATGGTCGAATGCTTAAGCATTATTTTGATCCAATTTACTAGAATGTTTAAATGTTTCTAACTTGTACATAATATATTGTTTGCTTGTTTTATTTTTTGTTACTGCAGTTTGGATTGGATGGTGACTTCTTGGAATTGAAGCCCGAAGTGAAGGCCCTAAGTTCCAAAAGCTTCACTATCATATGTAAAATAAAGCTACCAGAAGAAGGAAGATTTCATACTTTCAGTTTGAAGACATTCTGAGGCATCTGACCTGCTGTTCTTGACTTTCCACAAGGAAAAGCCATCCCCAAGTGGAGCCAGTGTTAGCCTCCTATATCAATAGGTTTCATCTGTCATGATTGTCTTGATGGAAGTGTGGAATATGTTCAAACCTTCTTACTTGAGCAAAGGTGTTCCATATTCTTAAAAAAAAACCAAAAAATCAAAAAATTTAAAAAATGTAAAGAGGGTATACCCTAAAAGAAAGATCAAAGGGTAAAAAGAATAAAAATGGTCAAAAAGAGAAAGAAATGAACCCCAAGAAAAAAATAGACCAAGGAAAGTGTGCAAATCCAAATGCCACTACTTTTTACTCTGTTGTAATAAATCAATTGTGTGCAGCTTGTGAAACTTTTGCCACAATTCATGAATAAGTCAAACTGTTTAAACTTGGCTTAGTCATATTTCAATTTCATGTTATAGATTAGAGAATAAATATCTAGCCAAACAGTTTAATCTGAGCCCTTGGAGGTAATAAGGGTAGAAATAGACAGATTCATCATGTAAAAAGAAAAGATTGATCAGGGTTTGCAAGTCTAAATGCACCCTAATAAAGAAGACAAAATGGTAGTGTTAAGTAGATAGGGTAGGTAGATGGTGCTGAAAAGTGTTATCTGATGAATGGTGCTGTTACATGTTAGTTAATCATTTACTTTCATCAAAAGTACTGAAGCAGAAAATACACTGGAAAATCACAGCAAGCAAAGTCAAATTCATTAACCTCCCCCATCATTTTTCCCCCTCAAGAGTTTTACTAATTTCCCCAAAAGTACTAGGGTAATTGGAGATCAAAGGGGCTCAAGGCATTTCCTTGACTTCTGGAGGGACCGGACCCTCGGCCTAATGATCAAAAAGACCTAAGCACTTAAAATAATCCATCATTGATTATCTTCCATCTTTAACTTTTTCCTAAGTAAAATCCTATTTTACTTAGGAAACTGATGCAATATTCCATAAAATTCCTTAAAACAACTTGTTATTCTAAGTTTAAGTGTTGAAGATAAAATGTTGCAATTTACTTCATAAGTTATCACTTTCTTAGATGTACAAAGATGTTTTGATTTTCCTTGTCCTTTTTCATATTAACATTTGATTTTACTATATTAAATCCCTAGTAAAATCCCTTTTCCTAACTATATAACTCCCTTTTCTAATAAATATCCCCAAAACCCTTTATTATAATGTTTTACCAAAGTATATATTCCCGCACATTTAAAATAGACACCCCGCTTTATAAACCCTTTGGTTAAAACTATAGCCTTATATATAAATTCCGCCCCTATGATGAATTAATTATATTAATTCATTCATCATATAATAAAAAATATATACAAAAAACTTTAGACATACGACAAGTATGTTTAAAACCAAAAACATATCAATAAACTTTGCAAAAGTCTATGCCACCGTCGGCATTCCAC
This sequence comes from Pinus albicaulis, assembly GCA_034641835.2. NCBI lineage: Eukaryota > Viridiplantae > Streptophyta > Pinopsida > Pinales > Pinaceae > Pinus > Pinus albicaulis. The sequence continues at coordinate 407,867,665 of CM076580.1, read as the reverse complement.
GTAGCATTCACCTGGCCAAGCTCCGCCGCAATCCATTTCATAATTTCACGGGGTTAATTAATCATTTGGACTAATTAACAACCATTTCCGCCTATTAACGTGTCCCCGGGGTGATTAGATTTCACATTAAAACCTTTTTAAACCTTAACGGGCCCACCTTTGAAATCGCGCAAGTCCCCATCCCTTTCAGCCGTTGGATCATCCGTTCGTTGATCAACGGTGATCATCAATCCCGCTGCCCATCCCTTGCCAGCATGTTAACCAGCGGGGGATGGGCGGTTTTTGAAAAGTCAACATTCCACGTGGCGTTAAAACTATGGAATCGCTCCCCCCGCGTCCTTTACCGCCTTCGTCCATAAGCGGTGCGGGCTCACCGCTTACCGCTTACCGCATACCGCCGGCCCCACTTTCCTACGTCACCCCGTACGTCAATGACGTCATCACCTCGAAAAAGACAAAAACCCTTTTTGACTTGTAAATAAGCCATTTTCGTGTTTTTTCAGTTATTTTTAGTTTCTGAAAGAGACAGAGCTCCCGCTGCAATTTCAAATTCCACTGCAAATACACCAATTTACTCTGAAATTCAGCTGCGCCCGTGTTAAAGAACGTCCCCGCCATTGTTCATTACCTGTTAAAGAACCAGTTCCATCTAAAAATAGGTATTTATCATTTCGCGCCCCGACTGCAAGTCAAGCTTAGTTTCCTTTGTTTTTTCTCTGAAAAAATGGTTAAAAATCCTCTCTGAGTCCTCATTGAAGATTTAAAACCTGTGAATTTGCTTCCCAAACCTGCGAATTGTTCCAAATTCCTCTTTTGTCAGATATCCCGCCCGGTCTGCAAGGAAAAACGAAAACCTCCATTTTGAATCCACAAGAACCAAAATGGAGGCTCCGACAGCTTTAAATATCACTCCATTGAATGCTCCTCACCGGGAATTAGACTATTTACCTCTAATAGATGAAGATTTCCAAATTAAAGACCTGCATTTTGATGAAAGTCCCCGTTTGAGTTTCTGTCGCTGCAGAGACGAACACTTAAAGGGGCAAGATCTTATAGGGTTGTGGGAATCCAATCTCCCAAGGTATTTTATTCCTACAGTCCACGTTTTCCCTGAAATCATTCATTACTGTCATGCAAATTATGATCCTGCACAAAGAGCTGTATTAGCTCCTGATCAAAGTGTTCTGTTCCCTATCACACCTCAGGCTATCAATGCTATGTTATACTTTGAGCCAGAACAAGAATTAGCACCTTTATCCATGGAAGGGCTGATTGAGAAAACCAGACAGTTAACCCCAGAGAAATTAAAAGCAATGTGTCATTATTTCATGTTACCTGAGCATCAGCCAAAAGGGACTCCCCCCTATGGTTTTTACTTTTTCAATAAATTGGGAAGGCTTATTGTGAATGTAATATCCTTTGTCTTAGGATTCAATACCAGTGAGTATGTAGATGAGATAACTCTGGCTTTGCTATCTATCTTTACCCCTGGGCAGCCTCCTGAGATTAAGTATGATTATGCTTCCTTCATTGCCAATAAAATCCATGATCAATTTTTAAGGCTAGATAATGAAAAGGTTTTCAAGTACTCCTCAGTTATCTATCATCTCATGATCTTTTATCAGTCAGACAGATTCCCTTTCCCTGTTCAGAAACTTGATGCTAAAGGTAATCCCAGGTCTGTTATTTTTTGGTCCCCCATCATTCATTTGTCCTCTGATTCTCCCTACTCTTATTCAGAATTCATTGATCAGTTTGTACATCCTGCTACAACCTTGTTAACAGGAGTTTCTCCCCCGAGGCTTAGTACTGAGATAAGAAAGACCCTGCAATTGTCAAAAAGTTACAAAGTTGGGGATTGGTACTTGTACCAAAACCATACAGTTATCAGGATTTATGGATGTGAATTACATCCATTCAAGTTACCCAGATATGTACCAATGAGAATTTTTGCTTTGGAATACTTTAGACAGATGAATAACTCGGATGTAATCCATTTCTGCAATGTAAAGAAGAAAGCACAGTTAAGGATCAAAAGCCAGTTAGGTCCTTTCATTTGCAATTCTAGAGAAGCTGAGAGAGATGCAGAACTTATATTAGAGAGAAAATTCCGGACATCTTTCCGTTGGGTCCCTTATGACCCCTTTGGTTTCATTTGTGAAAGAAGGTTAAAAAATAAGTCATCTCCTTATATACATCACAGAATTCCTGACATAGAACAGTATGCAAATCAAGATGAATGGGTTAAAGGAACACTTGTTGAAGAGGGAAGTGGAGCTGCCAAATTGAATAAACTTATGAAAGATGTTGAGAAGAAATTTGACCTAGAAACATATGATCAAATGCAGGTACCCTACATTGGCACATCATCAGCAGCCACTCTACAACAAGCTCTACAGGAAGATAGTCCATCGGTAGCAGCAGAGCCCAAGGGTAAAGGAAAATAACCTATAGTTCAGATCATTGAAACCCTGGTAATGGCAGAAAAATCACAGAGTTCCAAAGCACCAGAACAATCTCAGGCTTCTCAAACACCAGCAAAGCAAATCCAAGTTCCAGAGATGCAAACTCCACTGAATTTGGAAATAGGGAAAAAGAGGCCAGCTCCAGATACCACACCTTCAAAAGGAGCCCCACAAGTTTATCAAGCTAAAAAACACAAGTCTGATCCACCTCCAGATGTAGAGATTATAGATGAAATATTTGATGATGGTAGGGAAGATAGTCAGCAAACAGGTACAGCAAGTGAAACAAACATAAGCCATAAAGGGATACAAAAGCAATTAAGCACTGAAGTATCTTCTTTTAGACCGCCAAAGACAGATACTGGAGACATTAAGAAAACCTTCATTAATATCAAAACAAAGAATGAACCATTGAAAATGAAGGTATACGATCAGTATATGAAGATGGCTCCTCACAATCAGCAAAGGTTGATGTCAGCATTTGATCTTTCACAAGGTAAAATGCAAATGAGCCACTTTAAAGCAAAGGTGCCAAAGCCAACTTCAGCAACAGATTACATCAGAACAAATTTTGAAGTTTTAGCAAAAGATATCCATCCCTTGGATCAGATAGAGCTTCATAGACAAACGGGGGAAATGGTTTATTCTACTCTCACCAACAAAGCCATGGCAGCTTTAACGCTGCAAGATTCCTTGAATAATACTACTGCACAATTGAAGATTGAGAGGGCCTCCTCACAGGCCAAGGACAATAGAATAAAATCTCTAGAAGAGATCATCATTGGTTTGGGTCACAATCCCAAAGACATTAAAGGTATTGAGGCATTGGTAAAAAAGAAAGAGGATGATATAGCTGCACTCAGAAAACAGCTGAAATTACCAGCCTCGAGGCACCCTCAGACACAGGAAGTTATAAAAGGAAATTCACAAGAAGAAATGATGGAGTTGCTCTTGAATTTGACAGAGCGACTAAATGAAACAGAGAAGGAGTTGGAAAAAACACTGCAGGAACAGGAAATCATCAAGCAAACTTCAACAACAGGTACTACAACTACAGGACAGCAGGAACAACCATCTCAGGTAAACATTTCTAATTTGAATTCTAAGGATTTAATTAAACAGATGGAGAGTTTGCAGCTAAAGGTCACAGAACTCCAAGAAACAAAATTACAATTAACAAAATTGGAGGGAAAATATGACACATCAAAAAAGACAGCTGCTGACAACCTCAGGGAAATAAAAAGATTGGAGAAATTGGTTGAGGCTTTACAAAAAGATCTTTCACTGGAAAAGCCTCTGAACGAAATAAATGATATTCTTTGGAGCAACATCATTGAGTTAGTAAGAGATATTTGGCCTTCCATTCAAGCTATTTTTGAGCAAAATTAATTAGTCAAGATAGCACAAGAAGAAATAAATAAAACTAGACATGAATTAAGGGGCAAGCCGGAGCAGGCCCAGCAGATAATTCAATTTTTGAATTCCAGAACAAAACAACAGCTTGCATTGTTAGGAATTGATGACAGAACAGGTGTAGTTTTGGAAGCAAAGAGAGTTTTCACCAAGAGAACTTTCATGCAAAATCTAGAAAGAAAGTGTACTGACATTTTGGTCGACATCAACGTTTTCAGAGAGAAGTTTCAATCTTTGCTGGACAGTGAATTGCCAAGTCCTATGCTCACAGAGGATCAAATAGTAGACTTGGAAACATATGAGAAAAGAATAAAAGCTCATGCTAAAAATACAGCTATAGGTTCTACTAGCTCATCAGAACCTGTATTACCAACCGGGAAAAGTATCTATGAAAAAGTGAGGAATCTATTTCATCTGGAGCATGAACTAAAGTATCTATTTCCGAACGAGCCCACTTTTTATAAACTTACTGAAGCAGATGAAACTTTAAGGAAACTCAGAAGAACAATGATACCAGATGATCAGTGGTGGAAGGAAATGCTGGAAGTTTTGTAAAAAAATGTTTTCAGGATGAAAGTTTATCTTTACTATTGAGTAAATGGTAAAAACGGAAAGCAGATGAAAGAGTATCAGATGAAAGATTAAAGAGTATCCGTGAGAAGAAAGAGTATTCAACAAGTCAAAGGAATACGCAAAGAACAGCACAGAGCCCTATTTTAAGCACTTATCCTTAGCACGTCCATGAAGAAAGGAACAGCACATCAGCCGTTACTCATTATTCTATTTACGAGACCATGTGTCTCTTGTTTGTTTGTAAATATGATTTAAGTCAGCCTGGATTATTGGCTAGGATAGAGTAAGATTGTTAGGATTATTTTTTGTATAAATAAACCCTCAAAGAGAGAGTTGATGGTGGATTCTATTACTCTGCTGTAACATTGAGATTTTCGGAATAAAAGCTTTTGGAGAAATTTACTTGTGGCTTACTGGATGACGATTTGAAGCACTGGACTTGTTGCAGGATTCATGTGTTGGACTACAGTTCAATAAGTGTTTCTACCCTTTGTTTGAAATTTTATATTAGTTATAATACCATCATATCCATGTCCGAATAATTTACATAAAGGTTTAAAATAGAATTTGCTTAATTGTACTCTGTTTTCAAATGTGATTGTTCTTAATGTTTTCTTCTAAATTAGCTATAAGCATGAATTCTTAAATGCTTCTGCTTTGCTAATTTAAACATTGTTTGATTACTATAACACGGAATTCTTCATTGCTCTTTGTTTGTAGTCATTTCACTTCTTTCTTTTGAACATGGTGAAAGATTCTTAATTGCCTTTCATCCCTTCAAGATCATCCCATCCACTTTAAATTTTAAGGATTGTTCTCTGTCTAGCTATCTTGCCCTGTAATACCATCTTGTGCTTAGAATAGAAATCCGGTAAAGCCATCCTTTGACTCCATAGCCCAATGGACTGAAAGCTCTCAACCTTGCCCTTAGTCTGTGGATTCCACCAATTTTCCCAAAACAAACTTTGAATCTATAACTAGCCTAAAACCTTCCAAAAACAAAGATAAATCATAAAGAGAGAGCCCTCTCTGGATGCAGATTGGCTAGATTCTGCATCTAAAAGGTTGGTTTGTGGTTACCTCGGGTATACTTTCCTCTTACACAACTTCTAGGAAAACCTGAGTGATAACAACCGGATTTCCCGAGGGACTATGTAGCAGAGAATGGAAGGACAAGGATGGATTTGTTTTTATCATTAGCAATTCCAGATGGAATCAGATTCACATTGGGAGTGTGCCTTAGAAAAATGAGTCGATAATTGTTCACTGAGGGTACAGTAGTGCAAAATTGTAGTGCTAGAAATTAGATGCGAAATTTGACTTTGGATTCTGAAATACCTGGGAAGAAATTGAATCCTAGTATTACTTTGAGGGTGGAGGTGTGAGCCTCTGGATTCCCTTGTTGTAGCAACATGCATCATATCCTTTTATTTGTTGGTTGCACAAATGTGCATATATGTATATGTGTATATCATTGTAAATATTGTATCGAGTTGGATTTATAAATATCCATAAACAATATCATTATTTGTTGGTTGAAGAAAATGTGTATGTGTATATGTGGTTGTTATTGTAAATACCGTAATGAGTTGTGTTACAAATCTCTAGTAAAAGGTATGTTTATCATGTTTTCAACAATGGTCATTGTAAATACTGCAATGAGTTGTGTTATAAAACTCCATGGGAAGTATGTTTTATTTTTAGCGCTTTGCTAGTTTATAGGTGTCATTGAACACCAAGGACGGTGTTCCCCCTAAGGGGGATGGTTTTGTAACATCCTTGGTTAAAAATCCACGTAAAAAATATAAGACCAAGGTCGTGGGACATGTATTCCAAGTTGAATGGTGGGAAAAAGATCCTAGCAGGTGTTTATTTTTGTTATTATGTCTAAAGGAAATTGAAAAAGGAATTGGAAAGACATGAAGCATTAGTTGACATTTTATTTATGAAAATAAAGGAAAATAGGAGAAAACAAAGGTGAGAGGTCACAGGTTGCATGTGAGGAGTAAAATGAAGGAAAATAATGGAAATTGAAAAAAATAGAGGCCTAATTGATAAAAAGGCTTCTGAGGATTAGTTAAAAATATTTTTTTCAGTGCAGTTTTGGAGCTCTCATTTCTCTCTCTCTCTCTCTCATACTCTTGGATAATTAAGATTTTCTTGGAGAACTCTTGGAGGAGTGTTCCATATGTTGGATTTGGAGCAATAAGGCAAAGGAAAGGAAGGAAATCACAAGACGAAATCAGGATCATCAACTACAACTGGATTAATTTGCAGGTATCGAATTGCATGTATGGTTTCCTTGCTGGTTTTGGCATGCATGGAACATGCATGTGGTTTCTTGCTTATGATCTATAATTGGCATGGAGGATTTCCTGGATTGACAGTGGATTTTCCTAGCCTTTCCATTTCCTGGATAGCCATGGTGTTATGGGTTCAGTTTCATTTTTTGTTTTATGGTTGGTTCTCATGTTCCTTTTATTGTGGGTTGAGTTACTAGTTCCTCGAGCCTTAGTTGGAAAAACGCTTTGGATCTTGGTGAACAGTTGTTGGTTTGAGTTATTAGTCTTGCAACCTTGGTTGGGAAAACGGTTTGGAGCCCTATGTGTGTTTAGTTACTAGACTTGGAGTCTTGGTTATAACAAACACTCTGGAGCGCTGGATAGCTTGGGTAGAGACCAATCTGGTTATGATTGTGATGTTCGACCGTGAGGTGGAATTACTGGCTGAGGGTTGAGGTGGTTTGGCCTCTAGAAGCCTTGGTTTGGTTTTGATGGATTTGGTTTATGAGATCCCATATTTATGATTGGAATATGGCATGGGGGTGACTAGTTGAAGAGAAAGTTGGCTCAACCATGTCTATGGTCGAGTGGAACATGGAAGTCCCGGACTTGGTTTCATTTTTTTTATAGAAATAAGAGCTCTTTTTCCTTTGTATTGATGGGTAAATATTCTTGTTATTCTATGGCTTATATGGTTGTGATGTTCTTGTAATGTTTGTTGCTTATATGTTGGTTATCTTTGAGTTTTATGATGGCGGTGAAGTATGTTTCTCATCATGTTTTAATTTGTAATTGAATGAACATTGTATTTCTACTGAAATATACTATAATGTAGTTAATGTGATGTAGAAATAATGGTTTATAGTGATTCTCAAATAAGTATGAGGTCCCTATGCTCAGATCTATTGATAACACTTGTATATTATATATTTGTGACATGCTTAACGAAATTCCTGTCATGGCTAGTAGGGGTCCAGTCAAGTCCTTGTTCTAATGTTTTCTTGTGCACCATTTTTTCACTATTTTAATTCATTCCTGAACTTGTCATTGAGTTCTAGGGAGTGGCCTGGGCTTCAGGCCTAAAAATTTAACTTAAATCCCATGGAAGTGGGCACAGGTTTGGGTAATTTATACCCTGGACATAGGCATGCAGGCTTGTGCATGCATCCAGAGCCTCCCAAACGCAAGCATGCAAGCTGGTGTGTGCATCCAGATCTTAAGTGGGTTAAAAAATTAGTGGGACCCAGGAAGTTACTTGAGTGGTTGGGATAGTTCCTGGGAGTCTTTTTGTTGATGTGGAAGGAATGTATGTGGTGTTCCATCGATTCCACTTCATTAACGTCATCCAGGAGGTTGAATCATATCATAGTAGCCTCTTGTGTTTACCCTGGTTGGTCGGTTACTTGGGTAGATGTGGAATGAGGGTGTTACATCCATCTCATGTAAATCTGCATCATCCACCTGTAGCAGCATCCTCATAATTCCAAAAACTAAACCTCCATTTCCTTCACTAGGTTCCTGCATTAGGTCACGAACACCATTAGCACATGAGAAATCTTCAACGATACAACTACCATAATGCCATCATTTGACCATCAATACATCACAAGGTTGGCATCAATGCAAACACAATCATCTCAATGCCAACTTCAATCATACTACAAAGAAGACATCAATACATCATCGAGGCTACAAAAGATTGACATCAATTCCAACATGAGCTAGTTGCCATCATGAAGATAATGCCAACATGAGCTAACTGCAACCATGAATACCATAATTCCAAAAAAATTTATGGTTGAAATGCCAAAAGGAATGAAAAGGAAATCCATAATTTATTATCTCCTATATTATAAGTATCTATTAATATCTCATTTATTAGACCTTATGTAAATTTTAAAAAATGTCCATGATTTTGTCCTAGGGGGTTATCTCAATTGGTGATCAAAGTAACATGTCCTGAGAAAATGAAGAGATACAATTTTCAAATCCCCCTTGTTGTGACATTGTTTATGAAGAGGGGGACAAGCTATAGACCCCCAAATGTTTACTATTAGCTACATGTCATACAGACTACTGGATTTCTTAGAGATACAAATACAAAATGTCCATGATTTTATTATTCAAGATATATCAGACAACGATAAAGACATGTTATCATCAATGAGAGATATTTCTCTTTCTCATAAAAAAATTTAATAGAATACATTTGTGGCCAAATAAGGAAAAGTAATCATATTCAAAATCTCCATGGATAGTTTAAAAAAAAACTCCATATCAACTAAAAAATGTGATTCATTCAATAATAACACCTATTGGCTATGGATCGCCATTGAATAAATCTTTTATAGTAAAGGGAGATATAACATGATTTAAAATACATGATTAACACAATTTTATGAAGGAATTAACATCAATTAATTTTTATTCTTATCATTTACTTACTAAAAATATTTCGATATGTTATGATAAATCAATACTAATGAACTATGATAAATTGGTATGATAACATATCATGCCATTGAAAATTAGAGGGGATTTATGCCTTACAATTGACTTTAGGAATGTCATGTGTTGATTTTCAGTATTTATGGGCTATGTTTTCAATTGATATTTAGAAGGTTTGGCATGGCATGAATGTTCCTATGTATGATACAATGATATATTATATCTAATTCTAAATGTCACTAAAAATTCATAGTAACTTAATGACAATATCTATTTAGTTGGGTGAAATCTATAGAGAGCCATGAGTCTGAAGTGTGAAGATGGAAGAAAGAAATCATAGAAATTGTAAGTGTATTTTAAAAGGAATTTCCTAGAAGTTTTATGGACCTATCGGTCCATTTACTTATACATCTAGTCAATGAAATTGAAATGGAAAGTGTTGTTTCAATAATATGGATGTTTTTCTTTGAGAGATACATGAAAGTCTTAAAAATATATGTCTAACAAAAGGCACATCTAGGGGGTTGCATGGCTGAAGGGTATGTACTAAATGAATCATTTTATTCCTATATGAATCCCTTGGTAGATATTTTTAAGATGGTCCACAATTTTTGGATGAGGAACGTGCATTGGATATTATAGATGGAGAAAAGCCTTAAATTAATGGTGTTTAAGAAGTAATTGGTATGTAAAAAAATCATTATTGTATTTATTTTAGAATCATTTACTATATAATTTTGGGCTTCCCAAATTGAAGAAATAATATTTAAAGTTTGACTTATACAGGTTGAATTTTAATAGGTGTTGATGAAAGAGTTGCGATCAACAAGTTTTTTCTCTATCAAATGAAATGCATGAATAAATGGATTGATACGTATGACATAAAAATGAAATAAGTTCTATAATAAAGGAATCAATTGAAGATATTGAACACAAGGAATACCCCACTTCCCATTGATATTTCGGTGAATGGGGAAAATATTTCACAATAGAATGGGTTTCTAAACAAATTCAGAACCGAATAGATGAGGAAGGTATAGATGCAAACTCAACAAAATATGAGAACAACATTTGCAAAGGATGTGAAAAAAAGGTAAAGTTCAAATTCTTACAAAAGTTGCTTGAATACATTAATCACACTATTAGCTATTTAATTATAAAAATTCATATTTATTTGCACTCATTTAAATGGATTGTAATAGGTGAGGAAGTACTCTACAATGTGAACATATGGTCTCATTATCGTGTAGAAAGTAGATGAAAACAAAAATATCCTTCTATTGTGATGTCATGGTTTATTTCAACCAATCAAGTCAGGCAAGTTCAAAAAATACATTTTTTTATTGAAGGGAATCTTCAATACGTTGGAAAAATACAAGAGATCATTGAGTTATACTATTGCTCTTTCAAATTTTTTTAAATGTAAATTGCATGAATCATTTAACATGAAATGAAGACATGATATCCATAATGGATTGTTTTCTATAGATTCATCAAAATACTTAAGAGGATAATGAGTATTATGTTCTACCAATTCAGTATGAGTAGTTATTTTTTACTCAAACAATATAAGAAATATATGAAATAATGGTCATATGTATTTTTTTAATTGATTTTTCATTGTGGATATATTCATGTTCATTGATAATAAAAAAATATAGAGGTCTAATATATTTATCTTCTTCACATGCAGGTCATTTTCTATGAAGATATTTTAGAGCCAAAATGGATATTTTTCATTCATTGTGATACAATATTAAGGCATATATTTGAAGATGCCTCAATCAATATAGATAAAATCAAATATTGCCAATGAAATATAGTTCAAGAATCAAGGATCGTAGAACAAATTGGAATCAATGATGATGTTTAAGATGAAGATGTTTAGCCAGAATACTGTGAACTAGATGATGATGACAAATTTCCTTTAGTAATATGGAGAAGGAGAATTAGGGCTAGAGGTGTATCTTCAAAATATCATAAATTAGATGAGACAATTCATCATGAAAATTAACTATTTCCAAAGGAAAATAATCTTATAGAAGAACACGATATCAATGATATACAAAATGAAGATAAATTAATAGATCTAGTAACATTGATATTTTCGATCTAGAAACAAAATTTATTGATACAAAATATTATGAAGGTGAAGATGAGGATGATCACCCTACGAATTTAACATAAATTTTTAGGGAGAGTAATATTAAGTATTTGCAAAAACATATGAACATTGACAAGGAAGCATTAAAAGTAATATATGCAGGGATAACATAAAGGAATGCTTCTAGACAATTTACACGATATTATGTAATTCATATTTAAATAAGGACAATTTTTATGTCCCATTTTGAAATGTTTCATTATTATTTGGTTGTAATAGTCATTTAAGTACTATGTCTATTACTCATAATAAAAAATGGTGTTTTGAATATTCTTATAGATATACTCATTACTTGATTCAATTAATGTCATTAAAATGTTTATTAGTTAATGTGATTTGTTGGTTAGAAATAGAAAGCTCAATTAGTTGGATAAGAGTTATCATGATTAGTTTCATCTATTCATTGAAATTGGTTAGAACTAATATGAAGTTTCTGGTTGAGACATAATTAAACTAATTTATGTGTATAAATTTTCATATATTGCACATACACACAAATATAAATTGTGAAGTTGAATTAAGTAATTAATCACCACAAATATATTAAACCACACTATCAGAAAAATTAGAATTGTTAAAGATATTTGGATGGGTAATGAAGGTGATTTTGAATTCTCTAATGAGTCTATTCATATTTGTAATCAATGAAACTTTCCCACATACAAGTAATATTTTCCCTATATAGGGAATTCGTGAAGGCATGGGTTCCCTATCATTGTCAATTTTGTCATCATCATCATTTAATAATAATTCTTATTGTCATTTTCATCGTTGTTGTCTTCACCATCACCACCACTATCATAGGTTGTTTTCAGATGAGGATTATCACCATATCTTCTTTGTCATTTCATATATATGTGTGTGTGTGTGTGTGTGTGAGTAAAAATAAAAAAATAAAAATCATTTGTTCTAGAAGGTTATAATACATAGACCATCTTCATCGATAGAATAAATCAATGATTTGAAAATCTCCAAAACCTAGGGTTTCTAATCCCAAGCAGATACTGAACACATTGATGAAGCCAACTCTATATTTGATGTATCATCCAAACATTATGTACATTTACAAGCTCACCTCTTATATCCATTGTTTTTGAAAATGTTAAATATTTTCAAACACGACATATTGAATAGTTGGACAATAAAAATAGTTCCCATGGCTATTATTATAGTTATATGCTCTGTATAGCTAATCAAAAAGATTAATTTTTCTTCAGAAATAGACTTCTAACATAAAGAACATGGTTTAGAATAATTTAATTTCTCTATTAATTCACAACTACTAACAATTGTCTTTGCTTTGTATTTAAGTTTTGAAGTCCAATTTGATTTAAACATGCTTGACAGTGAAAAAACCATTTTTCAATACTCAAAGTCTCACAAAATTAGTATGGAAAACTATTTCTACTTGGAAATCTCAAAGATATAAAAACAAATTCACAATCTCATATATTGGTCAAAAGAGGCCATAATCAAAGTGAATCAAATACTAAGAATGATCTATTTCTAGCAAAACCAATAATAACATTGTTTCTCTCGTAGCAATTACAAAGTTCTAGTTGAAATTTTGCAACCACGTATATATCTTGAACAACATGTTGTTTTCTAATGAGCATTATTGCCATATATTCCTTGGTTTGATGAGGAAAATGATATAAAATTTCATTGGCTATCAAAGCCAAACCAAATTAACTATTTTCATACTTCTAAAATATAGGGTTTCCTATCTAAAGTATATCATGAGCACATTGATGAAGCCAACTATGTTTTGATGTATCATATAAAGAAAATTGTACAATTACAGGCTCACCCCTAATCCATTGTTCTAAAATTTTTGAATATTTTCACATATGATATCCTAAACAGTTAGATAATAAAAATAGTTGGCATTGCTATTTTTCCATTTATATGTTCTTTGAAACTTATCTCAAAGCTCAATTTTGTCCTAAGAATTATACTTGTAGCACAAAGAACATGGTTAATATATATGATTCAACCTAGAACTAGTTAATACCAAAATTTAACAAAACATTAATTACTGCATAATAAGTAAATAAATAAATAACCTTTACCAAATTTTAACAAAAGACATTATCAAAAGTTTTTCCCAAAATTTAACATGTTTGTTGAGTGCTAATACAAATACCACCATTACAACAAGATATCTTTGTAGTGTTAATACCACATTTACAACAAGATATCCTTAGAGGGATAGGAAATGAAAAAAAAACTAATAATAATATGTATGCAGAAGATGGCCATGAAACTTGTGAATTCAAGAAAATCAATGGGACTATAGTCAAAATATTTTTATGCTATTTAGTTTCTACATAGATTGTCAAAATAACTACATAAATCAAATTTTTAAAACAAAAATTTAACAATATAGTTTTTTTTTATGGTGATAACATTAGAACCACCATAACAATAAAATATCTTTCTAGTGCTAACACCACCATTATAGCAAGATATACCAAGAGATGGAAAATGTAAAAAGTTCAATAATAATATGTATGTAGAAGATAGTGTAACCATTTAAAATTAGATGGATAGAAGTACACCATGTAATACCAATTTTACCATAGTAAAATTTCTTTCACTATAAGAAATAATTTAATAAACCATATTTTATTAAGTTATTTCTGGTTCAAACAAGAAACCCCATGAGGAATAATTAAATAAATCCATATTTATTTGATTTTCCTCTAGATAGGAATAATTAATTAAACCATTATTTAAATAATATTTTTGGTCATATTTAACCCAATTATGAGAAATAATTAGATAAATCTGTTGGAAATACTGAGAGGGGGGTGAATCAGTATTTCTTTCCAATTATTATTTTTACCAGTTAGATCACCTATATTTAGAACACAATATGAAAAATAAGAATAAAAGCTTTTATTAATTTCTTCTTTACAATAAATCAAGTACAATATATGTAGGGCTCCAACCCTAGATGAAGACACCAATCTTCAGTTTCCCAGGCTCCAACCTGTATTTTCCAAGCACCGACTTGGACTTCCAAGGCTCCAACCTTGTCAATTCTGAGGCACCAACCTCAAGGACTCCAACCCTATATCTGGTACAGGCTCCAACCTGGTCTCTTGAGGACTCCTATCCTCTAGGGCTCCAACCCTGTCTTCCAAGGCACCAACCTTGTCAATTCTAAGGCACCAACCTCAAGGGCTCCAACCCTATCTTCCAAGGCACCAACCTTGTCAATTCTGAGGCACCAACCTCAAGGGCTCCAACCCTATCTTCCAAGGCACCAACCTTGTCTCTATGAGGCTCCAACCTCTTGCTTCATTTCTTCAAGATATATTTGGTTATACTTATGGCTCCCAATGTCTTCTTCAACGAGCCTTGAAAATCTTCAGCTTACTCTTCACTGTAATCTACACATCACGTCATCAATGACAACCTTGATCTCTTAGAAGGTGTCTCCGCTACTCTTCATGTCACCCAAACAGAAACTTCAATGTCACCTCATGATGACATCAACAATGCATCATGGTCTCCAATAAGGCTTCTTCACAAGATGTCTTCAATCTGCACACGAATCCTTCTTCAAGGTCACTCCATGAGGGCTTCAATCATGGTTTCCAAGAATGTCTTCAAGCCAGCTTCTACAAGGGTCTTCAATAGGTCTTCAATAGTACTTCCAAATAAGCTACTTCAACAAACCCTTAATAAAAATACTCAAAAATAACTGCCCCCAATGCCAATCCAAGTCTTCTTTGAAAATCCTGTAGTAGTTGCTTCAAAAGTTCTCCAATAGTTTCTTAGGCAAGCCTTACGAGAAAAGTTCCATTTTTGTTCTCATAATACCTTACCACAGGTTCTATCACAAGTTTGAATAAAAAATTCAACAAGGGCTCCTTCAATGTTTCTTGCTTCAATAATTCTGATGGCTGCTCCTTCAACCACAAAAATACCACAGAGCTGATTACTCAAAGTCTAAAGAAGATTGTTCCAAACTGTCACGAAAATCTGCAACTAATCCGAGCTCTACAATATGTGACTGTCCAAGATACAGAATGTTGCCACAATTCTGGTTTCTTACAAGACTTTGTCACAGGTTCATTCTGAAATTAATCTCCAAAACTGTGTTCACAATTCGAGGCTTCTTCAAGGCTTTTTTCTGCACTGCAATGTAAACTGTCCAGGTGGCTATTTGCTGGTAGTCCGAGCTTGAATTAGCCCCCAACAGGTGACCCTTTTACAAATCCAACCTCCACAGATCTGATGCTTCAAAATATGACTGTTCTTAAAGTTTGAACCTCACAACTGTAAGTTTGTCTGTAATTTTTGAAGTGGACTGTCCAACAAAGAAAAAAAAAAAACAAACAGTAATATATCCTTTTAAAAATATGCCCAAACTGTAATTTTTTTCTTCATCTCATAATCCTGTAACTACTATATTTATTCACCGAAATTTTAGGGCTATAATGATGTGTCTAACGTCATATATATACTAGTTTGACCTCCAACGAAGAGACATGTCTCTTGAGGGAACATGACAGCCTACACAAGTCAGCTCAAGTCGGCTAGGCAAAAATAATATTTTTTCCAACTTATAAATTCAATTTCTCACAATCCAGGAGGAGTTATGAGGCGTATAATAGCTCGTTAGAAAGACAAAATTATCCTCTAAAATATTATGTCAATTTTATCCTTGGGTGAGGTCATTTTCCCATCAAGAAAATTATATTTGTGAAACTGTCATTATTATTCATGGAGGCCATTAGGATTTTATTTTTACGTATTTAATTTTTAGGGCTCCTTCATCATATACTTAGTCCATTAAGTTTATTAGGATTAGATCTTATTCATGACCTTCAAAAATAGTCAAGTCATTTAGGCTTTTGGATTCTTCATCAAGAACAAGGATGTCATATAGCAAAGGTTCATGGTAAGCCTTCTTCTTTATCATAGATCATACACTATGAGCATCTAGAATTTCATTAATGCACTCATGTACTTAGGGTCAAGTCAAGTAGATAGGGTTTAGGTATCCTAGGGTTTGCATGAGGTTAGGGAAAAAATACAAGAATATTTGCCATCTCCAACAATGCCATATTGACATCAATGACAACCTTAACCAACAAAATCATCATTTTTCTTATTTTTCTCTATGAATAATTAATTAAATCATTATTTAGTTATTATTCCTTGTTAAATTTGACTAAATCACCTAGAAATAATTAAACAAATAATTATTTGTTAAATTATTCCTTAACCTCATTCTTGAAATGATAAATAAATCATTTATGTTCTTATTATTTCTAAATAAAGGTATTTAACCAATTTACATACCTTTTCCCTCCAACAAAATATAATAAAATATTCCAAGAAGTTAGATCTAGATCTTGGTTTATTTTATTATTCGCCATTATCGAGGATAACTCAATATTTTGTTATAAATAGTAGGATGGTTTTCCATTCACTATTCACTTTGATCACTTTCATTGTCATGCTTTGATCATTCTCATTGCTACTGCTATTTTCTTGCTTCTTGAGCTCCCATTGAGTTCAACACATTTTTGGGTTTTCTACACCATTGAGAGAGGGAAAATTATAGATATGAAGCATTGAGGATAGCCAAGAATCCATCCCATTAAGGGGGACTGGTAACATCATTCTTTGTTCCCTTACCAGGTGTTATAATACATATAAAATTCTTTATATATTGTCATGTGTGTTTGATGCATGAAGCAACTCTTATTTCTTTTTACTGTTTAATTTCTTTTACTACATATATCTAGGTTTTTGCAGCATTTGTTTTGAATATCTATTGCATATCTAAGGAAGTTAAGCAGCCATATTTGTTGTTAGGGATGTTTGTCACACACAACTAAAGTGAGCTCTTTTCGTACACTTGCGTTAAGAATTTACGCTAACAATTGGCGACTCCATTAGGTTTTTAATTACACAGTGGTGTCAACAATTGGCGACTCTGCTGTTGTAATTTAGATTCCTGTGTGACCAGCTGCTTCAGTAACTAGGGTTTTTTCTTCAGCTATTTTTAGTCTCTTGATGTTTTTTTTCCTTTTATACCCTAAAACAATAAAAATTCTAACTTTTGTGTGTTTTCCGCAGGTAACAAGTATCGATCACACCGGAGACAACAACTTTTTCCGCAACCTACCGCCCGAAGATCCCAGATCTAGAACACACACTTTTTGGCCCAGAAACTGCAATTTATGCCTAAAATCGCAGCTATCAGCTCAAAAACTGTGATTTCCGCAGTTTACAGGTTAGTAATTGCGACCTGCAACTTTTTTCTTAGTTTTTTCTTTGATAGTCAGGGTTTTCTACAAGCACTATTCAAGGTTGGTTGGCCTCTTTCTCAGCCTGTCTTAGGCCCAGATATGCTTAGTTTATCTCCTTGAAGTTGAACCAAACCCCTTAGGGTTTTAGTACACTTCCACCTTTCTAGGAGGGGTTTAGCTGAGTATGTAGTCTGATATTTTGCAGCACTTTCTGCCATTATTTAGGGTATGATCTTTCCTTATTTTAGGTCCCTTTTGAACAGTTTTATTCCATCCAAAGCACCCTATTGAGTTTTGTTTGGTCTCTCCCTTAGGGTTCCCTTGTTTTCCCTAGGGTTTTAACCTTTCGCCTCCCATTTTGCAGCAATTTTCCCTCTAGTTTCTTGTTATTTTCTGCACCTTTTCCAGCAGGTCTGAATCATTCGATCAGTATCCCTTAGACCTTAGATATTTTTGATGCCTTGTGTGTTTTGAGTCAATTTCGCCCGCTTTTTAGACTAGTTGTTTGGGAAGCCTTATTTTGGGTTGAATTTATGCATCTGTAGCTGTTTATTTTACTGTCATTTTAGTTTTATTTACAATACTTCAACATTTTTTATTTTTCTTTATACAACCATCTGGGCTTATTTAAAATTAACACACGGCTTGCACACACACACACTTGAAGCAAAGAGCACTTGGTTTGCACGGACAAGCCAAGACATAAACATCGTAATTAATTTATCTCCCTCATTGAGCCTTTGTTTATCACTTTTCAATATTTTTGTGTCATCTATTACTTTCCATCATTGCGCCCCCAAGATGTTTATATTGAAGACTCCAATGCCTTGATCTTTAGTTTCTGTTAGGAAGACTTACTCCACCGCATAGAATTCGAGTTAGTCCTCCGACGATCCCCCATTCCAACTCTGATTCTTGTTCATTGGGTTCTTCCTTTGATTCTGACCCAGTTCCCCTCCACCTCATTCCCTCACCATGTCAGTCACCAATGCAAGTGTTGGTCCTCAAGTTGGTGGTGACCTTGACCCTAATGTTGGTGCCGCTACCAGAATCGTTCTGGCTACTCCTTTGCTACCTTTTATGGCAGGTTTAAGCCTTACTGATTTCAGCCAGTTAATTAATGACCTTATACTCCATGATCCAGGTTGGCCTTCTATGCCAACTAAGCTTCCTTCAAACATTCCTAAGTTTGAAGGAAATGCTGTAGAGGACCCTACTAATCATGTCTCCTCCTTTCACATGTGGTGTTCATCCAATTCTATCACCGATGACTCCATCCGCCTTCGATCATTCCAACGTATACTCACTAAAGAAGCTGCAAAATGGTATGTTGATCAGGTCGCTACCTCTCATTCCACTTTTTTGACTCTTGCTAAATCATTTTTGTCCTACTTCCAGCTACCTCTCTGCTATGATACTAGTACCAAGTTTTTGACCGCATTCCATCAAACTTCAGCCACTCGCCTTTCTGACCATGTCCAAGAATGGCATAGAAGGAGGAGCTTGTGTCGAGATCCTAAATTCAACAACCATGTCTATATGGATTGGTTTCTCATAATGCTTTTTCTTTCTATTGGTAAATATGTCGCGTATCATTTTCCTCAGACCGAGGAAGAAGCTCTCCAAGTTGCATTGAAATATGACTTGACCTATGCCCAGTCTGGTTATGTTATATCATTTTACCGGATCTTCCTAGACCTAGTGGTGCCAACGCATTGGGGGCATCTCACGTCGTCGACGGTATCGTTGGATCTCCTTCACATACGTATACTCATCCTTCCATGGGTTATGGTTTTCCTCAGGGAGGGACCAGACCCTCTAACACTTCTCCCCCTCCCAGCAACATGTATCCAGGAAAATGCACAGCTTACGCATTTTCCAAACTACATGAATCGATGCTAGGGCCAGTTGTTGCTCAACCTATTTACCCCAATGTTTATCAACCTCCTTTCTATCCTTATCCATAGTCGGTGCTCCAGCCCCTTCGGCATCAGCATCCCAGCCTCCTGTGCCTTCTCAACCTCTGCCACAATAGCCACCTCCCCCTCAAGGTTAGGTGTATGCGCAAAATAGTGTGACTAATCCTCCCAATTCAAATAAAAAGAGGAAAGACAACAAAAATGAACCATCATAGGGTAACCAAGGGCGCCAAGGTAATCAACCAAACACACCCAAGGGAACTAGCCTAACACTACAAACCAGCAACAAGGTGATCGGCCCAAGTATAACAGGCCTCTTCGTACGAACAAGCCTTGTTCTTGTTGTGGTGTCCATGGCCATTATACTCATGATTATCCCCTTTTACCCCAAATGTGCTAGTTGTGGGAAGCACTAACAACATCTAGAGGACAGCAAGCCACCACTTTGGCTCCTCCAAATATGGCACCAGCTCAACCGGATATGTTCACTAATCCTTTCCCTCAACAAGGATATGTGGCTGCCCAACCCCCTCAAGGTCAGGCCACCCATCAACCTTCATAGCTTGGTACCCCTGAGTACCAAGTTCTCATGATGAATTCTGAAGAGGTCAATATCGTTGATGTCAACCTTCAAACCTGGTCACGCTAATATGACAAGCAACCCGCTACGTCTGCAACCAAGTCCTAAACCAAATTTTCCATAGAGCCATTTCGACACCCAATTCTTCCTTACAGATCCCTAAACCTTTTGCATAGGTCATTAAAAAGATCCCCAAAGGGCCATTGCACTGAAATTATGCTTTGCCAAAGCCGCCCACATGTACAACATAGTAGATGACTTGGAAAAATCTTCTTCTACCATGTCAATGCTGGAAGTCCTCCAGTCGTGCCCATCTCAACGTAAAGCTCTACTGCCTA
This sequence comes from Pinus albicaulis, assembly GCA_034641835.2. NCBI lineage: Eukaryota > Viridiplantae > Streptophyta > Pinopsida > Pinales > Pinaceae > Pinus > Pinus albicaulis. Next base: position 407,847,208 of record CM076580.1, on the reverse strand, counting down.
CTTTGGGCACTATGGATCCTTCAGATGATCATTCGATTTTCTTTGATGTTGAAAAATCAGAACATCCCCCTTTACCTTCATTTGTTTCCTTCAAAATACCAATCAAGATTTGTAATGGAAATGTCTCGCAATGTATCATTGACAAAGGTGCATCCACCTGCGTGATGTCCGCCTCTATTTGGAATAAACTCGGATCACCTGACTTAGCCCCATCCACCATCACTTTGCATGCTTGGGATCACTTTTCTTTCTTGGGACAGTCACCCTTCTCAACCCCTTGGCATGTTCCGCAATTGTCCTGTCACTCTTGTGGGTAAGACGGTTTGTGTTGACATTGAAGTCATTCATGCTCCCTTGGATTACAACATCCTCTTAGGTCATAGTTATACCTATGTGATGTCTATTGTCGCATCTTCGTTCACTGTCATATGTGCTTTCCTCACAATGGAAAGATCGTCACCATCGATCATTTGACATATTATGAACTGAAGTCTTAGAACTCCCCCAATTCTATCATATCATTAGTATCTAATAAGCAATCAGTCGCACCTCTCACCAGTGTTTCACAAGGAGTCTATAAAGATTCCAACTTACTTGGTGCATTCCCTGGCCACCCCCCTCTTTCCACTGACCCCAGCTCGTCGAATGTTTTCATGATTCAATCATCTCGGTCTAGCCACAAGCAGTCTGGTTCGACCAGCCAAAATTCAATGCCTCCATAACCTATTGGTGGTCACTCGACGGAGCCTTCAGGACCTTCTCCTCAAGGTCCTTATTCCTATGTTGGTGTCTCTTCCACCCCTTTTCAACTAGGAACGGTTCCCCCTAGCCTTAAACATTTGGGAGCAATTCCGCCAGGCCATTACCCTTCCACTTATATACCATTTTTAGCTCCACCCTCTTAAGTCTCTTTGTTCCCTGTTATGGCTACGTTGAGCCTTTCCCATTTGACCCTGGGGATCCCAGTCTGGTACATTGATGCCCCAGCCAACACTCCACCTGGTTAGCTCAAACCTTATACTGCTTTGACCCTGGTCCAATGGGTCGCTATGACCCCTCCCTTTGCTTCAGTGCCTAGGCAACTCAACAGGAATATACTCCTATTTTGAAAGCATCTAGTGAGGAGGGAAAAGAAAAAAAGAAACCTAAGGACAAGGCCCCCCAAAAAACTCCTGCTACTCCTAATCCTCCAAAGCAGTCAACTTCGTGCACTTTGTGTGATATTGTTGGGCACGCTACCCATAATTTTCTTGACCTTCCTCATATCAAACTTGTGGTCAATGAGAAATTTCCTAAATCTGATATTGAGGAGTTCCATGTTACCTTACCTGATTCAGCTAAGAAACTCAAATCGTTGTGCACAAACCACCCTTTTGCTTTGTGCGATATTTATGGCCACTATTCTCACCATTGTCCCCATCTCGACGAATTTCACGACACCCTTGAGGTTGTTCGTGTTGAGATTCAACACCCACACCTAGTGCATTAAGCACTTACACTAGGGTGGGGCCCACATGTGCTAAATTTGGTGCATGTCTATTTTAGTTATCCCTTAATTAATATGGACAATAAAATGTAATCTAGTCTCAAAATAACATGTAATAGTTAAGTGACAGTGATAAACTCAGTTAGCTCATGAATTTCAAGTTAGATTTAGTTGGTGAGGCATGCAGAGTAATTCTAGTTGTAACAGAGTTCAAAGTGCAATGGTGCATTAGTTAATGTATGTTGTAATCAGTTTAACTCAACTAATTGAGTTAAACTCAATTGTTCTAGTTGCAACTGCTTGATACACTAGTGAGAGATCAAGTGAATTAAATATTAATTAATTCACAATCAGTGATCTCACATGCAATTGAGGATTTACTATTATTAGCTGCATGCATGTCAGATCCAGTGGAAACCCAGTTCAGATCTAGGTGAAAGGGAAGTTGACTATCAGTTGTAGGATTATTGGGTTGCACCCATGCAACCAAACACCCATTGGAGTGCCCATGATACTTGCGTAGTCAAGGAAGGCCAAAATTCCTATTATTGAAGGATTGCATTCATCCGGGATTTTGCAAGAAAGGCAGGTTGTCTGGAGGCAGTAAATTGGCTAAGTATTGGTCATTTTTATGTATGACAGTGTGAGACAATTAGTTGAGTACAAGATGGCTCTTGTGAGAAGAGTTGTGTTTAATTATTTCATGATTCCATGTTGAATATACAATAGAAGATAGTGGGGTTTTGAGCAGTAAGATTTCCTTGGGAAATTATCTATGTTGTGTTTGATTTTATTATTCTTTGTTTCATGTGATTGGCGATTGTATTTTTAATTCCTCAAAAGATTTGTAGAATAAATTCAACATTTAAATTTAGTACATTGTTAGATCAGATTGAATCCATGATATACATGATTGTTCTATAATTTCTGCATGGTATTAGAGCACAGCAAATCACAATTGTGAAGAAGGAGTTGAGTTTGTGACTGGATAGAATTCGAATTTCCATAAAGACTTTCTTGGTGCTACAGTTGATTCAAGATCGAAATGGATTCCAATGGCTTGAGGTTGGAGTATGCACTTGAGGGTAGCTGAAACTATATTTCTTGGAAGGAAGGGATCGAGGAAGTACTTGAAGACAATGTCTTGAAGGAATTCATTGACAATGATGTTCCTAAACCCGCTGTGACAGATGTTGCAAATTTTGATGCATGGCAATAGAAAGTGGAAAAGGTGAGGAGGATCCTATAGGAGGGAGTACGAGACCACATTGTCTCAAGCCTCCATGGGAAAGCTACACAATATGTAATGTGGAAGGCTTTGAAGGATCTATTCCAGAGCAACAACGACCATAGGAAATTGGCACTCAAAGATAAATTCAGAAAGATCAAGATGGAGAAGGGCGACTCCATACCAAAATATCTAACAAAGTTTGTCCAATTTCAGGATGAATTGGGGAGCGTTGGTATAACTGTCGCTGATGATGATTTGGTGAGCTTGGCTCTCCTAGCACTTCCCAGGAGTTGGCATAGTTATCAAGACTCTGTCAATGGAAGGGAAAATTTTCTATATTGGGAACAACTGTGGTTGAATTTGGTGTAGGAGGAGTTCATACGAAACACATTAGATCTATCTTCATCTAAGAATGAAGATGAAGAAGATTGTGCTTTCACTGCCAAGGGGAAGAAGGGGAGGGGGAAGAAATTACATTCCAAATTTGAGTCCAAAAATGGAAAGAAGTAAGACATGTCCAAGGTGAAGTGTTTTCACTATCACGAGCATGGGAAGTTTGCTACTAATTGTCCACAAAAGAAGAAGAACAAGAAGGCTAGAGGATCTGTAGCTTGTGAGGCTTTGGACTCACAATTTGAGCTTGAATTCTCATTGATCGCATGCATGGTGTCAAGTGCATTAGGATCTGTGTGGTATTTGGATAGTGGCGCTTCCTTTCACGTGATGGGAGACAAGGAACTTTTCAGTGACTTGGAGGAGAAGGATCTCTAGATGTATATTTAAATGGGTGATGACGGGCGGTACAGTGCTACCGGGATTGGTACCATTACATTCCAGAGGTATTTAGGTAAACCCTTTCAATTGAAACATGTAATGCATGTACTAGTTTTGAAGAAAAATTTAGTCTCAGTAGCAATGTTGGAGGATAGAGGCTATGATGTTGTTTATAGTGAAGGAAAAGCCTTCCTGTGACAAAAAACAACAGGAAAATCCAAGAGGATAGGGATTCGAGTTAAGAATATCTACAAGCTGGAGGTAGATGGCTACACAGAAATGATGGGCAAGGTGGAAAAAGTGGAGAGCCGGGATGAGAGTGAATTATGGCATAGGAGATTGGGCCATCTTCACCATGGAGCCTTGAAAGTCATGCAACAGATTTCTACTGGTCTTCCCAGGGGTACACTTGCGTAGTCAGACACATGTGAGGGATGTAATATGGGAAAATATGTAAAGGCCACCTTTCATGAGAAGGAAAATCAAGCTTCGAGGATCCTTGAGAGAGTTCACACAGATGTGTGTGGACCATTCTCTGTTGCTTCAACAGAAAAAATAAGCACTATGTAATATTTTTTGATGACTTTTCTCGTAAGTGTTGGATCTTCTTCATGCAGAAGAAAGATCAGCATTCTCTAAATTTCTTGAGTTTAAGGCACTGGTGCAGAAAGAGTCAGGGAAGCAAGTGAAGGAAAGGCTCTTAGGAGTGATAATGGTGGTGAATACATCTCTAACAGATTCAAGAAATTATGCAGCAAAGAAGGTATTCAAAGAGAACTAATAGTGCCTCATAACCCACAGCATAATAGGGTCATTGAAAGAAATAACAGAACGATTGTGGGTGCAACAAGAGCGATGTTGCATCATCAAGGCCTACTGATGCATCTGTGGGCAGAAGCATGCAATACTGCGGTATTTGTGTAGAACCATTGTCCTCATAGGATGCTTGGCATGAGTACACCTGAAGAGGCTTTCACTGGTAAGAAACCTAATGTTTCACAATTTAAGTTTTTGTCTCATTTGTTTATGTGCATGTGACCAAGGACGCCAGGAAGAAGTTGGAACCGAAAACTGAGATCGGGATTTTTGTGGGGTACATTGAAAGGCCCCATAATTATCGAGTGTATTTCCCAAACAACAGAATTACTATTGTGCGATGGGATATAAAATTTTATGAGGAGAAAGCCATGTGGATGTCCCTTGAGAGGGAGTTGGACTTGCATGTAGACGAGGAACTGTTGGTTCCCAAGGATGAGCCTCAAGATGTGGAGCATCCACATGAGGAGGTTCATGGAGTGGAGGAAAACACTCATGCAAAGAAATCCATCAGAAATGGTAGAAGGCGCACCACGGAAGCTGATAGATTGAGACTTGATGTTGCAGAGAATGTAGGATCCCCTACTTCACAGCGTAGAAAGAGACAGTCTCCCGACCGATTTATTGGATACATGGCTCTTATGAGCAAAGGTATTGTGACTGAACCATCTTCCTTTTAGGAAGCAGTGCAGCAACCAACTTGGGTTGATGCAATGGTGGAGTATGACTCCATTGTCAAGAATAGTGCATGGGAGATTATCCCAAGACCAGTTGACAAATCAGTGGTTGGATCGAGATGGATCTAAAAGGTAAAGCAAGCTACTAATGGGAGTGTGGATAAATACAAGGCCAGATTTGTGGCCCGGGGATTCTCACAGATAGAGGGGATCGATTATGACGAGACTTTTGCACCTATTGCAAGGTAATCTTCTATTAGATCCATCCTTGCACTCTCAGTGCAGATGGGCTTGCGCATTCATCATATGGATGTGAATATTGTGTTTCTCAATGGGATCATTGAGGAAGAGGTGTACATAGAGCAGCCCGAAGGTTTCGATATCTTCAACATATGTGTTGAATAAAAAGAGCAATGTATGGGTTGAAGCAAGCACCCCATGCTTGGTACACTCGAATAGACAACTATTTCACCGGACTGGGCTTCACCAAAAGTGAAGTAAATGCAAACCTGTACTAGATTGTGGTTGAGGGTAAGATATTGATTATTTTTCTTTATGTTGATGATCTAATTTTGACTGGTGATGAGCAGCTAATACACTCATGCAAGGAGGATCTTGCAAGGGAGTTCTAAATGAAGGACATGGGACTCCTTCATTATTTCCTTGGCTTGGAAATATGGCAGCGAGATGGTGAAATTTTTGTGTCTCAAGGCAAGTATGGAAAGGAGATACTAAGTAAGTTTAACACGGAGAGCTACAAACCCATGGATACTCCTCTTCTAGGAAATTGGAGGAAATAGGATGCTACTTCTGGAGAGGTAGTGGATGCTATTGTCTATAGGCAGTTAGTTGGTCCACTTATGTATCTAGTGAACACCAGACCAGACATTTGCTACGCAGTTAACCAGCTGAGTCAAGCTATGGTTAAGCCTACCAAGCTCTTTTGGAAGGTGGAAAAGCATGTCTTGAGATACCTGAGGGGCACATCAGAGTATGGTCTATGGTATAGACGGACAGAGGGAGTGAAGCTTCAAGGATTCATGGATGTAGATTGGGTGGGCAGTCCATCAAACAGAAAGAGTACATCATGAGGGATCCTTAGCATAGGATCGATAACAGTTTCCTGGTACAACAAGAAACAATGATTTGTGGCACTCAGTTCAAGGGAAGCAGAGTGCATGGTAACAAGTCAAGTTGCATGTGAGGCTATCTGGATGAGAAAGATCTTGGTTAGTTTGTTTTATTTTCAGATGGATTCGACAGTGATTCATTGTGATAATCAGAGTTTCATTAAACACTTGATTGATCATGTGTTTCATGATAGGTCCAAGAACATAGATATCTGGTACCATCATCTCAGAGATTGTGTGCAAAGGAGAATAATTTTGCTTCAGTACATTCCCATGGAAGATCAAGATGCAGATATTCTAACGAAAGCGCTCACCAGGAGAAAATTCAAATACCATAGATACAGGATCATGGTGAAGGATAATCCCTTTCTTATTGAGAGGGAGTGTTGAGATTCAACAAGAAAATTTCAACACCCACGCCTAGTGCATAAAGCACCTACACTAGGGTGGGGCCCATAGGTTCTAAATTTGGTGCATGTCTATTTTAGTTATCCCTTAATTAAGACGGAAAATAAAATGTAATCTAGTCTCAAAATAACTTGTAATAGTTAACTGAGAGTGATAAACTGAGTTAGCTCATGAATTTCGAGTTAGAGGTAGTTTGTGAGGCATGCAGAGTAATTCTAGTTGTAACAGAGTTCAAAGTGCAGTGACACATTAGTTAATGTAGGTTGTAATCAGTTTAACTCAGTTAAGTGAGTTAAACTTAGTTGTGCTAGTTTTAAATGCTTGATACACTAGTGAGAGATCAAGTTAATTAAATATTAATTAATTCGCAATCAGTGATCTCACATGCAATTGAGGGTTTACTATTATTAGTTGCATGCAGGTCAGATCCAGTGGAGACCCAGTTGAGATCTAGGTAAAAGGGAAGCTGGCTATTAGTTGTAGGATTATTGGGTTGCACCCATGCAACCAAACACCCATTGGAGTTCCCATGATACTTGTGCATTCAAGGAAGGAAAAAATTCCTATTCTTTAGGGATTATGCAAGCAAGGCAGGCTATCTGGAGGCAGTAAATTGGCTAAGTATTGGTCAGTTTTATGTATGAAAGTATGAGACAATTAGCAGATTATAGGAGGGCTTTTGTGAGAATAGTTTTATGTAATTGTTTCATGATTCCATGCTGAATATACAATAGAAGATAGTGGGGTTTTGAGTAGCAAGCTTTCCCCAAGAAATTATCTGTGTTGTGTTTGATTTGATTCTTCTTTGCTTCATGTGATTAGTGATTGTGTTTTTAATTCTGCAAAATATTTGTAGAAGCGATTCAGTATTTAAATTTAGTACATTTTATATCGGATTGAATCCATGATATACATGCTTGTTGTATAATTTCTATAGTTCGCCAAATAGATAATGCTCGTAGTGGATCCTGTAATCCTCTACTTGTGAGTTCTTCTTTAGTAGAACCGAAGGACATTTATGCACCCATTGTGACACCTCCCCCAGATGTCGAGATGATGGACCCTTCGGCCACTATCCTCTATCAGTCGTCATCCATGAGATCCATGGTGGAAGACCCCTCCTTTGGTGATCGCCCTGGTCTCAACATTGATAGATGTTTCATCTAATAGCTCTTCGTCTACCCTCCGTAGCGATGCATATGTGAACCATATCTCTCATGATGATGCGTTAGGTAGCCTTACCATGTCATGTGGTATCCCTTCCTCTAGTCCTCCCATCTTTCATTCTGATGAAGAGATTCTGGAATCCATGACCACATCGTACGTACTTCCTTCTGCAACAGTCAGATGACCAATATGTTTTGGAATCTAAAGACTTCACCCATAGTGAGGTCGATTAGTTTTGTCCCCCCTTACAATGAACCCATGAATTTGATCCACATACACATTGTGGTCATTACATTGACACCTAATGTTAGGGCAAGGGGGCATACCTTCTAGAGGATTTCAAAGGCCAACTCCTTCCTAACTCTCGTAATGCACTCTACCTCGGGAAATTTTACCCATATTATCTCCCATTGAGATGCATGTTTTATTTCTGTCATGCGTTTAGGTAGCTTGGATTTTTCATCATCATCTCATTTATTTTCTTGTGGCGCCTTTCATATGGATCCATCATCCACACCGTATATCAGCTATGTCGGTGGTGCAAGTCGCTTCTCCCAAAATCTAGCCTCGACAGCTTGCGCCATTTTTACCCCCATGCATTCCTTAGTCCTCTCCAACATTGTATGCATTGGATCTTCCACCAATAACCAGGTCAAATATGATGCAGTGATAGGTTTCTTAGTCGATGCCCTTGATCATCACATCCTTCATCTTCATGTTCATTTATATTCCTTATTGCTTGAATGGCATGTATCGTGTGAATAACCATGTCCTTTTTAGAAGATATTTACGAGTGAAGTTCTTAGTGCATGAATTTGAAACCATTACATTCATTCAAGTACGTAGAATCTAGAATCACTATGTATATAGCATTGAAAATACTATTCTAGATTGGCACTTATCACATGAATTTAACACAAGACAATAATCATAAAACAAATGGCGAACCATATAATCGTCATATATAAAAATATGCATGTCCATAATATGTGTCGACAAAATAATAAATGTTTTGGAGCCCACTACTCTAATACCTCCAACATGCCCATAGCATGTTACAAAATCAAAACTAGGGGAACCACACGCCCATACATCTAATCATTATCTGTACGATCCCGAGCCAATGGATCGGCTCCAGCAGCCCGCAGATCCTGCATAGCCTGTCTGGCCATCGCCATGCGCTACATGACCCCTCTCCACTCCGAGGGTAGCCCTATACATCCCTCAATTTACTGGTCCTCAATAGCGTGCCATCCACACTCAGATACGCCAGTTATCTTTAGCTCACACCTATGGCAGACATCCTCTAGTAGAGCCTGATAGTCATGTCCCTGGTCTCCTCTCGCTCCACTAGACTCTGCAGCCCCTAACGCTCTGGGTCGTCCCATATACCCTGTTGGCTTCACTGGTGCTATATTTTCATACCAAAAGTATTGAATCAGTACCACATACATATTCTATAAACTTTAAAATACATCATAATATATAACAAATTTCACTTACCATCTGGTCCCCATGCTCGACCCGGTGGAAGTGAAAAGTCAAGGTCCCCCTGAAATTTCATACCATTGTATGGCATCTGATCCCAATGGCTGAAGAAATCGCGTTGGAACACCTGTCTGACTCCCCTTCCTCCTCCTCTCTGTAGTAGTTTCCCCTAGCGGTGCACCCTGGGCTCCCATCTTGGATCTGTACATGAGACCGAAGTGTGGATATCTTCTCAAATAAGAACAAGCACAACACTATACCAAAATCACAGTCATGGTTCACCTATCTCTTGCATAGAAAAAACTATCGTGTCATCGACAAAAACATCATCTAGGCCCACCCATAGTAGGGGCCACTTAGTACACTCTCAAATAATATCATCTTCCCTCCAGTGATGTGGTGGAATGCCTAGTTTCCCAGGATCCACAGTACTGCTGCAGGGACAACCCGTGTCTCTAGCCTCAATAGATCATTGATCGGTATGGTCGCGCCCTTAGCACAAACATCTGGTCTGCATTGGCATTCCACGATCTCTGATATGTTCCGCCCTCACGATAACACCAGATTTATACTTCCCACCACCCTTAGTGGCAGGAGTCTGGTCAAGAAGTAGATATCCTGTATGGTGCCCTTGCAGTATAAAGGCCTCCTATTCTAGATCCCAATAGATAACTATCTTGGACAGCAAGGGATCCCCTGTCCTCATCAATGGGTTCTCAACCAAATTGAGAACCCCATACCTCGCAAGTGCACCTCGGACCACCTGATCCCCCTGGATCTCGGCACGAAGTGCATCCAAATACATCTTTCTCCAATTTATCTTTAGCTCTACCATACCTACACAAACCCAACATGCCTTTCAAATTAGAGAAATAAAAATTTCATTCCAAATCATCAAGTCCTATTCCCAACCAAAAATAGGACAAAACCCACTTTTTGGCCAACTTTCATTTTTCAAGCCTTATACCTGTGTGCTCACAGTTTCCCCTATGGAAACTATGAGCCAGGTCACAGTACAGGGCCCAGGAAGTGTGAGCCGGCCATGAGGATGGGTAGAGTGTTGTTTCTAGGCTCTGGCACCTAATCTGAAAAATTGAACCACTCAAAAATTATAGTAGGGTTAGGCCACCAACCTACAACTGACGTATCTCGATTCCAGTGGTCGATTTGTCTGCTATGATCACCGTAAGATTTAGGGCCTTCTCCTCCTCTCCAAATTCACCACGGCTCCACTAGCAAATGAATCAAATTGGAGGGAAATTTCCATATTAGAAGAAAAACCCTAAATTTTCTTTCGCCAATTATGACCAAACTGTAGCTTGGTTTGACGAACCATCAACACCATTGGAATTCTCTCACCGAGCTCTAAAATGGGTATCCTTTTGTTTTGGGTGATTTGATACTTCACCCAGAAGCCATGTTTCCAAGAAGGGTCACTTCGCCGCCTCTCAAAATCAGATTTATTAATTGCGCTACTTGTACTTGGGGTACCACTTTTCCTTCATACTTGTCAATGCCTATGTCAATTTCCATCATGAGTAACCACCTTTGTCTCATGCTTTTATGGTCCCCACCAGGCCTATTATGTGTGGCAGCTTCATCGAGTCACCCTTGTTCAGAGCATCCGAGTTGAGTTACCATCACATTCATGGAGTCTATCCCGAGTCCCTTTGCCTCATGTTACAATATTCCATTCATTCATGTATTTTCTCACTCTCTCTCGTGTCACACATTTTTGCCTCCAGTCATACTGTCCCCCATCCCCTCCAAAGTCAAGTCAATCATTTTCAGGTCATCCATGATTTTTATGCTCTAATAAGGGAATTCGTCTGTCCACTACTCAATATCCCCTCTTCCATCATCATCCTTAGTTTCACTCCATCAGTAACTTTATCATGATCCCTCGTGCCTTAGTTGAGGAATCCTCATTGCCTCACCTATGGAAAACCTCCTTTTTTCCACATCAACACATTAATTTCAGAAGATAGGTCCATAGGAAAATGTAATTGGTTTCAGCTTCCATTCTTGTTCGGTGCCTCAAATCAGGAAAAGGGCCTCCTCAATTCCCTTTGACTTGGTTTTTTCTCATCCCCTCAACTTCAGCTCATTATTGCATGATCGAGATCCATATACTTGATGGTTTGGTGATCTAGTAGATTATACTAGTGATTCCCTGGTGTCTGTGAGATGTTTCAGACCTCACGAGGAGGTGGCCCTTTAGGTAGCCCCCCACATGCCCGAATGACCTCATATTATGCTACAGCCTCAGATGCAGCTCTGCATATTTGATTGGTTCATTTCCAGCTGCTTGCAATGCCCATAACATGCATGTATCACTCAGATAATTCATTCATATTTTCATATCCCTTTCTTGTTCGTTTGAGCTTCTTTGGTTGTTATTATGTCTCATGTACTCATATATTATTGTATTCAGTCCTGGATCTCATTCCAGGCACAGTATGTGTGTGGGATCTATTATATTTTTTGTCTGGCCCATTTTATGCCAGCATATCATGTACTTTATTGCTCAGTCTCATTTTACTGGGCACGCTATTATTCTTTGTACTTTTTCATCTCGGCGGGCATAGGTATGCCTCCCCCCGCCTCACTGAGAACAAGTACCCAAACATTAAGGGAGGCTTATATCATTTTTAGGCCTCATCCCTTTGGTTACTTTCCTCTCTCGCTTCACTCTGCCTATGTATCTCTCTCTCTGACTCCCCTTTGTGTCTAGTGATTGTGTTCCTACAACGTACTTCGGTTACACCAATTTTTGGTCATCTAACCACTTACAATTAGATGGATCAAAGTACAACATGTAAGACCAATTTTACCATAATAAAATTTCTTTCACTATAATAAATATGTAATAAACCATATTTTATTAAGTTATTTCTGGTTCAAACACGAAACCCCATGAGGAATAATTAAATAAATCCGTATTTATTTGATTTTCCTGTAGGAATAGTTAATTAAACCATTGTTTAAATAATATTCATGGTCATATTTAACCCAATTATTATAAATAATTATATAAATAATTATTTATCTTATTTTTCTCTAGGAGTAATTAATTAAACCATTATTTAGTTATTATTCCTTGTTAAATTTGACAAAATCACCTAGAAATAATTAAATAAATCATTATTTGTTAAATTATTCCTTAACCCCATTCTTGAAATGATAAATAAATCATTTATTTGTTTATTATTTCTAAATAAAGGTATTTAACCAATTTAAATACCTTTTCCCTCCAACAAAATATAAGAAAATATTCCAAGCAGATAGATTTGGATCTTGGTTAATAATATTTTATTATTCGCCATTATCGAGGATAACTCAATATTTTGTTATAAATATGATGGTTTTCCATTCATTATTCACTTTGATCACTTTCATTGTCCTGATTTGATCATTCGCATTGTTGCTACTATTTTATTGGTTCTTGAGATCCCATTGAGTTCAACACATTTTTGGGTTTTCTACACCATCGAAAAAGAGAAAATTTTGGATCTGAAGCGTTGACAACATCCAAGAACCCATCCCATTGAGGGGGATTGGTAACACCATTCTTTGTTCCATTCCTAGGTGTTATAATACATATAAAATTCTTTATATCTTGTCTATTCTGGTTGATGCATGGAGAAACTCTTATTTCTTTTTACTGTTTAACTTCTTTTATTGCATAGATTTGTGTTTTTACAACATTTGTTTCGACTATCTATTGCAGATCTAAGGAAGTTAAACAACCATATTTTTTTTAGGTTTGTTTTTCACACACAACTAAAGTGAGGTCTTTTCGTAGAATTGCGTTAAGAATTTACGCTAACAGAAGAATTACATTTTGGGGAAGGAAACAGTCGTCCACATATATCACCGACCCCTGCAATTCAGACAAACACAAGGGAAGTTGCAGAACGGTCGCCATCAGAAATGATCCACATACCTGCAACAATTCCACTTGAACATTAAGTACAAGAAGAGAAGCACCAATAATGTGGCAGGTTGCCTCAGCCAACTGCCAGTCATGGCGCTGACCACTGTGCTCGAATCTTGTGGGAATGAGACTTTAGAGTGGCCGCATCTATATAAGAGAAATCCAAAATTCGACAACACATACCAAACACTTGTGGAAGGAAATCAAGTTTTAAATTTTTACCTCTAGGATACACTATTATGTCACCTAGGCCACCTATGTGTTCCTTCAAGTGAGCATTCCAATATGATTTGGAAGGCGCACTACAGTTGTGTCACTATAAACTTAGGAGTAGAGAAAATCGTGGTTGTGCTATAGAAGTATTTTTTTTGTCAAAACCTTTGACATGATGTTGGGAAATACATCAGATCTTACACTTCTTGCACCATTTCCAAACCAACCATCAAGAAGCAAGGCCTATATACTCCTTTTCTTACTCCTAGTCGACCTTGGGAATCCATCTCCATGGATTACATGTTGGGCATCCCTTCGACTAAGCATGGCAACGATTGTGTTTTCGTGGCCATCAATAGATTCTATAAGATGGAAATTCTGGTGGCCTGCAAGAAGAGTATCAGAATAGAAGCCACTGCTAAGTTCTTCTTTGAACGAGTGTGTGTACACTTTGGGATCCCATATTCCATTATCTAGGTTCGAGACAACAGGTTCGAGACAGCAGGTTCCTAAGTACATTTTGGTCAAGTCTCTAGTCGATGTTATATACCAAGCTCGATAAGTCCATGACTTTCCACCCTAAAAATGATGGGAAAAAAAATCTGTCAATAGGATGATCATACACATTATGCCCATGTACAACTTGAAGCATACTCACACATTGGAAGAAATCCTCCCCTATGTCTAACACATCTACAACATAGTTATTCATAACTAAACTGGCTACAACCCCTTTCTGATATGGGCCATACACCATCACCAAGGTTGTAGGGGACAATGCTTTAGAGCTCAGAATTCCACCATTCCTTGGCCTACACCTAGTGTTCAATGTGGACCACCTTCAGCCATACTTTCCACCAATATTGGACACATCCGACATTTAAAAAAAAATCACACCAATGGAGTTAAACCCAGAATGCATGGAACATGCCACCAATGATTAGATTGTGGATACGTAGATCAAGAAAACTCGCAAACAGAAGATACAACTATATCGGGTTGTCAAAGCTAGCCATCTCCTGCACCAAGGCAAGTGCTTCACTAGGGATCAAGTTTAGTAGAAGTTTCCCCATCTCATGGAGGCACTCAACGCAATGGGTACCATTGCTAGGCTAAAGGGGGAGGACTGATCTAAGTGGATATTGGTGGCTAGTCACGTATTCCTATTGGACTTCCACCATTGTTTATTTTAGTTTTTCAGTTTCCTTAATTGTAGCACAGTGTACTATTTTTGGCAGTTTTTCGGGTTCTTAACTTCCGAAGCGTTTTGAGGCACTAAACGACTTTTTTGGGGAAAATCGAGGTAAAATTAAGGATTTTATTGATATTTTAAACTAAAAAGTTGTATTCCTTGGATATATATTTATAACGAGGTATTTTGCATGTCAAACAAAGATTGTATGCCAAAATAACGACCTTGGGAAGTTGATGTACCAATTTACCCAAATAGGGCCCATAGTTTTGGTGCTTCATCTCCTAGGGTTAGGTTTTTGGATGTTTAGGGTTTTCCATTGTTTCTCAATAATAGATAAGCCTACAAGAATCATTTTAACATAGTTTAGAGACATGTAACCACCACACCCCTTCTCACAGATAAGCTGCCATCGCTCGAGCTAGTTTATTTCCATTTTGTCTGTAAGCATATTTCAATTCTTTGATATTAATGAAAGGAAGTGTTATTTCTGTTTAAACTCTACATTTATGGTTATACTTGTATTATGTTGCATTCTTGTCTAATTTTGGATCATACAACTTGCAACCATTGTAGGTGGACTAAATTGGAGGTTGCATTGGGGCCAAAAACATAGTTTTTGAGTTTACTTACCTGGAAAGTGAAACTTTTTGGAGAGGTAATTCTTAGAGATTTTCAAAGGGATAGTTAAAATATGATTAAGGATGTTGAATGATCTGTTTTTCATGCCATTTGATTGGAAGTGACAAAATGACATGTAACAGATTACCCCTAAAGTACAAAATCAAAAGCAGTGGATGAGTAGTGAAGTTCTTTACCATGTGACAAGTGTGGATTAAGAATGGATTGGTCAGGATCATCGTTTGTTACTATACAAATTTTCATCATGATATCATTTCTGATGGAGGGATACCCATACTCAACATATAATCCAATATACATCTACAATGATTAAGAAGTCTCCTTCACTAATGACAAAGTGTGGACCCATGATTGGATGACTATCTGAATGATCATATCCATCATACTTTGTAATCTTGTATGCATCTTGAAATCACAGCGCAAATGGATGGAATTAGATCCAAGTAATTCTACCTCGTCACTTGATAGTACGAGTCTAGCCATGTGAACAAATGATCTGGAGTCGAACATGGTAGACACCATTTTATTACCGACCAATGATTTAAGTCATTAACAGATGCGAGAGGAACCACTAATAATGATAATGACCCTTAAGGTACTATAGTAAAATCTATGCGGGTGAACATCACACATATTCTCTTAGTCAAATTCCAATGATGAAAACCTATTGCAGAAAGAGAGGAAACTTTCCATTGAGGTATGCAAGCTCCAAGGTACCGAAGGGAGTTTCTAATCAAATTCATGGATAGTGAGCTAATGTGGATAGAAAGAGAATCATTGTAGGAGGGCTTGATGTATCCCTCATTAATGACACTAAATGAGTATAAATATTTGAGACTGAGTGATGTTGATGCAGAGTTGGTTCAGGAATGACATACATAAATAAAGGCTTAAGATATTGTAGCAGATGTAAACTGGGGGAATCCTCTTGAAAATATCAGTGACACTTTATGGAGTTGGCAACATTGACTCAAAACCAATTACGAAGGCTTTTGATATGGTGTGATTAACAAAACAGGCAAGAAGATTTCCCAACCCAACAGTCACGGAGATGAACTGAAAGAGTATCATGTGTAAGAGTGACTCATTTCCATTAATAGGTTTAGTACCCTATTTTCCCAATTTCCCAACTATTTCTGGCCAATACCTCTTTATTTTTTACAAGCTTTAGGAGGATAAAATGTGTTTGATCTATAATTTCATCCTTCGGATGAATCCTTCAAAGTATATTTAATGAACCCTAGGAAGAAGTGGTTCGACCCCATCATGATCAATGTGTCCAACGTTTTTTGATGGCTTTACGAGTCCAGTGGAGGTGTAAACTGACTTATTTTTCATGTTTAGAGAGTTTGAGAAAGAGGGAAAAAAGAAAACTCCAAAGGTTCCTTTTCGTAAATTTAGTCTCTTGAGTCCAAAAAGGTAGAAAACTATACTCGGGAGAACCTTTTGGCCATGTTCAACTAAAGTATTCATTTTTCGTAAATATTTTATCCCAATGGGGAAAAGTGTTAAACTTATACTGTGCATACATCTCTTCAATTATTTTAACGAGTTTGAAAACACAAGTGCTCGATAATTTTTTCATGTTTTGGTAGTTTGAAAAGAGTTGAAAGATGACTCCAGGGGGTTCCTTTTTTGTAAGTTTACAGAGCTCGAAAAAGTTATAAAAGTGTGATCTTTCATCAAAATGACTTGTATTCATCTTAAAATCTATATTACATCCTTCAATTAACTTTTAACCTTCTTAGAACACCACAAAAGGATTAAAAATATATCACATATGGTAAAGATTAGGTCAAAATATTAAAAATATATTAAAATAATGACTAATTGACCATAAATAGTGAAAAGTAAAAACATTTCCGACCATTTCATTTTTACCTCTTGTGAGTGAGCACTGAGTGAATTTTACCCTCAAACTTCAACAGGTAATTGCAGCCAATTTGATGGACCATTTCAAGTGTCCTCAGTTCCAGGTAGAAGATTTATCCTTTCTCTCATTTTTCATAGTTTTAATTTTTCATTTGGTGCAAATGTTTTGATAGTTTTTAGTGTTTTAGGGTCTAAAAAATTTCCCTAGGCCTATCTCACCCTCCCTATATCGGGAGGTGAGTTGATTCTACTTGATTTACACTCGGAAGATTGGACCAGCGCACTTGCCAGAAAGGAAAAGTGCGCCAGGTCACTCTGTCTATGGAAAGGAAGGTGCGAACGACACAGTTTGTAAAATGTTTTTGTGCTTTTTAGTTAGATTTCTCTCAAAAGTTTTGAACAAGGTTGATTGTAAGTGTTCTTCTTTTGATTTTGTAGCTATTTACTGGAGATAAAAAGGTCTTTATTAGGAGATAAAGAGAAAATGAGTCTCAATATTTGGTTGTTGCAAATTACCTAGCAACAATACAATCTCTAAGGAAGAGTGGGCTCCTAAAGTTTTTCTTGATTCCAATCATGAGAGCCTAGCTTGATTTACTGGAATATTTGGTTAGAGCATGGGATATTTAAGGATATTTCTTCAGGATCGGAGCACATACGGTCACAATAGAGGTGGAGGATATCTATTTATTGACAGGGTTGTCTAAGAGGATCTCCTATCTGACTATCTGGAATGAGAAGAGGTGGTGAGACTGTGAAGGACCACATAGTTTTCCATTGTAGGCCTCATTATCAAGAAACAAATGATGGGAAGATAGAAATCAAATGTGTCATTCAACTTCCTCTTAGGACGATCCTCTTCACTATCACTCGATTGGCTGACAGTGTCGCTTTGCATTTGGCTACCATGTACCAAATGCAATATGCATTGGAGTGCATAAAACCTACTGTCTTCAACTGGTGTGAAGGGGTATTGGCTAACCCAAAGGAACAATTCAACGGAGAAAGGATGGACACTTGAATAACTTTAAGTATGGTTCTATTCTAGTATCTTTCGCTCTAGAGAGGATACCATTACTTCGTCCTCAGTGGATCCCTTCCGAGCTTCAAGGACATATGGTTCCAGGGATTAGGAAATGGGTAGATATCATGTCTCATCATGGGGGTGCACATTCGATGAGTTTTAACCCTACTTTATTTTGATGGATGCAGGTATAGCTTATCATCATCGAGGAAAATCCATAGACTTAAATTGATTTTTCAGAAGACCTAGAGCTCGTTTTACCTGAAGGTAAGCAATGGGGTGATGCAGGTAAAACAATGTCACTTTGAGTATTTTTCAATTTTTCAGGTTTTACAAATTTTTTAATGTTTTTAATGTATCAGAGACTAACTGTTGTTTTCACATGAAAATATTGGACCTGTACAACCAATAGGATCCCCGTATCTTCAAAGACGGGGACAACCACAACTTGCACAAATTGGAGTTACTATAGGGGTAGAGGAGGAGATGGATGATCCCAACATAGCTGAGACTCTTTCCTAGTTTGAGAATAACATTCAGGGTTTGACCCATAGAATTCCAGATACGAGGATCACTGATATATGTATTCGACTACAACAGTACACTATTGGAGTGTTAGAGGGCATCACTCGATCGCTATGCAAAGTTTCCCACACAATTGTGTGTTATCGTGAACATCATCGAGATTAGTCGACTAGGAGGCCTTTGAGCCATATTTTGTATACATGTATTTTGATATTATATGTCATGTTTCCATATGTGTCTCAGACATAGTTTTTTATAAAACCAAACACTATATAAATCTATCTATCGATGTTTCCTATTTTCTATATTCTCTTGTTCAATGTGTGATGTTGATTGAATTATTTACATGTGTTGCAAATGTCTGTCTAAAACATAATTGGATAATGTGTCGGTTAATGTATTTAGAATTCTACGAATATGTTGATATTGAATGTAATCAAAATGTCATTCTAGAAGGTGGACCCTTAAAAACATGCGTAGCGTAGTTGGAATTCATACTAAATAAACATTGTTTAGATGTATTAATATGAGTTTTGAATAAATTCTGACCACTAAATGGAGATTTCCAAAAGAAATAGCATCAGAAAATAATTTTACCACTACATTATACTAAGAAATATTATTAGTTGAGAAACCGTTACAAATTCCTTGTAAACTCAATAACTCGCCACTAGGAGGATAAATAGTGCACATTGTAGAGGAAAGGTTTGAAGTAATACAACTAGCACCATCAACATAACCAACATATGGCTGATGGAACATTGACATCCACAAATCAAATGTAATTCAATATTAATAGAGTTCATAGGAAACTTCGAAGGAAATATATTACAAACACACTGATACACCTATAAAGTGTCTACACATTGACTGTGAAAATTTAATATAGGCATAGTATTTTTTAGGGAAACCCAATTTTTGGGATGCACCAAAGGGATTCCATCAAAATCAATGAGATCATAAACCCCTTTTGCAAGCAAATTTTTTACTATATACAGGCCTAGCCACGATGGTTCAAGCTTCCCAGCTCCTCATTTTTCAGCTTCCTTGTCATATAGAAGGACCATATCACCTTCCGACAAGGCATCAGGTTTAACTTTTTTGTCATACTATGCTTTGATGTGTTTCTTGTGGGTCTTTTTGGCCATTGTGGAATCACACCGAGTCTCATCTAAGAGAGCTAGATGAAAAAAATGCTCTTCTTCTTTGGAAGTTGCGGGAAGAAGCTCGATGGAAATATTTAAATATTGAATATCACATTCAATCGGGATAATTTCTTCTAGACCATACACCAACTAAAAGGGTGTGAATCCAGTCGCATATCAAACAGATGTTTAGTATTCCCACAAAGCAGAAAAAATAATGAGGTGCCAATTCATCTTATGAATCCCTATCATGCGTTGCAACAATGTTTTCAAAATATTATTAATGGATTCTCCTTTCCCATTAGCTTTTGGGTAATAGAGAGTTGAGTTGTCATGCCAAAGGTCCAACTTAGCGGTAAGTTTAGACATCATGTAATTTAAAAAATGTTTACCATGGTTTGTAATGATAGCTTGCGGCACAAAAAATATGGAAATGACATGGTTGAAAATAAATAATGCAACTTTTTCATTGTTGTTGTTGCATGTAGGCATCGCTTTAGCCCATTTAGTAAAATATTCTACAACCACGATAATGTAGCCATGGCCCCCGGTCGAATGAGGGTTACAGGTCATTAAGTAAATGCCCCATTTTTCAAAGGGTCCAACAATGATAACATGATGCATTGGAGAAAGTGGAGCATTGTCTTTATGGTTATAAACTTGACAAGTGTGACATTTTTAGACTGCAAGAATGCAATCTTGAAACATGTTTTTCTAAAAGTAACTGAATTAAAAAAAATTTGGGTAGTGGCATAACTAGATATATGTCCACCACATGCTCGGGCATGAAATTCTTTCAAAGCTTTCTCAGCCTCATCATGAACGAGGCACCGTATGAATATCATATCGACACCACGACAATTTAAAGTGTTGCCAGGTATAATGTAATTTCGAGCATGGTATCAAATGTGTCACTAATCAAAGCGAGAGGTGTTAGTTCAAAAAGTTTGGGTCTGGAGATAGATGATGATATATCCATACTAGGGATCGAAGGAGTCAATCAGAAACAATGATTCATTAGCAATAGAATCATCAGATATTGACTCGGTTCAAATGAGGGAAGGTCATACATTAGTTCAACAAAGACCAAGGACTTCTTAGTTTTGGATTTGATAAATTCCAAATCAAATTCCTGGAGAATAATGATCCACTTAGAGTGTTTCCCCCCGAGCAGTTAACATGATAGAATGTAATTCATTGGGTTGCGATCAGAAACTAACATAGTCTTCTGAAGTATAATATAGTGGCAAAATATTTATACAAATTTCACAACTTCCAAAGCTAACTTTCAAACGTGAGAGTATTTAATTTCAGTGTCATTTAAATTTTGACTCAAATAATATATAAGATGTTTGTATCCTAGATCATATTCTTGGACTCGCACCATAGCAATTATGGTAACGACTACAACAAGATACAATAAATAGTCTTGTTTACAGTCAGGGGATACAATAATGATGCTCAGACGAGGACATCTTTCAAGGCATCAAAAGCCTTTTGGGTTGTATCATTCCAATGGAAGGGGTCCCCTTTTTTCAATATGTAAGTAAATAGTTTCATAAGTTCTGCATAGTTCAAGACGAATCTCCATATAAAGTTAGCCTTCCCTTGGAGGATTTGTAACTGAACTAGTGAGGAAGGTGTAGGAAAATCAATAATCTCTTGTAATTTGAGGGGATCGATGCAGATTCCTTATTTTTACACAACGGACCCAAGAAGTCTACCAGATTTGACACAAAATACACACATTCAGATTTAATATTAAGTTTTAATGCCGAAAACGAAGTAAAATCTCTCTGAGATGCATTGTATTATCCTCACGATGTTTGGAATGGGAAACTAAATCATCCAAACAAGGTTGTACTATATGTTTGATATCATGGAGGGCATAGTTCATGGCCCTCTGGAAAGGTGCGCAAACATTATGTAAACCAACATGAATTTTATGGTAGGAAAATGTGCCCCATGGAAAAATAAATGTAGTCTTCTGTTGGTACGATATGAGTATGTTGATTTGATTGTAAACGGAAAAGCCATCCAAAAATTAAAAAAAAAAATTTCCACCACAGTCATCAAAAATTTAATTGATGAAGGGGGTTGGGTAATTATCTTTGGGAGAAGCATGGTTAATATCTCGATAGTCGACACATACTCGAATCGTTCCTTGTTTCTTCATCATAGGGACTATGCTTGAAACCTAATCAGTGAGAGGAATCGAGTAAATAAAACTAGCACGCAAAAGTTTTTCAACTTCTGATTTTATCACAACAACTTTCTTTGGGTGAGCATAACATAGGTGTTTTCTAAATTTCTTAGCATCCAGATAATTTTTAATTTCATGTACCACGATATTAAAATCAATACCTGACATCTCTTCATATGTCCAACCGAAAATGTCATGAAATTATTGAAAAAGGGCTTTAGAAATTTGAATCTCATTGGGATAACAAAAGGCACCAATATGAAAATTTTTAATAACGCTGGGTTTAATTGAAATATCAAGAGGAATGGTCTCTTCAATATTTGCTAATTTATTCTCAGAATTTACATCATGAATGCATATGGAATCCTTAAATTTCTCAGAAATATTGGGTGAATAAACATCTCCAAGGTTATTTTCAAGGGTTTCATGTAATGAGAAGCGATGATGATTTTTGTCCCATGGTGCTTCGTATGACATCATGATATCCATGATGCTTTCATCGGTGCAGAATGTACCGGTGAAATGGTCAGAAGTTGAACCTGAGTCTTGGTAATGATCAACCTCATTTATTGAGGAATTGAAATCATAATTTTCCAAGCAGGCCGAATAAATCACTTGATATTCAAGCTCAATGGGATTGAGCAACATACAGTCACAAAATGTATCAACGTTAAAAATGTCATGTAATATCCAGGGATTAGATGGAATAATACAAGACAAAATCATATTAACAAGGGAAACTTGATTGGGAATGTCAGGAAGAGGGAGAAAAAAATTTCCCATTAAGGATGAATATCCTATCCCAACATGTTGATAAGGGTGTGGGGATTCACCCACAAGTGGAATGCTTCCAGTAGTCTGATAATTACTAGCAAAAAAGGCAGGATGGTTGATGGCCATGATGCCCTGCTGGTGAGGGAAAGAAATCATCCTAAAATAGGTTGAAACCACGGCTTCCATGGAATAAATCCATGTCTAACCTAGTAGGAGGTAATAATCCAAAGTTCCATATATGACTTCAACCTCTATTGAGACCATTTTACTGGCAAATTCTACTTGTAATGAATTCAAAATACCATAAGGTTTGAAACCTATTACATCAAAATATTAAAGAGTGGTGGGTGACTCATTAAGTTGTGTAGAACCAACAACTTTCCAAAATGAAAGAGACATGATACAAGTTGAAGCACCTTCATCTACGATTGTTCGGTGGATATATTTACTTGTAACAACATCTTGAATCATGAATGCCAGTTGGGGCAGAAGTTTAGGAGTATGGTTCTCATGATTAAAGACCACAAAATTCAAATATGAAGGATCTCTCCCTCTGATCACTTCAAGTAAAGAAATATTTTGGGAAGGAGAGTTTTGCAATACATTGAGAGTTGACATAGCAGAAGGAGTGTGAGCTAAGTCCTCAACTATGTTGTAATTTTGTGCAGCTCTAGCATGAGGATTAAATGTTGATTGATGAATTGACTCATTTACAAGGTTTAATAGTTAGTTCAGCCGATATTACACATGGAGGATGATATGAGGTAGATTGAGTGGAGCTATAAGGTTGATCATTAGCCTTTCCAGTCAAAGGATTTAGGTTACCATAATCTTTATTCCTTGTAGCCACCAAGAAATCATCCTTATGTTTGGAATACGATAACATCATTAATTGGGAAGGGGAATCTTGATCTCTTGCAACCATGTTTGTCTCCTGGTTGGGAAAGGGATCATTCATGCGATAGGTTCATTAGACAACAACTTTAGGAATTGATTAAATTCTACCCGATGTGGATAGTCCCTAGTAAAATGTTCCTCATTAAAAATAAGGAAAGGGTAACAAGGCTTATGCTTTTTTCCCCAATAGACTGATTATTTTGTTTTTCCTGCAATGAATTATCTTTCTTCTTCTTTCCTTTACCTTTCTTGTTACGTCCAAGTAGTCGATACTTTCCTTTCGTAGATTGAATGAAATTAATCTTGGAAGTAACCGCAAGAGTAGCAGAGGATGGGTTTTGAGTAGTCATAGCAGGAGTTGAATCAGATACTTAACTCATTTTCTGTTGACTAGAAGAACTAATCATACCATTAGAGGCATGTGATTCCTTAGTGGGAGTAGGTGGAAGAGTATTGGATGGTCTCGTAGCATTAGGTATCCTGTCGTAGAGCATGTTAGACTAAGTATAAACTAAATCAGGATATTGGGCATGAGAAATGACATGTTCTTCAGTTACAACTCCACACTTGGAAACATATTCAATTATATGAGGCAATAAGGATTTAGTGAACCATTTCGACAATAACTGATTAGGGATATAAGTTTTGACCAATCATCAATGACATCTCCACTCATGTATATGATCAGAAATACACGTTGAATTAGACTTATTTAAGGAGGTCAAAAGCTCGGTACTCATTTCATAGAGAATGGGTAGCTAGAAATGGGTTAAAAAGGTTATTTCCAATGCACTAAAATTTTTATATGAAGCTCTAGGTAGCTCGACATACCACTTCGCTCCCATACAAGTAAGAGTTCTTTGGAAGAGATGAAAACAAAAAGAGTCATCATTTAAGGATTTGGATGAACACCACAAATGATAAGTCATAATATGGTTCGACGGACCTTTGATGGGATTTCCATTGGATTTGGGAATTCCACTCGGTAACTTGGCTGGAATAATTGACCACCAAGGATAATGTTGGATCAGATCATTGGTGAGCCAGGTTAAGTCTAGTAATTGCAATGTTACTATAAAAGGCAAGTACTTTTTGAAGTATGTTTTGGCTTGTTGATAACCTTGTGATGGAATGCTAGCTATTGGTGCAGGATAACCGGGTTAGGATGGGATAGGTTGGGCAACTGGCATTTGCATCCCACCTTGATATGAATTGTTTTGATAATTAGGATAACCCATACTAGGTTGTCAAGTCGTGGGAGTTTTTTAATAGTTTGGGTAGCCTTAATATTGTTGGGCATTTGGACCTTGGAAATATTGGCCTGGATAAGGTTGTTACAATAAACAAAGTTACCAATCAAACAAGAAAATTATCGATTACCCATTTTTTTGAGGTGGAAAAAAAAACACCCGATTTTGAAAAGTGGTGATGTAGAATCACCCCTTTACCTTTTGGAGCATATTTTTGGCAGTTTCAATTTTCTTACAATTTTTTTTTCTTTTCAATGTCATGATTTTCATGTCGATTTTGAAAAGTGGTGATGCAGAATCACCTATTTTTCTTTTATCATATTTTTGTCGTTTTAATTTTCTGATGATTTTTTTTTTCTCAAATGTCATTATTTTCGTGTTGATTTTGAAAAGTGGTGATGCAGAATCAACCCCTTATTTTTAGAGGGTTGATTTTGACACTTTAAATTTTTTTATTTATCAAGTATGAACATTATGTTAGTGATTTTCATGCAAATTTTGAAAAGTGCTAATGCAACATCAACCTTTTTTGTTTAGAGGGCTTATTTTTTACACGTTAAATTTTCTAATGTATTAAGCGTGGATAATTTTTTTAAATGTTGGTGATTTTCATGTTGGTAAAAAAAAATAATAATAAAACATGAAAAAAAAAGTCAAATATAAAAAAATATATTAAAAACAAAAGCAAAAAAAAACTTGTAAAAATGTAACAAAAAAACAAAACTAACTTGTAAAAATTAAAAAATTAAAACAAAAAATTAAAAAAAAGTACAAAATATTAAAAAAATAAAATAAACATGGAATTTTCTTATAAAAACACATAATTTAAAGAAAAAAAACTAGGAATTGACCTCCCCACCCAGTCAGCCGCGGGGACTCGACCCTCCCTACCTAGCCGATCATGGGGCCTGGCCGCCGAGAGGGAGGGGAACCACACAACTCCGCTCCTTGTTGGTGGTCAGGCCCGACGATCGACTTGTCGAGGAGGTTGATTCCCAGAATCGACCTCCTCGCCCAAGCAGCCTCAGGGAGGGCCGATGTTTTTTGTTTTTCTTTTAATGAATTTTTTATTATCATTATTTTTATTTAGTTTTATTGTTTTGTTTTAATTATTATTTTTAATAGATTTTTTTTTTTTTTTTAAATATGTCTTTTGTGTTTTTTTTTTCCAATTTTTGTTTTTTTATAGTTGTTTTTGGTTCTTTCATTAAAAAAAATCATTTTAATGTTTTCAATAATTATTTTCAATGTTTTTAATTATTATTTTCAATATTTGTAACAATTTTTTTAATTTTTTTAATTTTTTTTTTTTTGTTTTATTTTAATGTTTTTTTGTTTTTTTTTGTTTTTTTTAATAAAATTTTTTCTTAAATTATGTTTTTTTTTAAATGTTTTAGTTTTTTTTAAGTTAATTTTGTTTTTTTTATTATCTTTTTTTTGTGTTTTTGTTTATTTATTTTTTCAATGATTTTATATTCTCCATATATTTGATTTGATATATATGTCAAAATAAAAAATATGTAAAATATTTAGAAGTAATAAGTTTAAGAGAACAATTTTTTTATGATGGTGTACTTCCTTAGCGGTCGATAGGATCGGGAAACGACATTTTTTTTTTGCATAATATTTAATATGTTTATTAGTTTCGATTTATTAAATTCAAAAGAAATATAATTTTAATATTAAATTATTATTATTATTATGAAATATAATTTTAATCTTAAATTATTATTATTATTATTATTATATGAAAATAAAATAAAATTATATATATTTCTCAATAATGAAATTTAGGTTTTAAAAAACAATTCGCAAATTTCAAAATCTTAAAATTATTTAAAAATAAAATATTTACAAAAATTTTCAAAAAAACAAATGTTTTAATGGAGAGAGTATCAAAAACTCCAAAATCGCATATAAATTCATTTGTTTTGTAAAGTTGTTCATTCATCATAACAGAAGTGTTTCGTATCTAGCGATTTCAATACATGATATAAAAAAAAAAACATTATATTTAATAAATTGTTATTAATATGATAAACTTAAAATAAAAATAAATTAATATAAATTGAATGGTAATAATTTTTTAAAATAATATTAACACCATGGTTGAAAATTGTTGGAATTTTGAGGATTTTCATAGAGGTGATATTTTACCTCTATTGTCATCCTTAAAATTTTAAGTCCTTTTAGAGACATGACATTTTATCTTTAATACCATGCCTAAAAATCATTGCAATTTTAAGAATTTCGATATTTTATCTATAATTTCATGTCTATCATTGGAATTTTAAGGTTTTTCAGAGTCATGATATATGATCTTTAACATCATTATTAAAAGGTATTGACAATTTACCCCGAAAAAAAATATGTTATTCCAGCATCAACACTTTACATTTTCAGAGTGTTTTTTGCACAAAAAAATTGACGATGTTATTCTAGCTTCAACACTTTTCGTTTTCAGGGTTTTTTTGCACAAAACAATTGGCGACGTTATTCCAACATCAACTCTTTTCGTTTTCAGGGCGTTTTTTGCACCAAAAAAATTGCAACATTAACATCACCACTTTTTGCTTTCAGGGTGTTTTTTGCACCAAAAAAATTGTTTTTTACTTCCATTTTTAAAAAATGTTGAAAATTTACCCCGAAAAAAAAAGGTTATTCCAGAATAACACTTCGTTTTTGGGTTGTTTTTTCATGTTTTTTTGTTAGATTTCTCATTTTAAGGTAATAGTTCTCGTTTGGTCGATAACTTTGTTATTATTGTCTTATGACCAACATGAGCCTAGGGTATTCCTTGTAAAAGTTTCCCTGATGAGATTTGTGTCATTCTTGGACCAGGAAGACTAATTTTCACTTATGGCATGCTATAAATAGTTTGACTTACTTGCACTCGTGGAATGATTTTACCAAGTGGATTAGATGTAAGTTGTGATGGACCTTGGACAGGCTTAACAGATGGGATTTGAGAAGCTCCCTGTACTGTTGATACGGCCTGAACAATTTGACTCATTTGTAATGTCACTTGGGCAGGAACTTGCAACATAGTCTGAGTAGACTGACAGGTTGGAATTTGATTTACACCCAAATTAGGTTGAACAAGAAAAGTATGATTCCAAGGGGTGGAAGTCATTCCTCAAAATGGAGGACCCATAGGAAGAGGACTTGAATATGATGGAGCACTAAAAAATGTGATTTGGTTAGTAAATGGGAACATCCAAACAACAGGTTGGCCCCTAGCTAGAGGATAAGAAGGAAGAGGTGGAAACCTCCCCCCATGGGAGGGTATCCAGGATAAGATGGACCCGGTTGTTGCTGTTGTCCTTGCCAAATATACTATTGTTCTAAAGGAATTTGAGCTGCAAAAAGTGCGGTAGGTTGTTGGTTAATCAACAAAGATATACCAGATAATATTCTAGAAGAGGAAGGTAATGGACTAGTTGACGTGCCATAAAAAGTTTGAGACAATGACTAGTATCTAGGTGGTACAGATGGACCACCATATAGGTGTGTTTCTGGCGAAGTAGCGAGCATAGAGTTTGTCGCCACTTCAGTTGAATCATTCATTATGGAAGATACATGTTGAGTAATTGTAATTGAATCAGTCATGGTTGACCTAATCAAAGGGATACATGAGTGTGGAGGATTTACAGGTGAAGTGTAATGAGGTGTTATTTAAAAGGGAGCTCGAATTTGAGTAGCAGGCATAACAAAACAAGGGTCTTGGTAAATAAGAAGGCCTCTCAAATGATTAGGATTCGAAGATCACTCTTCTTAAGTAATCTCCTCAATATCTATTAATGATCCCAATGTGTAACACCCTCCTCCAACATTTACCCAAGTTAACTAGCTCGATGGGCTAAACATGTGACGAGAGGCTACTATGATGTGATTCAACTCCCCAAGTACAGTTAAGGAAGTGGAGCAGGGGAAACCAAACCAATCTTACCTTTCACACATGATAAAAAACTTTCAGGATCCAACCAACCCTTCTAAGTGACCAACCCTTGAGGTAACTTGACATTTTACTGATTTGGACCCTGATCCGCAGCCATTAAAATCCATGCATGTGACTAAGGCCTTCGAGTCACTCCAACAACAATCCATGCCAACAACTGTGGAGTTTTCCAAGTAGTTCTATGCCAGCGACCCCAGATTTTGAGCCACATTTGTAAGGCTAGATCTCATGCCAATGCTAATAAATGAATTACAACACAGGAGAAAAGTTACTAATGCAATCATAGATGCAATTAATTGATCTTACCCCTACTAGCCATGATAATAAATTCGCCAAACATGCCACAAATATGTAATCTACATGTCATAACATCATATCTAAGCATAGGGGTCTCATACTTATCTGAGACTCGTAAAGTAGAATCGTTGCCTTATCACATCAGTCATGTTATCATCTATTAGTTCATATATTCGTTGTAAATTCAATTACTAATAAAAACATGACGAGAGCCATACATCAAGTTTGTCATAAAACATACTCATAACCAACATATAACCAACAAAAATAACAAGGATATAACAACCATAAAATCCACATATAAGCCAGTACATTTACACATGAAATACCAAGGAGAAGAAGCTCTTATTAATGAATGCAAAATCCAACCAGGTATGGGACTTCCACAAACCACTCGACCATAGATTGGCTGAACCAAATCTTTCTTTTAGCTAATCACACTTGTGTCATATTCCAAGCATGAATGTGAGACTCACAATGAAACCAACCAGGGTTCCTCATGCTTTACCACAATCCCCACTAGATCACTAGGCCTGTACCCTCATCAATAAAAATAGGTTTTACTGCAATCCCCAACAGATCACTAGGCTCTAAACAAGCATGGATTCCAATGGATCTTGCCACCTAAAATATGAGGGATTTCTTCGTCTCAACCTCTCGGATTTACCATGTATCCCGCCATTACAGGTCAGGGGATTCCTAGGCCTACAATGGATCTACCCTCTGGGATTTACCATGTATCCTGCCATCAATGGTCAAGGGATTCCTAGGCCCAATCAAGGGTATTCACCATCGAGCTTTACTATGTATCCCATCATTCACTATTCAAGGATTCGTAGGCTCAATCGAGGTGTTCACAACCAATATTGATCGTGTATTCCATATTGGTATTCCTAGGAATTTTAAATAATCCTGAGACCACCCCACTCAACTTTGATTCCATCTAACAATCCAGCTCAACCAATTACAACGGAACCCACCACACCATGGCTATCTGGAAATGGCAAGGAAAGGCTGAAGGAAAATGTCACACATGATAAAACACATGCCAATGACAGCGAGAGAACCAAAACCACGCATGCATGTACCATGCATGCCAAATATAGAAAGGAAATCACACATGTAAATCAATACCTGCAATTAATCTCATTGTAGTTTCTTGATCTTTCTCTTCCTTGCTTGATCTTTGCTTTCCTTGATCCAATGCTAAAGTGATTCAAGAAAACTCTAAGTTTCCACAAGTGTGAAAGAGAGAGAATAGAGAGAGAGTTCCAAAACTAAACTGAAAAAAGGTACCAACTGATACTCATAAGCCTTTTTATTAATGAGGCCTCTATTTTCTTCATTTTCCATTATTTTTCCTTCATTTTCCTCGTCACATGCAACATGTAACATTTCACCTTACTTTTCTCATATTTTCCATTATTTTCATAAATAAAATTCCAATTAATGTCTCATGCCTTTCCAAATCCTTTGTCATTGCCTTTACCAATTTCCCCTAGCCATAATAAACCAAATGAACACCCACCTTAGGATGTTTTTCCCAACATTCATATTGGAATACGTGTCTCATGACCGTGATTATTATTTTTCCTTTATTAAATTTTATTACATGGAATTTTCACCAGGGTTGTTACAGAACCCCTCCCCTGGGGAACACTGTCCATAGTGTTCAATGTCACCTACAACCAACAAGATCGCTTAAAGAAAAACATATTTCCCATGGAGATTTATAACTTAGCTTGTTACAGTATTTACAATGACCAAACTACTCATAAGAAGCCAACATGACAACCATAATGACATGACACCCATGCACGTGGCACAAATTGGGTGATTGATGACTACTTAGAGGACTTAAACCAAATAATCGTGGATGTTAAAACTGCAATTGAAAAAAGAACATTAACACACACATGATAATTCACACTATAATTCATCCTCTCATAGTCAAGAGTTGATGAATAAATTGTTAATTCTTTGATGAAGCCAATGAAACCAAGAAGATACTTAGCAACCCTTACTTAATGAAGTTAAGAAAATGTCCACAAGGAGTATATGTATTTAATCCAAGGAGGAAAACTTTAAGGAGAAAATTGAGATCGAAAACTCATTAAAGTGATTTGAGCTACAATTGAGATGAACTGAAATGATTTCCATTGTAACCCAAGAGTATATTCAATAGGTTGAAAGTCCATAATAATAACATACAATTTAGCAAGGGTCAAGACATCTCTAAATACACTTGTGGGGTGGTCACACTCCTTCGGGAAACTACCCTTCTAGATTGAAAGCCATGTTCTTTTTCACTTCTAGGGAATTTTTATAGAGAAACCCAACACTGGTAATAAATCAAAGTGATGTGAGGTACACTTGAGGTGAAATGGAATTATTGCCACTATAACCCAAAAGTACATCCAATATGTTGATAGTATATACTAATAACATGTGATTTAGTAAGAATGGTCAAGACATTTGGAGATACACTTGCGGGGTGGTCCTACTCCTTGGAGGTTTCTACCTTTCTAATGTTATAATGATAAGACAAATGTCTTATCAGGAGTTTGAACCTAGGTAAAGGAATTAAAGAACTAAACAAATACTATAAAATTGATAATTACCAATTAAACCAACCAACCTATTACTCTTTTTCCCTTAATAATCATTTTTACCCTATTTTATTACTCCTATTATCAAAATGTCTCCACAAAATTTTCTTATAAAACCCCTTATTATGAAATTTTTTCTACTATAAATATTACCCTTTCCTTATATATCTAAAGTGATTGTCTCTCTTTACACATATAAATTTTATTTTTCCACGTCACTCAAAATTAAAGTACACATTCAAATTTTGTTCAAAAGAAACAATAAATGATAACCATATTTGAAAATAGGACAAATAAAGAGTGTCAAAATTATTTGGCAAAGCTGCTAGAGAGTTTAATCGTTGTCAAAACTGGCGCCATAATTCGTTCCTTATGAAGCCACAATCACACCATCACATAAATATTTTAATAGCTTTCAAAATTGGTGCCCTAATTCGTGCCTTATGAAGCTGCAATCACATTCAAAAATTTGAGGAGGAAGGTTCAACCCACTACCTCTATGGAGAGTGGCGAGAAGAATGAGGGCAATGGCATGCCTACGATGCACAATTCAGGAAAAAATGCAGTGGTATTTGAGAAGACTAGTTTGCTTCTACTAAAGAACTGATAAAATCATGCCCTAATTCGTGCCTTATGAAGCCGCAATCACATTCAAAAATTTGAGGAAGGTTCAACCCACTACCTCTATGGAGAGTGGCGGGAAGAATGAGAGAAATGGCATGCTTACAATGCATAGTTCAGGAGACAATGTAGTGGTATTTGAGAAGATATTTTAATGACGAGATCTTCGGATTATCCACAATGTGATCAAACAATGGTCTGCTAAAGAACTGATGAGACTAAATGGTACAACGAAATCACCCATTTCAAATCATTTTGGCGAGTCCATAGTAATAGAAATGGCCATTAGGGATTTCAGGGATGAGGATAAGTTATTGAAGAAGAACTTAGATATTATTGACAAAAATTTGAGCCCCTTTTTCTACAGTTTCTGAGCCATTGAATGGTTGATTCAACGTCTAGAGGTGTTAAATGAAACTTTTCTTTGCTTCTCTTCTCTTGCTATGGTTCTACTCCCACAGGGCAACTTCAATCTTGGTATGAACAATGAAACTAAATGTCAACTGTGGGTGATTTATATTACTGAATGTTTTTATGTATAAGATCATCATACCTAACAATTTTAACTAGTGCAAGTTTCGTTGGGATGGCCTTATCTTATGGCCTATAATTGAACAAATCATTTTTTGAAAGTATACAAAACCAATTTGCACTTGCAAACTACATTGTTTCTGTAGAACATTCACATACATGCACATTCCTAGTGCGGCCCCGGTTGTTATAGAAGATCACAGACCACCAGATAATGGAGAAATTCATGGCAAGATGGATTACCTAACAAAAACTACCCCATACCACCACGAAATAACTTTATGTACAAGTTCCAAGTGAAGGACCAGATAGGTATCTACTATTACTTTCCATCATTATATCTGCAAAAAGCTGCAAGGGGATTTGGAGGACTAAGTGTAGCTTGGAGGGCCTTGATCCTTGTTTCATTCCCTCTGCCTGATGGTGATATAGCTCTGATTATAGGTGACTGGTACACAACCAACGTTTCAGTAAGTTATTAATCCATCCCTGAAAAATGTACATCTTTTGAAATTAAAGAGACTGACTATGTTCAACTTTTGCCTTTCCACCAATATGTTCTCTTGCAATGCATCAATCTCTGACTATATTCTATATTTGGGCAGATACTTAGAAGTACACTTGATGTGGGAAGATCTATTGGTAATCCTGATGTTGTTCACATTAATGGTCGCGGGTTACCAAATGAAATAGAAATTGCAATGGAACAAGGTACTTATTGTTGATCTCTATCACAAGGAAGTTTGTTAGATTTAGTGGTGTGTCTTGCATTTCTGGTGTGTCTTGCATTTCAACAATTCACAAGATCCTATTTATTTTGATTTTGTTTGATGGCTATTGAATCCATTTCTTCTTCTCTTAAGATGTATCTAAAATGACCCATCTGTTCATTAATTTTTTTGTGCCAATATTTCAAATTGATGACAAATGAATTCGAGATAATGACTATGTACCCATTTAGTTGGGATGCATTTATTTGATTAAACAGAGTTTGGGATGTCATTTTTAGGAATATTAGGACGTGAGAAGTAAATAATATGTTTAAAGCTACAATCCTACGAAGAAATTAAAGAAAAAAACATGCAACAAGTTTTCAACAACATGGTAACAACTCATCCTCTTATAATGATCACAATCATGCAGAGATATTTCACACATGCTAAAGATTTTCCAATCTGTATGAATATATGTAAGAAAATATAATGAATCAAGCAAAATAGGGTGGAAAATACTAGCACAACTTGAATTTGGTCATTTTAAGGATTCCAATGCAATCCTTTAGCACAGGCTTAAATTATTTCATGAATCCAACACAATGAACAACCCAAGGCCCAAAACCGAATCGGGAAAATTAGTGCACAAATAAACATAGAAATCCTCTCTTTACAATGCTAGTCCTCCATCGAACCTAAAACTACCATGACATATGCATCCATTTCTCCTGCTAGATAGAAGTACCAAATGCCCAAAATTCTAGAAGCACTTCCTGTGAACAATTGAGGGGCCAAACTCATCATATTCCGATTTTGAAATCCACATCTGCAATACACATAACAAGTGCAGATTTTTAGGTGAATCCAAAGCTTTTTCCCTCATAAAATTAAAAATAAATAT
The DNA here is from genome assembly GCA_034641835.2 of Pinus albicaulis. Classification (NCBI taxonomy): domain Eukaryota; kingdom Viridiplantae; phylum Streptophyta; class Pinopsida; order Pinales; family Pinaceae; genus Pinus; species Pinus albicaulis. The sequence continues at coordinate 407,812,727 of CM076580.1, read as the reverse complement.
TTATCAAAATTTAATTTTATCAAATTTGTATCAAATTGGCCTTGATCTCATTCTTATTATGTTGGGCCAACTGTTGGGGATCTTGCGATGGTGGAATTATGATTCGATAAAATCTCCCACCCAATTATCCTCCAATACTATCATGATCCTCCCTTTCCAAGAGATGATGTTAGAGGCTCCCTCTAAACAGTGATCTACTCTCAATACTTGGTAGGCCATCCTTATTCCCACAAACAATCTTGTAATCCTTCACAATAGGTTGAATTGTACAAATATTAATTTAAATCTAGGATTCCATTTGTAGGTGAGGAAGAGGGTGGAGAAAGGAAAGAGACCGAGATAATTTATATAGTTCCACAGACAAATATATCAATCACTCTAAACTCAATATAATACCTTTTGTATTGATACATATAGTGGTAAACCCAACTACGCTTTTGCACATCATTAAGCAAGCACAAGCTGCATAAAATAATGATCAATGTTAGTAGAAAAATCCTCCCTAAGGTTCTAGTAAGAATTTGTTACCACATCTAGGAAAGAAATAAAATCTAACACAAATCCACTTAAGAATTCAAATGTACAATAACACTAGCAACTACTTCCAAGCCTGGCATTCAAGGAACTTCCACGGCAAGACATGCTGCTGATTTAACATAGTTAATTGAGTTGTATCTTGCTAGTAATGACTATTTGAGAGATGTAGCAGTTGAAAATATATTTCTCTTTTATTTTGTTTTCATTCCCTTCCCTATGTGTGGGTTGAAGTAAGTGACATAAGGCATGTGTCTTTGGTGATTTGTCTTGGATTAGTTGGTAGTCTTTGAAAATATGACTTGGATCATTGTTTCTCTATGTTGGAAGAGACACTTGTGACTTCAATTCTAAATCATTTCAAATGTAAAATTTTGCATCGTTTAACTATGTTTTTCTATTTTTTTTCCAATATCCCCTTGGATGAATTATTCATCATTCATGTTATTTGTTGGTTGGGTAAGATGGAGACTCAGGGAAGCCTCAGTTGAAGCCTCATGATCCCTCTCATATTCTTCACATGAATTCAGTGTAGGTTTTAACCCTGTACAGAAATGATCTACAAATGAATCTTAAAAACAGAAAATAAGCAGTAGTGAGAGCATAAAACATAAAACAAATATACACAAATATTTCCCCTAGATCCCAAATTAGGACGACCAAATTGATTTTTCATTATATTCATTTCAGTGTTATAACACATATATATACATGCCAATGCATACATAAACCCTAATCCATTAACCCTAGATTATAACATAATCGTAGTTCCCTTGACCAGATCTATAAAATACCAGGGGCCGAAAACCATCATCCCCCAAAACCATGTGCAAACCCATGCACAAAACCATGGGTGGGTCCGCCCACCGACTTTTTTTTTCCCAGGGTGCTGCCCTAGACCCCGACAAGGGGGGCTACTGCCCCCCCTATGACCCCCCTATTATGCATGTGCGACTAGTTGTGGAAATAATATAACACATACCCAACATTCTCCCACTTCTTGTTTTCTTTCCGCAGGGGGCCACAGGAGAGCTTAATAATAAGTCCAACTCTGAAACACCCATTGTTTCTCTACACCAAGAGAACTTCTGAGTGCTCATAGACTTTTTCAATGCATCTGTAACATTCTTCAAAGTGTCCACCTTTACCAGCACCACCCTTTTATCCTCAACCATATCCCTCACAAAGTGATATTAAACATCAATATGCTTTGTCTTTGAATTATAAGCAGGGTTCTTAGCCAAAAAAATTTCACTTTGGCTATCACAATCTATCCTTATAGCTTGCTGTACCAACCCCATACTTGAACACAATCTCTGCAACCAAACTGATTCCTTGCTTGCATGAGTGGCTGCCATGTATTCTTCCCGTGTAGTTGAAAGAGCCACTACAGACTGTCTTTTACTCATCCAACTGACTGCACCTCCAAATAGGCTAAACACATACCCACTTGTAGATCTTCTTTGGTCCAGATCTCCAGCCGAGTCTGCATCAACAAAACCATGAATGTCCAACATTCTTTCCAATCCTGGTCTTCCCTGGTAGCATAAGCCATAATCACTAGTGCCACGTAAATATCTGAAAACCCGCTTCACTGCTGTCCAATGCTCCTTCCCTGGGTTTGACATAAACCTGCTCAATACTCCCACTGCATGTGCAATGTCTGGTCTAGTACCGACCATTGCATACATCAGGCTACCCCCCGCACTTGCATATGGAACACCTGACATATCCTCCCTCTTCTATTGTGTCTTGAACAATGTCCTTAACAAACAGCCTTTATACCTACAAGTGAATAGAACATTCACTCGCTTACTATCCGTTAATAACTCGCAATATAGTCTCAACATACTTCCTCTGGTTTAACCAGAGCTTCCTCTTTGCCTGATCTCTCTTAATTTCCATGCCCAAAATATAGTTTGCAGCACCAATATCCTTCATATCGAATTTGGAGAAAATTTGGGTCTTCAAATCTTGGATAATTTCTTTGTCATTTCCAATCAACAACATATCATCCACATACAATATCAAATAAATAACACGGTCACAAATTAAGTTAAAATAAACATAGTGATCCTCCTTTCTTCTGGTGAAGCCAAGTCCCCGTATATAGGTATCAAATTTCTGATACCACATCCTTGGTGACTGTTTTAACCCATACAGAGACTTCTTTAACCTGCATAATAGTTCATTATTCCCCTTCACCATAAAGCCTTCATGTTGCTTCATGTAGATCTCCTCTTCCAGATCCCTATGAAGAAATGATGTCTTCACATCCGTCTGTTATACCTAAAAATCAAATGTAGCAGCAACAAATAAAAGTAATCTAATAGAAGTAACTTTGGCAACATGAGAAAAATTATCACCAAAAACAATTCCCGACACCTAGGAATAACCGTTGGCTACCAACCGAGCTTTGTATTTATCCACCTTGCCTTCTACATTCATCTTCTTATTAAACACCCTTTTTCTCTCGATGGGCTTCCTTCCAGCTGACAACTCCACCAGATCCCATGCCTCATTTTTATGCAAGGATGCCATTTCATCAACCATGGCCTCCTTCTAGAGTTTTCCATCCTCTGAATCTACTGCCTCTCTGACGGTTTTGGGATCATCATACACTATACTTAAAGAAAAAATTGAACAAAAAGCAGATGGACTATACCTTTATGGTTGTCTTCTTTCCCGAACTGATCTTCTCATAGCTAGAGTTTGTGGCTCTTCCTCTTCTGAGTCTTCTTCTGTTGTAGAGTCTGATTCATCCTCCTTTAGCTCAAACTCTATCTTCTTAGGTTCCTTCAGTAGGAATTCATGTTTAACAACATCTTTCACCTCTCTAAGCACCACATCTCAGCTCTACACAACCTTCCTTGTTTCTGGGTTTCAAAGCTTGTAACCCTTTAAACCATCCTTATACCCAATAAAGATGCACCTTTCAGATTTATTATCCAACTTGGTCCTTTTCTCCTTTGGAACATGTACGTATGCATCACATCCAAATACCTTCAGATGTGAAAGAGAGGGTTTCTTACCAGTCCATACCTCATGTGGAGTCTTATCTTCCAACGCTGATGAAGGTGATCTATTAACCAGGTAACATGCAGTCTCCACTGCCTCTGCCCAGAATTCTTGTCCTAACCTGGTACCACTAAGCATCCTTCTTGCCTTTTCCATTAGCATTCTATTCATTCTTTCTGCAACTTTGTTTTACTGAGGTGTGTATGGAGTAGTCTTCTGCCATGATATAACACACTTCTTACAGAACTCTTAAATTCCTTCTTGCAGAACTCCCCACCATTATTTGTCCTCAGCACCTTTATCTTCTTCTTTGTCTATTTTTCCACCAGAGCCTTAAATTCTTTAAATATGTCAAAGACTTCATATTTCCTCCTCAAGAAATATATCCATGTATTCCTTGAGAATTCATCTATGAATGAAACATAGTACATAGACTTACCTAGTGATGGAACCGACACAGGTCCAAACACATCACTGTGCACAAGCTCTAATGTCTTGTTCGCCCTCTTAGCACCAGAATGAAAACTCACCCGATTCTGCTTCCCATATACACAATGTTCACAGAAATCGAAATCCAGAGAGAAATTAGACATACCTTCTACCATACCATTTACATGCAGTATCCAAAGGCCCTTCTCTCCAATATGTCCAAGCCTTTGATGCCATAGCATGGTATTTTCTCCAGAGATCGCTAGGCTTTCCGCTCCACTTTCAGGAACCACAGAACTATTGTACCCATCAATAATAGTGCTGCCCAGAAGCTTGTACATCATTCCAATCCGAACTCCCCGCATTAATACCAATGCTCCCCGAACCAACTTACAGGTATCTTTATCGAACATTGTTTTTACACCTGCATCATCCATCTTTCTTACAGAAATCAAATTTCTGGCCAATGCAGGAATGTGAAGAACACCAGGAAGTATTCTAATCTTTCCACCTTGCAGCTTTAGCTTGAATTTTCAACGTTCGACGATTTTGGCCTTCCTATCATCCCCTAGGAAGACATCACCGCCATCATATTTCTCATACTCGTAGAACCACTCCCTATGGGGAGTGAAGTGAAAAGATGCACCCGAGTCAATCAACCATGACTCATGATCTACATGTGTATTTGAAGAAGAAGCCAAATACACATCCCCACCTTCATCTGAGGTGGTTTTTGCCTCTGCAGAAGGAGCATCATCAGATCCCTCTAGATTTATATCTCCCACTCGAAACCTTATTCTTTTTTATGTTCTCGGACCTTCCTAGTACAAATAAGGCATCTCCATTCTGACCCTCCTTATTTCTCCATCTCATTTCCTCCGACAGCAAGGCTGAGACAATTTCATCAAAATTCAAGGTAGTTGTATTGCTACCTATTGCAATAACCAGGTTTTCCCACGAATATGGTAGAGAACACAACAAACTAATGCACTTATCTTCATCTAAGATTTTAATATCAATAGATGAAAACTATCTTATTACAGTATTGAAGGCGTTCAGATGCTCTATCACCGAGTCTCCATCCTTCATCCTCAGGTTATACAGCTTTTCCACAAGAAAAATTTATTCACCAGAGACTTAGATTGGTACAAAATCCCAAGTTTCTCCCACAAATTCTTCATCGTAGCTTCCCCAGATACATTCAAAAATACCGAATCTGAGACAGACAATCGTATTGTGCTCTTCGCCTTCTGATCCAACTTCTTCCAGTCTTCATAGCTATACTTGTATACATATTGGATCCTCTCCATACTTCATATGCAGAAATTATTTTCTTTCACTGAGCATGGGCATGCCTGCCTCAGACATGAGCTATCTTTCTGATTTCTATCATTGGTTTTTTGGCAGGCTGAAATCTGGTGAAGTCCTCTCTAGTCCTCGCAAGGTTCTTTCTATGCACATAATACATTTCGGCCATCATGTACCCCTTCTGACCTCATATATTAGGGGGCATCTATTATAGCATCATTTATCACCATTATATACTTGATGACTTATGCATTGGCCTTGGGCAACCCTTCCATTCAAACTTGGTCATATTTCTCAAAAGAAAGTTTCTCAAAACCCATACGTGACTCTGCCCAGACTTTTCCATGTATACACGCGAGTCCATACATAGAGAACCACGTATGCTATTTAAAATATTAAAAAATATATAATTTCCCTACTTTTGAGGCAGGGTTTACGGCTGTTCTTATAACTTAACTACCCTAGCCCTGCATCAAAAGTAGGGAAATAATAAATTTTTTAATATTTTAAATAGCATATGTGGTTCTCTATGTATGGACTCGCGTGTATACATGGAAAATTCTATGCAAAGTCGCATATGAGTTTTTATAAACTGTTCTTTGAGAAATATGACCAAGTCTGAATGGAAGGATTGCCCAAGGACAATGCATAAGTCATCAAGTATATAATGGTGATAAATGATGCTATAACACTTGCAACCACAATCTTTCCTTCTCCTCTCTTGAGCTTCAACCTTGTAAGCATCAGAAACACTTGCAAACTATTAAATCCTCACAACAGTAAAGAAAATCAAAGCTATGATACCAGACTTGATATGTATGATATCTTAATGTAAATGTGATTAAGGGTTTATAAATTGCAAGTGTTAAAAATGATTTTTTTAGAGCTTTTATGTTAATTTTTAAACACATAAAGCATGAAAATAAACTCTGAAATATACAGAAATAGTAGACAATTGCACCATAAAAATAACCACAACACAACAAATGATGAAGGAGTTCACCACTCCTGGGCTACGTCTCCTTGGTCCAGCTTCTAATGGCTTGGCCCTATTTCATTATGCTCAAAATGGTGATTACATACATTTATAGTGCTCAAATGGCTTCAAAACCTATTCCATTAGCTCCAGAACAACCAAAAATTCCTGTCTAGCCTCTTTCTGATCAGAAATTGGTCAAAAAATGAAGAAGTTATGAGCCTCCCTAGTTTTGCTGCTAATCGCACCGTAAATTCCCCAAAATCCGGACCGGTCCTACATTTTCACCCTGATTTCGACTAACCGAGAGACATTTTTGTGCAATTTCAAGCAAAATTGTCGGACACTTAATTTTCCCAGTAGCGCCATAAATCTGCATTTTAAACCATAATGTGTTCGGTTGAATTATTTTTTTTAAATAAAAATATTAGGCAATTAATTTAACCATCAGTGGTTAATGTGGTTGCTATCACATGGTAGTCATGGTGGCAGTCTGTGCGGCGGTCTACACCTTCGCGCCCTTGGTTCCAAGCACTGGTTGTATGTTGTAACATATGGGGGGGTCGGGGCTAAGACTTGGCCGCTACCCCCAAACCTCTGCCATATGCAATTTAATTAAGGTTTGCGCCATAAGATTTAACAAGGAATAACGGTGGTCCATTGGTATAGCATTGTGTTTTTTGATGATAGGTCCACTGTTTGAACCCGCCGCAATGCAGTTTGGCATTAAACATAATTTTTGTGGCCCCCATGCTACCACATGGGAGCCTTCAGTTGGACCACATGGCAGCATGTGGTTGGCAATCATTCCAACCAATAAAATCAAGCCAACTAGCACTAATGAAAATCAGACAAGTGGTGAGGCATGATTGGCCCCATGAACTAGTCAACCATGCCTAGTCAGTTGTACGGACTGCTGACCGGGCAGTCTGCACAATTTTGCAAAAATTTTCCCTATTTGAGGAAATGAACATAACACGTTTCCGGGAGCATACAGTGTCAGTTTTCCACGAAATTAGTTGCATCGGATTAATAACAACGATATCTATGTGGTTTTTCAAGTTCCACACCATTCTGATAACTTTCATTTTTGAGCACCTGATCTCTTCTAGTAGGAGCCGATAAGCTTGATTAGGGGGTTGTAGTTCCCTTCCAGTGGGTGTTGTATAACGAGTAGAGGAAGGTTTTAGCATCCTGTAGGTAGGATCCTTCTTGCTGGTAAGACTCTACACTTGTACAAAATGTAAGGAATATTACTTTATAATAAGAAAAATAAGAAAAATATGCAACAATCATGGTTTTCTCCCACATTAGGTTTCCACCTAAAATATTTTTGTCCTTATGTGTTGATGTGTTTCTTATATGGTAAGGTTTATCTTCTCTTTACTACTCATAATTAATGAGATAATGATGTAATGGTTAAATTAAAAAAATATTGGAATTTTTGAAAAAATGGTAATTTGCATATACATGATTCTCATTCACCAAAGGTGAGTACACATGCAAGTTGTATGAATAAAAATAGCAGACACTTATCTAAAGTTTAAATTGAAGACTAATTGAAATTAAAATTTTGATTCACCCCCCCCCCCCTCCAGCCCCCCCTCAGTATTTTTCCTAAAAGTTGGTATTAGAACAAGTACCTTAGCAGAAGGTTGGTCACTTAAAGGGAGATCTAACAGGAAGAACAAGATGTAAGGATAAATTTCTATAAAGCCACCTTTTTTTAATGGAAATAACTTCATGTTTTGGAAGGTCATGATGAGATCCTATTTCTAATCACTGAGATTTGATGTATGAGGAGATGTTGAAGGAGGATATCAATTCCCAGCCTCCATTCCCATAGATGAAGCAGGAAAGAAGCCGTATGAGAAAAATACAAAGGTTGTGAATTATATCTTGGGAGGATTAGAAGAATGTGAGTTTATAAAATGCATGTAGCTAAACACTGCAAAGTAAATATGGGAGAATATCTTTAAAATCTATGAAAGTGACACTAAGGTAAAAAGTGTTAAACTTCAAGCATATAGAATTCAATATGAGTCTCTTAGAATGCATCATGAGATATCGTTGCAAACTTTTTCCTTAGAGTAGATGATATTGTTAATACAATAAGAGGACTTGGTGATGATATTAAGTATGCTAAGGTTTTTGAAAATATATTGAGATTGCTAACCCCAAAGTTCGATGCCAAGGTATCTACCATCAAATAAATGCAGAATTTAAAAATTCTTACTCTGGAAAAACTTCATGGGATCTTGATAGCTTACGAGATGAGAAAAAAAAGATACATCAGAGATTACAGAATAATCCTTCAAAGCCACATACAAAGGAAAAGAAAAGGAAGAGCCAAAAATACAATTTACATTTCATATGAGGAATAAGTGAATTTTATGAAGAATTTTCAAGTGGGAACTGGAAAATTCAAAGGTAAAATTCCCTTCAAATGATTTTATCGTGGAAGAGTAGGTCACTATACATCCAAATTTCCATATAAATAAAATCACGATAAGAAATAAAAGGGAAAGGATGCTTACAAGAAGAATGATAAAAGTAAACTATCCACCAAGAAAAAAAATTATTATAATGAAGGAAGTCAAAGCACATTTGATGATCAAGTAAATTCAGAACCAAACTCTAACACTAGCTACAAAATACTCATGTCTCTTGAATATCATTTGACTAGTGAATCAAATGTTTGTGAAGAATATGAATTAATGAAAGAATTAAGAGAAGTTGATATAATTAGGAATGAAAATAGAGAATTGGAAACTAAAGAAAGAAGTATGGTCAAATAAATAAACATGTTAAAGACTAGTCTAGAAGCAACAAATAGAAGAAAGGAAGTCTTAATGAATCAAACTCAAGAAAAGGAAAGGTATTGTGAAAAATTAGAATTTAACTTTGTGATTTTAAAGGAAAATTATGAGAAAAAAAAATACAATCAGATTGGAGTCTCAAATGGGTAAAGGCATCTGAATCATTAGATAAGATAATTAATGAAAAACACACTCCCTTAATTAAGATAGGTATTGGATACAACCACATGACTTTAGATCCAAAAGGTAATGACATGGAACAACATAGGGTTTTTAAAAAGAAAACTTAATCGAGTCACCCATATGAAAGGAAATGACCAAGATCAGAGACAAGATCTATCGCTGGGTATAAAGGATGGTTTCATGGATATTATTTTTATTGTAACTCATTTGGGAATAAGGCCATTTATTGCAGGTCAATCATATGGAATGGAAGCAAACAATATTCTAGTTCCACGAGATGGGATAAGTATCACAAATTTGAATACATGATCAGAATTGCAAGTACATTTGGAGGAAGAAGGCGCAACAGTCAAAGACATAGGGAAAATATACCCTACTGTATTCTATTGTACTTAATACATACTTCTAACAGGGACTACAGAAGTAAATTTGAGTTATATAGCCTCATGGAAATCAGGTGATGACTATTAGGTCCAAAGGATCAGTAGTGTATGACCTTAGGGGGAGTTATGCATGAATACCTTGATGATTATTGCATATGTTTATATATTATTATTTTGGTTATTTTTATGTTACTGATGTTGCATCTAATGAGGTTACTATAATCGGGAACATATATGACATGTTCAAGGTGAGTTGTGGCCATTCAAAGTCAAAATTTTATATTATGCACATGTTTCTTATGAAGCAAAATTGTGTATGTACGCATTTCTTGACTTAGAAAATCACGTATGTTTTTCTGTGGTGATAAATAAGTGGCACAAATTGAGTGGGATATTTTCATATGCTTCCATCATCTCATTATTGGAATTATGGTTCCAACATTACTTTACTCCAATATTTTTATAATTTTCATATATTACCTGGGGGTTTGTGAAGAGTATTGGTTCAATAAGATTGTTATTATTGTTTATTTGTCTCTTTCTTGTTGATGAGAAGGATATAATGTGATTTGAATTGGTGATGAAGTGTTGGCACAGGTTCAGGTGTAACATCTTCGATTCTTCTAATGGCATTATGAGCATTCCTTATTGCACTATATTGACTATGATGAGTTCACATCATTGTTGTTGCTCTCTCTCTCTCTCTCTCTCTCTCTCTCTCTCTCTCTATATATATATATATATATATATATATATATATATATATATATATATATATATATATATATATATATATATATATATATATATATATATATATATATATATCTACGTGTGTGTGTGTGTGTTGATATCAATATGTCCTGAGTTGTATATGTTGAAGCTATTGATGATGATGCACTTGATGAGGAGGATATGTATGATATGTTCACCATTAATAATCAGTATGTTTCTAATCAATTCTATAATACTAATTAATGGCTTGTGGATGGAGAGAGTATGTTTCTAGCTTGAGTCTCATATGTTGCCTATGGTGTTTTTAGTCCAAATCCTTGTTGCTCGAGGATTGTGGTTCTTCCTACATGTGGAGAGAGCATTATGACCTTGATGGACTGAGGTCAAGGAGATGATTTCCTTTATTGCAAAAATCTTATGTTGTTTCTACTTTTTCTTAGTGTTTCTTGGATGCATTGCATATTTCACCACATATTGAAGATGTTGAAGAGACTGATTTTACACTATCTTATCTACTTGACGATATATGGATTCTTAATGATGAGGATGTTTATGATGTTTTCATTATGTCATTTAAGTTTCTAGTTTTATATTATTATGTTACAAATGCCTATATGGTGCATGGTTTTTTTTTATGATATCATAGTTTTGATACATAAAATTCATTGATGAAATCATTTTTATGGATGAGATGTTGCACAGAGAATAGATTATTACTCGGGAATTCAATATCATTGTATAGGTCTTGAATTGAGGAGAAAACACTTGTGTGCACTTGTAAAATTCATGCTTCATTATTGTTTTATTTTGCTAGTGTATTGGTCATGAAAAGACCCATGTTGTCATCATTGTAAAATGCAGTCATGTATGGGATATTGGGATCAAGCTAGGTTTGTAACCCCATTAGTTTGGGGTGATTGATTTAAACATGGGATCATAGAGTCATTGGTTATAGGTTAGGTCATATTTTTTTAAGGATAGCCATGTATTTGATTCATAAATACTTGTACTTATATTACATATCTCTAGAAGGTCCGACATATGTTTAGGGGGAGCATGGTCAATACGAAAATATAATGGTTTATATAAATGGATCAAACTTACAGTATTGAGCTCTACAAGGGGAGTAGTTCTCTCAGCATGGTTAGGTCCTTTGCGCTTGATGTCAAATGGGGAGAGAATACTTGGTGTTTGTAGAAGGTTTCCATCAATTCCAAAGGGGCATATTGTTGTCATTATGGCTAGTGTGTTGTCCTTGATGGCAACCTATATGTTAGGTATGACCTTGATTTCAACTCGGTTATAATATGATGATTCTGGAACTAATGCATATTACAGGAATATGGGTACAGGTATTGCATAAATGAGTAAATATATTGCCAGCCTTGTTATAGGTTTAACTTGAAAAAAGGTGAAAATGTGAAGTTTGAAAAGTGTATGCGACCCCTGTGAAGAATAGTCTTGTACATACACAAAATTATTGAACAAAAGTCACATACATGATCCTAAACATGAAAAATAGAAAACCGATAGTTATTCCCATGGTAATTGTTGAGTCCCAAACTTGCATCTTTCCTATACACCTTTCTAGACTTTTTCCATTTACCTGGACCTCCTAAGTCATCAACATCATTGCATATTAATCATAAAAGAGCATTTAAAGTGGTTTTTAACTATGTTTTGTGTCTGTTGTTTGAATTAGATTTTTTCTCATTAAGCTGCGGAATCTTGTCACTTTCCGCAGCTGCTTCAACTTTCCGCAGCCATTTTGTTAAAGTCTATATTGCAGGTGTCTTCAGGAAAATCAAGCCACATGGGCAAGTTGGAAATGACATGGATATGGACCGAGTTCTATTGGCTCAGTTGAATTCACCAAAGAATGCCATGGTCAAAGGTAGTCAAGCGGTGGTCAACCTAAGAGTCCTACGGTGCCAGAACTCCGTTTTTCACCACGTGAAGACTTGCGTGGCCATTCCTAAATCTCAGGGGACATATCAACACCTGTGAACTGCTCCATAAGCCGAATTCAACATCCACTCTCCATAGATTTAATCTTCACGGCAGCCATAATGCTAGATTTTTGGACGTGGTTGTTCACGTGTCTTTTATCAGCGCAGATTATAGAAAAGTAGTTATGTCATCCTTTGTTATAAATAATGCGTTCTCATACGCATAGTAGCTAGCTTCTGTAATGTAATTTTGCTGAAAAGAAAGCCCACCGTGCCGTGACATTATTTCCTTGTTATGACTACGTTTTGAATATATGAGAAGACTCTCTTCATAAGCATAATTCGTGGTTGATAGTTGTTTCCCGAGGATTGTGCAGAGGGCCCCTGCACACGCCGAGGTTTTGTTTATTGTTGTATAGTTTCATGCTTTATTTCCTTACGTTCATTATGCCATAGTTATTCACGTGTATATATCACATCTCTTATGGTATTAACGTTTTATTTTTGTCCATAGTTTTTCATGCTTTATACTGTTGTTAACTAATCAGTGTCTTTGTTCCAGATTACAATAAGCAGCCCGGGCATTTGCACATAGTTTTACAATGACTAATGACATGGAATCGGTCTTGTCCTTCTGCTGATTCATTTTTCTTAACTTTTAATTCCAGCACTGTTTTATTTATTTCAGTTTTGTACATTTGCTTTATTAGTTAGATTAGATATTAAATTACTCATGTCATTATCAGTTACCTCTGAAAACCATAGCGAGACTAATGGTGAGGGATTGAAGTATGAGTGTGTAGTTTGATATTAGTTTATTTTTCTGCAAGTTAGATATTAAATTGCTCATGTCATTATCAGTTACTTCCGAAAACCATAGCGAGACTAATGGTGAGGGATTGAAGTATGAGTGTGTAATTTGATATTAGTTTATTTTTCTGCAAATTAGATATCAGATTGCTCAAGTTGTTTATGATTGCCTCCGAAAGCCATAGCGAGACTAATGGTGAGGGGTCAGAATATGAGTTGATGTAATTTGATTTTAGCTTTACTTTGCTTGCAATTCTTGGGTTTCTTTGAGCACAGTTTCTTTTGTATTTAGACAGCAGCAAGGGTAATGGGTTTCATGATCAATAGTTCACTGTTTGTTTGACTAGTATAGTGGCACATTTTCATTTTCTTTTAGGAATTAATTTTGTCATTGCATGTTTTAAAAACCTTTTGAAGTTTGAAGTTTGGGAAATCATTATAAAGGACATCATTGCCTTGAACATTTATATCCATACTTGTCTTTTAGAATTTCCATCTCACATTAGGAAACCAACCAAGATAAAAACCCCCAAGATAAATAAAAAACTCAAAAACGACAAAAAGTAAGAGATAGGTTATCTTGCACATATAGTGCGCCACACTTCGTCAGCTTACGAATCCCGGATTGACAAATTAATGTAGCAATTTAGGACACACTAAATTGACCAAACATTTTGGCGCCGTTGCCGAGGAAGTGTAACTAGGTAGCCAATTTCTTTAAAAAAAAAACAATAAAAAGAAGGGAAAATTTGATAACTTCTTGAAGTATGCTCTCCTCTTGCACCTAGTGTGATCTGGAGGATCAGAAAAGAGAGTTATTGGTTCAATAATTTCTTAAGTATGCTCTCTTCTTGCACCTAGTGTGACCTGGAAGATCAGAAAGAGAATTTTTAGCCCAACTTAAAAAAAATAAAAATAAATGACATGCATAGAGCAAGAGATTCTAGGGGAAGGTTTATAGCTAGAGCCAAGAGTTCTATTTTCACAACTCCATCTTCTTCAAGGCATAGACAAGATTCACCACCATCTACCCCTAGCCTTAAGATTCCTGGAATTGAAGGAGCAGCTGAATTAGAGGATTCTCCTACACCATCTACCAAATCTCATTTAGAAGAAGACCCTTTCTTTACTTCTACAGGAGAGTATATTGTAATTAAAGAAGTAGAATCACCTGAAGAATATTCTCCTGTAGAGGATAAGTTTCCTGATGAATACTTGTTTGTAGTAACTACTAAGACCCCTTGGTATGTAGATATTGCTAACTATTTGGCTACAGGGAAACTGCCTCCACATTTATTTCCAAGAGAAAGAAGAAAGATTATTCAGGAGAGTTCAAAATATTCATGGATTTCTAACGAATTGTTTAAAACAGGGCCAGATCTTGTGATCAGAAGATGTGTCAGGGAGGATGAAATGCCTGATATCCTCAAGGCATGTCATGATGACCCATGCGGCGGACACTTTGCTGACAAAAGGATAGCCTATAAAATCCTCTCTTTAGGATATTGTTGGCCTTCTCTCTTCAAAGATGCAAAACAATATGTCAAAAGGTGTGACAGCTGCCAAAGAGTAGGGAAACCTACCCTTTCAAATGAAATGCCATTGCAAACACAGGTACTCATTGAACCCTTTGAAAAATGGGCTTTAGATTTCATTGGACCTATTAATCCACCATCTAAGCAAAAGAAGTATATATTGGTTTGTACCGATTATGTTACTAAATGGGTGGAAGCCAAAGCATTAGTGTCTGCTACTGAAAATTCAGTTGTTAATTTTCTTTATGAGGATATTTTTACTCGCTTTGGTGTTCCAAGAGAAATTGTGACAGATCGGGGAAGCCAATTCACATCCAACCTGGTGGAGAAGCTGATGGAAGAATACAAAATCAAGCACAAAAGATCTACTCCTTACCATCCGCAAGCAAATGGTCAAGTGGAGTCTACAAACAAAGTTCTCGAAAGTATCATCACCAAAACTGTTCATCTACACAGAAGAGATTGGGCAGAAAGGCTTCCTGAAGCCTTGTGGGCCTACAGAACTACATGGAGAAATACAACAGGACATTCTCCCTATGAACTTGTTTATGGGAAAGAAGTCCCGCTCCCCATTGAGTTCCAAGTCAAGACCTTCAAGATAGCAGTTCAGTTGGGGATGGACTTATCAGAAGCCCAAAAGCATAGAATGGAGCAATTGAATGAGCTAGATGAGATCAAACAAGAGGCAATTCTAAGAACTGATCTAGTTCAATATCAAAGAGCTAAATGGCATGACAAATACATCAAAGAGAAGAAGTTTCAAGAAGGAGATTGGGCATTGCTATTTGATTCCAAGTTTAAAGATTTTAAAGGAAAATTTCGGACTCATTGGCTTGGGCCATATGAGATTGACAAGATCTTTAGCAATGGAGCGGTAAGAATCAAGACCATTGATGAATCTCAAACTCCTCTTATTGTGAATGGCCACAGATTAAAGATCTATCATAAGCCACTCTCAAAAGAGGAATTTGTCAAAATGTTTCAAGATAATTCTGCAATAAGGTTGGTGAAGAAGAATCCTTCTTCTCTACCAGCCTAGCCTTTGTTCTTTTCAGTTTCAAAAAAAAATAAAATTGTATAAGCTTGAAAACCAATCACTGATTGGCAGTCTTATACAAAAAATGTAGGGTGAAAATCAGGAACACCTGACACCCTATATTTTCCAAAAAAAATCTCTCTCTCTCTTTTCACAAGTTTTATGACAACCCACTCCATTTCATTCCACTTCATTCCACTCCACTTCATTCCATTTCACTCCATTTCATCTATTTCATTTCATTTCACCAATAAAAATTTTCTTTCATGACCATTTTCATTCAGTCATTTATCATCTATCCATCTCCATTCACCCAAATAATTGTTGTGTCAGTTTCCGCAGCCAGAAGCAGTTTCTGCAGCCACCACTCTATTTTTCAAAAATTTACAGTCAGATGTTAGTTCAATAATCATGAAATCAAATGCAGGTATGAGGACATATTATGAAGACATGAGGCATTCAAAAGCATCAACGAGAAGAAACTGATTGAAGACTAATGAAAAATGTCAAGAATTCCAAGGTATGAGTAGAAATTTATTTCAAATGGAATTCAAGCACATTTTTACATAGTTATAAACCATAGCTCCATTATATGCAATAATTGCGTTGATAACTCCATAACCGTTCCACGATCTCTATACGATTCCCCCACAATCCTTGCATTCATTTTTAAACGGCCTCATAATCAAGCCTCCGGTCTTCACTCGTGTTCGGCTATACTTTGATACTCCACCTGTAATTATGGAACGTGGTTGATTTGACTACGGCTTCTCTCAGCTGCACAAAATCTGCAGCCATTTCATAAACGTGCTTGCGTCTACTTTGCAGCCACCCAATTTTAAATACTGACGGATGCACTTTACTCCCCCTACTATTCTATTGACCTCACGGCTGCATTTCCATCGTGCTCACATAAGCCTTCACCCCATTTTGTTCTCTGTTCCGCTTCATTCCGTGTACCTATTCTCTGATATCTGCTTACAGTCACTGGTCTCCTTCATAAACCCTGTTCATTTCCGCTAATTCAGTTGTCTTACCTCCGCTAAACCCTCCTCACGCAGATGAGTTTTAAAGAACAAAAGGAAGGATGGGTCGGTTGTTGAGTAGAGAACCAGAGGGATCCAAATTTATGGAAGGATACCCGCAAGTCAAAGACATATTGAAAAAGGAAAAATGGCTTGGGTTTATTCAAAAGTTTAAAGGCTACAATAAGGAGGTAACAAAAGCTTTTGCGAGGTCTTTCAACGGTCTGGAGGTAGAAATTGGGGACCTCAAATTTAAAGTGACTGAGGCATCCATAGCAGCTGCTACAGAACTCCCTCAAGAAGGTGAACATTGGTTCAAGAACAAGAGCATTGGCGAGGAAGCCTGGAGAGTGATCCTACGTAACCAAGGTATGGATGTCACCATTTTCAAAAAAGGAATTCCTGTCCATGCTTTAAAAGAAGAGTGGGCCAGTTTACTGTTGATTATTCAAAATTTTATCACCTGTGAGGGACGTTTTGGATCAATGTACATGTATCATACCCGACTGTTGATGAATTTCCTAGACAACCAGACCCTCAATTTGCCATACTTTTTACTAAAAAGTTTGAAAAATATGTCTGTAACCGTCCAAAAGCATCTGGGGGACGTAGAACCACATTTGTATCACCATGGTCTCATGAAACTCTTGATAGAAAAACAATTAAAAGAGAAAAAGGACACCTGGGAGCAGTTTTTAATTAGAAATTTCTTTGAAGAACCCCAAGAAACCCCTGAAGGCAGTACATCAAAAAGAAGTAGAAGAAAGAGAACAGGTGATAAAACTCAAAGCACTCCTACTAACACAGTTGAAAGAACTAGCAGAGAAGAAAGACTGTCTAAAAGGAGGAAGGAAAAGACTGAGGGTAAAAATCCAACAAAATCAAAAGAGAAAAGAAGCATTGAGGTTGTGCATCAAACCCCTTCTTCAAAAGAAGACCATCAAGTATTGTCTGAGAGACTAGTTCACCTTTAGGAATAGTCAACTGTGGCACAAAAAGAACAGGAAATTGAAGAAGAAATGCAAGAAGATAAGTAGAGCACTGATTAATCTCAAATTCAGATGCTTGATGAAGAAGCCCAGGATGTTAGCAGCACCAAGAAAGAGGAGAAGAGGACTTGATGTACTGGCAGAGGTATCAGGGCATATGAATTGAAGGAGGATGATCAAAATTTTGGTTGCATGGGGACATGCAACACCTTCACAGTGGGGGTATGTTGAGTCCCAAACTTGCATCTTTCCTATACACCTTTCTAGACTTTTTCCATTTACTTGGACCTCCTAAGTCATCAACATCATTGCATATTAATCATAAAAGAGAATTTAAAGTGGTTTTTAACTATGTTTTGTGTCTGGTGTTTGAATTAGATTTTTGCTCATTGAGCTGCGAAATCTTGTTACTTTCCGTAGATGCTTCAACTTTCCGCGGCCATTTTGTTAAATTCTATATTGCAGGTGTCTTCAGGCAAATCAAGCCACATGGGCAAGTTGGAAATGACATGGATATGGACCAAGTCCTATTGGCTCAGTCGAATTCACCAAAGAAGGCTGTGGTCAAAGGTAGTAAAGCGGTGGTCAACCTAAGAGTCCTACGGTGACAGAACTCCGTTTTTCACCACGTGAAGACTTGCGTGGCCGTTCCTAAATCTCAGGGGACATATCAACACCTGTGAACTGCTCCATAAGCCGAATCCAACGGCCACCATCCATAGATTTAATCTTCACGGCAGCCATAATGCTAGATTTCTGGACGTGGTTGTTCACGTGTCTTTTATCAGCGCAGATTGTAGGAAAGTAGTTATGTCATCCTCTGTTATAAATAATGCGTTCTCATATGCATAGTAGCTAGCTTATGTAATGTAATTTTGCTGAAAAGAAAGCCCACTGTGCCGTGACATTATTTCCTTGTTATGACTGCGTTTTGAATACATGAGAAGACTCTGTTCATAAGCATAATTCGTGGTTGATAGCTGTTGCCCGAGGATTGTGCAAAGGGCCCCTGCACACGCCGAGGTTTTGTTTATTGCTGTATAGTTTCATGCTTTATTTCCTTACATTCATTATGCCATAGTTATTCACGTGTATATATTACATCTCTTATGGTATTAACGTTTTATTTCTGTCCATAATTTTTCATGCTTTATACTGATGTTAACTGATCAGTGTTTTTGTTCCAGATTACAGTAGGCAGCCCGGGCATTTGCACATAGTTTTACAATGACTAATGACATGGAATCAATCTTGTCCTTCTGCTGATTTATTTTTCTTAGCTTTTAATTCCAGCACTGTTTTATTTATTTCAGTTTTGTACATTTGCTTTATTAGTTAGATTAGATATTAAATTACTCATGTCATTATCAATTACCTCCGAAAACCATAGTGAGACTAATGGTGAGGGATTGAAGTATGAGTGTGTAGTTTGATATTAGTTTATTTTTCTGCAAGTTAGATATTAAATTGCTCATGTCATTATCAGTTACCTCCGAAAGCCATAGCGAGACTAATGGTGAGGGATTGAAGTATGAGTGTGTAATTTGATATTAGTTTATTTTTCTGCAAATTAGATATCATATTGCTCAAGTTGTTTATGATTACCTCTGAAAGCCATAGCGATACTAATGGTGTGGGGTCAGAATATGAGTTAATGTAATTTGATTTTAGCTTTACTTTTCTTGCAATTCGTGGATTTCTTTGAGCACAGTTTCTTTTGTATGTAGATAGCAGCAAGGGTAATGGGTTTCATGATCAATAGTTCACTGTTTGTTTGACTAGTATAGTGGCACATTTTCATTTTCTTTTAGGAATTAATTTTGTCATTGCATGTTTTAAAACCCTTTTGAAGTTTGAAGTTTGGGAAATCATTATAAAGGACATAATTTCCTTGAAAATTTATATCCATACTTGTCTTTTAGAATTTTCATCTCACATTAGGAAACCAACCAAGATAAAAACCCCCAAGATAAATAAAAAATCCAAAAACGACAAAAAGTAAGAAATAGCTTATCTTGCACATATAGTGCGCCACACTTCATCAGCTTACGAATCCCAGATTGACAAATTAATGTAGCAATTTAGGACACACTAAATTGACCAAACAGTAATCACCCATAGTATTGTGTCGGAAATTTCTATTTGATCCCATCAACTATTATTGAAAAATTTACCAAGGGATTTTCCTATGGTATTGGAAATACAAAAAGTTATATAAGGAGAAGGAGTTCATGTTGGAAAAGTAATGGAGTATGCATGTGTGATATAATATGAAACAAGCATGCACCAGGGAGCAAGGCAAAGGGCCAGATCTGAAAGATCTGAAAGTGTATTGGAAAACTAATGGATATGCTTGATTTATTTTCTTATGCTTAAGTATCTAAAAAATGTAATATTTTTGGTTATAGTGGAGTTATGATCTTAATGTCTTTGCAAAGATATGTGATTTTGATAGTTAAGTATGCAAAATGTGTGTTGTGTTTGCAAATATGATTTGATTCAGTAATTTGAGATTTGTATGTGAGTTATATTCCTTAATACCGCATACATACGTGGATCTACTTTAAAATAATCGTATATACTATCTAAATAAATTTGGTTTGATTAATGTTATTGTATGTTAATAAGTATGGTCCTATCTGTTATGGGTTCATGATTAAAAGAGCTTAATGAAGTTTCAGTAATATATGGTTTGTTGTCATATACTGGTGAAAATTATGTTTTGATACCTACGCGTGGGTTTTATGCAGAGGAAGCATGTATATATGTAGATCTATTTAATGATAGTCATGTATATGTTCTAGGGTTTTAAGTACTGCTTGGTGATGACAGTTGATTAGTTCTCTATTATTTTCTAATGATTGCCAAGGATGTCTTGATCAGGATGGTTGGTATCTAACAATGTTGATTGATTATTGGTTATTGAATTTGAGCTTATTAAGTGGATTTATTTGGTTTTGGCTTGGAATATTGGTTTGATTAGTGATAATGTTACATAAGTGTGATTGGGTATTCAATGATCTAGTATTAGTATAATTGTGATTGGTTGTTCATTGATATGATTTGGTTGTAGTGATTCAGTATTGGTATTTAGTGATTTAGTATTGGTATTCAATGGTTGGTTCAATGATTCAATGATTTGGCTATTCAGTAATTAAATTTTTAGTGATTGGTATTTGTTATCTTGGTATTTGGATTGAGCTTATTGTTGGGTGTGTATCCAGTTTGAAAATATGATGAAAGGTGTTCTGCATGTAAATTTGATGGTTTATTGAGATAGGTGGATCTAGTATGAAACATTATTAAATGTTGTCCACAGAGATGCTGAGGGTTGGATCCTTAAGTAAGGGAGTAGGAGCTTCCTTCCTGTAGGAGCTGGTAAACTTAATCAGGGGGTTGTAACTCCCTTCCAGTGGGCATTTGAGAATGAGTGGAGGTTGTATCCTCCTGCAGGTAGGATCCTGCATGTGGTAAGAGTTTTTTCTAGTAAAAAATGTAATGAAGATTTCTTTATAATAAGAAAAATAAGACATAGATGACAACAATAGTGGTTTTCTCCCACATTAGGTTTCCACCAAAAATCCTCATGTATTTATGTGGTTATGTGTTTCTTGTATGTTATGGTTTATTTTCTCTTTACTTCTCATAATTAATGTTTAATGAAATAATGATGCAAAGTTTAATCTAAACAATTGTTGGAATTTGTGAAAAATTGGTAATTTGCACATATGTGGTTCTCATTCACTGAAGGTGCTTACACATGTGAATTGTGTAAATAACAATAGCATACACTTATATGAATTTGAAATTGAAGGCTAAGTGAAATAAAAATATTGATTCACTCCGCTTCAAAAAGTATTTTTCCTAACATGAATTAAAGACTAAATATTACTTAGAGCTGTGTGAGAGTTGTTGAGTGCTAGCCATGCTTGGAAAATCACTTAATATGTGTTTATTAAAGTAACAAGAGAAGACTAGAGATAACTATCAATTATTTCATTTGATTTAATTAATTTCTAAATTATTTTCACGATTTAGTTTTATTTAAAATTTTGATTTATGATGTTTGGGATTATGGACTCATTAGGTTTGGCTTTGATAGGAAGTAAAATAAAATTGCATGGTTCACCTCATCATAAAATTTTATAATGAGGTTTGATTTAAGTTTACTGTAATTTCTTTATGATGAATCTCATGAAATTTTTTATTCCATAGTGTAGGAAGGATATTGGACTACCCATTTTGGGTGAAAATTTAAACAACAACAACTCAAAGATAGTAGAGTGCATAGAAATGAATAGTGCCATTGTGGTGACATTGGAACCCAATATTAACCATCGATTTCCATGAAGCATGTTGTGATGGATATGACTTATGTTGAGGTAGGTAAATTCCTCGGTTATAAAACCCTTCCAATGTGAGGAAACCTTGCCAATAGAATGAGCTTCCTAAATATGGAAGGCGAGTGGCTCATGAAAGAGGGATTAGATCATTAGAGGAATTGAGAATCAAATAAGGGGATGTTTTCACATGAATTAGATTTTAAAATATTCATGGACATGAAAAATTGGCATTAGGGGTAACTTGCGTGTGTCCCACGAAGCAATGAGCCAAAGTTTTTAGTTGAAGGATCACTGAGCATGGTGGATGACAATGCTGGACATGGAGGTAGGAAGCACTATGGAAGGAAAGATATAAAGATGGAAAAAACATGTTAATAATCATAAAAATCCACTAAAAAATTACTAATTTAATGATTTTTTACTTCCATTAAGTTGTTGGGCAAGAAATTGTGTATGTAAAATATGATTGTAACTGGGTTGTATTTATAAAGATCACAATGATTTAGGCTTGGGATTAAGCATTCTTTTTAAATTATGTTAGGGATTAGAACACCAAGGATAGTGTTCCTCTAAGGCGACGGGGTTTGTGACTACCCCATTGGGAAAATCCCCTCTTGTAAATATTGTAGCAATCATTGTAATTAAAATATAAATTTCCTGATAGATGATACACTGATTTCAAAGCTTGGGTAGGAGGTTGCTTGGGAATGGGAGAAAATGGATATTTAATATTGATCATGGGTTGATTGGAGGGCCTTTAAATGGGCTAGCTACACATTTAAGGAGTTAGTGAAAGAGAGGACGAACCCATACTCCTCTCGGGAAATTCCACAAGCAAAAAGGGAAACAAATTAATGAAATGGAGCAATGCTGGTAGGAGTGATAATAAAGTGGTATGGGGAGTTAGCATGGCATCTCGCCCATGATTACATATAGTTTTAATTAGTGGAAAATGACATGACATCATGCCACAACAACCTACAACTACAACAGAATGAAGAGAGAGGTGGCTAGAGAAAGAAACGACAAATAGAGTCAAGGAAAGTTAGGTACAAGTAGTGCATGGGAGGGTTTTTCATGTCTATACAAAGGAGAACGCTAGAGATAGTTCAAGGGTAAGAGATTTCTCTAGTGGTAGCATAGTTGAGAAACCTAAGAGGGTTCACTATTAATAATCAAAGAGTTGTGGGTTCCTTCTGAGGCTAATAAACCACAGGGAAACTAGTTGGTTGAAAATTTGTTGATAGGATGAGGAACTATAGGACTAGATGGTCTCGTAACACTTGGTGTAGCATGAGGATGAGAACATGGGTGTAGCACCACTGAGAATTCATTGGGTAGGTGTGGTATTACTCCTACAATGGTAACAGAGCTGATTTATCTCCCTTTTATTTATGTAAATCTATATCTAAAACTGAAATGAGACTCTCTAAAAACTATAGAAATCCTTCTGGTTGATGTTGGATTAAAGGCCTTTGTGATGTAATAGATGAGTGCTAAGGAACACCTGAGAAATGGGATTTTTTCATTGTATGTTAGTGATGGTTGATAATTCCTAAGAAAACTTCCTTCTCAATCTCTGTATTTGTCTCAAGGCTGATTGACTGTAAAAAACTCACAATATAATCAATCTAATGTTTTTGGGAGAGTTGATGTCCCAATCTTAATTTCCAAATTCTACATTAATGGACAAGTGTTTATCTAAATCCCTGTGTATGTAGTTATTTTGTAAATGATCACTATGTTGTTAAAATGTATATGTAGAAATTGAAGAATGTTATTTCTTGTAGAAATAATGAGAAATTATTATTTCTATGTGGTTGATAAGGAATGACTAATTCCTATGTTTAATTATGAGCTTAAAATTCAGTATAAGTTCAAGACAGAGTCATGCCGCATCAACCAAATGTCAAAAGGAGAGGCAAAGGTCGAGATGGGGATGCTAATCAATACTAGACAAGGACATTTCTCATCTTGGGACCTTGTGATGCATAGAAAATTACAATTTCCCGGCAAACCTCACCAAAATCACCCATCAATTTTTAAATTAAATCTCTATTGGTTGGTCAGGTATGCTTAATTCAAATTGGATGCTCCATCCAGTAGTTCAACTATGAATTTCAATAATTCATGTACCATTAATTCAGTGCTCAACATTCAAATGCCCATTTCTCACTACCCTAGGCGCATCATTTACTATTTTGGTTAGTCGATTATTTATAGGAAACCAACAAGAAATTATCAAGTTAATACCTGCAAAATTGTTCATAAATCAATTTCGCTCCAACGTGTCTCCAAGAAATGAGATTTCAACTTGATTGTGAAGAATTCCAATCCTGGCTACAACACCTTAAACAATGGAATTAAAATGGATTTGCACAATCAAATCTCAAGCCTCTAAGAGCTCTATGTTCCTCCACTGATCCACCAATATTCAACTAACCCCAATACGGAAAATTCTCTAACTTGTTCCAGGCACAACGCCTCAAAGGCGAGCCATTAACAATGATCCAACTGACAATTTCATTTCTCCATTTAAACTATGGGCATGTTCCCATTCCTTAGTCTACGCGTTGCAACGATTGCACAAACAAACCCATCTATAATGTGTCCCTTCTTGTGAGATTTAAATCCCACTCCTTACAGCCAAAGAGTATGATTGATATGGCTCAACAACCAATTCAATTCAATTTATCATCTATTGGAATGTACAACAAACACAAAAATGCCATACCTTCAAAATCAGATCAATATTCAAATTTTAGGGTTTCCCAACTCATTTCAGCTCCTCTGTTTTCCAACACAGTATTACATTGGACAATGAAACCTACAAGCCTCTATGTAGATGTGTTTTCCATCCTTATTCCATCTACATGTAACCACACTCCCAATTTGTACAATAGCTACGTTTCACCATTGTCAGAATGAGCTTGAATTTGTCTTTTTCAAGTGCTACATGCTGCAGAGTCTTGTAGTACTCTGTCGCGCTCATCTTCAACATCATTGTTCCAATCCACACAAACAAGCCATTGTAGATCCATGCTTCTCTATGATCCACATAGCTCTGTGATATGTACGATCTGACACTAAAACTTTAATGGGACGAGAAGATATTTTCATCTTCCATCGAACTCCTACGCACTCCTTATACAATGTAATAATACTTCAGGCTTCAATTCCTATGAAAAAACACAACAGTCCAATCCAACAGTATGCACAAAATTTGAGTCTAATTATATAAAATTTCCACAATTATTTCAATTCCAGGAAGGTATTCAAACCCTTCTACGGGAACCTCATAATTATTGTGCCATTAATTACCAGAAGAATCCATTCAGCCATCACAATTCATCCATTCAAACATTATCATTTCGTGTTACAGGGATTGCACACGAATTACTAAGAAACATTTCATATATTCATTACATTCACAGACCATCAAAAATCACACAGATATTTCTAAGCAGACATTTACACGTTTGACCAATTGCTCATGCAGAGATCAACTCACAGAAACACACAACTATTGCAAATTTAATACAAAGAATCTACCCTAGCCTTCTCCTATATGTCAATCCCGCTTTTCCTCATTTGAATGACCTCCTACATATCTCATTACGCACATTGTGTTTTTGTATTTTCATTAATATGATAGAATATATTTACAAAGGCCAACACCCATACTCGTAAGGCCCAAACTACAAACCCGAGCCAACACTGAATGCTTCAAAATCTTACAAATATATACAAAGAGGAATCTGAACTAATTACAGTTTAGATCCAACAATCTCTCAATCTCTCCTAAAGATTATCCCAGATCCATTATTTACTCAAACAAAATCCTATATTAGACCTCTAGATCCCTAAGATCCTTATGAGATCTCAACTAGCCTAAATCTCTCATGTTCTCCTACATTCGAGAAAATTTACAATAAAATATATGAATTAAACTTTATCCTATGTCTCTCACATAAATCCACTCAATAATTAATTAAATACAACTAATCAAGCCTTAGGAAACAAAATTCCTAGGAAACACAAGAACCCCTAGGTCTATCATATATACATGTATTTTGGAAGCATGATGCTCTTGCATTAGACTCCCAAGGTAGAAAAGTTTCCATGATCTCTTGATCATGAAGTTTAATCTTCAACTCCTCCTAGATCCCAAACTTTGTTATGTAGTCTGTTTTTGGCTGCCTCTCTTCCTTTATGTTGTTTTGTTGTTGTTTTTGTTGTTTGTTTTTGTTCTCCAGGTCTCACACTTTATGCTGCATTGCCCCACTGGCTATGCTCTCACAGTCTCCTACTGTCTTTTTCTTGTTGTTGTTGCTTTTCTTTCTTGCTGTTGTCTTCTCCTTTTGAGACACTTTTCTCTTCAGTTTCATCATCAATTCAATTTCTATGTCCAACTCATTTCCTTATTGGACTTCTTTTTGTTAGATTTCCTTGTCTACTTTCTTTATGCCATTTTTTCTTAACACTTCTTCTTTCTCTTCCTCTGCTGCAGATCCTTTGCAGTCTTCATCAGGCTTTTTTTTCTCCGCTGGTGCTTTCAGCCATTTCTCCAGTAGCTCCAATTCTTTCTCCCATTCACTGATCTTTTGATGAGAGTTTGGTTATTCTTTTTCTTTGTCTTTTTGTTGACTTTCTACCATTGTCAACTCCTTTTTTTCTGCTATGTGAATTTATGTTTCATGTTTTCTTCCTTGAGCTATCTTCTTTTTGATGACTGCCTCAACAAATTCCATGTTTATCTCCAGTGTGCCTATCATTATGATGGAATGATGGTCCTTCACTATGTTTTCAACTAACATAGTTTCTTCTTCAAGTTTACCTTTAATCTGCTGCTAGTTACCTTCACTTTGGAGTTGCTGGATTCTTACTACCACCCTTACATCTGTACCCTCTTGTTTCTTCTGAACTTTATCTCATCTCAAAACAACCTCTGTTAAATATCTTTGATCATAGCATCATACTCATTAAGGCTATTCAATGTACCTACAAATAAACTATTGGTTTGTAAATTTAAACATTCTTATGTCTCCATGACTATTAGAGACTCTCTTCTATTGTCAGGTACTATTGTAACCATTTATTTTCTATTGCCATGTTCTCCTAGAAACTTCTCCAACAATTCAATTTCCTCTTCAAATTTAGCAAGCATTTTATCACAATGATCTTTACTTCCAGCTTCATCCTTTATATGGTCACTATTGCTCAGTGTTTGTTCTCCAATCTTATTGTCTTTCATAGACAATTTTTTTTCTATCATCTCCATAGAAATAATTTTATGTTCTCTCCTTACGCTTTCAAAAACCAATACTTCATCAACTCCATGTTGTGTAACAGTGTTTGAGAATTGTCCTTCTTTGGCACTTATAATCCCTGTATTTATACATCAATTTCCAGTTTTAAAATGTAAATCTCAACAGCCTCAATTGATGTTTCACATATTAGCTCTTCGTGATGAATTTCATCTCCTTCTTCCATAAGGAATTGTCACTGTTTTGTAACAGCTCCAAATATCAATTCATCAATAAGTTCTTTCTTCTACAACAGGTCAATGTTTTCCTCATTCAAGAGGCATCCTCCATCATACTTTACTTCAGAATTTTTATCTTCTAAGAGGTACTCTTCATCCTTCTTTTCTTCCAGACATTCATCAATTTTTATGACAGCTTCAAAAGACTGCCCATCCTCTGCAAAGCTTGCAAATACATCAAAATTATTAGGTTAAAAAATATAAGGCTTTATAGCCTCTTATGCTTCCTTTGTCCACATTTCCTCATGCTGCCTTGAACTATCCCAATACTTCATGAGATCTTTAACTGATCTCCATTCTTCATCTTCACCCATAACTTCACCCTGTTATGCTTCACAAATGGAAACTTCCATTTCCAACTCACCTTCTCTGAGTTTTTCCACCAACCACTTCACTTGCCTCTGTTGTAGCCTTCTCTGTAACTTAGGCCACTTCATTGTCTTTTTCCTCAAGACCCAACCTTGTTTTTGGTTTTCCTCTAGTAGCATCCTTAATACATTGAGTTGTTCTTTTAACTTAAAAATCTCCTTTTCAAGCTCCTCTTGACTCATATGTTTCCTGTAGATTTCTTTAGCACACTTCTTCTTCATCTTGTATTCTTCTTCTCTGTGTGATCTTATGCACCTGCAACCAATCAACTTCCTACTGAGTTGATATTCTCACCAAGCTTCTCCTTCGCTTGTTCTCCAATTCCTCTCCTTCTCATAACTTGTACTGAGCACTCTTGGTCTCCTCTCTGGTTGTTGTACTCAATACTCTTAAATATCCTTCTATCCATGTCTATTCCTAGCCTTGGTTGGAATAACGTTCTGCTACACTCCAAGAACTTCCAAAATTTCTTCCTACAGTATTGCAGGTGTAGTATGGTGCCAAAATGTACACTCATTCAATTACCGCTAATCATTAAACAAACATTCATATCTCTTTAATCAATATGTTTCTTGGTTGGATTGTCCTCTGCAAACTTCTCTTGTGTCATAGCTTACAAGCCATGTGTTGGCCCTCATTTTTTTTATCAAATTTTGCTTATTAAATACACCTAATTTCCATTATATCCAACCATATACCATCCATACATACCTTATTTTGACCATTTTATGCATATTCAGGTAAATAAATAATGTTTTTCAATTTTTAGATATTTTTACAAAAATTGGGTTTTCAGTGCATTTTTGGACAGAACTAAAAAAATCTCATAATGGCTCCATTGAAGTCATACTTGCAGGACACTTGGGCATGAGTTGAGCACACATTTAGAAAGCTTGGGAACCAAGGATAGATGTGTACCTATTGTTTCGGTCAAACCGAGCTAAAACAGGCCCAGTCAAAGCTAGTCAAACATTACCTGTCTTTAAGGAAATCCCTAGGAAATAAGCCAAAATTAGTATTTTGTGGGATTTTATAGATTTTGCGTGATTGGATGGATTATTTCGACCAAGATAGATGGGATTAGGATACATATGACAATTAGAGACATTTTAGTCAAGTTTTTTTAATATTTTTCTATTTAAGCCAAGAACATTGAAGGCATGAACATGGAGAATTTGTATGATTTCATTTTGAGATTTCTGAATATTGTGAGTTAATTGGAGAAACTAGTTCTATATTATTTTTTTTTATCAATGTGATGAATGATTTATTGAGTTTCAGTAGCTGAGAAGTTCTTTTAGTGTGCAAGGCAAGGGTGGGGGGCCCGCACACCTAGCCAAGTACACTTTTTGGTTAATTTAGCTGAAATTTCATAAACTAGTTTTGCTTCATGTTTTCTCAGTTATTTAGATGTATGAAATTTCTTATTTTTGTTGATGAATCTTAGTTTAAATTCTAATCTACATATGAAGGGTAAAACAAGAGTTTTAGTAAAATTCTCCTTATATCTGATCAAAGAATAGTAACTAGAATTCACCTTCCTTTTTTTGTTTAAGTTATTTTCTGAATTTCCAGTTTTCATACAATGGTATTAATGATGAATAAACTTATAAACAAGGAAAACATGGACCTCTTCAGTTAGGAGCCTCTTCTCTTATTCTTTTATGCATCATAAGCTATTGTTCATCAGTTATTTTGATTTGTGTTCATAAAGTAGTATTGTAGAGAAGTTCAACCTGGTTCTCCTAAGTTAGGAGCCTCTTCTCCTACTTATTACATATTGAATTAGAAATTGCTTAGTTAAATTTTATATTTTTAATATGCATTTCTTTCAAGCTCTAGAATTTGTCTTCTAAAATTGATTGTAGTTGAAATCCATATATTTTAGACATGCTTCCAAGTTTTACAAACCCGAATTGATAATTAAATACTTGTGTTAGTTTAATCAGTAAATTGACCCAACATTTTTGGCATCGTTTCCCGGGAAGCATACTTCAATATAGTCTATTAGGAATATTTTTTAGAAAATAAATAGATAAAAAACAAAAAAAACAAAAAACAAAAAATTTCATTATGGTTATTCATGCTTAGACATAGAAATTAGAAAGGTAGATCCCCAAAACAAAACCCCCAACAAACAAACAAAAAACTAAATAACTACAAAATCCATTTGCAAAACAAGATCTACAAAACATGATGTTAAAGAAGTCATTTAGAAAAGGAGGGTATGGCACCACAAGGATCTTCTTAAATCCTTGTCCACAATTTAGAATGGTCACTAGGGATGAATCTTCATTTCAAAAGATAGAAGAGGAACAAAGCATCCATGAAGAGGATCCACAAGAAGAGAAATTAGAACTTTATTCTAGCTACCTTTGTAAGGAGGTGAATGAGTCATGGATCACATGCAATGAATATCAAACATTAGAACCAGAAATTGAAGAATCTCTAGCATGTATATCACAAGATCCATTGTGCATTTAAGATTTTGAGCGAGTGCCACAAGAAGAAATTTGTGATATGATAACTAAAGAGAGCCAAGCACACATAGATCATCTTAAAACTTGGTTTCAGCTAGTCATTAGGCCACAACACCACTCCATTTTTCAATATTCTTTAGCATCAAATTTTTATGATCAAATAAATTTTCATGTCCAAACATTCATTAAAATTTATTTTTCAAACTTGGATGTGAGTTTACTTATGATCTTGCTATGCAAATGGATGCATTGGAAATCGACTTATACTTGAGAGAATGACTTATTTTTCTACAATAGAGTAGGATATAATAGCATAAATAAATAAATAGGTAGAAGGAGTTCACAATAAGACATATGGTTTAAAATCTCATGAATAAATCTTCACGTCATTGTTCAATACTCATTTGAAAGTATTTCATGAAAAATTGCAGTAAGGACAATCCTACTTTGGGTAACCATATAGGATCATTTTTTAAACATTCTTTTAAACAATATATCTCTTGAAATCTAGTTTTTAAATCCATTTTTTAAATTTCAATTTGGATCACAAATAAAAAAGTGATCAAAATAAACACTAGATTTTAAGAAAACATTTAAGGATAGAGTTAGTACAAAATTTATTTGAGGGTTCTGATGGAAACAATTTTACATGATATTCTTAGCAAAGATAGCCCTTGGAATATAGTATCCAAATAAATTTTAATCACCTCAATCCGACATCATATGAAATTTCTATGCTCAAAATACTAACTACTTGTCGAAACATCAAAATGGTGACAATTCTAGGTCTTCACTATTCATTTGTGTATTTCACATACTAAATAATATTCTTTTCAAAACCTATTTCTAAGGGAGATATATATTGAATTCTAGTTTATGAAACTATTTTAATCATCTCATTTGAAGGTTGGGTGAAAAATTTATTTGACATTTAGTGATTGTGTTAGCCCCCCATAAATTTTTGACAAGCAAACAGGGGGCTAAAATGTTTTATGAGCCTTCAAGAAATGCATTTCCCTTGAAAACACATCATCCTTGAAGCCTTTCATGTTCCCTACCTTTGATTTTTTCCCTCTGTTGTTCTTGATTCAATAAGCCTCACTAATTGCAAAAACTTGTGCTCCAAAAGGCCTTTATTTGCCCCTTGTGCCTCTGCAGAATGTCCCATTTTACCCCTTTTTTCCCTTTTGTCAAAGTTCCCCTATTTCCCTCTAAGTCCCCCTTCACCCTCTAAATCATACCCAAAATCCCCTTTAAATCCTACAGCTACCCCTTGTTTGGTTTAATTCACCCTTTACCCCTCTATCGTTCCCCTTCCTAACCCTTAAAATTCATTAAAAATGGGCTAAAAACCCACTTTTTAACCTTATAATAGGGCCTAGCCCCTTTTCCCGCCAGCCCCCTTAAAACACTTCCCCATATACCCATAGCCCAAGACCAAGCGCTTAAAGCCTTGGGAGCCAATCACAATCGGAGTGTCAGGCGGGCGCATCCCTTTGTAATATCGAAAAAACTCCGATGCGATTGGTTTGTTCTATGAGTCCTCCGCCATGTTCCCCACCATTGATCTATCACGTAGATTGGACGGCCCACACTAATCGCAAATCCTGTCAATCGCAAGAGTTATGTTAAGTCCCCCGATCAGCCCATCGCGAACATTTGCGATGCGATTGATCGCGACTTAACTCCGATCATCGCAATCGCATCTCCCCTCCGATCGTTCCATCCCCGATTGACCCGATCGCAATCCCTTTCCCCGATCTTCCGATCGCAGTCCCTCTTCCGATCTGCCCGATCGCAGTTCCTCTTCCGATCCGCCCGATCGCAGTTCCTCTTCCGATCCGCCCTATTGCATCCCGTCTTCTGATCCGCCTGATCGCATCGCAACGTTTGAAATGCGCGTTGCGATTTCCTCCTCTCCCGATCTCCGATTGCGATTGGCTTTACCGGGCCCACCATACGGTCTTTCTGCCCGTCCATACATAAAGGGGTTTTACCTTTGTTAAACCTAAATTTTGGTTTTAAATTATATGCAAGGGGTTTCCCCCCAATCGCATCGGAAGTTTTATATTCACCACTCTGCCCTACTCCTATCTCCGATTGTGATTGTTATTCATATCCCGCTCCCTCTCTCGATTCTGATCTCCTATTGTAACCCCGGGTCCCACCACTTAACTCTTTCCACCCATTCATAAAATAAAGGGCCTTTTCCTTTGTTAAACTCGAAAGTTTGGTTTTATTTCATATACAAAGGGTTTGTACCAATCGCATCGGAAATATTGTTTCATATATATATATATCTTCGCCCCGCTCCGATTGCGATTGCAATTTCCATATGGGTCCCACCTCGTACGATCATTCCATCGCATTCCATTGCATTTCATTGCATTTCTGCATAATTCCAAAGTTTCGTGTCTTGCACTAAAGTTTAACGTTTTATTTTCATTCCGCTAATGTTCATAAATCATTCCACGGATCAATCTCCGCCGTCGATCTACGCCTCCAGATCATGATCAAACGGCCCACGCCCATTTCTCCACCATAACCCTATAGGTCACAGTTTACGCCATATCAATGCATTTCTCACATTTATTTCATCCAAAAAAATTGTTTCACCACCGCCACGCTATTTTTCTCCCATCCTCCATAGCCATTCCCCCTATGCATGGATTTCATAACTCAGTCACATGTTTTGCAGGGTTATCAGGTGGGAAAGGCCGCCATGATTACACAGTCCTTATCATAGTGACAAGATTTCGTAGACAGAGATATAAATGAAGCGGCAAAGAGTTCAATGCACAGAAAAATAAGTCATCAGGGCAGCTACATCAGCAGAAATGCTCCTACCTGGGAAAATGAAAAAGCGCCCATACCATCTCCATTATTTACCGTGTTCCAGAGAAGATTGTTGCCTTGACCACAGTCCAGAGCTACCAGAGCATTTGTGTCACAATTATGGCAGACCATTCAGTCATTTATTTACCATTTTGTTTATGCACCAAAGTACTACAGAGCCCTGCAGCCAAAGTACATCAGGACCATACCAGAGTAAATGGAAACCTGAAGAAAACCACTCTTCCTTCTAAAGAGTGCCAGAGATTAATGCATAAGATTTAAAACAGAATGGGCTTCGACCCTCTTTCTTTTCTAAGTTTTAATTCTTCATTTAGTTCTTCACCTATCTCCTCTACTCTCTTTCAGCTATAAAACTCATGAGAAAATTATTGTAAAGGTTGTTGATGAGATATCTGAGAATTGCAAGCTTTTCTCTTGAGACATGCTCACTGTGTAAAGTTGTAAGATAGGCTGAGGAGTATGTTTTAAAACTGAATTTCAAGCTATTGGAAAATGATGTACCTGATTGGTGTTTCTCTTAATATGACAAGCACATTTCTTTGGATCCTGATCTAAAGCTGTGGTGATGTCTTTCTGTCTCTGTGTTTTATTTCATTCCATTTCAGTTCTTCTGGCTTGCATCAGAAATCTGGCATAGGATTTGCCCTTGTTAGGCACCCTATGCTTCTGCTCTCCTTGCCTTAATGTTTTCTGCTAAATATGTTATCTAAGAATTAGTTTCAGTTAATTTAACCAGTGTAGTGGATGTTATTGCCTGCTAGCTGATGTATGAGTTAATGAATCTGATTCTTAGATGTTCTTGTTAAAGTTTAATTGAATGAATTGGGAACACTGGGAGTGTAGAACTCTATCTCTGTCTCACTATGATCCTTTTTCAGTTAATTAAACCTAACTAAGATCCCTCAAGTTGTTCCTTGCCCTTATTTGAGAGTTGCCCAAGAGTATGTCCGAGCAGGTCTAGAGTTAAATGACCTCTGACCTGATCTATAGATAGAAATTGGTTTACCCTCGTTCTTTCACTTTCTTTCCTGATTGCTTCACTCCACCTATCATTTTAGGATCCAATGCTTTAGATGACTAGCCCAATTGAAAGCCTGCATATTGAACAACAAGTAAACCCTTTCCTGACTCCATTTGCCCAATGGTCTTGAATACTATTTGAATTTATCTCTCTTTGCCTAAAATCTTCTTTGCCTTGCCTTGTCTTATATTGAACCCTTCATTCTTGATTCCCAACAACCAAATCAAAACAAATCAAACAAACAAACCTTGTGCCTATAACTAGCCTAACATATTAAATTTGAGCCTCAAAGACATATATACTTTGACTATTATAGAGAGATCCCTCTCTAGACCTAGGAGGGCTAGATCCTAAGATTTGAAAGTGGTTTGATGTTGTCTCATCTTTTGGTCTTGCCAACCTGGCCAAAACATGGGAACCCCAACAGATTGCATGTCTTAAAATAAATATAGTTAAACTCTACCTCCTAAGTTTGTTCATCACCAATTTGGTGATATCAAACCTAATGACTTTAAAAAAAATGTTTCTACTAGATAGAAAAAAATTAATCTAATTTAACGATCCAATCTTTGACGAAAAAGTTACACTCCAAATAGTGATTTTTGGTCTAGTAAAAAATTCATAAGAAGCTCTATCAAACATGGTAATTCTCATCATTTTTATCATATAATTTTAAACCGTTTTAAAAACATGTTTATAGGGAGGTAGCCATATGAATTCACTTCAAATTGGCTTTGGAATCACTCTAATTTGACATAAAATGAATATTTTGTGAACAAAATACCGCTAGGAGGTCTAGGTTGGCCACCATTCCTCAGGGGGTAAACAAATGCATTTTCTTTGTATATCATCTTTGGACTTGTTTTCAAGAATTTCTTATAATTATTTTACATATTTCTTGGAATAATAGAGACTATACACCTCTATTCATCCATCATCTAATATTTTATTGCATGAAAATGCTATGTTTTTGCAGGTCATAAGAAGATTTAAGAGGTGAGCTCCATGGACAAAGGAATTTTCAAAAGTCAATTTTTTTTTAAAATCGTCTTTCAGAATATGAATACAAATGTTCAAGTCAAAGAAAAGTGAAAATTCACCTGATTTTGAGTTCATCCAATGAAACTCAAACTCGTGAAGCTTTCTTTTAGTTGTTGATCAACAACACCAACCACCCTACAAGATTATCGAGATTGAGGCAAAAGACATGAAGCTAATAATTAGAAGAAGAAGTAAATTTTTGTACCATGTCAAGTCACATCCATTGTCAAAGAAGCCTTTCATAAGCCATATTTTTCATGATGTCATTCATCTACCATATTGTATGTTAAGTTCCGCAATCATGCATGTTGAAGTCCAAACCTATTTTCTATCTATCTATCCATCTACTCTTAGATGATGACTTCAACTTGTATTACTTTCATAAGCATTCCATACTTTCCAAATTCATTATACCCCACCTCCATCCAGAAAAGAAAATAAAAAATAGAAAAAGATAAAAAATAATAAAGGAGTTTGGTTGTGAAAATCTAGGAAACTGGCACAATACAAACTCAAATTCATATCAAAAAACCAACTTTTTTGGCCAATATGAATTCACTATTGTGTTTTACATTTTATTCAATTTCATTTTGCAGAAATAATCCTCCAGATTTCAAAGACTCGAGGACAAGTCTCAAAATAAGCAAGGGGGGAGATTCATAATAAACCAATAAATTATGCAAATAGTTTAATAACAAGAAATTGTATTGCAGAAGGGACCTAAGACATCAATATTCATAAGTGAGAGACCTGAACATAATTTGAAATATTATTGCAGAAGGGACCTGAAATATCATTCAAAACATCATTATAGAAGGGACCTGAACAACATCAATATTCATTAAAAGGGACCTAAATCAATATCAGATGCATGAAACAAAATAATCAATAAGTTTGAATAAATCAATTACAATTTTCTACATTCCATCATAAGTCATCCTTGTAGAACTATCATCATTCAAAAGAGTCAAGTATGGATGAGCTAACAAATTTCATCATCAATGAACAATGACATTGAGCTATTATGCGAAAGGAGAAGTATTGTAAGTGTAAAAAAAATGTTCTTAAAAGATTTGATTTTGAAAATTTTTCTAGAATTGTTAAAACTAATTTAACTTGGATAGGCATCCTATTACATTTATCATCCTACATTTATCCTACCTACATTCCACATTAAAATAACATTACATTAACCTCATCCCACCCTCATCATAATCACATTACATTCATTATCCTATCCTCATCATAATCCTATTATATCCATTAACCTACCCTACAACCTACATTAAAAAATTCATCATAGTCCTACATTAACCCCATATACTCCTACATTATCCTCCAACATAAACATAAGAATTTTTGATCAAAAATTGAGGCTCAAAATTTTTTCCCATAAGGAATTTTTTCTTGCCTACAAAAACAAAAAGGGTTGGTATCATTGTAAAATTATTTGATTTAAAATGACATAAAACTATGGTCATATTTAAATCAAATACATGAGAGAATATGATGAAAATAAGGACAACATATTATAATGATACAAACACAACAATAAAAAGTGCATATAATGGATAATGGTATGGTATGAGTATATAAAATGCATTGAAGGCATGCATTGAAGGTACGAGTATAGTCATAAAACTTAATTCATAACCTAAGGTCCTTATGAAACAAATGTCGAAGGAGTACAAAGTAATTAAACATGTGGTGGAAAAATTGAAAATCGACATTGATAAGACATAAGACAATTCAAAACGGTAAAACATTTCAAAGGCATGCTCTGCGCATCATCATAGCCATCAGCTCAGAAGCATAGAGAAATCACGCAAAAAGGAGTTATTATCAACATAAAGAGAAATTGTGAAAGAGAATTGCGTAGAAGAGATATTTTGAGCAGCGTTGGAAGCCTACGTTGAGAAAAGGAATAAGAGTAGCATGAAAAAACTTGTGCTATGTAGACGAAGTGTGGAGAAACAAGTATAAAAAAAACTTGTGCTGTGTGGAAGATAAAAAATGTGGGAAACCAAAGAGGCACTGAGCAGCATGGAAAATTGAAGAAGTATTTAAAGGTGCTTTCAAGAAGGAAAATTTTGCGCCAACCTCCAACGCAAGCCATGAATTACGTAAAGAATCCCTTAAATTACACAGTGAATCCTAATGAAAGGTAAGCATCGGTCTCATCAATTAAAAAAATGATTTCGAAAATTGAACTTCAGATTTTTGTTGAAATGTGTCACAATAAAAAAAATGTGACTTCAGTTTCAGATTTATTTTGCAAATAAAACTTCATATTTTTGTTGAAATGTGTCACATAACACTTCAGATCCAGATTTATTTTGCTTAAAATCCTCTACCACCTATAAGGATCAATCCCATAAATTCATTAACAATCAGAGAATTACGAGGATAGTTTCATGATTTTATTTAAAGAGGTGTCATAATACAACTTCAGTTGCTTGATTTATCACTATAGACACACGCTGCGACCTATAGATTTCGAGATGCCAAAGAAGAATCTGATAAGAAGACTGTAGATTGCATAAAAGAAGTCGGTTTCTAAGAAGGCAGAGAAGGTAAACTAAAAAAATTATTCAGATTTAAAAAAATCAATCTCCAGCATTCGATTTTTGAAAAGGCAGAGAAGGTGAATTTGGAAACAGTTATTCAGATTTGTGAAAATTTCTCATTTCAATAATTTGATTTCAATTTCAGAGAGAGTTAATCATTCCCAGAATTTATTTTTAAGTTCTGAAAAGACAAAGTAGAAATCAATTTTCATTTCTGAAAGAGCAGAGAGTTTTTCCAAGATTCGATTTCAAATTCTGAGCATTTAATTTTTGGAGATAGAGACAAAGGGTTTAATTGATTTTGTTGCAGCTCAGGTATCATTAAAAAAAATGATTTCCTCATTCATATTAAAAAAATACGTAGTTTGCAAATTTTATATACGCAGTTTGCCAATTTTTACACAGTGAGCAATTTTATAAGAAATTTTTCAAATAGAGAAGGGTTTTCATGGAATTTTAATGGGAAATTTTTCCAAGAAAAAAAAATGAGAGGAGAATCCGGAAAAAATCCCATTATTCCCTTTGTATAGAGATTTAGAGGAGACAAAATAAAATTGATTTCAATTCCTAGGGAAGTAGAGAAGTGCATTTCCAATTTCGATTTCTCCAAGTCATTTTTTCCAATTCCAATTCCTCCAGGACAATGAAAAGCTTATTAAATCAATTTCAATTTTGAAGGACAAAGAGAAGTATCTCCCAAAATCGATTTAGAAACAGAGAGGATTGTTCATTTCAGAATTTGATGATCTTTGAAGGCAAAGTAAGATTCGATTTGCAAGTATGGTGTTGACTAGAAGCAGAGAAGGATTAAAAACAAACTTGCAAGTGTTCAAAACTCAGAAATCATTTTGACAGAGTATCTTCCAGAAAGGTTATTTTCAAAGCCAAACTCAGAATATTTTTCCTTTCTCTCTTTACAAAAAGTATCAAAAGTCCAGATCAAGTCTTGAAACCAAAAGGAACAAAGACACCCAGATTTCGCCATGGGAAGTAGGATTAAACCAAAAGGGTTTCAATTGGAAAACTGGAGCAAAGAAACAATGGAAATAATCTACCAATAAGGGCTATTGTAACTCCTAAGTAAATTTAATGGGGACAATGGAAAAGGAACAAAGGAATTTATAGCTAACTTTGAAAATGAGAAAACTAAAGTAGGAGATATTTTTGTTCCTATTACTCCAGATTACATTGCCCAAGCCACAAATTTTCCACTCACATGAAGAAGCTACAGGTACAGGTACAACAGGGGCATCAACACTCAGAAGGTCAAACAAGAGAAAGCAAGCATGAGGACATGCATGCAAATCGACAAGGGGGGATTTTGGCCCTCACTTTTGATCAAATTTTGCTTATTAAATACACCTAATTTCCATTATATCCAACCATATACCATCCATACATACCTTATTTTGACCAATTTATGCATATTTAGGTAAATAAATTATGTTTTTCAATTTTTAGATATTTTTACAAAAAGTTTTAAGTGCATTTTGGATAGAATTAAAAATTCCCGTAGTGGCTCCATTGAAGTCATACTTGTAGGACACCTGAGCACAAGCTGAGAAAATATTTAGAAAGCTTAGGAATCAAGGATGGACATGTACCTATTGGTTCGTTCAAATTGAGCTAAAACATGCTCGGTCAAAGTTGGCCAAACATGACCTGTCTTTCAGGAAATCCCTAGGAAATAGGCGAAAATTAGTATTTTGTGGGATTTTCCAGATTTTGTGTGAATGCATGAATGAGTTCAACCAAGATAGATGGGATTAGGATAGATGTGATTTTTAGAGACATTTAGGTCAAGTTTTTTTTAATATTTTTCTATTTAAGCCAAGAACATTGAAGGCTTGAACATGGAGAATTTGTATGATTTCATTTTGAGATTTCTGAATATTGTGAGTTAATTGGAGAAACCAGTTATATATTCTTTTTTTTGTTCAATGTGATGAATTATTGATTGAGTTTCGGTATCTGAGAAGTTCTTTCAGTGTGTAAGGCAAGGGTGGAGGGCCCCCACACCGAGCTAAGTATGCTTTTGGTTAATTTAGCTGAAATTTCATAAACTAGTTTTGCTTCATGTTTACTCGTTATTTAGATGTATGAAATTTCTTATGTTTGTTGATGAATATTAGTTTAAATTCTAATCTGCATATGAAGGGTCAAACAAGATTTATAGTAAAATTCTCCTTCTATCTGATCAAAGAATAATAACTAGAATTCATCTTCCTTTCTTTTGTTTAAGTTATTTTCTGAATTTCCAGTTTTCATACAATGGTATTAAATATGAATAAACTTATAAAGAATGAAAACATGGACCTCCTCAGTTAGGAGCCTATTCTCTTATTCTTTTATGCATCATAAGCTATTGTTCATCAGTTATTTTGATTTATGTTCATGAAGTAGTATTGTAGAGAAGCACAACCTGGTTCTCCTAAGTTAGGAGCCTCTTCTCCTACTTATTACATATTGAATTATAAATTACTTAGTTAAATTTTATATTTGTAATATGTATTTATTTCAAGTTCTATAATTTGTCTTCTAAAATTGATTGTAGTTGAAATCCATATATTTTAGACATGCTTCCAAGTTTTACAAACCCAGATTGATAATTAAATACTTGTATTAGTTTACTCAGTAAATTGACCCAACACCATGATCCATTGTCACATCAAAAAATCTCTCAGGTTCTGAACTACCATACTTCCACTGCGTACTCTTTCAATATACAGCTGCCACCACCTATAATCCACATAAAATCATTAGACACACTGCTAGAATTATTCCTCATATGTTTTCTCTGTTACATGATCCATGTTCTGTTTTCCAGTTCTTCTCACAAAGTAGAAAAAAATCACAATCTACCAGCTATGATCAATCTGTAAGAGAAAATACACTTCCTCTGTTACTCTACTGCAACTGCAATCTATTGTTCCTCCATTCTATTTTCTTTCTCGTACGGTATGCAAACTACATTCATTAAATCTCAAACATAGGATGCTACACCTACCTTGCTTACTCTAACATCCTCGGCCTGTGTAAGAATTCCATTGTTGCTCAGATTCAATACAGCTACATCAATTTTTTCACCTATGCTTTCACAAAATAGTTCTTATCCACACACATATTTGTGCTCTGATACCGAATGATGCAAATAAAATTACAATTTCCCAGAAAACCTCACCAAAATCACCCATCAATTTATAAATTAAATATCTATTGGTTGGTCAGGTATGCTTAATTCAAATTGGACGCTCCATCCAATAGTTCAACTATGAATTTCAATAATTCATGTACCCTTCATTTCAGTGCTCAACAAATGCCCATTTCTCACTACCTTGGGCGCATCATTTATTAATTTGGTTAATCGATTCTTTATTGGAAACCAACAAGCAATTATCAAGTTAATACCCACACAATTGTTCATAAATCAATTCCACTCTAACGTGTCTCCAAGCAACGAAATTTCAACTTGATTTTGTAGAAGTCCAATCCTGGCTACAATGCCTTCAACAATGGAATTAAAATGGATCTGCACAATCAAATCCCAGGCCTCTAAGATCTCAATGTTCCTCCATTGATCCACCAGTGTTCAACTAACCCCAATAAGGAAAATTCTCTAAATTGTTCTAGGCACAACGCCTCAAAGACATGCCATTAACAATGATCAAATTGATGATTTCATTTCTCCATTTAAATGATGGTCGTGCTCCCATTCCTTAGTCTATGCATTGCAACGATTGCACAAACAAACCTATCTGTAATTTTTCCCTTCTTCTGAGATTTAAATCCCACTCCTTACATCCAAAGTGTATGATTGGTATGGCTCAACAACCAATTCAATTCAATTATCATCTATTGGAATGTGCAGAAAACACAACAACGCCATACCTTCATAATCCAATCAATATTCAAATTGCAGTATTTACCAACGCATTTTAGCTCCTTTTTTTTCCAACACAACATTACATTGGACAATGCAACCTACAAACCTCTCTATAGATGTGTTGGCATCCTTATGCCATCTACATGTAACCACACTCACAATTTGTACAGCAGCTATGTTTCACCATCGCCAAAATGAGCTTGAATGTGTCTTTTTCAAGTGTTACATGTTGCAGAGTCCAGTAGTACTCTGTCGTGCTCATCTTCAACATCATTGTTCCAATCCACACAAAAAATCCAGGGTATATCCATGTTTCTCTATGATCCACATAGCTCTGTGATATGTACGATCTGACACTAAAACTTTAATGGCACAAGGAGATATTTGCATCTTCCATCGAACTCCTACACACTCCTTATACCATGAAACAATACTTCAAGCTTCAATTCCTATGAAAAAACACAATAGTCCAATCCAACAATATGCACAAAATTCGATTATAATTATATAAAATTTCCACAAATATTTCAATTCCAGGAAGGTATTCAAACCCTTCTACGGGAACCTCGTAATTCTTGTGCCATTAACTACCAGAAGAACCCATTCAACCATCACAATTAATCTATTCAAACATTGTCATTTTGTGTTACAGGGATTGCACGTGAATTTCTAAGCAATATTTCATATATTCATTACATTCACGGACCAACATAAATCACACAGATATTTCTAAGCAGACACTTACACGCTTTACCAGTTGATCATGCGAAGATCAACTCACAAAAAGACACAACTATTACAGGTTGTAATACACAGAATCTACCTTAGCCTTCTCCTATCTGTCAGGCCTGATTTTCCTAATTTGAATGGCCTCCTACATATCTCATTACGCACACTATGTTTTTGTATTTTCATTAATATGACAGAATATATTTACAAAGGCAAAAAAACATACTCGTAAGGCCCAAAATACAAACCCCGACCAATACTGAATGCTTCAAAAGCTTACAAATATATACAAAGATGAATCTAAACTAATTACAGTTTAGATCCAAAAATATCTCAATCTCTCCTAAAGATTATCCTAGATCCATTCTTTACTCAACCAAAATCCTATATTAAACCTCTAGATCCCTAAGATCCTTATGAGATCTCTACTAGCCTAAATATCTCATGCTATCCTACATTCGAGAAGATGTACAATAACATATATGAATTAAACATATCCTATGTCTCTCACATAAATCCACTCAAGAATTAGGGAAATATAATTAATCAAGACTTAGGAAACCAACTTCCTAGGCAACACAAGAACCCCTAGGTCTATCATATATACATGTATTTTGGAAGCAGGAAGCTCCTGCATCACCTTGGGGGACCCCAAAAGTGTGTGCAATGTAGTACGATTGAGAGGAAGAAATTGATATGGAGGGAATTCTCATCAACTGGCATCAAGGTATTCTATCTAGGGTCTTGAGGTGGTGTTTGAATCTTGTATAAGAAATCAACATCGAAGGGGCCGAAAATAATTACAAGGGAAAACTAAAAATTCTTCCAAAGTGTCAAGAATTGTTGGACCCAAGATAGGTGGCAAGGTGATGTAGAATCAATATGGCATGGTGCTATCGTGGTGTGTCACATGCTAGCCATAATCGACCATATGAAAGGGTCAAGCAGCTCAAAAGTGAGTGACAAGTGGCACTCCCGGGAGACCACGTGGGAAAGATGAAGTCAACATGACAAAATTTTGGGATAACATCAACATAATGTCAAGATGACATCATCTCAATGTCTCGAGGTCTCGGACCTTAGGGGTAGCATATAATGTGCACAAGGAAAAAGAGGTTGAGATTGATGGTAAAGGGATATGGGAATCTCCTCGACACTCGACATGAGTTATTAGCGTCTCAGTCCTCAGGATATTAGAAGGAGGAAAGGTGAACTTGGTGAAAAGAGGCTGAGATTGATGACTGAGGGAGATGTGGATATTCATAACATATAAAGCTAAAGGAGTTCCATCTCGGGACCTTAAGTATATGGACCATGGTAGGGTTGGTAATGCACCTACCAAGATAAGGTCAAGACTGATGGGCGAGGTCGACAGTAATTCCTCTTGTCTGTTAACACTAAACTTATTGTCTTGAGACTTCAGGGTGTAATAATTTTACAGGAAATATGGCAAGGGTCGAGGGTCAAGGGGTGACACAAATGGAGAGTTGGTAGAGCAGGCCAAAGGGGGTACTCGAGAAGGGTGATGATGTGGCCATGCCACATATGCAGGCGCAATGATGTTGACCTCCCCTAGAGGGTGGATAGATTCCACGTGGGCACTATGTGGATGCCATGTCATAGAACAATGCTGACATGACAAGTTTTATTGGGCCAAACTTAAAATGGTCATATCTTAGAGTGATCTAGGATTCATTTAAAAAATCAATTATATCATCGGAAATTTTACATGTCGGACACAATGGTGGTGCTAGTTTTTAGTTTTGAGGAGTTTGAAAGAAAAAAATGAAATTCTAAGACCCAATTTCCATAAAAGGATTTTGGAGGTCAGGTCAAAGATAGTAACGACTTCTTCTTCCATTAATATGGTCTATGAAAATGAGAGTGATCCACAAACCACTTTTTTGAGTGAAAAACT
Source organism: Pinus albicaulis (assembly GCA_034641835.2). Taxonomy (NCBI): domain Eukaryota; kingdom Viridiplantae; phylum Streptophyta; class Pinopsida; order Pinales; family Pinaceae; genus Pinus; species Pinus albicaulis. The sequence goes on along the minus strand of CM076580.1, from coordinate 407,768,246 downwards.
TGAGGAAAGGTTTGCACCTAGAGAGATTTAATCCCTATACATGCTTGATAGATCTAAAGTTAAGATGGATCTAGGTTAGTTATAGTAGCCTTATGTTATGGATGGAAAAATATAAAGACATTTATTTTTCGGTCTAAAATCCTTCTTTTCTGGCATTGGTTTTGTTTCTCAACATGTAGGGAAGACAACTTCTATGGTTATAATAAATGATGCTAGAAAGATAAACATTTATAGTTGTAACTGATGTTTTTTTTATGATTAATAAAATATGGAAGCATAAAAAAAAAGCACATTATTTCATAAAATTAAATATTTTAAATATAACTATTTAATCAAAAAAATTAATTAAAAATTTTAATATTTATTATCATCAAATATAAATTTATATTTAAAAACCGTAGTTTAAATTTAAATAAATGTATATTTAAAACCCGTAATTTAAATTTAAATTTATTAAAACTTTCAGTTGACATATATTTAAAAACATGATTATATTAAAATATAAATAATTTAAGAAAAAAATTGTATTTAAGATTGATATTATATATTTTTAAAAAATTAAAAATATTATATAATAAAAACTAAATAATAATAACAACAATACTAACAATAACAACAACTATGTTTGAAATTCTGAGGTATATAAATTTAAATTTATTATTAAAAAATATTTTAATTTAAAATTATTAAAATTATTATTTTCATTTATTATAAAATATATAAAATGTAAATAATCAGGGTAAATTTATTCAAACTCCTAATTTATCAAGTGATGAGAGAGATCAAATAAGTGCAAATCTTTACTCATGTTTTGCACTCAAAAAAGAGGTTTTCACCTTGAGATATTTGATCCCTCAAGATGCTTCATAGATCGAGAGGAACTCAAAAAAGAAATTTGTACCTCGAGGGATTTGTACCATGTAGATGCTTGACATATCCAAAATTTAGATAAATCTACACTAGTTTGTAAAATTCATTACAATATAAAATTTGAGAAAATAGTTTTGATTCATGAATCTCACAATAATATAATATTGAGAAAATAAATCTTAATATTTAAAACTTTACTAATAAGTAAAAATTTGTTTTTGCGTAGAGACGCATTCTACAACCCAGTATGACCCCGATGTGTAAGTATGTCAGAAGCCAAAATAAATAAATAAATAAAAATCTAAATAATGTCGGCTTAAAGAATAACTTACACAACCATATAAATAAACAATTAAAAATAAATTTAAATAATATAAATTTAAAATATGAAGATTTTTAAGAACAATTAAAAAAGAGATATGGTAAAGAAATATAAATATAAATATAAATAAACTAGAGGTATGGTAAATAATAAAACTAATTTTCTATTTACTGGGGAGGTATGGTAAATAAATAAAAATATAAATAAACTAGAGGTATGGTAAATAAATAAAACCTCTTTTTATATCTACTCCATAAACCTCTTTGTATTTACAAAAAATAAAAAAAGAGGTTTTATTTAGGTGAATCCTATGGGCCAAATACCATGGGACAAATTATTATTAATACCATGGGCCAAATAAGGTAAATAAATAAAAATATATCAAATAAGAGTGAAAACAACATCTAATTATATATGAAGCCTATGGACCAAATTAATAATAATAGCATGCAAAAAAAACATTATTAACCGGAAAATTAATATTAAAATATTATTATTATTATTATTATTATTATTATTATTAAATCTAATATTCATATTCATATTATTAAATTTAAAAATTTTATAATAATATATATATATATATATATATATATATATATATATATATATATATATATATATAAACTCTAGATATATATGGGAGGGAAGAACAAAGACATGTGACAGAGGTGGAGAAATAGTAGGAGTGACAAAGGAGAGATGGAGATAAACTGAAGGAGAGGGGAGAGAAGGAATGAAGAGAGAGAGAGGGAGAGGAGTGAGAGAGTTAGAGAAGGGTAAGAGAGGGAGAGGGAGAGGGAGACATAAAGATGGAGGTAGAGAGAAGGAGAGGGGATTGGAGGGTAGAGAGCGAGAGAGAGAGAGAGAGAGAGAGAGAGAGAGAGAGAGAGAGAGGTAGGAGATAAAGGGAGAGAGAGGAAGGATGAGAGGAGGAGAGAGGGAGAGAAAAGAAAGACATAGACAGTGAGAAGTGGAGAGAGAGGGAGTGACAAGGGAGAGATGGAGACATAGTATGTATGTTTAGGGGTGAGATAAAGAGATGTAGAAGGAGTGATGGAGACAAGGGGGGAGAGAAGGAGAGAGAAGAATACAGGGAGGGATATAGTAACATAGTTGGAGAGAGAGATAGAGTGATGGGGGAAGAGAAAGGATTTGAGAGAGAGAGAGAGAGAGAGATGATTGAATGGAAAAGAGAGGGAGGGAGACACACACACACACACATACATACATACATACAGAGAGATAGAGAGAGGACTTGAGAGAGAGGAAGAGATTGAGGGGCAAGTGAGAGAATTGTAGGGCAACGAGAGAGAGAGGGAGAGAGAGAGTGAGCAATCAGGGAAGAGAGAGGGAGGTAGGAGAGAAAGGGAGAGAGAGGAAGGAAAAGAGAGGGGAATTGAGAGAGAGGAGGAGAGAGGGAGGGAAGAAGAAATACATAGAGAGCGACAAGTGGAGAGAGAGAGGGAGTGACAAGGGAGATATGGAGAGATAGTGTGTATGTTTGGGGGTGAGATAAAGAGATAAAGAAGGAGAGATGGAGAGAAGAGATGAGAGAAGGAGGGAGGGAGGCATATATTAACAAAGTTGGAAGGTGAAGATAGAGAGAGAGAGAGAGAGAGGTGGGAGAGAAAGGAAGAGAGAGTGTGGAGAGAGGTAGGGAAAGAGAGATGGAGAGGGAGAGGGAGACAGAGGGAGGTAAGAAGAAATACGAAATTTGGAGAGAGAGAGAGAGAGAGATAAGGAAGATGGAGAGAGAGGGAGAGAGGATAGCATGAGGGAAGAAAGATATAAGCGGGGGAGAGGGAGGGAAGGGGAAGAGAGAGAGAGAGATGCATTTATTTCAGTGTAGATGGCGATTTCTAATCCTACTTGATTGCTTGAACTAGATGTATTGATTTTAGTGTAGATTTTGATTTCTAACAATATTTGATTACTTGCACTAGATGCATTGATTTCAATGTAGATGTTGATTTCTAATTATATTTGATTTCTTACACTAGATGCATTGATTTAAAAATATATGATTTCTAATCCTAGTTGATTGCTTGCACTAAATGCATTTATTTCAGTATAGATGGTGGTTTATAATCCTATTTGATTACTTGCACTAGATGCTTTGATTTTAGTGTATATGTTAGTTTATAATCCTATTTTCTTACTTGCACTAGATGCATTGATTTGAGTGTAGATGTTGATTTCTAATCTCATTTGATTACTTGCATTAGATGCATTGATTTCAATGTAGATGTTGTTTTCTTTATGTTGATTTATTATTTGATGTAATTAGATGTATGATGGCACATTAATTTTAAAGTCATTGGATTAATAGTGTGCATTGATTTCATTGTAATCACAAAAAAAATATTGACAATGTAGATTTATTTTTCTGTTATAGTAATTAAACCTAATAATATTGGAGAGCAAGAAATACAAGGTATGATGTTTACTATAAAAACTCGAGCTAAATATTTAAATGGTTTATGATTTCAACTGAAAGATGACAAAAGTAAAGGGTGACAATAAGAATAGTAGAAGAAAATAGTTTGAGATTGATCACAATGAAGAAAATAGTTTGAGATTGATCACAATGAAAGCTATTTATAATTTACTACATTCTTATTATTCACATTTTCTATCATTCAATATTATTACATTCTCACTTTGCATTCAAAAATTGTATTTCATCATTTTTCATCATTAAAGCTATTTTACAATATTTATTATCTCAACAAACTGAGTTAACTAAGAAAAATTAAAATTAAAATGAATCGATATATCTCAAACATATTTAGCATATTTAAAATGGTTATATTAATATTAGATGTATTTACATCTTATTGATAAAATTAATCATATGTTCCTCATAATATCTATAGATTTTCCTTGGCCGCACACGAATGAAACCAGCCTAGATCCATCTTAACTTCGGATCTACCAAGCACCGAGAGGGATCAAATATCTCTATGCAAACATTTACTCAAGTTTTTCACTCAAAAAAGAGGTTTGCAGGTCGAGAGATTTGATCCCTCTAAGCTCTTGATAGATCCGGAGTTAAGATGGATCTAAATAATGTCGGCTTAAAGAATAATTTACACAACCATATAAATAAACAATTAAAAATAAATTTAAACAATATAAATTTAAAATATGAAGAGTTTTAAGAACATTTAAAAAAGAGATATGGTAAAGAAATATAAATATAAATATAAATAAACTAGAGGTATGGTAAATAATAAAACTTCTTTTCTATTTACTGGGGAGGTATGGTAAATAAATAAAAATATAAATAAACTAGAGGTATGGTAAATAAATAAAACTTCTTTTTATATCTACTCCATAAACGTCTTTGTATTTAGCATGCAAAAAAAATATTATTAACCCTAAAACTAATATTAAAATATTAATATTAATGTTATTATTATTATTATTAAATCTAATATTCATATTCATATTATTAAATTTAAAAATTTTATATTAATACTATATATATATATATATATATATATATATATATATATATATATATATATATATATATATAAACTCTAGATATATATGAGAGGGCAGAAAAAAGACATATGACAGAGGTGGAGAAATAGCTAGAGTGACAAGGAGAGATGGAGATAAACTAAAGGAGAGGGGAGAGGAGGAATGAAGAGAGAGAGAGAGAGGGGGGGAGAGAGAGAGAGAGAGAGAGAGATGAAGGAAGAGATAGAGGACTTGAAAGAGAGGAAGAGAGTGAGGGGCACGTGAGAGGATTGTAGGGGAACGAGAGAGAGAGAGAGAGAGGGAGGGAGAGAGAGAGTGAGTGATCAGGGAAGGGAGAGGGAGGTAGGAGAAAAAGGGAGAGAGAGGAAGGAAAAGAGAGGGGAATTGAGAGAGAGGAGGAGAGAGGGAGGGAAGAAGAAATACATAGAGAGTGACGAGTGGAGAGAGAGAGAGGGAGTGACAAGGGAGAGATGGAGAGAGAGTGCGTATGTTTGGGGGTGAGATAAAGAGATAAAGAAGGAGAGAGGGAGAGAGGGGAGGAGAGAAGGAGGGAGAGAGGCATATATTAACAAAGTTGGAAGGTGAAGATAGAGAGAGAGAGGTGGGAGAGAAATGAAGAGAGAGTCTGGAGAGAGGTAGGGAAAGAGAGATGGAGATGGAGGGGGAGAGAGAGAGGGAGGTAAGAAGAAAGAAATACATAGAGAGTGAAAGTTGGAGAGAGAGAGAGAGAGAGAGTGATAAGGAAGATGGAGAGAGAGGGAGAGAGGATAGCAGGAGGGAAGAGATATATAAGCGGGGGAGGAGGAGGGAAGGGGAAGAGAGAGAGAGATGCATTTATTTCAGTGTGGATGGTGATTTCTAATCCTATTTGATTGCTTGAACTAGATGCATTGATTTTAGTGTAGATTTTGATTTCTAATGATATTTGATTACTTGCACTAGATGGATTGTTTTCAATGTAGATGATTTCTAATCCTATTTGATAGGCTTGCAGTAAATGCATTGATTTCAATGTCGATGGTGATTTCTAATCTTCTTTGATTTCTTGCACTAGATGCATTAATTTCAATGTAGATGTTGATTTCTAATTATATTTGATTGGTTACACTAGATGTATTGATTTCAAAATATATGATTTCTAATCCTAGTTGATTGCTTGCACTAAATGCATTGATTTCAGTATAGATGGTGGTTTATAATCCTATCTGATTGCTTGCACTAGATGCATTGATTTTAGTGTATATGTTGGTTTCTAATCCTATTTTCTTACTTGCACTAGATGCATTGATTTGAGTGTAGATGTTGATTTCTAATCCCATTTGATTACTTGCATTAGATGCATTGATTTCAGTGTAGATGTTGTTTTCTATATGTTGATTTATGATTTGATGTAATTGGATGTATGATGGTACATTAATTTTAAAGTCATTGGATTAATAGTGTGCATTGATTTCAGTATAAGCACAAAAAAATGATTGACAATGTAGATTTATTTTTGTGTTATAGTAATTAAACCTAATAATATTGGAGAGCAAGAAATACAAGGTGTGATGTTTACTATAAAAACTCGAGCTAAATATTTAAATGGTTTATGATTTCAACTGTGTTTTTCATATAATCGATATGAAAAGATGACAAAATTAAAGGGTGACAATAAGAATAATAGAAGAAAATAGTTTGAGATTTATCACAATGAAAGCTATTTGTAATTTACTACATTCTTATTATTCACATTCTCTATCATTCAATATTATTACATTGTCACTTTGCATTCAAAAATTTTATTTCATCATTTTTCATCATTAAAGCTATTTTACAATATTTATCATCTCAATAAACTAAGTTAACTAAGCAAACTTAAAATTAAAATGAATGGATAAATCTCAAACATATTTAGCATATTTAAAATGAATATATTAATATTAGATGTATTTACATATTATTGATAAAATTAATCATATTTTCCTCATATTATCTATAGATTTTCCTTGGCCGCACACGAATGAAGCCAGCCTAGATCCATCTTAACTCCTGAATGAAGCCAGCCTAGATCCATCTTAACTCCTGATCTATCAAGTGCCGAGAGGGGTCAAATATCTCTATGCAAACCTTTCCTCAAGTTTTGCACTCAAAAAAGAGGTTTGCAGGTTCAGAGATTTGATCCCTCTGGGCGCTTGATAGATCCCGAGTTAAGATGGATCTAGGCTGCTATATACCATATCTATCTACTTATGGAAAATAAACATTCAACTCCACTAAAATGAAAAAAAATAAATGTATATAATGTGATGAATTTCAATTAATCATTTCTAAGAATGAAATTTTAAGAATAAGTTTATAACACTACTTGTAATTAAAAAAACAAAAACAAAACTTATAACACCCATACCCTCATATAATTCTTTGAAATTAAACTTGAATGATAAAAAAATGGATGGCATATAAGGCTAAACTAAAAGTATATAATAATATCATAAAACAATAAAGACAAAGTGAACTCATATGATTATTCAAAGGTAGATGCCTTGCATGTTCAGATTCAAAACTAAGGTTTCCCTCTTAAATAGGTTATATTTCACATAAATACCATGAGTCTTTTTTTTATTTTTATTATAAGGTGTTTTTCATTTAGTTATCTTTACTTTACTTTTATTTTATTTTTACTTAGTTAAAATTTTTACCTTACACTATATTACACTATGTTACAACATCTTTACGATGGAGATAAATTAAAATGTTCAACAAAGACAAGATAAGACATTACAAAAAAATAATATATTTTTATATTTAAAAAATAATATTATAATAAAAGAGTCTTATTTTTAAAAATAGTAATAAAATAATGATCGTGTTTGGGATTTTTACACACGTAAACGTGAAATTTGAAAAGTATTGTTATATTAAAATGTAAATAATAATAGTGACTATGTCTGGGAATCCAGAGATGCAAGTGTAAAATTTCAAAGGAAACATTATATCAAAATGGGAATAACTATGATGGATGTGTTCGAGAGTCTTGGTATTTCATTATGCATAAGATAATAAGTTTTAGCTTAGCTTCCACCTTTTTGTTAGTGTAGATTGTTGTTCACTGTTTTTAATAAAATATTTTTATTAAATTTAAATTAATATTAAATTTAACTTAAAAAGTTGATATATATATATATATATAATTAGTTTGTTAATTAAAAAGTTGTAAGTGGGTATTGAAACCATTATATAGAAATTGTATCATATCATGGTTAGATTCGTAAACATTAAATTTCAAATCAATAAACAATATCTTTTTTTTTTCAGAAATCAATAAACAATATCTTAACTTCCGGATGCGGATGTTTAAGTGGTTTGATGGGACAAGGGTCTCTGCGCAGCTCCCAAAGGAGCTCGCATGGGACGCCCATATGGCTCCCCGCACCAGCATTTATGAGCGCAATTACTCGCCGGCTCGAATTGAAGTTAATTTCATTGTTCGGCTCATTGCTCGTCTTCATATGGCGGTTCTCTTGGTCATGGCGTTAATTCGAGACAGTTCGAATGTCGGTGCTTGCAGTGGCGGATCTCTGTCTCCTCTCCGCGATGATTGTCCTCCAGGTCTTGCAGATTCCAGTGCGAGAACGCATACTGGACGGCGCTGTTCCTTACTTGCTTGTTTCGAGCCTCTTCCCGGATTCCACTTCTCTCACAGTCCCCTCTGTAGCACTATTCCTCTTCACAGTGTTTGGACTGATCATTGCGCTGGCCTGGACCCTCCTGTTCGGGCTCATTCGGCAACTCTCAGTGGTGTCAACTCCTCTCTTCGGGCTCCCTCGGTCTCTGCTCGTCCTTTTGGCTCTATTCTCTGTCGTCCAGCTCCTGTCTCCATGCCTCGACTCCGCCAGAGAATGCGGTGCCGACGAGGTTTCAGCAGGGGCCTTGTCAATTCTCGACGCCCTTCTCTCAGCGCTTCTTCAGGTTCTTCCTCTACTGACGAGGAGCATGTTCAGTCTCAAACACGGCGAGGCGGCAGAGGAAGAGGAAAGGGTCGTCTCCAGGATAATTTCGGTGCTTCTCCAGCCTCCCCTCACTCAGCTTCCTTTCCTTCCAGCAGTGCTCCCCCTCCTGTCTCTCATGAGACTGTGCGTCCCACCATCCGGCAAACCTCCCAGCGAGCTGAACTTCGGTTCGAATGCTCCTCGAACCGGCCCATTCTTACTGCTTTTATCACTCTAACCCTCCGTGAAGAGATCCCCAACCCTGCTCCGACTCACTCTGTCGCTCCCCTGCCTCCTCAGGTCTCGAGCTTCCCAGGCGAGATGGTTTTATCGTCTGCATCCGATCTTCCCCCCCAGAACGTGCTAAACAAGGAGGATGAACACTCAGGCATGGAAGACGCTCTCAATGCAGGAAAGGACGACAGCAGCTATGAATTTGGATGCAGGATTGTCGAGGAACCTTTGTCCCCGGCTCATGAACCGTGACTGTCAATCTCTCCAGGTCTTTCTGCTCAATTCCTTCAGGAATTTTTTGCTTTCTTGCCTCAAAATTCAGCTGATAAGGCTGATGGTTAATTTTAGCACTCGTTTCTATGTTATTTTGTCATGTATGAACTCAAGGCTGGCTTCCCTCACTTGGGCAGCCAAGACATTTCTGTTAAAAGGACCGGTTTCCCATTTAGGGTGGTCCAGACTCTCTATGACTAGCTTGTTTATCAAGCCCAGTGGTCAGGCTTTCACAGCTGACACTGTGGCAGTTTTGTACCAGTAATTTTATACATAATAGAATTAGTTTTACTTAGAAAAAAAAAATAAACAATACCTTAACGCCATATTATCGATCTTTTAAAAAAAAATTAAATAAAATTTTATTTAAAAAACCCATTTTAAATTTAATAAAAGGTGAATGAAATCTTAAAAATATATATTTAAATTTTAAAATAGATATATGCTCGAGGAGGGTTATTATATGAGTTTGTATGCCCTTGCGAGTTAGATGGTGTATATATAATTTTTTCCCTTATTATGAGAATAGTTAGGTGTGGTGTAATTATTGCTTTTTTTTCATTAGAATGTGGTGTTATGATTTTTAATAAAATTGTAATAAGTTATTATTTAATTATTTTTAATTTATAAATAAATTTTGTGTTATTATTTAAATATTTTTAAAATAAATTGTGTTATGTGGTGAAAGTTTTATCAATAATATAATTTTAGACTTTTTAATTAAAGTAGTTGGATAATACAGATTTAATAATTTAAAATTATAATTATTTTTAATTTTTAATTATGAATAATTTTAGGATTTTGGATAGATGGTGACTGGGTATTTTGTTAAGACATTCTTTGATGTGAAGTTATGGGTCCAATTTCCTTCCTCAATCCACTTAATATATTGGACAAGATAATGAACTTAAAACAAACGAGCACAACAAAGTACAGCAGAGAAACGTGAGACAAAGCTCACTCAAATCAATGAATTAAACTGCACGATTACATCACACTTATATAGCAGATTGCACTCACCTAATCTTCCTGAAGAAGAGGAAACAAACCTAAATACGTGCAACCAATTTCTAAATAAACACTCTCATTCAACCACTCAAAACTAAACACTCTCATTCAACCACTCAAAACTAAATCTATTTCTGCATGATCTAGATTATTCTCACATCCTCCCTTAATGGAGAAATGGATTTTCTACAATACCTAATTGACTTCTAAAAACTTCAAATTTGATTTTACCAAGGGGCTTAGTAAATATATCAGCCATATTATCCTTGGTATTACAAAATATTAATTCAATTTCATTTGACTCAATTTTCTCACGTACAAAGTGGTATTGCAACTCAACGTGTTTTGTTCTGGCGTGGTATATTGGATTATGTGCTAATTTGATAGCACTTCGATTATCACAATTGATGCATGTTGAACCACTTTGCGCCTCTTCAAGATCTGCAAGAATTCTCCGCAACCAAATAGCTTCACAGGTGGCATTGGTCAAAGCTTTGTACTCTGATTCTGTTGATGATAAAGAAAGAGTTGGTTGTTTCTTACTACTCCAAGATATGACCCCTGATCCAATATGAAATGCATAGCCAGAGGTAGATTGTCTGTCATCTGGATTTCCTGCCCAATCTGAATCAGAAAAACCTGTCAGTGCAACATCAGATTCATCAGTATACATAATACCTAAATTCACTGTTCCCTTTAAGTATCGGAGAACTTTCTTTGCAGCATTCCAGTGATTTCCTGAAGGCTTAGCCATGAATTGACTAAGAATACTGACTGAGTATGCAATGTCTAGTCTGGTAGTGGTGAGATAGTTCAAACTTCCCACTAACTGACGGTATAATGTTCCATCTGCCTCTTTTGTTCCATCTTCTTTGTACAACTTTGCATTCTGTTCTAAGGGAGTTGACATAGCTTTGCAATCAGTCATATTGAACTTTTTAAGAATCTCTTTTGTATATTTGCTTTGAGTGATCAAAGTTTTACCAAGCTCTCTCCATACCTCAATTCCTAAACGGTAATGCAATTCACCCAAATCTTTCATTTCAAATTCCTGTGACAACTGAACTTTAATTTCTTCAATTAACTTGTGAGCACTGCCTGTGATAATGAGATCATCCACATACAAAGATATTAAAGCAACATTTCCCTTTTCATCTTTCTTAACATACAGGTTAGGATCATTTTTGCTTTTCACAAATCCATTCTGAAGAAAGAAGGTATCAATCTTTACATACCATGATCTCGGTGCCTGTTTCAAACCATATAATGCCTTTCTTAACCTGCAGACTAGATGCTCCTGTCCCTGTTTGACAAACCCTTCAGGTTGTACCAAATAAACTTCTTCCTTTAAATCACCATTTAGAAAAGCATATTTGACATCCAATTGATGTATATTCCAATTATGTTTTGTAGCTAAGGCAATCAGTAATCTAATTGTATTCAATTTAGCTACCGGTGCAAAAGTATCTTCATAATCAATTCCCTCCTGTTGAGCATATCCTTTTGCAACTAATCTTGCCTTAAATTTATCAATGCTACCATCTTCTTTAAATTTCGATTTGTACAACCATTTGCTTCCAATTGGAATTTTATTTTCAGGAAGTTCCACTAATTCCCATGTTTTATTTTCATAAGAGAAGCATATTCATCATTCATAGCATTTCTCCATTGTTCATGTTGTTTAGCTTGTTCATAATCAACTGGTTCTACAACATTCATGATATTAGACATTAAGGCATAATCTCTATACCTTGCAGGAAGCTGGGTTTGTCAGGTTGACCTTCTTGGTGCTACAATACCTGTTGGAGTTCCATCCATGATTCTTCGGCTTTGAGGTGAATCTCCCTCTCGTGATGACTCACTGCTGCTGGATGTGCTCATATTGCTCTCATCCTGATCTTGAACCTGTACCTGTACCTGTTCCTGTTCCTGCTTAATCAAAGTATCAAGTTTGACATGAGCATCATTAGATATATGCCATGTATCATTCTTTGTATCACTTTTATCAGCCTGCTCATGAAACATCACATCTCGACTTGCAAATAGTTTATGGGAACTTGGATCAAACAATTTATAGGCTTTCTGATCCGCACAATACCCGATAAAAACACACTTGATTGACTTGGCATCAAGCTTTCTTCTGTTAGCCTTAGGAATATGTGCAAAGGCAGTACATCCAAAGACTCTTAAATGACTCACATCAGGTTTATAACCATGAAGAACCTCAAAAGGAGTTTGAAAAACTAATTGCTTAGTGGGACATCGATTCTTAAAATAAACAGTGGTATTAATGGCTTCTGCCCAGAAACCATTAGAGATGTACTTACCTTGAAGCATACTACGAGCAGATTCCACCAAGGTTCTATTCCATCGCTCAGCAACACCATTTTGCTGAGGGGTATGTGGTACTGTGAACTGTTGTTGAATCCCATTAGATTTACAATAGCTGTTAAATGCATTTGACTTATATTCACCTCCTTGATTAGATCTGAGTATTTTAATGTACTTACCTGTTTGTTTTTCAATCATAGTTCGGAACTCTTTAAAATAATCAAATATATCACTTTTCCTTCGAATGAAATAGACCCAGGTATACCTAGATCTATCATCAATAAAAATAACAAAGTATGAAGCACCACCAAGAGACCTAGTTTACATAGGTCCACATACATCAGTGTGAATTAATTCAAGTATATCATACTGTCGTTTCTCGGCATGAATAGGAAACTCTTCTCTATGCTGCTTACCAAGTGCACAAGCTTCACATGGTAAATGTTCATACTTCATAACAGGAAGACCTTCAACCATTGATTTCCTTTGCAACAACGATAAATCATTGTAATTTAGGTGCCCATACCTATGATGCCATAATTCTGCTGTCGATGTCTCTTTGGATGTCAATGCAACATGGCGCTTCACTGTCACATCCAATCTGTATAATCCTCCAACCCTGGTACCTGTAGAAACAACCCTGTAGTGGTCCTGAACATCTTTCACAATACACCCCAATTTACCAAATTCCACTTTTAAATGATTATCAGTGATAGTGGAAACATATATCAAATTCTTTTTGAGAGCAGGTACATACATCACATTATGAATCTATCACATTTGTCCATTAGGTAAGTACACATTTATTATGCCATATCCTTGGACTTTAAGTGACCTGTCATCTCCTAGGTAAATGTGTGTGCCATCAGATTTCTCATAATATTTATCATACCATTCTTTATTACAAGTCATATGTGCCGATGCACCGGAATCTATGAACCAAGCATTCTCATCATCAGTTTCAGCAGACAATGCAGCATCAGAAAGAAACAACTTAAGATTTTTAAATCCATCAGTAACTGAGGTGTCTCTGTTTATGAAATTTCCATTATGCCTTCTATGTCTTTGATTTGATTCATTATTCTTTCTTCTATAGCAATCTTTAGCCAGATGTCCAGGTTTTCCACAATAATCACATTCAATGTTCCTCTTAACATAAGAATCAGGAGGTGACATACCTTTCTTCTTTGCTTGAAAACGACCTCTATTCCTGTCCTATGGTCTCCCTCGGAATGGTCTTTTACCTCTTGCAGTCAAAGCCAAATCAGAACCATTTGACTCCAGTTCAAAATTTTTCATTCGCTCTTCTTCTTGAAGAAGAATTCCAGCCAATTCTTCAAATGTAGGAGGTGTTGGTCTAGCTGAGAGTGCTGAAATAAAGACTTTATAGTCTGGGACTAACCCCTTTAAAGCAACAGTTACCAAGTCGGTACTAGACACTTTTTCACCAATATCACTAAGCTTATCACTCAAGTCTTTAATTCGGGAAACGAAGTTGCTAATGCTTTCATTGGCTTCCATTTTGATAGATAGCAGCTTTGTTTTTAAAAATAAAATACGGTTTGCATTAGTAGTTTCATACAAACCTTTGAGAGTGTCCCATGTCGCCTTGGAAGTTTCACAGTCCCGAATGTGAGGAATAATATTGTCCTTCACTGACATGCGTAGCAGCACCTTTGCTTTCATTTCACGCTTATCCCAATCTTGAGTGGCAGCAGGAGGTGTAGGCTTCGGCTCGTCACCTTTAACAATTGTCCAGAGATTGTATGCCTCCAGAACTGTGATCAGCTTAAATTTCCAATTTACATAATTTTCACCATCAAGTTTTGTAGATTCATTGAAATAGGAGTCAGCAAGAGGATTAGCCATTTCAACAGTAATGACTAGCTGTTAAAGCTCAATAAATTTTATGCACACCCTAGTCCTAAAGCCCACAAGGACAAATTAATTTTGAATAAAGAGCCAATGAAGCCACAAGCTTCATATAATAAAGTCCAAAAAAAAACTTTTAAAACGTATTTTTAAAAAAAAAATAGCTTTCATCTTTTAATACACTGATCACTCCTTGTATCATTCGCCTCACAAAACAAATATGGGACTATTTGTGCTGCAAAAGCCCATGATCTACCCTACTCAAACCTTACGGCCTTCAGACGACAATGTGACGCACTGTTGGACACTAACACCGCGCAATTGAAGACAACGCTCCAACCGGTGATGATTTCATACAGGCATAGACTTCACTCGCTGTTCAACCGTGACAAAAACGGGATCTTTAATCGCTGTTCTAAACTTCAATCTTCAATCGGTGTTCATCAATCATCAACCGCTGGACGCAGGACGGGCGCACACACAGGAGGTTTAATTACTGAACTTGCTGCTCACGCCGTTTTCTCACGATGAGTGTTACAGTGCTACCTTGGTAGCTGGTTGCTGCTTGATCTTAGCTTATGTGCTTGGTTGACAGATGATGCCCGCGAGTCCGAAAGCCCTATTGAACCCGATTGTATCACAGCAGATCACAACCAAACAAAAAATGCACTCAACTCAACAATACACTGTCTCAGCAGCGAAAAAGACCACTCACACAGGCTTCTCGGTCCGGCCTTGCGATGTGCCAATCCCGGGTTTTGAAAGCGGAGCTCTCACTCCAATACCCAAACGCACAGCTCTGATACCAACTTAAAACAAACGAGCACAACAAAGTACAGCAGAGAAATGTGAGACAAAGCTCACTCAAATCAATGAATTAAACTGCACGATTACATCACACTTATATAGCAGATTGCACTTACCTAATCTTCCTGAAGAAGAGGAAACAAACCTAAATACGTGCAACCAATTTCTAAATAAACACTCTCGTTCAACCACTCAAAACTAAATCTATTTCTGCATGATCTAGATTATTCTCACAAATGAGTTTCACCCAAATTTTAAAATATATATATATATATAACTATGAATAAAATTATAATTAATATAGAAAAAAATATTTAAAATGAAAAAAAAATTGATACTATAATTTTTATTAGTAAAATCAAACTTTTAATAAATTTTGATTATATAAATAAAGTCAATATCTTGAAATTTTATTTAAAACAATCAAATTATACACATTTCATAACTAAAATTTATAATTTTAACAAATCTCCATCCAATTTTAATCAAAATTTATTGAAATTTAAAAAAAAATATTAGTACAACTTGTCATAAATCTGGCTCTATTTTAAAAAATTTAGCAATTTACTGTATCACAAAATTATGTATATTTCATAACTAAAATTCATAATTTCAACAAATTCCTACCCTTTCAAAACCAAAATGGAGTTGTGTTTAGTGCGACTTTTTGGAGTTTCAGGTGCCGGAATCGGGTGAAAAAATTGAGGTAAAATCTTGATTTCTGTTATTTAAATTGGTTTTTTGATTGTATATATGAATTCAGCATCCTGAAAAACCCTTAGAGCAGTTCGATTGTGTAAGGCTATCCATCAAATTTCTATTTTCAATAAATTTCTGCCGAAATTTAGAGAAATTAGACCAGAAAAAAGTTGCACTATAGACTACTCGAAACCAAAATTCTTTTAAATGTATTAAGAAAAACGCCAGTGAAGTCATGAATCGTGCCCCTTCGTTAAATTCAGTGTGGGTTTCCGTTCACATCTCAATAAAAAGTCAAAGATAACATCACAATTAAAGAATAGTTAATTAATACCATTAATAAAAAAGGATATTCGGAACCAGTCGCTACGAATGACTCTCAAACAACTCCCTAGCCCCCACACGGGCCCTTAAATAGTACGCATAGATAATGAAACCAACTGGCATTGATGTCTCAGACGGGTGTTATAGATAGATAATTGTACGTCAACGCTCTCTGAATAATGGACAAGTGTCTCTCTACCCATAGGGATCTCTATCGCATTGTCAAATCAAAGCCAATATATAAATATATTTCTGCAGCCCCATCTCATACAGGGTTCACGGTTCTAGACGTGAGCGACATGATATTCGGTATTTCGATCAGGGCATTGTCTTCGAGGTGTTAAATTAAATTGGTTTATGCGGTTAAAAGTGATTAGAATTTGGTAATTTTTTTTTAAATTTAGATAGTAGGTAGGATTGTTTGAATTGTATTTTTTTTTATAGTGGAAATGGATTTAGTTTTATCAAAAATTTATGGTACTCAAAAGTTTGAAGATTAACACATATAACTAGCATTTACAAAGAAATCTATTTTGGAGTGTTTGAATTGTGTTTTTCATGGTGAAAACCGAATCAGCACTATAAAAAACCTCAGCCTAAAATCTTGAAGCTAGTATTTGTAAAAAATTCTACCAGATTTTTATCAAAATTGTGGGGAAATTTCCATAGTCTTCCTGGAAAATTTGAACCCTGGTTAGACTAAGGCTTGGATAAGTTGTTGTTTACTGAAGCCTTAATTTCTCCTAGAACACTTAAAAATGACAAAAAGTTTGGTTTTTTTAAATAAAAAAATAGCAGTAGAAAATTTGAATAATGGAGTAGAAGTGTTTGAATAATATTTTTGATAATAAAAATGAATTCTATCATCATCAGAAACTCCCACAGCCCTCAATATCTTAAAATTTGAGCAATAAAAACTAGATTTCAAAAAAATTCTACTAAATTTTTTCAAATTTTCCATTGTTTTCTGCACCCTAGAGGCATTTGCATAATCTCGGAGACAGAAATGTACCGACAGAAATTATTGTAAAATCAATCCGGATCTCAAAATTATATGTGGCACTGGACAGTAGGCCCCGGATTCAGATTCCCTCGATATTGATGGGCTCAAGAACTTGTCTTTATATATATCCATGGAATGAAAGATCTAGCAGATCGACAGGATGAATTCACAGCCGAACAAGAAAAGAAACATTAATGATGAATTCACAGCCGAACAAGAAAAGAAATATAAATCTGATGTCGCAACCAGCACTTGTCCCTGCTGTTCAACAAGCACCACTTGAGGCAACTGCAACCTCAAAGTCTCTGGAAGGAGAAATTCTGACTAATTATTTCATTGAAACATGTCGAACAGTAGTGCCCGTTCTTGGTATGTGTCGCTTATACTCTTAAAATCTTCATTGTCTTTATGATTCCTTCATCCCCTTAAGGGGATCCTTGTCTTTTTGTGTATGAGTTTATTACTTCCCCTGATAGAAATTTTACAGAACAAAAGAAAAACCCTGTGTTGCAGATAAACTCGGACCTTCTATGGCCGTTATAAGATCAGATATTCAGGGAAACATTCAGGTAAACAATCTTAGCAGGTATATTACTTATTTCAGCTTCAAGAAAATTCATATGTGCAGCTTTTTAAACAGAAACTCCCAATTTTATTTTAAGGGATATTCAGAGTTACAGTGAATGGGCTTTGATTCAAACCTCGCAAAAATAGACTTTAGGTTAATTGTGGTACTGAATGAGAAACTTACCCGGGAAAAATCTAATCTAGGTTAGCTGTGGTAATAGCTAGCTATAGTTTTATACATGCAGGTCCACAAACTGTAATAGCATTCTTCAGCCTTGCCTCTCCATAATAACCTTTATTTCTATTTCGCAGCTACTTATGGGTACAGCTTTGGGCACTTCCCGGAAAGATAACTTTCTGGGCAGGCATTTAGGGTTAGTTTTGTTCCGAATGAGAATCGAACCCATTCAAAGTTGAAGTTGGGCTAGTTGTGCTATATTTTCATATTGTTAAAAATCTCTGGCCCTTTTTCTATAGGTACTTATATTTATATTGCATATTTTAAGAATATTTGGGAATCCCATGAATAAAAGAGACTGAAATTATTTGAACTTTGCTGTTCATATGATTTCGGGATATATATACAATCTGAATGATTCACATTTATAAGAATGGTTATAGAGTAGTGGATGTAGAGTGAGAATATTTGGGAATCCCATGGATAGCAGATAATTAAATCCATCCTTCTGAACTTACCTTCTACCTGAACTTACCAACATTCACCATCTGAACTTACCTTCAAACTACTCAAGCCCTGGAGCCCTGCTCTATCCATCCTCCACCTCATCCAGATCGGGTCATATTCACTTGAACTCACTTCAGATTCAACCTCACTCTGTATTGAGTAGTCCTCCATGGTGGAAGGAAATATCAAATAGAAACGGGATCTTCTTCGGCAGCTGAGCCGATTACTGCCAGTTTTCGGATGATTGTGACAGTTATTGTACGCCTCTTAGACCTCTCATAAGCAGAGGTGACCTCCCATCCGTAGAGGTGATGTTTGCTGTCCGTCAGATTTTAGGGATATTATAGAAATCTACAATCTGAATATGACTAGTGAATGGGTGTAATATTTTGTTGTTTTGGGATTAAGTAACAACTTAATATCTGTCACTGACATGTAAGCTCTCTGAATGATATTCTGAATTACAGAATTTGATTTTCAAAGAACTGGTAAGACTTCTTCCTGTAACTGTAGGTTGAATCCCTGATAGAATAATTATATTTTATTCTCAGCGACTGGAGGATATCTGCGGGTCTGGTAAATCAGAATACAAATTCGTATACGAAATTGTCCGCAAAGAAGTTGCAGAAGGAACGGCAAAGAAACCATTGAGCTGCACAAGAGCCATCCTGTGGCTTACAAGGTGCAAGATCAGTAAATTTTAGTAATGTGCATTCGTTTGAAGAAATTTAAGAGAAATTATGGAGGTATATTGAACTGAATAAATTTAAGAGAAATTATAGAGGTTGATTGATCTGAATTCTTGCTGTATTTGGGGATTTTTATGGGGTTGAAAGGGCCATGGATTTTACCGTCGTACTGCTTCGCGATCTTCTGGAGCAGCCAGAGTGGAGTCTGAAGCAGGCCGTTGAACATGCATACAATATCACATTAAAGCGATGGCATGGTTGGATTTCTGCGGCAGCCTACAAAGTGAGCTACCATTTTTTTTGGTCATTTTCTTTTACAAATTTTCTCCAGTTCTAAGAGATTCATCATCTGCTGTATATTTTATTTATCCAAAAAGATGTGTATGGTAGGTGGGTTTGAAATTGGTCCCTGAAAGAGAGAATTTTGGTCATTTTCTTTTACAAATTTTCTCCAGTTCTAAGAGATTCATCATCTGCTGTATATTTTATTTATCCAAAAAGATGTGTATGGTAGGTGGGTTTGAAATTGGTCCCTGAAAGAGAGAAGTTCATTGGGCTGTTAGGAGACATGAAAGGGGATGTTGAGAAATTCATCTCAGATTTGCCTCCTGTTCTGCAGGAAATTCACAATTTTTTGGTAATTTCAGGATTTCCGATATGTTCATAATATTTTTACTATGAACCAGTTAACTTGATCTGTAATATTCTTTTTCGTATTCAGAATAAAGAGAAAAATTAAATTAATATAATTTTGTGTATTTGTCATGCAGCGAAGTCTGCGTTTGAATGGGATGAAATCGTCATAAGATCTCTCGAGGATAAATACTGTCATGGTACAAATTTGAGTTAGAGTTATGTATTTTTTTTATCTCACTTTTGTTAGGTTTCAGAATATTTCCAGAATGTATAGTGGAGATAAAAGATGGCTTACCAACACTGTATATTTCACAAATGTAAATGTAAAAAGTGTATAGATAATATTTCAAGATGTAAATTATGTACAAATCTTTGTTACTCTGGTAACTTCACTTAACGCCGCGTACTATTATTAGATAAATTTATAATTGGTAATTTTTATTTGGAAGATACCCGAGGAAGCTACTAAGTTTTAGCTAGTGAAATGAGTTTTGATTGGGGTTAAATTTTTGGGAAGTAAATAAATGTATTATGTAAAGTAAATTTGATTTTTTTTTAAATGATAATTTATACTGAAAGTAAACATAATATGATGCATTTAGGAGACATGATAAATTTGAGGTTAAGAGATTTGGTTGCAATTGATTGGAAAACTTGATGAATTTGATATAAAACGAATTTAATCTTTTTATTAATTTGTCAATTATATTTCGTATTTTTTTATGCATTTTATTTACTTATTATTATTTTAAAGTTAATTTTTTTTATGCATTTTATTTATTAATGATTATTTGAAAGTTATTATATATGAATAAAAATTAGTATTTATTTTTCTCAATTACTTAAAATAAACTTATTTAATTATAAATTTATTTTCAATATTATTATTTATTTTTGAAATTGTTAATATTATAAGAGAGGAACTGCAATTGATTTTTTCTCTACTATTATTATAATTTACTATTACTATAATTTCTAGGTGAGCACTGCCACTCTAACATGTATTTACAATTAAATTAAAAGGATATCATTTTCACAACGATTACCATTTAAACTCACTCTTAAAAAAAATTATTAATATTATTATTAATTTTTTTTAAATATAAAATATTAATTGTAATATTTTTAAATAAAATAGATTTTTAATAAACTTATTTTAATTATATTTAATATATCAAAATGATTATTAATTATGTTTATCTTTACATTTTTAATTAAAAATATATTATTATTTTTATATGGTTTTTCTCGTATTACTTAATTTTTTTTATAAGTTCTAAAGAAATAGGTTTATGGTTAGAAATCTAGAAATATTTAGTAAGAAATTTTATTTTTTTTATAAATTTCAAGAAATTATTTTAAATAGTGTAATTTTTTTAAAATAATTGTGATGTCTCACTTTATATTCCTAAATAATAATTATTAATTATTATCCTTATTGTGAGATTTTCTATTGTTGTTTTTCTAATTATAGTAAATCTTTAATACTAATATTGATCAAATAAAAATATATGCCCTAGTCTAACTAGCCAGAGGAATCGCCCTGAAAATCATGAAAATTCCGATAAGATTTTCAGCGATAAGATTTTCAGAAAATCCGGCAGGAATTTTTCTAAATCCATGTTATAACTATCAAAGTTTAATATTTTGGGTGTCCTACAGGTTTTTGATGGTGCTGAATCCATTTCCAATGTCAAAATCAGGATTCAAACACTGTTTCTCCAAGATTTTTAAAAAAATTTTGGCCCAGATTCCGGCCAATTTTTACCATCCGAACAGTTCCTTCGGCTCGTTAGACGACTCCAAAATATATATCCATTTTGAAATTCAAATCAACAAATACGAAGTTTAATTAACAAAATTAAACTAAATTCGATCAAATTTAAAAACCCTTATGACAAATTTTATCCACACAAGTAGTTTCCTCTCTACACCCTCCCAAAATAATTTAACAAGTTACCTTGCTACTACTAGCTAAATTATAATAATTTTTAACTATTTTGGAAAAAAAACAAATTTTATTTTAATAGTAAATATGTGATTTTAAATGCCAAACCACCAGTTAACTGTGACAATAACCTCTGGACTGAAAGCAAAAAAATTGTGTGATTTTAAATAAATTATAAGTTATAAAATCACGTAGTTTATCGTTTAACCTCGATGCACGAGACGAAATGAGCGAAAGTACGTGCTCCGCGGCGGAGATTGCGCATTTGCATCGATTGTGAATCTCGTAGAGTAGTAACCGAGGTGGAGTTTGGAAACGTGGGCCCCGGGCCAGCGAGATATTTACGAGGGCACCCAGAAACCGACAAAATAATGAATGCTTCTAGATCGTAAAGGGGCAGGAGGTCAACAAAGTGCGGTATAATCGGTTGTTTGTGCATCAAACGCCACATGGCGGTCGACACGGAGAAGCGATCAATGGTTAAGCGGAGTGGCTTGTCGTCATTCATTAAGGAGAGTTCGAGAGTTCGAAAAAGAAGGGAGAGCAATTTTATTAAATGGATTGTATTTATTTGGAAAAGAGGAAAACGAATTTTAGAGGATAAAGGAGAAGGGAGAGTTATAACGGAAAAAAGAGAGTCAATGTAGATAAATGAGAGGTGTTAAGTGGTAGATATATGAGAGGGAAAAGAAAGGTGAATACCTTATTTTGAATGAGTATTCCATAAAATTATGAAAAGAAAGAGGATGTGAGTTT
The DNA here is from genome assembly GCA_034641835.2 of Pinus albicaulis. Lineage (NCBI taxonomy): Eukaryota > Viridiplantae > Streptophyta > Pinopsida > Pinales > Pinaceae > Pinus > Pinus albicaulis. The sequence goes on along the minus strand of CM076580.1, from coordinate 407,745,759 downwards.
TAATTAAATGTAAGAAATTATTTCAACTAGTGTTGTCATGTGGAATCGGGGAATCATAGAGAGAAAAAGGTATACATTCAATGGTATAAGGAAGAGATGGAAGATAATTGAGAGAAGTACCAATGGGGAAAATTCAATGAGCCCGTGGATGAGGAGACAAGTTTATTATTTGAAGGAGAAGGGTGAAGCTTATACCTCATAGTCTAGGGGTTAAAAGAAGTTAATTTGTGTTTTTCTCGATCATGCAAGAGAGTTTATTGTTGTTCTTCTTATTATTATTCAATTATTATCCAATTTTAAGGTCACAACCAAGTCAAACACCAAATTGGTGTATGAGACCCTCTTGTTTGTGGGACAAGGGACCTATCTCTGCGTAGTGATTTGACTGCTAAGTCTACGAAGGTATACATACTCTACCCCCTCTGGTTTTGAACCTGTGACCTGTTAGGAGGAAACACATGATCTTAACCATTAGACCCACTCAAGTTGTATAAGGAAGATGAAATAGAGGAGGAGTATGCAATTCTTAAAGAAGATTACGTTGATGTCAAAGATAGTAGAAAGGGTTTCACTAGTAAACCAAATGCAAATTGGAGAATTATTTCATGAATATCGTGGTCCTTTTGTAAAACAAAATCCAAAAAATGATCATTGGTGTTCTTAAATTTTCATTATAGTTGTATTGAACTCATCAAGACTCATTGCATTAAAAGTTAATTTCCATTATTTATTTAAGCTTTGTCTTGCATCCATTAGATTTATATGGGCTCTTATTGAGTTACATGGACGCTTCACTGGGGGAGCAATACCATACCACACGTTCATATTGGGGGGTATATATTGAGGAAAAAATGACATAATATATTGGAGGATATATAGGGGGTAAAGTGTTTTTATATTGGAAGATATAAAAAATGGAGTTCAAAGTTAATGAAAAAATGTAAAGGGATGTAAAACTGTTAATGAAAAAATGGATACCTACAATATCTAGTGAAAGTAAGGGTTTTTTAAATTGGGAAAGTGTATTGGGTCTATATTGGTAGGGGGTTTAAATAGTGTGATTTTTAAAGCCATTTCCCAATATGTAGTCAAATTAAGAGTATTTTTTAGTATGCCACGAACACATGTGATATGTCATAGGTTCATTGAATGAAGCCCCTGTGTTGAGTTACATTTTTAGTAAACGGAAAAAGACCTATATAGATATTGTACATGATAAACAACTATAGTTGCTTGTTAGTATTATAGATAATGGGAGTGCAAGGGCCAATTGATCTTTCCTTTGACATAGTATTCCTAGAAAGGGAGAGTGTGTGGAAGATCTAGACAACCTTTCCTCAAGCATATTATTATCACCAAGGGAGGAAGACAAGGATAGGTTGTTCAACCCTTCCCGGATTATAATATTCTCATCGATTAAAGCTTGTAGAAGGTTTGGTTCATTTTTCCTTAGCATAGTATTTTTTTAGGTCGTTCCTAGGAAAGGGTTAGCTTGCCCTTCCTCTACCATAGTATTCTCATCAAGGGAGATTCCATTGAAGTGTTGTCTAACCTTTCCTTAAGCATGGTATAATCATTGAGCAGGAACTCTGGGAATGATCAACTAACCCTTCCTCCAACATAGTATTCTTATAAAATGGATCTAAAGGAAGTGGTGGTCAACCATTCCTTGAGCATAATCTTCTTGTTGAGGGAAACCTAGGCAAGTATTAGTGGAGCCTTCCTCAAACATTCGTTCTCATTGAGGGGATCCTACGAAATCATAAATCAACTCTTCCTCTAGCATAATATTCTCCTCAAGGGAAGCCTAGTAAAGAATTAGTCAAATTGTCCTTGAGCATACTATTTTCATCAAGTCACTATTAGGGAAGCGTTAATCAATTCTTCCTTCAACTCATTAATCGTGTTAAGGGGTATTCTAAGGAGGGCTTGGATGATCCTTCTTATAGACCAAAGAAGGATTGACTAACCACTCATCTAACTTAGGATTCTTATTTAAGGGGGATATTCTCGTTAAGTGCAAATATACAGATGAATAACTCAACTCTTCCTTAAGATTAATATTATCATTGTAGAGGGTATTAACAAAGTATCTACTAAATGTCCCTGAAACATTATACTTGTTGAGGAGATCTTGAACAAGGGATGGCTAACTCTTCTTCATGCTCAATACTTAAGTGTTTTATCTAGGGGTAATCTAGTAGCATAACCTTGCTTAGATGGATTGACATGAATGAGTGACACCAATAGATTTATTTATAGTAGTATAATGGGCATCCATCTTGAAATAATCTTTATTATAGTGGCTAAAGATAATTAGATCAATGGATAATTATATCAATTTAGGTATAGTGAGCTCCACATATAATAAACTTTCCATTAATATAGCGTGGGTACATTAAATGGCTTGGGAAATAGTTGAAATAATTATTTATTTAAGGAACATAGTATTTCGGCTTTTATCTACACTATCTACACACATGTAATGCGCCAATATTTGCACTATTCAACTTTGGTCAAATTTTAGGATTTCCTTAGCAAACTATAGCAAGTTTGAGATCATATTAGGATGGAATGGAGTAGAGGATGAGGGTTTTTTAGACCAAAGTGATATATTCCAGTAGAACTACTGAAAATGGAATGAATACGCAATTTTAATGTGATAATATCCCCCCCAATATAAGATGTTACGAAAATCATATGATTGAAAATACAACACAATTTCATTGCAAAAGAAAAGGAAGGAACAATGATGGATTGGAGCATCCAAGGAAGGAGGACTTCTTATGTAGGGGTGAAGGGGAACTACTTACTAGTAACAAACCAATGAGATGAGGTGTGTACAATATCTCAATAGAGATAAGGTTGGCATACCCATGCTCATTGAGATATATCCATATAATAAGATGAGAGATGATGGAAAATGTGGGCTAGGTGTTATAACCTTATTTTCCACTCCTCTTAGTCTTTAAGAACCTATTAGACTAGCATGTTGAGGCACTCATCCTTCTTTCCCTTGTCCACTGTGTCTTGACGACAATTGCTCCTTTTATTTAATGAAAAACATGATCAATCACAACTTGCTTCACTTACAACATACAGCCATTGTGATATGCATAACTACTAACTGCTAGCTCGTGACTGCCTCTCCAGACTTTGGAAATTGATGATTATGAGAAATCACATGCATGATGTATTGGATACTTTACATGTATGGTCACAAAACTTTATTACACTTGAAATTCAATTAGACTATTGAAGAATCTAGTATTAATCCTCTAGCCTATTATAGATTCCCCATCATCCATGTAAAAAAGGTCACATCGAAGGAAAAATAGGATAAAGTTTATGCATTCTTATGATGTTTATATTCATACAACTTTCTAGCGTGTGGTGATTAGAGTTTTCATATTGCTATGAGGTTCAAGGAGGAACTTCGAAAAGGAACCGCAAGTGACTTGTGATTAGACTCAAGGTAATATTTCTCAGTGGATGTATTATTATTCTCTTCATTTATAATATATCTACATGATCTCCTCCTTCCACATATTTCATACTAAATTTGCATGATAAGTTATTTAATTTATTTAGATTTACGGTTTTCAAGCTTTTGCGGTTATCATTCATTGAGGAAATCTCCGGATTATCCACAGTGTTAGTCAATATTCCTTTTTATTTGAAGAATTTTTAGTTTGGTATATTGTTTTCTTAAGCACAAGAAGTAGGTGTTATGGGATAGAGCTTGGGTCTTGGGAGTTTCACCAATCAATATCACACAAGGAAAACAATTGAAAAATGTATGTTTTAGTATTCCATTCTTATAGAAATATATCAGGATTATTTGTCTTCGAATCTAGAGGGATTTCATGTTCCTTTCTAGCCTTCTATCTATCTTGGTTCAAGGGAAGGCCTAAGGGAGAAATCACTTTTCCATGGGGAGATTTATTGATAAACAATTTAGTGATTCCATTGGGGATTAAACTCATTGTTTCTTCTCTAAGAGTTATTGTTCCACATCCTTGATTATTTTTAGATAAGTGTGGTATATGACTATTACTCATTTTTTTTTTGGGTGAACTTAGCCTTAGTTTTTTTTCCTCTTTTTCTACATGTGGTTACACCTTTCTTTTTAGGTCTAGTGCAACTAGTCATGGGTCTTTGGTGGTTGCAAGCATGACCATTCACTAAGGATCACTTCGTGCTATGCCTATGTGGCACATACACCATTGTAGGTGGCTAGATTTGGATTTTACTTATTTTATGATTTTAGCTGTTTATTTTAGGTGGGTTATCTTGTCTTTCTTTGATATTTGGTCCCTGTTTAAGTCACTTGATAAAACCCTCTGTTGGCTTGAGGGGTCTTGACCCAAGTTCAGTTTTTAAGGTTTGCCAACAAACCCCTATACTACTGGCCCTCTCGGAAATGGCCTGTTTGCGCAGGTCAAGGTCTCACCTGAAGTAGTATGGGAGGGTGTTGGAATCAGGTTTCTGCACCCTGAGAAAGAGAGTTAATTGAAGTGGTTCCTTCCAGTTCTAACAAACCTGCGTTGGAGAAGCCCTAACACAAAAACCCTTAACAGTATATTGGCGGAATATCTTCAGTGAATCTTATAAATCATCAGATAGTATGCTAACAAAAGAAAAGAAATTAAATCTAACCAAATCTATGCATTCATCCCCTTTTTCAATATCGCATCCACGTGCGCATCAATAAATCATCAGTATTCAACAAACTTATATGACTTTAGAAATAACACAAAGCACAACCAATAACCATAACACAGAAGTACTCAAATTATCACAAAAAAATCTTCTCATTCATTAATATTCAGATCCAACGTACAGACTCTATTTACTAGCCCGTGCACACAGCCAACAGGGTCCGCACTGTTGAAGTTTGCAACAAGAAACAATGAAATTGGCATTCAGAAACATCCATGATCCTAGTGAAAATTAAGCACCTACACTAGGGTGGGGCCCACACAGGCTATTTTTAGGTTCATGTCTATTTTTATTATCCCTTAATTTAGATGGACATTAAAATGTAATCTATTCTCAATGTGGACTTGAAAATAGTTAACTGAAGTGGAAAATCAGTTAGCTAAGTGAATTTCAAGTTAAGAGGTTGGTTGGTGGCACATGCAAAGTGACTCCAGTTGCAATTGAGTGATTCTAGTTGTAACAGAGTTGGAGGTGCAGTGGTGCATTAGTTAATGCAAGTTGTAAATCAATTTAACTTAGTTAAGTGAGTTAAAGTCAGTTGTGCTAGTTGTAACTGCATATACACTAGTGAGAGATCAAGTGAATTAAATATTAATTAATTCACATGTAGTGATCTCACATGCAGCTGATATTTTTACTATTATTAGCTGCATGCATGTCAGATCCAGTGGAGACCTAGTTGAGTTCTAGGTGAAAGGGAAGTTGACTATCAGTTGTGACATTATCCACTTGCACACATGCATGCACACACATATTGGAGTGTTCATGATATTTTCGCAGTCAAGGAAGGCAAGACATCCATTATTCAGGGTTCTTTACCGTCAGGGATTGCACAGTGGAGGCAGGCTGTCTGGAGATAATAAATTGGCTAAGGAACTTTCCAATTTTTGTATGACAATGTCAGACAATTAGCTGATGTACTGAGGGCTCTTGTAAGAAGAGTTTTGTATGTAATTGTTTCATGATCCATGATATAATCTACAATATAATATAGTGGGGTTTTTAGCTGTAATCTTTCCCCAAAAAATTATGTGTTGTGTGTGATTGATCTTTCTTCATGCTTATGTAATTGGCAATTTTGTTTTTAATTCCGCAAAGATTTGTAGAAGCGATTCAATATTTAGAAAATTGTTAAATCGGGTGAATCCAAGATATACATGCATATTGTATAATTTCTGCATGGTATCGGAGCTGTGTTAGAGATTTTCTACATTGTATCAGAGCACAGGAAATTGCAAAAGTGAAGCAGGAGCTGAGTTTGTGACTGGATATAATTCGAACTTGAAGAAAGACTTTCTTGGTGCTACAGCTGATTCAAGATCGAAATGGATTTCAATGGATTGAGATTAGAGTATGCACTCGAGGGAAGCTCGAACTACATTGCTTGGAAGGACAAGATGAAGGCAGTACTCGAAGACAATGGCTTGAAGGAATTCATTGACAAAGATGTTCCTAAGCCAGAAGCTGCAGATGCTACCACAATCTTGATGCATGGAAAAAGAAAGTGGCAAGGGCGAGGAGGATCCTATTGGAGTGAGTACGAGACCACATTGTCTCAAGCCTCCATGGGAAACCCACATCATATGATATGTGGAAGGATTTGACGGATCTATTCCAAAGTAGTAGCGACCATAGGAAATTGGCGCTTAAAGATAAACTCAGGAAGATCAAGATGGAAAAGAACGAAACTATTTCGATATACTTAACAATTTTTTTCCAATGTCGGGATGAACTTGGGAGTGTAGGAATAACTGTCGTTGATAATTATTTGGTGAGTTTTGCTCTCCTAGGACTTCCTAAGAGTTGGCACAGTTATGAAGGGTTTGTCAATGGACGAGAAAAATTTCCGAACTGGGAACGAATGTGGTCGGATCTGGTGCAGGAGGAGTTCAGGTGGAACACTAGAGATTGATCTTCATCAAAGCATGATGATGAAGATGATTTTGCTTTGGATTCCAAGGTGAAGAATGGGAAGGGGAAGAAATTCCATTCTAAATCTGAGGTCAGTGAAGATAGCAAAGAGCACAACATGTCCAAAGTGAAGTGTTTTCACTATCACGAGCATCGACATATTGCCACAAACTGTCCACAAAAGAATAAGAAAAGAAGGTTGTTGGATCTGCGGCTGGTGAGGCCCTTGCCTCGCAATTTGAGCTTGAATTCTCATTGATCCCATGCATGGTGTCAAGTGCATTGGGATCAAGGTGGTACTTGGATAGTGGTGCTTCTTTTCACATGATGGGAGACAAGGAACTTTTCAGTAACTTGGAGGAGAAAGATCTCCAAATACATATTGAATTGGGCGAAGATGGACGGTACAGTACTACCGGGATTGGTACCATTACCTTTCAGAGGGTGTTAGGTAAACTCTTTCAATTAAAAAATGTAATGCATGTACCAGGTTTGAAGAAAAAATTAGTCTCAGTTGAAATGTTAGAGGATAGAGGCTATGATGTTTTTTTCAGTGAAGGAAAAGTTTTCCTACGACACAAAGCAACAGGGAAAACCAAGAAGATTGAGATTTGAGTTAAGAATATCTATAGACTTGATGTAGATATGATTTTAATTCCACAAATATTTGTAGAAGCGATTCAATATTTAACTCTAGTAAATTGTTAGATTAGGTGAATCCAAGATATACATGCATATTGTATAATTTCTACATGGTATTAGAGCTATGTTAGATATTTTATACACGCACACAACAAGACTAAGGGTCTCCACGCACACATCCAGTAGGAGCCCTTACCCAGACAATCGACACAAAAGATCCACAAGTCCGTATCCAAGCTTGATCCAAAACTTGGCCTTTTTTTAGACTCGATTTATCCATCTATTTATAACATGTTATCCCACGCTAATCTATGGTCCAAAAACCATCGTTTGCAGACTCTTGTTCCACCCTTTGACCCATTACAATTCATTGGGGGCTTTGACTCGCCCCAAATCCCCTACCCTAAACTAAATATTACAAAATATTACAAAAAATGTTCCAAAATTTCCGCCAGGGGACCCTGCTCCAATAGGCCCCCAACACAATCTTGTGACTCGTCCTGAGTCATAGTGGTAGTGGGGTCTTCATCCTCTCCTGGAGCTATTCGACAATGGTGGAAAAAGGGGGCAGGACACCTTCACTCTGCACGGCTGCATTCTGTGCGATGTCAACTAACTTTTGTGAAGTTGGTCCTTCAGTAGCTGCAGTGACACTCTCCAAGGTTTGGCTCAACTGCTTCACGGCCATGTCCAAGTCTTGTGATATCTTGAGAGCTTCATCAGCCCATGGCTTCAAGTGGTCATTGAGGACCTGCTTCTTGTGACGGAGTTCCTCAATTTCATCTCAAAGCGCGTGGCTGGTCCGAAGACGTGCTAGGCGTTGTGTTGGGACGAGGGTGGGCATGGTAGCTTCCATTTGTTCAAAATATTGTTCCTTCTGGTGCAACTTTTGATTGAATTGTTGAAGGAAGGGATCGCGCTGCACCGTGGACCATAACCGCATGGCAATTTCTAACAATTTTGCACCCTTTTTTATCTTTGTTGTAACGCTACTCGTAGCTTCTTTAACCAACGTGGCTCACTGGGCGTGCACCTCAGGGGGAGTCTCAGGCTGCAATTTGGCTTACAGTGCAGCTATCTGTTACTCTAAGTCTTCTTTAACAACCTGCACCTCAGTCTGGGATGCCTTCAAGGCAGCTACCAGCCTTCAACCTTGGCCTGCGGTGCAGTGAAGGCATGAATTACTTCCTACATATATTCATAGAGCCCGTCTATCAGATGCTCCAATTCAGCCTGCTATGCCACTGCTGCGATATGTGTTGCTTGGGCTTGGGTGGTCTCGGCAACTTTTGTCACAATGGTTTGCACAACCTCATTTAGCTGCTGCTGCACCCGCAATTATCTGTGTTGAAGCTCACCGGAGATGAACACATACATGGCGTGCAGCTGCTCACCTTTCAGTTGTGCCACATCGAGGTCGACCGTAGAGCATGCGCAGACTTGCTCACACAAGATCGGGGGTACAACAGTGAAAGTCGCACCCAGGAGGGGCAGATCCGAATCTCCATCATGGTGGCCAATGTTGTGACTGTGACAGGCTGACTCGCTTGATTCTGCCTCACTTGATCCATGCTCGCCTAAAGCGTATCTGCCTTTAACTGAAAGGCGTGTAGTTCAGAATGCAAGGCTTCTACCACAACCTTCTGTTGTTCCTCTAGGGTAGCCCACCAGTCCTTGGAAGCAACAGCGACAACGTCTGCAATTTTCTCCAAGTCATCCTCTGTCAAGATGACCTTTGCTTCCATGTCGGGCTTAGTAGCTTTTCACTTCTTACTCTTCCCTTTGGGAGGCTCGTCTGTGCGCTTCGTACCGCGTGGGGACTCTGTGCCCTCCCCACCAAGCCCTTCACCCTCCTTATCCTGCAGGGACTCCTGCTCTGCCCCCTTGGTGGCATCTTTAGGGGCCTATTTTGTCGTAATTTTCTTCGTGGTGTGTACCTTGGTTTCCTTTGTTGTACTCGGTGGGATAGTATCCTTTGGGGCTGCGTCCTTGCCGAAGGTGCCTGCTGTAACCGGGGCGGATGACTTGAAGCCAATATTCCATGCCGAGGGCCAAGTTGTGACCAGTTGGTCGATCTCTACTTCTGTGGCCATATAAGGGAGGTTATATCAAGATTGATCTTTGCGGGCCCGAATCTGCATATTGTGAATGGTAACATGAAACTTTGCAATACCCTTGTACTTTTCATAAACCGCGAGAGACAAGCGCGGCCGGGAATAAATTTCTGCAGCCAGCGCACAATCGAACAACACCCAAAACACCTTATTTTCCTCCATGCCCTCTGGATCCTTTGAATCCCAAAGGTTCTCATACTGCGCACCTTCACACATATCGGGCTCAAGCTCTGGGAGCATCGCATCCACATGTGTCTCCCACGCCACCAAGGCAATCAACATCAACAACCAGGAGTAGAAAAATGCCTTCCCTTGGTCCTGCGCCTCGCGCACATTGTCTAGCAGCAATATTAGCAACCACCTACAAATATCCCCCCCCCCCCCCAACACAGGCTTATTGACCAAGTATTTTAAAGTTGAATGATTTGTGAACATCTTGAAGTGTCCACCTAATAGATAGTGCATGTATTTATGTAGGCATGCACCATTTCCAATCCTTCTCTCTCAGTAGTAGAATAGTTACGCTCCGCGCTAGATATTTTTCTGCTAGCAAACACAACCGGGTGATCGATGTCTCCTTCTCTGGGCTGCGCTAAGACAACTCCCAAGGCTATCCCTGATGAATCCATATGTACAAGGAAGACCTTCACCCAATCTGGAAAGATGAGAATAGGCGCAGTGACCATCTTTTATTTTACTATCTGAAAGCTCTTCTGACACTCCTCATCCCCAAAAAAGGATAGATCTTTCTTTAGCAGCTTCTCCATTAGTGTAGTGATCAATGCATACCCTTGAATAAATTTTTGGTAGTAGCCACTGTGTCCCAAGATGGAGCGCATATGTTTTTCAGTGGTGGGGACTGCTAAATTGATGATAACCACAATCTTGTTTGGGTTAACCATCAATCCCTGCTGACATACCACTTGCCCCAACAAAATCCCAAATGGTATGCATAATATGCATTTCTTGATGTTTAGCGAAATTTGGTGCTTCCTGCAGGCATCCAACATCATGCGCAGGTTTGACACATGCTTCTTTACTAATCCAAAAATTTTCCAATCATCAAAATAGACCTCCAGAAACTTATGAATGAATTATTTGAATACTGCTACAACTACGCGCGAGAAAATGGAAGGGACATTCTTTAGTCTAAAAGGCATGACAGTGTACTAGAAAGATTCCCACTCAGTCCCGAAGGTTGTCTTGTTGTGGTCTTCAGGTGCTATTCTGATCTGATATTACCTTGAAAACCTATCAGTGAACAAGTATGCTTCATGACCTCCCACATTATCCAAAATTTCATCAGAGAACAGTGTAGGGAAAGGATCATGTACACAGGCATCATTCAACTTGCGCAGGTCTACACAGATCCTTATTTCTCCTTTAGTCTTATTCTCTTGGACCACCATAGGGATTACCTAATCTGACTATTCTACCAGTTCAATGATACCTGCAGCTACCATATTATTTGTTTCCTCCTTGAATTTCTATTTATATTTAGGGCGTAGGTGATGGGGCCGCTGTTTGACAGGGCGTGCATCTGGCTTCAAGGTGTTCCTCATAACACCAATATCCCCGACAATCCCTTTTAGCTCAGAGAACTTTGTAGGGAATAGGTCCTGATATTCGGTTAGAAGCTTTACGATCTTTCAAACCATATCCTCATCCCAGTAATCCCCAATTTTTTCCATCTTGTGCTGCTCTTTCGTGCCAATGTTGACTTCCTTTAGTTCTAGTGGTTTGGCTACATCTACTTCCTTCAACAGAGGTCTTGCAACTGCACGTTCTCCTTCCGACATTGGGATAGTGATATTTTAGGGGTGCTCGTCGCAGTCTTCTAATGAAAAATTTCGGCAGTTGACAATATCCTGCATCTGCACATCCTATGCTGGCACAACACATTCTTGCCTATATAAGGACTCATCAAACACTAGAGTATCGATATATTGCAGGGCTTCATTGAGTTTCTCAGTTCCTCCTACTAGGCCAAACATCATCATGAAATCTTCAACCATTTTACCCCAGTGACAAGTGCACTAATGTAGCTCTGCATCCAAACGCCAGGTGGTGGGGATTGGTCCTAGGGCATAAATAAGTATATGGACCCATTCATTCCAAGTTTTTTCATTCCATACTTCCATCCAGATAGCTAGGTACTTGCGCAGATCCCCATGACTAGAGAAGAGTCATATGGGTGGGTTGACTGGAGGTTCAAATCGTAGGATCATCATTTTTTGGCATTCCTCCCATTCTTGAAAGCCTCCTTATGAGTCTCCCACCATCGCGCAGGGGTCGCGCGCATAGCCAAGTCAAGTGCCCAAAATCTCCATTCTTCAGGGACATCTACTTCAAATGCTATAAGAAAGTCCTTAACACTACTAGAACCATCGAAGTAGGGCATTTATCTTACCTCTGAGGAGATGCATCAGAAGTTCTTTGTGATCTTAAGGCATCGCAACATAGATACGTCATGCAACCGGTTCTGCTAATTTTCTATCTCTTCATATGAATCTGAGATGAATCCGCTGTCTTTTTCCCAAAATAACATGCCATCAACCGTAGGGTTGATCCAATCATCATCCCGGGCAGTGAGTTTGTAAATGTGATCAACATCCTCCTCCTCGTGCATCGGTTCTATATAGCGTTCACCTTTCGCTGGATCCATGGGGACTATTACCTGCGTACCCTTGTTTTCAAAGATCATACTTCTCCATTTCAAATTGATGATGCCTCCCATGTCAATAGCCCAGTCTAGGCCTACGAGCGTAGGGGAGGGGTCCACATCATCCACAATATGGATTACTTCAAAATATGCATAGACTTTAACTCCTACAATGTCTACCACGACCTTCGGAAATCGTCCTAGTGGAATGATCTTTTGTTGATTAGCCCTCCGCAACTGAATAGTGGACCATTCCAGCTTAGGTTCTCCCATCCTTTGCCAAGTTTGTTTGGGTAGGACATTGGCATCCGATCCTCAATCAAGGATGACTTGATCCATTTCATACTCTCCAATCTGCATAGTCATGCGAATCTCCTGACCAGTCCTTTTCTTGTTCTTATAAATCTTGTTCACCATTTTAACCTCCGTAAGTGGGGAAACCTTCTCTACGTAGCTATCTATCAATGCTTGGAGATTCTCCCTTGCCTTCTGGTTGCACAACGACTTCATACATGCCTTATGGAACGGCTTAACCACTTCATCTGCTTTTGGGTCTATCGAAGCTCTTGAGGTAGATCCTTCATCCTTTGCCATCTCCTTCCGCACTTCAATGAAGGTTTCTTTCTCCATTTTTAGATTGAGGCTTTCCTTTTTCTCAGCAACCCTCATGATCAATGGTTCAGTCGTAGCTTTTTCCTCAGCTCCTCCGGTGGCAACGCCGCTGCGCGTAATAAAATTGATACTAGGCCCATCGTCTCGTGGTTCCACCTTAACCCGTTGTACATTTTGCGTGGGTGTCAGCTGTTTTTCCTACATATTTGTTATCAGCACTGCTTTAATGACATGGTCGAACTGCCTGCAATATCTGCAAGATTGGCGCGCAGGGTTCGGGAAGTCTCTTGCATAGTGTCCCACATCCTCACAATTGTAGCAAATTAATTTCTCTTTTCCTCGACCTACACTTCCAAATCTTCCTCCTCCCCATACTCTTGCATGGGATCCTCCCCACCCTGAGGGAGAAAGTGGCAATGAAGGATCAACCTGCACCCTATATAGGATTCCCCGATCTACCATCAGGTTGAGTGTTCGGCCGTTTTGCTCGTCATGACCCACTAACGAGAAGAATTTGCACCACTGTTGTTTTAGCTCTGGAACATAGGCACCTAATCATGGGAAGTGATCTGTATCATGTTTTCCTGCTACCCAACAGTCGGCGCACCACAGCGTGGGGGTACTTGGTCCAGCCATATCTCTAGGGCATAGAGGACTTGGTCCCCTAGCCTACATATAATCTGACAACAAAGGGCATTGATCCTTAGTGAGGCCCAACACACTGCATTGTATGCACCAAACATTTGTGCTAGCTTCTTTACCCCGATCCCTTCACAAATTTTGAATTTCTAGGTGCATCGCTTCTAGCTGGCTCTGGATCTGTAGTGCCGCAAATTGAGTATCATCCCTTGGTGCAACTTCTAGCTTCATTGAAATCTCTAGGGCTTCTTCCTGGGATTCAATATTTTGCTGCCCCATAAGTCCACGCAAGTGTGGTAATAGCATGGCGGTAAACCACTCCTTGTGTTTTTTGTCCTCGTAGAAAAACCCTCCATCACTGATGACCTTCTTCAGTCGCTGGTCAGCTTCCCAAACGAACTCTATAGGTCCCTGTTTAATATCTTTCAATTCAACCACACATTGAGAGTAGGACTTAGGCTTCTAGAACTACTGCTTTAGGGAATCCTTAATGTCTTGTATCGAAGGATTTGCATGTTGACAAATGTATCCCATGAACCAATCCAAGGCCCTTCCTTCGAAGGCTATGGATAGCTACACTCTCTTGACATCATCATTATTAATATTCTGGGCAATACATATCAACTCTGCTACAAACCAGAATTGATCCATATCCTCGTCCCCCGCACCCTTAAAGGTAGGTAACTTCATGTGCGCAGCCATATCGTCTGCAGGTGGTGGCAGAGGTGGGGTAGGAGAATTCTTATCCTTACGTGGGTTCGACACTGGCATAGCCGGGGGACTGGTCTCTACGTGCACAACCCCACCCTGGTTGAGGTCAGGCGAATCCCTTAAAGGAATGTATGCTGATCTATCCCCTTCTTGATTAACCCAGTAGTATTTACCGCTTCGTTTCGTGCTCCCACTCTGGTCGGAGGTCAGTCACTTGGTGTGGCTCCACATGACACCCTTTTCACACAATAACATCTTAATCAACAACGACAATGTTTACATAACTTGCCTCTAAAACCCTTGAAAAACCTTAACTCGGCTTCAAAATAGGACACAAACTGATCAACTACAAACTCTTTTACAAATCCTCCCAAAACACTATCCACCTAATGATCTACAGTTCGGGTGATCTTGTTATCATCCTTCTCCAACCGTTGGATCAATTCAGGGGTCCACTATGTGACCTGACCGTCTTTCCAACAGGTCTGGAAATCCACCAACCTTGCCAGCCACTCCTCTAGTTTGTGTGCGAAGGTTACGAAGAAGATTTCATGAAGTTCTGTGAAAATGTACTTGTTTTCTACCCTTCGGCAGTCAGCTTCTTACTTTTATTCTCTTTTATGGCAAACTCTTGAATCTTCTTTTCAAACCAACCCTCGAGTTCAAACTTCAATGACTACCATTGACCCCGTTTCATTACCTGATCTCTCTCTCAAAATGCTCCCGTTCCTGGCAACGGAACCATTTGTTGGCTTGAGGGGTCTTGACCCAGGTTCAGTTTTTAAGGTTTGCCCACAAAACCCTATATACTAGCCCTTTCAGCAATGGCCTGCTTGAGAAAGTTAAGGTCTCACTCAAAGTAGTATGGGAGGGTGTTGGAACCAGGTTTTAGCACCCTGAGAGAGAGAAAGTTAATTGAAGTGGGTCCTTTCAGTTCTAATAGACATGCGTTGGAGAAGCCCTAACACAGAAACCCTTAACAATATATCGGCGGAATATCTTCAACGAATCTTATAAATCATCAGATAGTATGCTAACAGAAGCAATGAAATTAAATCTAACCAGATATATGCATTCATCCCATTTTTCAATATCGCATCCACGCGCGCATCAATAAATCATCAGTGTTCAGCAAACATATATGACTTTATAAATAACATAGAGCGCAACCAATAACCATAACACAAAATTACTCAACTTATCACAAAACCGTCTTCTCATTCATTAATATCCAGATCCAACGTACAAATTCTATTTAATAGCCCACACACACAGCCAACGGGGTCCGCACACAACAGGACTCAGGGTCTCCGCACACACAGCCAATAGGAGCCCTTACACAAACAATCAACTCAAAAGATCCACAAGTCTGTATCCAAGCTTGATCCAAAACTTAGCCTTTTTTAGACTCGATTTATCCATTTATTTATAACATATTAGCCTGCGCTACTCTATGGTCCGCAAAATATGGTTTGCAGACTCTTGGTCTACCCTTTGACCCATTACAATTCATTGGGGTTTTGACCCGCCCCAAAGCCCCTGCATTAGACTAAATATTACAAAATATTACAAAAAATGTTCCAAAATTGCCGTTAGGGGACCCTGCTCTAACACCCTCATTCAATTATAATGTGTTTTGAGTGAAATTTATTTTTTTCTTCATCTGCATGCACTTGTTTGTGTGTTATCTTTTAATGTAGTTTACCAATTTTTAAGTTGGGATTCGATAAGTGATTATGACAATTATTTATAGGCCTAGTTGCATGCTTTATACCTTATCTCTTTTGTTTGAATGAAATTTTATTGCATGTGTAGCCAAGTTCTATTCTTTTGTCTTTTGAGTCCTAATATAGATATTTGTCTCGATCATCATCACATTGTCGTTTCTCTTCCTAGCATGACTTGTTTTATTTCATTGGAGTGGTTTGCATATGTTTGTTGGATATTTTTTTTTATAGTGAGGGTGTGTACTTTCTTAATGAGTATATGTAAAAACTAAATACCCTTCTCTTATTTAGTTAGTTTTCATGAAACTGATAATTGCATTTTTTTTGCATGATTTGCACAACTATTGGATTAGTAAGAGTCATAATGTCACTTGTTCCATTTTAGACCTTTGAGTAATTAAAAACAAATGAAAGGAACACATTTAATTTAAAATTAATTAGAACCCTTTTCTTCATAACAAACTAACATAGAATAAAACTTAAGACCTTGTATTAATATTGGAGAGTTTAAAAAACCCAAACTAGAAGTCACTAGAAAGTGAAAAACAATTTACCACATCAAATACATGATGAAAAGATCCTCTAGCATAAGATTCAAGCATAAGGTAATGTTAGAGGCATGAAATGATATCCCCACTCCATTTGTTTCTAGTGTATGTTGGACTAATATGAATATGGGGATCTCCTAAGGGAAAGTTACGTATGAATAATCCCTTAGTTAGGTATTGAGCCTAGTTTCCCTACTCATGCCTATCCTCTTAACATGGGACTATTCCCTTTGGTCATTTGATAGTGAGGCAGTAGCCTTAGTAACATTATTTAAGGACCCTGAACTAGGTCACTATATATGGGAAGTTCATATGGTACTCCCGATAGATGTTGCATTACCATACAAGTACTCCTTTGATGTGAGTCCTTCTGCCACTTGTAGGGACACTTGTGCTAGTAAAGGTTTGTATCAAGAGTTTAGAACAATTTCTTTTTATATTTATACTAACCAAGGTTTTGAAGATATCATCACCTAAAATTTTTTTCTTGGTGTGACTGGTCATAGGTCATTGGAGTTTGCAAGCATGACCATTCACTGAAAGTCACTTTGTGTTATTCCTATGAGGTGCATCAACCATTGTAGGTGACTAGATTTGGATTTTACCTATTTTTATATTTCAAATCTTCCTTTTAGGTGGGTTTGTCATATTTTTTTTTAATCTTTGGTTGCTATTTAAGTGCATTGAAAAAACCCTCATTCACTTATAGTGCATTTGGGGTTAAGTTTGAGTATTTATTTCATCTACATGCACTTTTTCATGCACATTTTTTTATGATTTACCGATCAATATGTTGGGATTTGAAAAGTGACTATGGAATAATTCTTATAGGACTGGTTGCATGCTTGATGCCTTATCTCTTTTATGTGAATGCATTTTTATTACAAGTTTTAGCCAAGAACTATTCTGTTTTGATTTGAATTTTGAGTCCTGATATGGATATTTAAGGGCAATATATGTGGTATAAATCATCATATTATTGTTTGTCCTATTAGTGTGAGTTGTTTTATTCTAGTTATTTATTGAGGAAGAAATAAAATCCTTACATTTCATTCTACATTTAGGATAGGCTTTGGAGGATTTTGTTTCATTGGAGTGCTTTGCATATGTTTTTTGGAGCATCTTTTTTATTGAGAGAGTATGTGGTTTTTTACTAAATTGGAAGTAAAAAATAAATATCTTTATCTTCTTTAGTTAATTTTCATTAACACCAAAAAAAGTGCATTTTTTTGCATAATTTGCAGAATTGTTTCTTTAGTAAGAGTCATCATCACCTGGTCCATTTCTCACCTTTCAGTAGTCAATAAAATTTAAAAGGAACACATTTAATTTAAATTTAATTAAGTTCTTTTCCTTCATATAAATTAGGTCATTAGATTAGGTTTGGAGAGTAAACTCTCCAAGGCCATAAAACCAAAACTAGGTCACTAGAGAATGAAAATACATATATCATATCAAGCACTTGTTGGAAAGCTCCTCTAACATAAGATTCAAGCATGAGGTCACATTGGAGGATCATAGTGATATCCCCACTCCTTTTGTTTCTAGTATCTATTTGAATACAACACATGAAAAACCTTCCATTTCATTTGACATTTAGGATAGGATTTGGAGAATTTTATTTCATTGGATTGCTTTTCATATGTTTGTTGGAGCTTCTTTTTATTGAGTGTGTGTGTGTTTTTTTTAATGAATTGAAAGTTAAAAAAAAAAAATCTCTTTATATCCTTTATATAGTTTTAATTGACAACAAAAAATTTCATTTTTTGTGCATAATTTGCACAATTTTTGGATTAGTAAGAGTCATCATATCACCTAGTCCATTTCTCACCTTTGATTAATCAACAAAATTTAAAAGGAACACATTTAATTTAAATTTATTTAGGCTTTTTTGCAATTAGATCCTTGGATTAGGTTTGGAGATTAAACTCTCCAAGGCCACACAACCAAAACTAGAAATCACTAGAGAGTGAAAATCCATATATCATATTAAACACATGCTGGAAAGCTCCTCTAGCACAATATTCAACCATGAGTTCACATTGGAGGATCATAGTGATATGCCCACTCCTTTTGGTTATAGTTTCTGTTGGACTAATACACATATGAGGGTCTTCTACGGGAACAATTATCTATGACCAATCCTTTAGTCAGCCATTGGGCTTATTTTTTCTGCCCATGCATGTAGTGCTAACCAAAGACTATTCCCCTTGGTAATTTTATTACAAAGTGGTAGCCTTAGTAGGATTCTTTAAGGACCTCAACCTAGGTGACTATAGGTAGGAATTGCCTCTCGTACTTACAATAGATGTTACATCATCATATTAGTAACCCTAAGAAGTGAATCATTATGCCACTTGAGAGGAAACTCGTGCTTGTAAAGGCTAGTTGTATCAATAGGTTAGAATAACTATTTCTTGTACCTCTACTAACTCTTCTGGAGATTTTGTCACCTCAAAATTTACAATTTCAGGAGGCTCATTATATCCTTTGGTTTTATTGTTGTTGAATTTTACCTTTTTTTAGGTGTGTGCTCTATGGTCCTTGATATAGATTCAACCATAATATTTTTATTTATTTCATTTTAACACCTAATTAGACATCATGGACATCCAACTACTTCATCACTTACAAAGACACAATGTTCTTTCTCCTTTAGATGAAGAGCCACTAGCGACTCAATGAAGAGTGTCCACTTTTGATTATACACTTCTCTTAGATCTAGAAGAAAAATAGGAAAGTCCAAGTGGAAAATTTGAAATTTCATTACCACCTTTTAATACTCCCTTAACTAGACCTTTCAACCTTGTGCTCCAACAAGTAGACTAATTTGTTGACGACTCTTTCTTCCTCTTTAGAAACCTCCACTTCATGTTAAGTTCCATTTATTCATATGTAATTTTCCTAATACACATTGGTTCTATATTTTGGGAACACATTTGACATCATCTTTCCCTTCAACATTATTACTTAATATTAACATGCCCACTTCTTCTGGAAACCCTCTGATTTTTTGCAATTTCAAGGAATTGTTTATGAGTTGAACATTAGAGTTGTGAATTACAAAATAAAGTACAATAGATAATAGAATAATTATGCGCCAATAAGGAGGTGAAAGACCTAGCAATGGTGACAAAGAACTAAATATCAAATTTGCTGGTTTATTTGAAGCCAAGGATTTGGAGAAGTATCTAGCTTTTAAAGAAACAATGTATAAGTTACCAAGATAATTTTTGTAAATATTCATGATTTTTAGACAGATATATGTAGACCTTACTTCTTGTGAACCTTTTAGAATATGAATTATATAGAATATTAGTGAGCTATTTGGATGTGTCAAGACTTATGTTGAGAATATGATTCACACCTTTGGGGGTGCCTCTCTAACTAGTTTCTTGTTCATAGGTCATAAGACCTTGGCGGTTGTAAAAAATAATAAAAACATAAAAAGAGATTTGCAAGAGTGTATGGTAATAGCTTCGTCAAACATGACCCATGATGGTTCTTTTCCAAAACATGGAAAGACGAGTAGATTATAGTTTTATTAGTTATTATTATTATTATTATTATGAATGGTTGTATACATTATCAAGGATTAGCCAAGATTCGACAATGCTTTTTAATCTTGCAAAAGATTTTCCAAAGACTTTATATGTTTTATAATTTAGTGAAATATTTTACAAGATTTTATAATTTAGTAAAAAAATCATCAAAAAATTATATATGCATGTTATATTATTGATAAAACAACCAATATGTTTTCCTATGTATCATGGGGGTTTTCCCATTTATTATACATATAGATTTGGGAGGGTTTCTTAAATTTTTTCTTGGTGGGGTTCCAAGCCTTAAATTTTATATTGGAATTGGAGTCGTTCTACTTCTAATCCTTTTATAAGAAGTCTAGATATGTCTCACACTGATTTCTTGGTTACACCCAACATCCCAATGGGGACAAGACCTACTCCTCATATCAATGGGGACAGTAAATTTTTCCAGGGGTCAAAATTTCTAGGAGTTACCCATGCATTTGGAAGTAAACAATATTATAAGAGAAAAAATGCCTTCGAAAATTTCTTTGTCCCTGGGGGTGTTCCCTCTAGGGGTGCTAACTTTTTTGGGAGTTCCTTTTCGTTAGGGGTACACCCTTTTGGGTTATTCATTCTTTAGGTGGCATATGTTTGTTAACTAAAAGCTATTTTTTTGGAATTTCTTGATTTATCAGAATTGGAAAAATTAACTAACTCCCATATTTTTCATGATCTGATGTGGTGAACCATACTAGCCAAATCCCCTTTAGATATTCAAAAATTCGATGGAAAGCTAAGAGATAAATCAAATACACATATAACCACTTATCAATTGTGGTGTTCTTATAAATCTCTCATGGATGATATCATTCACCTACATCTCTTTTAGTATACCCTAAAAGGTGATGCTACCAAATGGTGTATATTGAACTTGACTAGGCATCATATTGTTACTTGAATTCTTCGGCTACAACGTTCTTAGCTCATTTCAAGCTACTTGTTCAATAAGATACTGGATACAACATATTGAAAAATTTCCATTAGAATTCGTCCACATTTCTTCTCACATTCATGAGTGGAGGAGATGGTAAAGGCTTATTCACACTAAGATCTTAGATGCCTTTTTATGCAACTAGTTCACTAGGTCTTTATTACCACATATAGAAAATATGTCACAATGGCTAGGGTGACAAAAAAATAATAGGCTATGCTTCTTGCACAACATCTTGATATGATCTATTCTCAATCAAAAACATTATTCCAAATTCTTTGTAAACATCAATTATTCTTGCTAATCCCAAACTTGTGCTACACAATGTTGTAGTTGGTTCTATATCTAGAGAAAGTGTGAATAAATTTCTTACAAAATTGGTTAAAATGGCCATAAAATCAACCTAACCAACCATGAAACCTATTATTCATCATGTCACAACCCCTACTCATAACTATGAGTTAAATTTTATCCATTCCATGTAGTTGAAAAATCCATAGAAACCTGGAGGGAAAAACAAGAATGGTAAGCACAAATATTATTCCTATGAGCATGGAACTTCTCAAATCCAAAACAATGACAATTATAAGAGAGAAAAAATGGAAGAAAAGGAATATGCACCCATGCAATATCTATGGGTAGAACCATACTCTTGACCAATTCCCTCAAATGGATGAAATTCACTAATATTTTAACCAAAAAAAAGCTCCCTAGTATACTATGGTTTTGAAAAATCCATTCCCACCACAACAACAACAAATGGTTGCTCAAAATCCTGCCCCTTTGTAAAAGGTAATTGTAGGTCACCTTGCCTAAGGAGGTGTGTCATCTAATGCAAATTTCTATATGATTTACAAGAGAATGTCTCTATCTACCTAAGCTCATGTTTACAAAACTCTCGAAAGTGCTATTTCCATAAGGATCCTCCTACCTCTGCATACCTTGATGGCCCTCTCCAAATAGAGAAGCCCATATTGAAATAGTGGCCCACCCTCCTAAATGTGTTTGAAAATCCACTCATAACACATGAGACACCGATAATTATAATTGTAGAAAATATCTAACACAACTATAATACCATGTAGAAATTATATAGAAACTCTATATCAATGGATTCAATACGATCATGTAATGTACTAAAACAAGATACTAAATCCTTCTACTATATTTGCAGAATATAAAACATGATCGCTCAATCACATGCAAGTAAGAGAAAGGAAATTATCAATCACACAACACAATATGTTCTTGGGGAAAGCACATGCTCAAAACCCTTCTATAATATATTGTACATAGTCAAAGAATCATGAAACAATACAATGCTTTCTCATACTGAGAAAATCTTGCATTATCCTGAGTATCTCACTCTGATCCTGCTCAAAACATTCTAGCAATTCTTAGGAAAAAATGACCAACACTTAGTCAATTCTTAGCCCCTCTTTAGTCCAGCCTTGCTCACGCAATCCCTAGGTAATTAATCCCTATTAAACAGTATAATTTACCTTCCTTGAATTTGAAATCCTTGTGGAGCCTTCCTCTGACTTTATAACTGCACCTGGGAAATTTTCCAAAAATAAAACTAATAGTTTACTTGTATTTAACTTTTTTCTCAATTGGGTTTCCATCAGAATTGACATGCATGCATCTACTAATAGTGAATCATCAGTTACTTGGTAGATCACTACTTGTGAATTAAATCTATTTTAATTCACTTGATATTCCACTAGCTCATCAGTCAGTTAGAACTAGTTAAACTGATTTTAACTCAATTAATGTGAGTTAACTGATGCCACTCACACCACACTAGTGCTACAACTGAAACTAGAGCCTATAAATAGTATAATAACTCTACATGCCTATCCTTTGACCCTAAACTCTAAATTATTGAGCTAACTAAGTATATCACACTTAGTTAACTATTACAAGTTGTTATGAGATAAGATTACAATTTACTTTTAATTTAATTAAGGATAATTAAATCAAAACCTTCACATGGTAACCATTTTCTAGATTTTGTTTCTGGATGCCAATTTCACTGTTTCTTGTTGAAAATTTCAACACTCCCTCTCAACAAGAAAGGAATCAATTTGTCCCAATCAGGTACCTTTGGAATTTACTACATGCAACACTGCTCTAGTGTTTTTCGCACATGCAACTCTCCTGAAACTGAATGGCCTCCAAACAACTGAATCAATATTATGTATCTGTCATCAGATTCTTCTGACTGCTGCTAGCTACTGCACATGTCTACTAGAATCTCTGTGCTTTTGTTGACATCTGCATCCATGCACTCTGCACTGCTACTAAATCTGATCTGCTCTCCAGTATCGGATACCTGTCACCCTTATTTCTGACTTCCCGACATCAAACTGCATCAATCTAACGATCCTTCCTGCTACTGTTGTGCGGTGGGCTCCTCATAGCCAGGTTCGATCCATGAGACACACCATCTCAATGGACCTTGCCCAAATTTCTTCTAGGGATTAATTCCGCACATCACCCCACCTCACACCTAGAGTTATTGCTGCATGTAATCCCTTTTCCTTTCTGGCTCGAAATTTCCCCTTCCTGTAGGTCTCTGATGGAGTGGAATCTTCCACTTGGCCTCCTCTCTGCTTCTTCAATTGTGACTACTCCACAACCTTCTGAGACTGTTTCTAAGGCTGAATGTTGAGAGATAATTTCTCCCTCTCAACCACCAAGTCATTAAACACTTATTTTCTCCTCAAAACTTTGCATTCATCCTCAACCTCGAGAGCATACAAGTTCTTGACTCTTGAACCAATCTTCTTCACCTATCCCGTGGATATGTGTTTAAGGAATACCTTTCATTTTCTAAACATCACCTCATAACCACTGTCTTCCAATACTACTATGGATACACGATTCTTCCTTAGGTCTAGAACATACAAAAAATCTACTAGTCTAAGAGGGGAGAAGACTCCATCTGAAAGGTAATTGTACCTATTACTATCACACTATACCTCCTGTCATCTCCAAACTCTATGTTCTGCTGGAGGTCTTTCTCCTCTGTGTCACTGAAGAGATCTGTATTCCCTGTCCTATGGAACGAGGCACCTCTGTCTAGATACACATGCATCCCATCGCAGTGCTGGCCATGCATGCAATGAGAGTAAAATCAAGCTTGAACTGTGAAGCCACTGCTTCACCCGCTGCAACTCCAAGCTCCTTCTTGCTTGCCTTCTTCTATGGACAATTCGAAGCATAGTTCCCATGCTCACGACAATGAAAAAATATGATCTTAGACAGGTCTCTCTTGCCCTCTTCGCCTTGGGATTTCTTTCCCTTGGACTTCTTTTGTTTTCCCACTAATGCGCAATCTTATTATTTGTTGGTGCTGGAGGTCTCGTCTTTGGTGCTCATCCTTATCTCTTCTATTACCGAATCTGACCATAGTCGCTCCAAATCTGGTAACTTCTCCCTCCCATTCACAGAATCTTAGTAACTATGCCAGCTCTTGGGAAGGCCTAGAAGTGCTACGTTCACCAAGTCATGATTGGCTACGGTCACACAAACACTTCCAAGCTCATATTGACATTGAGTGAACTTCGCCAAGTATGTTGGTACCATGTCGCCCTCCTCCTTCTTGATATTTTTTAGCTTGTCCTTCAGTGGCAACTTCCTTTGGTTGCCGCTGTTCTGAAATAGATCTGTCAAGGCCTTCCACATAGCATATGGAGTCGCCTTCCCATGGAGACCCAAGACAATATGATCTCGAACTCCCTCTAACAATATCCTCCTAGCCTTTTCTACCTTCTTCTGCCATGCATCAATAAGTTGGGAATCTACTACTGTGGGATTGGAAATATCATTATCTATGAATTCCTTCAACTCATTTTCCTCCAACAATGCCTCCATCCTATCCTTCCTTGAAATATAATTCGAACTTCCCTCGAGTGCATATTCGAGTCTCGAGCCATTGAAAGACATATTGATCCACGTCTATCTCCAAAGAAAGTATCTGGAAATTTGAATATGTTCAACACAAACTCAATTTCTTCTCCACTATTGTGATTATTGGCGCTTTGATACCATGTAGAAAATCTCTAACACAACTACAATACCATGTAGAAATTATATAGAAACTCTATATCAATGGATTCAATACGATCATGTAATGTACTAAAACAAGATATCGAATCCTTCTATATATTTGCGGAATATAAAACACGATCGCTCAATCACATGCAAGTAAGAGAAAGGAAATTATCAATCACACAACACAAGATGTTCTTGGGGAAAGCACCTGCTCAAAAACCCTCTATCATATATTGTACATAGTCAAAGAATCATGAAACAATACAATTCTTTCTCATACTGAGAAAATCCGCACTATCCTGACTGTGTCACTTTGATCCTACTCAAAACTGTCTAGCAATTATTAGGAAAATTTGACCAACACTTAGCCAATTCTCAGGCCCTCCTTAGCCCAGCGTTTCTCACGCAATCCATAGGAAATTAATCCCTATTAAATAGGATAATTTACCTTCCTTGACAGCGCAATCCCTATGGAGCCTTCCTTTGACTTTATAATTGCACCTAGGCAGTTCACCAAAAATACAACTAATAGTTTACATGTCTTTAACCTTTGTCTCAACTAGGTTTCCATAATAATTGACATACATGCAAATATTAATAGTGAATCATCAGTTACTTGGTAGATCGCTACTTGTGAATTAAATCTATTTTAATTCACTTGATCTTCCATTAGCTCATCAATCAGTAAGTACTAGTTAAACTGATTTTAACTCAATTAATGTGAGTTAACTGATCCCACTCACACCACACTAGTGCTACAACTGCAACTTGACCCTGTAAATAATAGAATCACTCTACATGCCTATCCTTTTACCCTCAACTTGAAATTCTTGAGCTAACTAAGTCTATCACACTTTGTTAACTATTACAAGCTGTTATAAGGTAAGATTACAATTCAATTTTAATTTAATTAAGGATAATTAAATCAAAAGCCTCACATGGTAACCATTTTCTGGGTACCATTTCCTAGATCTTGTTTCTGGATGCCAATTTCACTGTTTTTTGTTGCAAATTTCAACAATAATTAGTACTATTATTATTATTATTACTTATTTATTTATTTGATTTGATTTTATATTTGATATATTTATTTAATTTATTTGATTTGATTTTATATTTTATTTATATAGAATTTATAATAAAAACATAATCAAATTTAAAAAATAAAAAAATAAATAAATAAATAAATAATAATAATAATTTTCCTATTCTAGTCAAACTAGCCGTTTTTCCAATGACTAGTTGGAGCAGTCCTGTTCTACTTAAACTGGTTTCCTGATCAGATTTCTCATCTTGTCCTGATGATGAACCACACTGGCTGGTTCGAAACACGTCGACACAAATTTCTTTTATGTGATTTTCACCAAATTTTTTTTACAAACAATAATATTATGAAAGAGTTGGTACCCTTGTGGGACGATTGAGTGGTTGGTAGAATAGGATATTATCCCCTCCACCCGGTTTCAAAGTGGTTTCAAATCCCACAAAGGGACATCTTTGGCCTGTTGTGATAAGGCTTAAGGAGTAGGATCCCACACCATCATGAAGTCTCTTTCTAAGTCATAAATCACTACTAAATATTGATTCAATTTTCGACGAATTTTCATCTTTCTTGCAACGCTTATTTGTAGTTATAACGATAAAAAAAAAATTCGCAAAATATCGATAATTTTACATTTGTATTTGCAATGTCTCAATCAAAATAATTTTGACAATATTATCACTGAAATTCCAAGGGAAATAAAACTTGTTTCTACCATTAAAACTTGCATCAATAGGTTGACGTAAAATTGACATAGTTACAAACTTTAGGCATGGGAAAGGTCGTCGAAAGGAACATCTCAATTCCAACATCTAGACAACCTCTTTGTGACAGTTACGTGATGTTTATCCATGGGAAATGTCATTGCAAGATATATGGACCCACTAATTCTAAAAAGTATGTTGCAACAAGCATGTCGTAGTTGCTGCATCTACATTGTGGGAACACTTATCACACGAATTAATTCTACAAAGTATGTTGCTATGACTATCTCATATTTGCGATGTTTTTGCCTTGGGAAGTCCTGTCACGAGACTAAAGATCCCACTAATTTTACAAAAATATGTTGCAAATACAATGTTGTAGTTGCGATGTTTAGGCCTTGGGGAATCAATTATTTTACAAAAAATGTTGCTATGTACAAGACGTAGTTGCAACATTTGTGTCGTGGGAAATTCAATCGCAATACTGATGGCCCCATCAATTTAACAATTTTTTTTGTGATGGTTAGAAGGGTGTCACAATATCGAGGAAGTTGATCGTTAAAAAAAAAATTTGAAAAAAAAACAGAAAGGAGCCTTGTTATATGCATACTAATTTGAATTATATGTAGTGCTTAAGACTATAGATCAAGAGATTCTTCCACCAAATAAATTTAGAGTAAGATTTAGTGAAGATCCATCATATATCCGAAATTGACTATTAATACGATGGGTTGCGACACCGGTCTCTTGGTTACACGTTAAGGGAAGAGACCTACCGCACTATTGTTTCACAAAACTACTGATAATAGATCCAATGTATCCTATTATATTTGACACCAACATCATCAGTCCATGTCATCCATCAACTTGTCACTTCACATCAACCCTGTACATCTACATACTTTTATAGCCAAAATATCACATATGCTGCAAGTTTGATTTAATGCACATTCTCTCGACTAATTTGATCACAACATTATGGGAGAGTATGGATTTAATTCGATTGTACTACTGCGATATTGCCTCATATTATTTATGCACAAGTGATCTCTACATGGAAGTTTGAGATTTATTATTACAAGTTGGCTCATGTCAGCAATCAGATGATGTTTGTTGCCCCCATCAGTGTGCCCATTCTCCCTACAATTTCTATCAGTTATTTAATATGAAATTCTCCACGGATGTCTGCACCTACAAGAATTTCAAGGGAAATAATATTTCCCATAATTGACCCCTTGTATATTTATTATGAAACCAACTCACAAAATAGAAGAAAATATAGATCAGTGACTTAGAAATCAGCCTCTTCGAGGGGGAAACCTCCTTTACATTACATAAATTAGAAATTCTTGGATGATACAAATGAAAAAACCTCCTTTCTATATATAGGAGTCCAAGGGGTCACAATATACTCCTAGCCAACATAACAATAACAATGTAAGGGCACACAAATAGAAATAGTGGGCTTCTATGGGGCATAATAATAACAATATGGGGACTACATGAGAACAACAATAAAATTAAAGGGGATACACTAGTATTATAGGGACCTAGCATGCCCCTCTCCTTACAAAAATTGTTGTCCTCAACGCTTGAGTAGTTCTGGATGCTTCTGTATAAAATTCTCATCCTCCCACGTCGAATATTCATCGGGTAAGTTCTTACACTTGATTAGATACTCTGAAATTGATCGATTTCGTAGCTTTCGAGTTCTTATTTTTGTGATTGCTTCAAGTTCCAATATTATTTTTCCTTCCTCGCCAAGTTCTAGAAATATTGTTTGAACTGGGAGCTTGTCACCTATAACCTTCTTTAAGCACGAAACATGGAAAACTGGGTGCACTCGGGAAGATGCAGGAAGCTCCAATTTGTATGCCATAGTACCAATATTTTGCAACACCTTGTAAGGACCATAATACATTGGTGATAATTTATTATCCTTCTTAGCTTGCTTGAGGGACATTTGTTTGTATGGTTGTAGTCGTAAAAATACCCAGTCATCTAAATCAAAACTTCTATCGCTGCGATGTTGATATGCCTTTTGTTTCATTCGATTCTGGGCCAAAGTGAGGTTATCCTTTAAGAGTTGGAGAACTTGTTGTTGATGCTTGATGTGATCTTCCAGTGCTTGAACCTTAGAATTTTCTCTTAAATATGATGTGATGGATGGTGGGTGATATCCATAAAGAGCCATAAATGGGGTCATTTTTGCTGCAGTATGGAAGGAAGTGTTATACCACCATTTATCCAAAGGTAACCACTTGACCCATTGTGTTTTTTTATCATATACAAAGCAACGAAGATATCCTTCCAAACATTTGTTCACTATCTCAGTTTTCCCATTAGATTGAGGATGAATGATGAGATATAAGCTAATTGAGTACCCAAACAAGAAAATAATTCCTTCCAAAAATTTCCTGTAAAAATGGGATCTCTGTCACTTAAAATAATCTTTGGGTTTCCATGTATATTTTGAATTGTTTCCATAAATGCAGTAGCAACTGTACTAGCTTTAAATGGATGAGATAATGCACACAAGTGTGCATACTTGGTAATTCTATAAACTACCACTGTGATGATAGTATTTCCTTAAGACTTGGGTAAACCTATGATAAAATCCATTGAAACCTCCTCCCAACGTTGACTTGGAATGGATAAAGGTTGTAACAAACCTGGAGTCTTAATTGTCTCAAATTTATTGTGTTGGAAAACCAAACATTCTCCCACAAAATTTTGAATATCATATTTAAGGGCATCCCAAAAAATTTCCTTATTGACCCTCTAGTAAGTTTTTAAAAATCCTGAGTGCCCTCCTAAGGGAGAGGTGTGTAATTCCAAAAGAATATTTTGTTTGAGTTTGGAATTTTTACAAAGATATAAGCGATATTTGTACCATAATGAATAATTTTTTCAGCTAAATGTTTCATATGTACTGGGATCTTGCTACAACTTTTGAATGAGTGTCCACACCTCTTCATCATTCTTCCATTCATCCCTTTCTTCGTTTATCCACTCAGGTTGGATAATAGAAATGGCACAAAGAAATGCTTCCACATCCTCATCCTTTATTGAGAGTGCATTCGAAACAACATTTTGCGTCCCTTTTTTATAGATGATTTCAAAGTTATAACCCAACATCTTTGTGACCCATTTTTTATACTCTTTTGAAGATAATATTTGTTCCAAAAAGTATGTAATACTATCATGATTTGTTTTTACCTTGAAGTGTCTTCCCATTAGGTAAGGTTGCCATTGCTTTAGCTCATGTAGTATTGCAAACATTTCCTTCTGATAAATAGATTTTTGTAAATACTTTCCTTTGACTGGACGACTTTCATTTCCAATTCCATTTCATTTCCTGAGGCACCACATTCCACAATAAATGTTTATGTGAAGTTTGGCATAGCTAAGACCGGTTCTTGACACATTTCCTCTTTAAGATGTTCAAAGGCATTAGTTTCTTCTCGAATCCAAGAAAATGCATTTTTCTTCACTAATGATGTTAGAGTTTCCAATATTCTCCCATAATTCTTAACAAAATTTCGATAATACCCTGTTAACCCCTGAAATCCTCGAAGATGCTTTATGGTTGTGGGGTTTTTCCATTCCTTAATGGATTTAATTTTGTTAGGGTCTACCTTAACACCCTCATGAGATACAATATGACCCAAATATTCCACCTCCTGTACTCCAAAGAAACATTTGGAGGTTTTTTCATATAATTGTTTCTCCTCCAATAGTTTGAGCACCATGTCAACATGTTGAACACGATCCTTCCAATACTTGCTGTATATTAGTATATCATAAAAAAGTACTAACAAAAAATTTCTAAGGAAGGGTTATAAAATGGAATTCATCAAACCTTGAAATGTGGAAGGTGCATTAGAAAGGAAAAAAGGCATGACCAAAAATTCATAATGACCATCATGAGTTCTAAATGTTGTTTTCGGAATGTATTCAATCTTCATTTTAATTTAATGATATCTAGAATGAAGATCCAAATTGGTGAAGTAAATTTTTCCATGTAACTAATCCAATAATTCATCGATGACAGGGATGGGAAATTTATCTTTAATATTGAGCTTGTTGATCTCCCTATTATTCGGACACATACACCATGATACATCCTTCTTGTGCACCACTACTAATGGAGAAAAGAAAGAACTTTGACTAGGTTGAAGTATACCTCCCCTTCAGTTTTTGCTTATTTTTCAACATCTTGGGCCTCCTACCCTTCAAGGGTACCTTATCTCCTTCCCCCATGACCTTCTTCTCTTTCTGTGACACATCTGGAGTTTCCTGTAGCACTGACATATTTTCCTGTAGAAAAATCTATTTTTCCTGTAACAAAACTTCCTTTGCTTGTTGTCCCTTATTTTTTTCTTCCTGAAGGTCTATGGGGGTTGGTACTTGTTTGAGGGATGCTAGCCTTAGAGAATGTCTCCTCATATAGGTCACATGTGTCTTCTCAGGTGATGTGACCTCTTCAATTTTTCCCTCTTCCAGGCTTATTTCATCTTTCTTCTTGGGCGACTCTTCAATTGTTATTGGGATTTTGGTTGGAGTTTGGGGTCTCCCTTGCTTCACCCTAGCACTCTTTCTGGTCTTGAAATACATGGGGGTCTTTATCTTCCTATTTTACTTCACTGGTGTGCTTAGGGTGGCTAAGGCTGCAACCGCTTCTTTTTTTGCGGTTCCGGGTGATACATTGGTTTGTTGGGGAGAGATGTCAGTGCTTAGCATGGGGTAAATATATTTTCCTCTCTTTTCTTTCATTTTATTTATTTCTCTTGCTCTTCCCCCTCCTTTTCATCTCCTTCTCCTTTTTCATCTTTCTCTTCCTCCTCCTCTTTTACTTCCTCTATTTCAAGGGTTTCTGTGTGTTCTGCTTCTGCCTCCATCTCCTCTTCTTCCTCTGTTCCTTCAATCTCTCCTTCTTCTTATTTCATACCCCTCTCTCCATTACTAGAGGAAGAGGTTTTCCCAAGAGTGACAACTTGTGTCCCTATGAATGATTCCCTATCCATATCTATGAATGTGGACCAAGGTACATGGATGTTAAACCTATTGAGAGCATCTCCTACTATAAGTTTGATGAGGCCACGATGAGCTAAGTGTTGATACTTCCTTTCCCTCACTCTCTGGCTCATGTCTCTAATGGAATGTAGGAGGAAGTATGGAATGCTTAGTATTTTCTCTAGTGGAAGATCTCCTTTGAATCTAAGCTCATGTAATAATATGAAGTGGTATCCGTAAACAAAATTGAGTCTTACCTCACAGGAAATGTATTTCATGATTTGATATGCCACTTCATCCCATGGGTAAGGGAGGCTTTCCATATTTACTCTATTTTAATCCTCAATATACTCCTCATCAGGAAAAAAGAAGCTCTTTTTAGATGAAATGCTAGACAATATATCTGTTCTGTTCCACTTGAATGCTAGAGGCAAGGTTGTGACTCTGCTAATCAATTTAGGGGTTATGCTAATGGCTAGTCCTCTAACCACAGTGGTGGCCCTATCATCTTCTTTTGAGTTCAAATCCACTGCAAATTCCTGAGCCACTTCATCATTAAAGCCCTTGATGAGCTCGAAGAATCCTATCCACTGACGACTTCTAAAAATATCAACCACCTCAGGGTGTAATATAATTATTTTGATATGTGTGGGCTCCCTTTTATTAGAACCTCCCCCCATTTTATGACTGTGTTATGGATATGGCTAGGTGGTTTTTGTCTTATAACACTGGTGATATGGGACCTAAAAACTAAATTCAACATGAACTCAAAATTTCTTGACCCTACTTCCCTCAACAACCTCTTAAATTCTGAATTATTGTTGTGAGTGTGTAAAACATTTTCATGAAAAATTTCATAACATGGTGGGGTGACATCCACTTACCTCTGCATTATATTTTTTCTTTCTTGGGAAATGGTGGTGTTGGGTGTCAATACCATATGTGAGTGGCTCTTATGGAAATTCTGATCACTGTGCAACCTTCCTGTAGATTTCCTGTAGCATCATCAGAATTCCTGTAGCACGGGATTGCATGCAAACTTTGATCTTGGTGCGACATTGTTTAATGGCTCCTTTCCCTCTCTTTCTCTATATCTTTTTGAAATGCATAATGGAATGAAGGAGGGTGAGCCAAAGCAAAATTTTATTTCAAATTGAGTGGACTTGGAGCGGAGTGGTGATTTGGATTTGGCACAAGGTTTCCTTTTTTAGACTGTTGGCCCCACTCGAGCAAATCATTTATACCTACCTTGGAATCACCTCCATCTCCTCGTGATATATTTATTAACTGATTTGACATCCTAGGTGGCATGCAAAACTCCACTTCTCCTTCACTTTAACTTTAAAGGTGTGGCCAAGTTAAATGGCCAACTTTTTTCCTTTTTAACTCTCTATCCTCAACATTAATTAATTTTATAAATTTGATGCGTAGCGAGAGGGTGAGGGAGCCATACCTGAGGCTACCTGCTGTTGAGGAGTTGTAGAATTCTTTGATGCAGGGAGCTAGAGTTTGGTGATAGCCATCAATGTATTTTCTTTGCAGTGTTTTTTTTAGCATATTTTCTTCGTGGGAAACTTATTTTTGAGTGACCTACTTATTATTTTTGTTTGCTGATTCTTTTTTGCAGGTGTTGCATGGAGATCCTCAGGTGTTTTTGTTGGTTTGTCCTTCCTCCTGAAGTCCTCTGGTGATCATCTTGAGTCATCTTCATCAACCACCTCTTGCATTTTTGGCTTTCCGTGACATGTACAATATTTCTACAGGAAGTGGTCATCTTCCCGTAGGAGTCCCATTTCTACTACTTTGGAGCTCCACTTAGCTGATAAATTAGAAGAAGGAGTGTAGAGATGTTAGGGATGGAGTTATGGAGTGAATGGAGTGGTTGAGAGATGAGGGTAGAGGCCCTGTGTACGAGTTTAGCTAAAATATCTCACAGTGGAGAAAGAGAGGGTTTAGTGAGTGAATACTTATGCATGGAGTGGAGTGATGGTTAGGAGTGGTAGATATGGGTAAAATATTTGTTTTCATGTATTCCTTAAGGGTTAGGTGTTCCCGAGTGAGATTTTTCTCTCTTGTATGACTTTCCTATAGCAGTACATGGTTTCCTGTAGCACTACAGGAAATCATGTAGCAACCTACATTTCCTGTAGCACTGCAGAGAGTGAGAAAACATGGGGTGTTTTTCTCACCTGGAGGGGGAAATGGATGGATGGATGAATACTGGGGTTGATTATGGAGTAGGTAGGTAGAGGAGAGAGGGAAGAGATAAAGAATGCTGCTCCTCTTTGTCTCACTGTCCTTGATCAACAACTTGCAAAAAAAAATAGGTGAGTGCATAAGTGTTGTTTCATTTTTCCCTTTTCTCTATGTCCCCCCCCCCGCTTTTTTTATATTTTTTTTTAAAGACAGGTGGGATGCCTCCAGAGAGGTTTTAAACCCACCATCCTTCCTTGGGCGCCTCATAGAGACTTTCACTCGAGGTTATTTTATTTTTATTTTTAATGTTTTCCTTTTTTCCTTTTTTTTTTGCTTCAGGATCACCTTATAGAGGTTTTCAACCCAGGAGTTGGCCTTGGATGCCTCAGAGAGGTTTTCACCCATCCCTCTTCATTTTTTCTTTTTTCTTTTTCTAGGAAGGCGAGGGACTAGAAACTATGGAGCTCCCAATGACATTCACCTCCTTGTTTATTGAATTGTTCAACTTAGCCTTAGACTGGGGCTTCTTATACATTTTTAGCTTGTGAACATTGACAAGCAGGGGGATCCCCTACTCATCTATGGTTTTGATATGAACAACCCCATTTTCATGGGAATTTTCTACTTGATAAGGTCCTAGCCACCTTTTCATCATTTTTCCTTTGAATTCATTGAATTTGGAATCATAGAGAAGCGCCCAATCTCCTTCTTGAAATATCTTTTCTTTGATGTGCTTGTCATGCCAAACTTTCCTTTGCAGCTGAATTACCTCTTTGTGAAGGAGGGCCTGCATTATGAACTCATCCAAACCATTTAGCTATGAAAACCTTTCTTTTTATGCCTTTGTGATGTCTAGGTCTAATTGAGCTGACATTCTCAGGGTGTTGTACTCAAACTCAACAGAAAGAAGAGATTTCTTCCCATAAAATAAATCAGATGGAGTAAAACCTATGGTGTTATTCCAAGAGGTATTGTAAGCCCAAATGGATTCCACCAATCTATCTTCCCAATATTTTTTTCTGCTACTCACAACCTTGTTGAGGATGTTCTCCAAGGCTCTATTTGTCACCTCCACCTGGCCATTTGCTTGAGGATGATAGGTCGTGGAAGTCTTGTGATTTATCTCGTGCCACCTCAAGAGGTTTTCAATGAGATGAGATTTAAATTGAGACCCTTGATCAATGAATACCTCTATGGGGTATCCAAACTTGTAGAACACATTCTCTCTCAGAAACTCAACTACCTTCTCTTTTGTTTCCACTTTTACAACTCTTGTTTAAACCCACTTGGTCAAGTAGTTTGTGCAGACTATGACATACCTTTTCTTCCTGGATGGTGTATCAATGGGTCTAATGAAGTCCATGCCCCACTTGTCAAATGGCTCTAAAGCCACCTGAAGTTGCAAGGGAATTTCATCCCTCAGTGTAGGTCTCCCCATCCTTTGTCACTGATCACATCTATTGGTGTATCTCCTAGCATCTTGGTGGAGGGTAGGCCAATAGTAACCTGCTTTCAAAGATTTAAATGTTTTCCTCTTAGCAGCAAAGTGCCCCCCATAGGGACAATCATGACATGCCGAGATGATGTAAAAAACCTCCTCTTCTCTCACATACGTTCTAAGAATTTGGTCAGGACCCAACTTGAATAGATTTCCACCAATCCAGGTGAAAGGGGTGATTTTACTGATAATCTTGCTCTTCTCCCTGGATGAAAGGTGTTAACACTGGAAAACCGTACAAGCAAAGACGACATTATTTAATGTTAGGCAGAGGGATTTACAGGGCTGAGAAACATTAGAGAATATGGAAAGTATTTAAAAATCTCTAAGGTCTAAGGAAAAATCAAATTTGAGCAATTCATAAATGCTTTTGCATGCATAATCCTTCGTGAAGAACGCCTTTGCGCGCCTTTTGACCCGAAATGCGCGTAATCCTGGGAGTGGCAAAAGTCACTTTCCGAGACCACAAAAAGCACACTCCAGGACAGTGATTTCACACTTGAAGCTGCCTAAGGACAGCCACCCAAAGCCTCCTTAGACATCAAGGGAGCACACAATGGAATAATCCCCCTCTTTTGGGTCACCATCCCCAATGTACCAAGAGAGGGAAGGAAGATTTGAATTCTCCTATATAAGGCCACCAAGAGATGAAGAACTTGAGAGCACATTTTTATGTTGGCCAGAATTTCCCAAGCAATACCAATAGTGTGTGATCCGGAGCTGAGATAGACGACACTCAATTGTTGGCCATCCAACAAGTCCAGTCCACCGCAGTAGAGAGAGGGATACTTTACACCGAAGCATGCTTGGAAGTAAAGACATCCTTGCATCGAGACTTAGAACCCATGCTCTAAAGGCCCTTTGGCAAGAGGGTTAAAGTTTCATCCTCATTTCCTACCAGCACTCAATAAGAGGGGGCGAAAGAGCCACCGTTTGGATTATTGCAGTTGTTTGACTTTATTCGGAGCTTTTTTTTTATTTGTTTTAGTTTTAGTTTATATATGCATGCTATTTCTCTATCTAGTATGTTTATGATTCTAGCTTGTTCCACTAACTTTCTTGAATCCACTTCTTTTTCTGCCCATGACCAATAACTTAAGAGGGTAAACCACACCCCTTAAGTTGGTGTGATTTCGTACATGTGTGCACAAAAAACACTAACACAAAAGGTTCGAAGGGAAATTTTCAACAACCAAGTAGTTAACTATGTCAGCAAACCAAGGAGAGATTGATTAGATAGCGAATAGTTGTTCATACGGAAGTTGATCATCTACCATCCATTCCTCACCTTCAGGTAGAGTTATCCTAGATAAGAAATCTACAACAAAATTCTCCTTTCCTGGTTTATCAACAATTGTTAAATCAAAGTGTTGTAATAACAAAAATCATCTAATGATTCTAGCATTAACATCAAGTTTATTCATTAAATATTTGATGGCTGCATGGTCAGTGTGTACAAAGGTATGACAACCAGTAATATAATGCCTAAATTTGTTTAAGGAATAGAAAATGGCTAGAAGCTCCTTTTTTGTGACAGTATAATTAATTTAATCTTTGGACAGATTCTTGCTAATGAAATAGATGACATAGGGTAATTTTTCTTCTAACTGCCCCAAGGCTTCCGGCAAAGATTTTTCTGATGCATCTATGTGAATGTGGGAAGGAAGAGCCCAATTTAGACCTCGAATAATGGGGCAAGTAGTTAGCTTTCCCTTAATGAGCTTGAAAGCTTCTTGACAGAGAAGAGACCAGAAAAACTCAAGATCTTTGGCCAACAACCCAAATAATGGAAAAGCCACTTTGTTGAAGTCCTTAATGAACCTCCTATAGTAGCCAACCAAACATAGGAAACTTATGACATCTCTCTGATTTTGAGGAACATGAACCCTTTTTATGATGGTGATTTTGTTTGGGTCTACCTGTATTCCTACTTGTGATATTGAGTGGCCTAGGAGTATCCCTTCTCTTTTTAAGAATTCACACTTTTCCGGACTTAGGGATAGATGCATTTCAATGCACTTTCTAAACGCTTTTCCCAAATTGGAGAGAGCCTCCTGGAAATCATACCCATAATGTTTGAAATTGTCCATGAAGAATTCGACAGAGTCATGGACTAGTTCAGAGAAAATTCTCAAGACTGCTCTCTAGAAAGTAGTAGGGGCATTGCACAACCCAAAGGGAAGGACTCTGTATGTGAAAGTGCCCTAGAGATAGGTGAAAATAGTCTTGTCTTGGTCCTCAGGGCTAATTTGGATCTGGTTATACCCACTGAACCCATCTAGGAAAGAAAAAAACTTCTTCCCTCCAAGGCCATCTAGGACTTGATCTATGAAGGGAAAGGGAAAATGGTCCTTTTTAGTGGCCTTGTTTAGCTCCTAATAGTCAAAAAAGGTTCACCACTTTCCATTCTTCTTTGGGACTAGAACAATAGGAGAAACCCACTCACTGTATGAGATGGGATAGATGAAACTTGCATCCAATAAATTTTGTAGTTCATTGTTCACTATTTCCTTTAGAGCTGGTTTCATCCTCCTTTGGGGCTGGCGCACATGATTGCATCCTTATTTAATAAAAATATGATGTTTTCACACTCAGGGATGCATCCATTTCATATCTTTGTAGTCCCAAGCGAATGCATCAAGGTTTTATTTCAATAGTTGGCATATATTCTCTTCTTCTTTGGCTATGAGGGATGAGTTAATCTTCAAATATTTTGATGGGCCAAATTCCATAGCCTTCGTGGTTCTAGAGGTTGAATCAACTGAGTACATCTCCATCCAAGGGTATCTTTCATATTCTTTGACTAGGTCATTGAGTGGAATGTCACTGGGGGGTTTTTTTTGAATGATGTGGTCAATGAGCTCATCCTCATCAGGTTCCCCCCCTCTAAGAACAATATATATAGTACAAATGGGGTAGGGTGTGGTACTGTATACTTCATAATATTCTTCTTCTTCATCCTCCAACCGCAAAGGTAGTGCATGGTCAATGGAAGGTTGGGTAGGAGGATATAATATTAGTTGTTTAGACAAGGGCCCATTCTTTATAGTCATGTTTCCAGCCCTACAGTTGATATAAGCATTGGTAGTGGCTAACCAAGGTCTTCCTAAAATGAGAGGATATCCATTACTTTTTTTTTTGGTTGGAGGACCAAGAAATCTATATGATACTCCCAAGAGTCGATTGAGACCATAACATCCTCAACAATTCCTTTCGTAGCTACTATGGACCTGTTTGCAAGTTGCAGAGTAGTGGTGGTCTTTCTCAAAGTTCCTTGGAGATTGAGTTTAAGCATAGTTTCCTTGGTCATCGCATTGATGGCAACCCCGAGATCAATTAGAGTATTGGGTACTATGACTCCATTGATGTGTACATTTACTACTGGACTTCCAAGGTCCAGGTACTTTGGGAAGATCACCCTTCCCAACATTAAGTCAGACAATTGTCCCACTACATTGATGGTGGGGGTGTCTTTCTTCTTTCTCCCAGGTTTCTTAAAGAGTTTTTATTTAATGAGTAGGAACATCCTTAACAGCCTGGAGAAGGGGTATTTTCAAACACAAATTTTTTACTTCTCTTAAAAGTTTAGTCTCTTCCGGGGTGTGTTGGCTAGAGTAAATTAGATGCTCAAGAAAATGAGGCTATTGGATTTAAGTGTTTCTTTATTCCTTTTCCAACTCAACCTCTATAAGTGGAGATGGAGGATTATTGTTTGGTAGTACTCTTCCCGACCTGAGGTTGTTCTCATGTATCTCCACATCATAAGCTGGATAGGATGTTTCCCCACTGTAAAACTGATGTGCCTGATTGTTGTTTGGGTTTGGATTGGGCTGTGTAGACATCTGAGGCAAATTAGGTGGAACAGAATGGGTGAGATGAGTTTGAGGTTGGGGTGGAGGCTGTAAAGTAGGTGGTTGATTGTGTTGGGGCCTCCACCTTTGTGATCGGTTGCTCCACTGAGGTGGTTGAGGAACATACTGCCAGAATAGTTGGTTCATAGGCTGAGGGTGATATCGTGGGTTGTAAGGCCAAGTAGGAGGTGTAGGCCATGATAGAGGAGTATATGTGTACCAAGATTGCATAGGTGAATTCTAGTTTGTATGATAGTAGGAGTAAGGTGCACCTTGCATACCCTACTGATATGACCGAGGCCCTTGAGGCCTCCTTTGATTTATGAAACAGAGTTTCTTGGGTCCTCCTTCCCCACCTTGATATACAGATTTGAGCCCAGGTAAGGAGGGACACTTATTTGTGGCATGATTCTCTTCATAGACTAAGAAAAAATCTATGACATTTAGTGGACATTCATTTCCAAGATGTTTTCTAGTACATCTAGGGCAGAAGATAACTAAGGCCCTCTCTGATTCCTCTTGCTTCCTCTTGATCAAGATCGTGTCCATTTGCAAAGAAAAGTTGTGCAACATCTCACTTTTGAAGTCCTCCAACATATTTCTAATCTCATGCTTGATGTAGGTGGAAGAGGAAGGGGTGTTGGTCATGCTTTGGCTAGCTCTACCTTTCTTCCTAGCTTCCCTAGAGTGATTTCTAAAGACAATTTTGATGTCCTCATAAGGAAGCTGGTAGATGTCTCCTCCATACAACATATCAATGGTTCTATCACCTCTTCCTTGATCCCTCATAGAAGTACCAATTTAAGTGATCCAGGATTATGGGCGCGGTTGGTTCTTTTATAGCTCGGTTGGAATCTTTCTTCATAATCCTCCACGGATTCATCAGGTCCCAGAGTCATTCTAAATATTTCCTATTGGTTTCATTGGACCTAAAATAGTCTATATATTTGTTGTTAAATGACTCTTGCATTTGTGCCCAAGTACTGATGTTTTTACCAAGCAAACCCATGAACTAGCGCAAGGATTCCTCCATGAGGGTGGATGGGAGTAGTTTTAGC
Source organism: Pinus albicaulis (assembly GCA_034641835.2). Taxonomy (NCBI): domain Eukaryota; kingdom Viridiplantae; phylum Streptophyta; class Pinopsida; order Pinales; family Pinaceae; genus Pinus; species Pinus albicaulis. The sequence goes on along the minus strand of CM076580.1, from coordinate 407,705,526 downwards.
TTTTGGTCATCCGAGGCATAGTCATAGGTCATGCAGGCAACAAAAAACTTGAACATGAAGGTGTTAGGATCCTCAGAAGTAATTCCATGGAAATGTGGAAGGGCTGAGGGACTGATGTTCTTCATTCTAGTTTCCCTATCTATTTCCCTAATGGGAAAGACTCCTTGACTCCCAGTCTCAGCCATGACTTGAATTGGTGAAGTAGGTTCCTCAAGTGAAGCAAGTTATTATTCTTCTCCAATAGGTTAGTCAAAGTATTCAAGTGGCTCACCTATGGTGTGTTCAACTTCACAGTCACTGAAGAAGAGTGAAGGGCGAATGTGTGGGGATGTGGGGGTTTTTGGTAAAACTTTTCCTTGGTTATCCCTATTCATACAAGGCATGAAAGTCAAACTGTTTTTGTATTTTTCAATATTTTGGAATTGAATACAAAAGAAAAGCAGAAAATAATGCTAAAACATAATCAAAACATCTACTTTGACACCTCCTCGCAATGACGCCAAAAAGTGGTGAGCCCTAGTATTGCATGAAGAGTGTTGCAACTCTGAGAGGCTACTCCACTTTACTTGATCAACCTGGGGTTCATAAAAAAATGGAGGTGAAAATGATATATACAGAGTATATGAATTCTATTCATTCCATCCTCTTCTTAGTTCTACGAGGGGTTGCTACAACTAGGGTTACTACTAGGATATGAAGTTTTTCACACTTCTGAATTGAAACTAAGACTGAAAATAACTCATGATCATAACTCCATCAGAAAGACAAGAACCTATTCTATATCATAAAGACTCATCTAGCTATTTGCAAGAAAGGAAATCCACACTTAACCTAATGCAAGAAATAAAGTTAAACTAAGTGGCACTCAAGATTTAAATTGCTGAACTAAATTTGAAGAAAGGGAAAATAATATAGACACACATCCTGAACCAAATGACTGAATGAAATCTATCTACCTCATGCTAAACTACTATGCTTAACAATGCATCTAGAAATGCCCTAACTATGCTTGTAAATAACTCTGTTTTGAAACAAGAGAAGGAGGTACTAAGGTGACCTAAGAGGGTCTTGGGCTCATGGTTTTAGAGTTGAATGTGTCTTGGAGGTTGTGCCAGGTCTAGATGATGTGAGAAAGAGATTTTTGGCAAAAGAAGTGATTGAATGGAGCTGCTATAGGAATAGCTATAGGATTTCTTGTAGTTCTACAAGATTTCTTGGAACACTACAGGAAATAGGTCGAGAGTAGTTTGAGGCCAGAAATGGTGAGGAAAGGGGTAGGAGAGGTGAAATGAAGGTGGATCTAGGTGGCTGTAAGGTAGCCAACCCTTTGGCCAAGTGCATAACTTCTCTCAAATCCTGTCTTGCACCTCTAAGGTGGACCTAGGTGTTGTAGTGGAGATGTCCAAAAACAATGCTGAAGGTGATTTAGTTCGAGGTTGGTTGATGAGGGGTGGAAACTGAAGCTAATGGTGTTGGTGGAGTCCCCCTCTATTTCTCTACTCAAACCTGCGAGAAAACTACATGTTCATGCAGTTATCATTAAAAAATATATTATGAAAATTGTGGAAAAGATGAGTTGAATTTAAGTAAACCTACCTATGCACTTTAAAAAAAAAAACTAAATCTGCATCTACAACATGTTCATGATAAAAAAAAGAAACCTATCTAAATTTTCCAAGAAATCATAAGCTGAAAGAAAATTTGGGTATGTGGTGAATATCTACCCTCAAACCCTAATGGAAGAGGTGAGGGAGGGAGGCTTTAACACAGTTTTAGAGTTTTATATGCTACTGCAACATGAAAGGTAAATACTAATGGCAACAACATGAAATGGAAGCAACACAACTACAACAATATGAAATGTAAGCAAACTAACTACAACACTTGAAATTGAAGCAAACTAAATACAGTGAGATGAAATTTAAGAAAACTAACTACAACAACATAAAAGGTAAACAAAAATACATAAAAAATACTAAGGCCAATGGATTGGGCCCTAACCCACAATCTCAACTCCCTGAAGCTAACTCAATGAAGAAGAAATTGAATACTCATTTTATTTCATAACCAATTCTACTACATAGCATATGACAGTCACAAATGTCTATTACAAGAGCTAAGAGTGCTTTATCTATCTCCAAAAATCGAATCCTAATGATCTCTTTCTCTTCCCTATTTATCATAAAGGGTAGCTACCAACAAGTCCCTAAAAAGTAGGTGATTTGTCTCCTTGAAACTCGATATAAGTGGATCTTGGCTCCACTTGATCTTCCACTTGCTTGTCTGCCTTTGATTTCAAGCTGTCAGAGGAGAATATCAAGGATCCCTTGGTTGCCTTTAGGAGTTAAGGAGGTGTTCAACCCCCTACAATCACTCCTAGACGTCTACTCCTAGCCATGATTGTGCAATCTTCAACAAAAATGGCATATTCTCTTGATTTTCCTGCATTTAAACAACATTAGGCATTTGATGTATGACAACTCTCAATACACCATCTACACTAAGAAACATATGAACATAATTCAATTAAATGTGAGAAAGAGAGACTAATAAGGCTAAAAAGGTGACAATTAACCCCTTAAAATGCAGCTAATGATGGTTCTCATCACCAGCCTCTAGCATTTCTACAACCATATGTTCAATCTCACCCTTTTGGGCATAAGGATATATATAGGGCTTGATGTTTGGAGGAACACTTCCTAGAATCAAATGAATAACATGATCATGATCATGAATAGGTGGGAGTCCTTTGGGATTTTCAAACACCTTAGAATGATTGTCCAATACTTTTTGGGGATTTGGAGAAATAGATGATTTTGATGTTTGAACCTCTAGTGAGCATAATTGTGCAATTATGCCTCATTGTTATTTCTTAAGTTTTTTCATGAAATTATAGCTGATTATATTTCCTGGCTTCCCTGCGATACCCCATAATTCAACTTCCTTTCCTTCCCAAAAACATTTTAAGAAAAGTTCTTGGAAATTAAAATATATTGCCCCCAAAGATTGTAACCATTCGACTCCTAGTACAACATCAACACCACCCATTGGAATGGAGAGCATTGGAATATTCAATACATACCCCCCCATGGTTATCTTGATAATATGGAACTTTCCAGAGAAATTTATAGTTCCTCCATTTTAAACCATCACTTGACACTCTGGTGTTGGGTATAGGAAGCAATTCAATTCCTTGGCTACCTTACAATGAGTAAAATTATGGGTATTGCCCGAATCAATCAGCGCTATTACTTTTTTCTTCTTGAAATGTCCTTCTATCTTGAGAGTTTAAGGATTGCTAATTATTGCCAATGCATTACATGATATGGCCAGATTAATTTATTCTTTCTCTAGGGTTGGTTCCTGGTGTATATCCTCTTATTTTGAAGTTTCTTGTTCATTTTCTTCCTCCTCTTCACAATCTATGTAAAATAATTTCTTCTCAGCACACTTATGACCTTTAGTGTATTTTCTATCACAACAGTATCAAAGCCCTTTTTCTCTTTTTTCTTCTAATTGTTGTGGTCTCAACCTTGTAGGTTGTGGAAGTCTAGGCGTAGCAACACTTCCATCTTTATAGTTGTGAGTGGTAGGTTTCCTTGTCGCCATAATTTTGCTTTCCATTTTCTTGCCAACCTGAATGCCTTCTCTAATGAATCAGGTTCCCAAAGGCGATCCTCATGTTGGATGTTATCTTTTAAAGGCCCTATGAAGACATCAATCCCGTGTTCCTTTGGAATATCAGTTACCCTTATATTCAATTTTTGAAAATCCTGAATGTGCTCCATCATTGAATCCTTTTGTTTGATATTTATCAATTAGCTAAAGAAGGTGTTGCTCTTGGTATCCTTGTAATGTGCAATCATTTCCTCCATAAAATTGACCAAGTATTTTTTTCTTTTTATGAGAGAAAAGCTATCGATACCATACAAATCTATTGGATTCTTAATATAAAGTTGTAATGTGTACCCTTTGTGTGTGTTTTCACATTATCGAGATCAAAATATTGCTCCAACTGTAGTATCCATGTTATGGGATCCTTGCCATAAAACTTCTTCATATCGATCTTTGGAATTTTGTGGGTCTTGAATTCAACGTTAGAGTCTATCAAATAATGATTAACATTTATTTTTTTCTCATCAGGAGTTTCCTCTACTACCTTTTCGCCATTAGGAAGCTTTTCTTGTAGCGACTTTGTCGAAGCTTCCTTCAAACCTTCCATGTATTTCTTCAAATATTCCATGTTGCCTTTATTTGGTTTCTTTGTGGGAGCGAAATTTGTTGCACTTGGTCCCGTAATTTTGATATATCATGCTGCACTTCTTCCTCTTCATGTGTCATAGTAGAGTTTTAGAGGGGTTAATGGGTGTGAAATTATTTTTTGGAGGAATTGCAGAAACCAATAATAATATCTATGCCTCAATATGCCCTTGGAATCACTTCAAACTGATTTTTCAAACAAAAGTTATGCAATTTAAAAAAAGGCATGCCTTTTTCTTGCATTTGAGAAGCTCGATATTCAAACTGATGTATCTATGTGATTTTTGATCCCCTGGATTTGAACTTAGATCCTATATTAGCCCTATGATTCTTCTTTCGAATGCCATAGGTCAGACCTAATTTGGATTCTTTGAGTTAAAGTTATGTCCAATATCCCACAATGGGATAATTATGGACTGGTTCAATAGAGCGAAATTTTATGACGTGCCACATGCCACAATTTCAACCTTCAGCACTAAAATCGATAGAAAAAAACTGAAGTCAATGAAATTTCAGCTAATTTTTACAAAATTCCAATCTGATCCCTGAAACAAAAGTTATGACGATTTTCCCTCGGTCACTTGTTTGAGATGAAATTATGGAGCCTGCAAAAACCCTAACTTTCATAGATCATATCTCTGAATATATTGTGGACCGAGATTTGAAATATTTACACGAAGTTCATCAACATTTCGTCTCCATGTGGTAAATTTTTTAGCTTATGAATCCTCATACAAAAAAACATTATAGTGAAAATTCCAAGTTGTTCCATTTGAAGAAGCGGAACCTTAGAATCCCAAGCTATGATACCAAATGTTATGAAACCAACTCACAAAATAGAAGAAAATATAGATAAAGGAATTAGAAATCAGATTCTTTGAGGGGGAAACCTCTTTTAAATTAAATAAATGAAAAATTCTTGGATGTACAAATGAAAAACCTCCTTTCTATATATAGGAGTGCAAGGGGTCACAATATACTCCTAGCTGACATAACAATAACAATGTAAGGGCACAACAATAACAATAGTGGGCTTCTATGGGGCACAATAATAGCAATACGGGGACTACATGGGAACAACAATAACAATAAAGGGGCTACACTGAAAATAACAATACAGGGATACAATAGTATTATAGGGACCTAGCAAGATTAGTTGATCCCCATATAATTTTTTTTGACATTCTTCCCACAACCACAAAACAATTATATATATATAAATGTTTTTTCACTTGCAAAAAAAGACCTTATAACCTCTTAGAATTATTTATAGAAAATATTCCATAATATATCTTACATGTGGGATATTCATATATTTATTTATTGTCGGAATTGCAACATTAGATGAAAATTCAAATTCAAAGATGACTAGTCAAATAAACAATCAAATTAACCACGGGGTGAGAAATACCATCAATCGTCACAATTATGACAACCGATGGGGCTTGTCACAATTTCAACATTAAACATATTCAATGTAAGTCGCAACAAACTTCTTTTTTCATCTCAATTGTTACACATTAAAAATCATATGTTGCAATTATGACTCACGAAAAATATTTTGTCGTAGTTGAAATTTAAATTGACACCAAAAGTAAAAAAATGACATTTTTCTTGACCTTTATGATAGTATGGGCCATACCATTGGATTATATCATTGAAATTTAGTCCTACATGTACTAGTGAATTCTTGGTATATCTGGCATACAGGTTGTTGCATATATTCTTAATGTTATAGTGGCTACTAGGTTTGGTGTTATACTCTTGGTGTTATAGTGGTTGTTAGGTAGGTTTGATCTTGGGCCTAACCGATATTACTTTAATAAAATAGTGATTCATCATGGTAAAAATAAAAATAAAAATTGGAATATTTGACTCGGGTTTTTTCTAACGAGGCTATACTTTTTCGAAGATGACGAATTTCTCCTCATAATCTGGCAAACAATTCTTCAAGAAATTGATTGTGGGAGTGTTCAAATCATTGTTTTGGTGGAGGAAATGGATTCAACACCATCAAGTACCCCCAGGGAACCCAAAATAATGAAGCTTGATAGCTATAACACATATATTCAAAAAATTATGTAACACCTACTTCCACATTTACCCAAATTCATAAGCTTGGTAAGGTAAACATGAGATGAGAGTTACTATGCGAGACCCAATTTCCAAGATGCACTATTGGAAAATGGGGTCCAAATTTCCAGAACTGGCTGCAAACACCTAGTGAAACATTACCATGCCATTACCATTCTAACTTGAACCAAAACTATTTATTTTTAGTTTCATTTCCTTAAATTTAACACAATTTTCTATTTTTGGCAGTTTTTCAGGTTCTAAACTTATGACGACGTTTTGAGTACCCAGATGAATTTTTCACGGAAAACAGAGAGACCCAAAAAATACCAAAATTTATTTTCCAAAATTTAATTCTCATCCTTCTCATGGAGATCTTTGAAATGAGGTATTATAATAGTCAAACGAAGATCATATGCCAAAGCTACGACCCCAGGTAGTTGGAGGTCCAAATTACTCATTTATACAAACAATTTTTATGCAAAGGACTTGTAGGTTAAAAATACATATATGTATACTAATTCAATTTTATCACTAGAGAATCATCAAGAAGGCCCTATTCCCTCTCAACATAGCTACAAAAATTCTATTAGTCCATATATTCATTAACCAATCAATAACTAAAAAAATTCATTACAAGAGCCATATATAATACACATCATATAACCAAAAAATAACCATCATAGAGACCATCGCAACTTAGCTACAATATCACCAACACAATCACTAAAAAGGCTCATATATCATAATAAGGAAATGTCTCATATTAACATATGAAAATAAAAACAAATGCAAGGACTTCCACATATCACCTGACCATAGATTGGGCTAAACCAATCTCTCTTTCAACCAATCACCCCCGCACCATATTCCAAACATGAATGTAAGATATCATGGAATAAACCAAAGAAAAACCAAACCAGGTCTTCCAAAATCCAAACCACCTCAACCTTCAACCATGGTGATTCCACCTCCACAGTCAGACATCACTAACACCAACCATATGAGTCTCTAACCAAGATTTCCAGGGCTCCAAGAACTAGTAACTCAACCTATAACCTTCCAGGGCTTCAGATAATTTGTCCAACCTAGCTCCAGGGACTAGTAACTCAACCCACCAAGGGCCCTAGATCATTTTTCCCAACCTAGGCTCGAGGACTAGTAACTAAAACCAAATTGTTCCATGGCTTCCAGAGTGTTTGTTCCAACCCACAACGATAAGGAATTATGAGAACCAATTAGGAAATAATCAAGTGGAAAAACTCCACAACACCATGGCTATCTAGAAAATGGAATTAGGGGAATTTTGAGGTCTAAAATGGGCCTCCTAAGGAACTTATAAAATAACAGTGAAAATAATAAAATAAGATTATATTACATCATCAAATTTTAGAGGAAAAAAAAGAAAAAACTACTTTTTCAACTCATATTTTCAACTTATCTCCCTATGTATTTACTCTTTAGAGTAGGAACACTCGTTGGATGTGGAATTTTATTCCTCATCCAAGGAGTATCCATGTTGCATACTTTCAATGGACCCTGCTACATGAGAAATACATGAAAAACGTGATTGCAATCACGTTTTTCATGTATTTCTCATTTTTTATGTAGTAAGTTCCATTGAAAGTATGCAACATGGGTACTCCTTAGATGAGGATTTAAATTTTACATCCAATGAGTACTCCCACTCGAAATTTGAGTAAAGCCTTAGGGAGATAAGTTGAAAATACGGGTTGAAAAAGTAGTTTTATTATTTTATTATTTTTTAATCTTTTTACTTTTTTACTCCAAAAATGGCGAATCATCCCCAATGGTTGACATCATCATATTGCATCTTATTGGTTCTTATAAAGTTTATTTTAGTTGTGCATTTTTCTTAGGAGGCCCATTTTAGACCTCAAAATTCCCCTAATGAAAGGAAAGGCTAAGCTCGATGTCAATCCAGGAAAATATCCATACCAATGACAACACATAGCCAGAAAATCACATGCATATAACATGCATCCATAGACCTGTAGGTAAATCATACATTCAACCTTTTACCTGCAAAGCAATCCAACTGTATTCGTCGATCCAACTGTTCCCTTGCACTTTCCTTCTTTGTCCAAATCCAATATATGCCAAGAGCTCCAAGAATGCTCCAAGAATACTCTAAGTTTGTAAGAGTATGAGAGAATGAGTGAACAGAGGAAATATCCAAAACAAGGCTGACAAAAAATGTGACCTGATCCTTAGAAGCCTTTTTATCATTGAGGCCTCTATTTTCTTCATTTTACTTCATTTTTCCTTCAATTTCCCTCTCATGAAAAATTGTGACCCTTCATCTCCCTTTCCTCCTATTTTCCTTTATTTTCACAAATAAATGCCAATTAATTCCTCTTTTCCTTTGCAAATTTCCATAGCCATTTATTAATCACCAGTGATACCCATCACTATGTTTTTCCCAACATTCAACTTGGAATACATGTGGCATGACCTTGGTTTTATTGTTTTTTTTACATATAAAATCAACTAGGGGTTGTTACAAACCCCTTCCGCTTGGGGGAATATCGTCCTCGTTGTTCAATGACACTTTTAAACTAGCAAAACACATGTTGTCCATGGAGCCTTATAACACAACACGATATGCCATTTACATTTTATCATACTGCTAATATCATGACCATCCTAACATGAACACCATACCACTTATTGGATCTTTATAACACAACTCGATGGGGTATTTATATACATATGTGTATATATAGACATAGCCAAGACACACCATCAAAAACATACTAGAGTACATTCGCTCAACCAACGAATAGAGAAGGATACATGGCCCGCATCTGATCAACCATCTACCATGTAGCTTCATCATGCTCAAAGTGCTTCCACTACACTTTAACTTGATTTATTTCTTGATTTGGAAGCATGAACATATTTTACTGCAAAATGCACCGAAGTTTCAACTGGAATTCTCCCTCTGGTTCCACCTGCAATAGAGACCAATCAATCACATAATCATCATCCTGTACATACTTCTTAAGTAATGAAACATGGAATACATCATGGACTTTCACTATTGGAGGTACTGCAAGTCAGTAGGCCACTGGTCTAATCCTCTCAAGGATCTCGAAAATGCTGCAATATCGAGGCACTATCTCTACACATGACCCAATCCTCAAGGAGATCTTCTTGGGCTTGATGCGCAAGTACACATGCTCCCCAACATGAAACTCCTTAAATGTTCCATTCTGATCCGCATAAATATTCTTGCTATCCTGTTTTTCCTTTAAATTCCTCTTGATAAATTGCATTTCATGTTCCATCTCTGCCAACATATTTGGTCCAATCAATATCATGTTCACTGTATCACTCCAATTGATAGGATTATTACAACTCCTCCCATAAAGTTCCTCAAATAGACTCATCTTCAAGGACTCCTGAAACCCATAATTATGGGTAACTCAACTAGTGGCAGAGACTCTTCACACTTCCTCTTCTGATGCATAACGTACATCCTCAACATGTCCTCAAGAATATTGTTAACCCTCTTTGTCTGTCCATGTGTCTGTGGATGATAAGATATATTGAAAGCTAACTCTGTCCCCAAACCTACAAACAACTCTTTCCAAAACTTGGAAGTGAACATGGCATCTTTGTCTAACACAATCTTCCTAGGAATACCATGTAAGCTCACTATCTCCCTAATGAAGACTTGGGCTACCTAACTAGTTGAATTCATAGACTTCACTAGAACAAAGTGAGCTACCTTGGTCAACCTGTCAACCAAAACCATAATGAAATCAAATTTTCTGGATGTCCTCAACAAACCTATAATGAAGTCTACGGAAATGACCTCCCATTTCCACTTTAGAATCAAAATCAGCTGCAATAAACCACATGGATGCTTACACTCTACTTTTACCTATTGACAATCCAAACACTTCGCAACAAACTCAACCACATATTTCTTCAAGTTCGGCCAATGGTAGAAATTATTAACTGATGTCAATGTATTTTGATATACTGGGTGACCTGAATATGCCTTGACATGGAATTACTGAAAGATAAGCTTCTTGAGCTCGTTGCTATCCGAAACTAGATGTTGTCCCTAAATCTAACAAAACCATCTGTTGTGATATGATAATCCACATCCTGTTCACCTGTACCCTACAACTGTAACATGTGCTTAAGCTGCTGGTACTTGTGATGATGTTATCATGCTTGTAAGATCTGATCATGTAAATCTTCCCCATATGAACTCTTAGCTACATCGTGATTTAATTACACTCTTACACTAAGAGAAACTACAATCCTGTTATACTTAACCCTAATATACCTGATCTCAAAATCAAACTCCTTGAGCGTAGCCAACTACGTAGATTTCTTGACAGATTAGGTTGGTCAAACAAGTACCTCATCCCATTATGATCACTCATTAGAATAAGATGTCTTCCCAAAACATAGTGCCTCCAAATATTCAATGCATGAATGATCATTGCCAACTCAATATCATGAGTTACATAATTCGGCTTGTGGTTATTCAGTTCCCATGAATTGTAGCATACCACTTTCCCCTCTTACACAAGGACCCCATAAAATCCTTTCTTGAAAGTATCTGTAAATACCACAGACTCTTTATCTGGATCTGCAATCTTTAGAATTAGAGAATTTGTAAGCAACTACTTCAACTACTCAAAACTAGTTGCACATTCCTTTGTCCATTCAAACTTCTTTAATTTTCTCTGCAAATATGTAATAGGATAGGAAAACTGCTAGAAGTCTCTAATGAACCTCATGTAGTAACTTGCTAATCCCATAAATGATCTAACCTCATCCACATTCCTAGGTTCTTCCCACTCCATGATAGCTCTAATATTTTTTGGGTCCACTGTTATACCTTCCTTGGAAACCACATGTCCTAAGTAATGAACTTATGTCTGAAAGAAACCACACTTACTATGTTTGGCATACAATTGAGGCTCTCTCAACATTCTTAACACTACTGCCAGATTTTCTGCATGGTCTTCCTCATTCTTAGAATATATCAATATGTCATTAATGAATACTATCACAATCTTGTCCAAATAAGGATGTATCACATTATTCATCAAACACATGAAAGTAGTTGGAGAATTAGTCAAACCAAAAGGAACAAAAAAAAATTCATAATGCCCATACATGGCCTAGAAAATAGTCTTGTACACATCCTATTGTTTGCTGCATACATGATGATATCCTGATCTCAAATCAATCTTCGAGAACACTACTACTCCCTTGAACTGATAAAACAAGTCATCAATATGCGACAAAGGATATTGGTTCTTAATCGTCACCTTGTTCAATTTTCTGTAATCAATAAAAAACCTGAGAGTACCATCCTTCTTCTTCATAAACAATATTGGTGCACCCCAAGGTGACACACATGGTCTAATGTATCCCTTATCCATCATTTTATTAAGTTGCAAATTCAATTATACCAACTTTGGAGTTCTCATCTTGTAAAGTTCCTTTGATGCTGGTGTTTCTCTCGACATCAACTCAATATAAAAGTCTACTTCCCTATGAGGCGGTAACTCTGAGATATCTGTTGGAAATACATCCAAAAAATGTTGCAAAATTGGATGCCTCTTCAAGAATTCCACATCCTCAACATCCTTCCCTTTGTCACTAGAAATATGAACAACAAAAAATACACATCCTTTCCTGTTACCGTGTTATTCTCGCATAGATGTAACCGTTCTCATTGATGTAGGATTATTCTTACCTTGCAAGATTATCTTATATCCATCATCATACACACACTTAGTAGGCTTATCATAAAAATCCAGCTTAGTCCCGTGAATGTAAAATCAATCCATACCGAACAACATACTATATGATCCCCACCGAAGCACATTTAGATGCGCCAATGTAGACATACCATTCAATTCAAATGCATAAGATCTTACCCAGTGATGAACTCTTTTCTTGGTACCTATAGCCAACTACACCAACCAAGACTCTGCATGCACTTATTTATTTAAATAACACTTATCCACCAGTTAGGATTGATATAACTATAGTTAGATCCAAGGTTAATCAAAATAAAAACAACTTGATCACAAATCTTACCTTCCATCTCGATAATGTTGGGTGTCTGTTATATTCTTTCCATGACTAGCCCCAGATGGGAAGAGGGGCGACCAATTCCCTTACACTTGCACCAGGCGTAGTGCCACAAGAAAATTTTTTGGACCCTATATTAGGTGGGTGGACCTGCCTATGGTTTTGGTGCATGATTTTGCACATGGTTTTGGGCATAATGGTTTTCTGCCCATGGTATTTTTTAGATTCGGTCAAGGGAACTATGCTTATGTTCTAATCTAGGGTTAATGGATTGGGGTTTATGAATGCTTTAGCATGTATATATATGTGTTGTAACATTGAAAGGAATATAATGAAAAATCAAGCTAGTAGTCTTGGTTTTGGGATCTAGGGGAAAATATATGTGTATATATGTTTTATGTTTTATGCTCTCGCTATTGTTTATTTTATTTTTTAATATTTCGTTTGCAGATAATTTCTTTAAAGGGTTAAAATCTACAGATAATAGATGCTTGATGAACACCTTGCCTATCATCCAATGTTGAATAAATCCGAGGGATACTCTATCTAACATTCCCAACTGTCTGTGCCTCATGAGCAATATAAATCAGTGGTCTGCCACCCTAATGATGTGTACAATCTCTCGTGTGATGATCCTTTCCACTAGTCCAACATTATAAAGGCTTCTTGCCATCACCCTTATTTTTCTCCTTAGAATCAAATCCCTGTCCTCTGTCAAATGCATTGAAATTCTTATACAATGCTGCATTTTCCTTGTCATATGTATCTTGAGGTTTCCCTCTCTTCTTAGCCCATTTTCATTTATTATTTTCATTACCTTTCAAATCATACTTAGACTTAGTCTTATGCTTTGATTTCTCATAACAATGCTTCAAATTTATAATTGCTTCCTCCAGCGACCTAGGCTCATCAAAATCAATCACGTCTTTGAATGATACCGACAACCCACTAATAAATATTTGAATCTTTTCTTTATCCTCAAGATAAGGCACATATTTCAAAAACTCCAAGAATCTTCTAGTATACTCCTCATCGGTCATAGATCCCATCTTCAACTCATAGAACTATATTTCCCTAACATCATAGTATCTTTCAAATATATGCTTCTTCCTGAAAAGTCTCTCGAACTCACTCCAAGTCAACTCCTCTTCTAGAATTGCTCTAAAGTTATTGACATCTTCCCACCAAATGTCTTCTTTTCCTTTACGACTGAAAGTAGCTATCCTGGCTTTCATATTCTATGAATAATCATGTAATCTGAAAAACTTATTCATCCCAAGCAACCAAGCTTCTACACCTTGTGACTTCTTCATTTCTCCATCAAATGCAGGAATATTTTCTTTCTTGAACTCCTCTATTAAGTACTAGTTCTCACTCCTCTTATATGGATGGTGGCGGTGATGATGATGGTGTCTCTTTGAGCCAAAACTAGAATATAACCCATGATCATTACCCCTCCTCTCAGGTGTATCCAAGAACCTACCATATCTGACTATGTCATCCTTGTCAAGACTGTATACTAATTGAGACCTGCTTCCATATGCCCCATTGGTAATTTCCTCCTGTTCATCAGCCATTCCAACAATTTTGAGACATTTCCTAACTTTTTTGCAAATTATGGAAATTTGTGTTTTTTGGGACAATTATTTACCAGAAAATTAGGCATTTGCACAACACCCTAGGCACTACACAAATAATTGGGGCACTTTTTGAGGAAAAGAAAGGCACCATTGGATTCCTAATGACCAATTCATCTCAAAAAACCATGTTTCCTGCCTTAGTTTGTAGTTTTGATAGGTGAAAAGCTCAAAAAACCATAGAAAACCACCTTTCTACCCCTTTTTTGACCTAGGCGTTTTGCAAATACTAGTCTTGGGAGAATGAATTTTTGAGGGAGAAAATGACCTTCATTTTTGGAAATTTAGGCATATTCAGAAAGAGGACAGGCAGGGCTTTCAAACAAGCCATCATGGGCCTGATTTGGACACTTTTAGGTTAGAAAATAGTGGCCCTGAACATGGGGGCACAAATGACACTGAGAGGGCACAAATGCATTGTGGAGGGCGCAAATGACCAATTTGCTGATTTTTTCCAAGTTACTCTAAATTTTTTGACTTTTTTTCAGCAAATAATGTTTCTACTCATGTAATTAATGATGGTAAATGTAATTATGTTTGGGATTAGTTACCTAGGGTAGATTCATAGAGTAAAATTCATCATTGAGTCATAATGAATTAGTTGAATGTAATGAGGAGTGAGTCACTTGGACCATCCTACACTTAAGTTTTCGGTTCAGAAATCAGTGGATCTCTTCCTCACCTCATGGATTCGACCCTTGAGGATAAGTGAAGCTTGTTTTGATGTCTATTTAGCCCCTTCTTAACACAAACAAAGGTTTGGAATTAGTTTGTATGCTTGCTAATTGATCAAGGAAACTATTGTACTCAGTTTGGCCAACTAATAAAGAGGAGTTGCAACTATTTTATGGAATACTTGTGGTATTGAGGCTTATCATTGTCTTTTCTTCAGTTTCATATGTTAGAATGTATTGTATTCATGTTCACTTCATTTCTATTGTATGATCTCTTTCAATTTTGATATTCATAATACATGCTTGCTCGTGCTCTGTTTTGGGGAATTGATCACAGTTTGTCCATTTTCCTCTGTTTAAGAAGAATACATCTCCCATGATCTTCCTAGCTTCTTTTCAGTCTCAAAACCATTCCATCAAAATCATATTCAAGTGATAAGCCTTGTGCCTACCTTGCCTCATTGATCCCTGAAACCCTATCTCATTTTCCCTGACCTAGCTTTCCTCAACCTAATTTCTTCATCGAGTGATACCCTAACCAAATCAAATCAAAACAACCTCCTGCACTCAATATCTAGCCTAAAAGCCCTATTTTATCCAGTCCTTTTTGCTGTGACCCTTTTGGAGAGATCCCTCTTTGACTTCAATAGGGCTACCTATCAAGTCAAAAGCTTGGTCTGTGGTTACCTATGTTGGGATTCCTTCTTCAGCCTTGGGAATCTGGCGAAGTGCTAACATTCTAGCATCGTTGCCAGGGAGGCGAAAAGACAAATCTTCTATGGGAAATAATGAAAAAGATCAGATCTGATTGTTGATGGTGAACAACGATCAGGCACAAGAAGGATGTGCATCATTCACCTGGTGACTCCAGTGTTGAAAAATCCCAAGATTGAGAATTTTCATGGCAACTCCACTTTTCAAGAACCACTAGTTTGAAGATATTCTTGGTGAACTCACTGTTGTTAAAATGGATTTTAATTCTCAAAGGCATGCTCCTGTGAATTGAGCTCATATTCCTGGTTTTTCAAACCATATTCCTCGCATAGATTGGCAATCAAAACTATCAAAGTTAAAGGGTCAGGATGGTGAAGATGCTAGTTTGCATGTGGTCATTTCATTTGCATATTCATAGACTAAAGATTGATTTTCCTGAAGATTATCTGTTGAATATGTTTATGGCTACCTTGGAGGAAAAAGCGAGATCATGGTATGAGAGTCTACCATCTGCTATTTAATATTCTCCGAAGGAATTTCTTTCAATTTTCTTTCAAAATTATCAAAGCTCTAATTCTTTCTTTCCGATGATTAATATTTGTTGTGAGATCTCTGATAATTTCGTTAAGTTTCTTGAAAATTTGTATGGGGATGGAGAGTGTCTAGATGATGAGATCATAGAAGCCCTATATGATTTTTCCTCCCAACAAGAATCATCAGTTTCCTCCTTGGATGAAGAGATCCTTTAGCCTTTGAATGAGAACCCTTTTCATCACAAAAAATAATCAATATCTCCCTCCTTAGATGAGGCAGACTAGAACCGAGAAAGGGAAGTGCCAATCCCTGATCCTGAAAATGAAAATCACCAAATCAATGTAAATTTCTTTAAAACTCAGTTTTCTCCTTTGTCTGAAGATGAGATAGATCAACTCCTGAAAAGTCATATTACAGCTCAAGCTAATGCAGGTTTGCAGTGTTCACGTAGTCAAGAATGTGTTAGTAAAACTTCTTCCATCATTGAAAATGAAAACATGAGTTTAAATGATGACATTCATGAGATTGATGAAACTATACAAGAAGTTTTTGAGAGTAAGCCAAATTGTGATGATGATTTCCTGCAAGGAGATCAACTAACAGAGACTGTTTTTTTTCATGAAGAGGATAGGGTTGTCATGTTTAACAATCTTGAAGAATTTTCTCTGTTGAAAGATGATTTAGAATATGAATTTAAGGAGTATGAGCCTAAGAGAGACAATATGCCAGAGAGAGTCAGAGTTTCCTATGCTTCAGGAATTTGTAGCCAACGCTCCGATAGCAGAAATTCATACTTCCCTATGCTCTCCTATGGATCAACAACCAAGTGTTCTTTCATATCAAAATGAAGAGTGTGCTTGTGTTTTTGTTGAATCTCAAGACAAGGTAACATTTCATATTTTTGAAGATCCTTTTATTGATTTGCTATAGTTAGCAGGGAAGATGTATTTTCTTGTTTTTTTTAGTTGACTTTATGTTGATAGACACTTAGGTAGCCCTGGATTTTATAATTACCCTTCTTGAGGAAAATGAGAGCAAAATTTCAGTAAGTAGCTGTCTCCTGGATTGGTTACAATCGAAGGATCACTTCACATGATTGTACATATGATTTCCAACAGATAGGTGGTTGTCATCAGTATTTTAAGCCCTCAAGTCTCGGTGATGTACTGCCATCAATAAGTTAGTAATTTCTTTATTTTCTGTCAGTTTTAAAAGTCAGTTTGTGTCATTGAGTTGCCAATATTTAGTCATGCATTTCAGTTTGAGTTTTTTGACTGTATAGGCCCAATGGTTAGGCACTTGGTATACTGTGTTCTTGACACCTCCAAGGAGTTTCCATCCCC
The DNA here is from genome assembly GCA_034641835.2 of Pinus albicaulis. Lineage (NCBI taxonomy): Eukaryota > Viridiplantae > Streptophyta > Pinopsida > Pinales > Pinaceae > Pinus > Pinus albicaulis. The sequence continues at coordinate 407,688,198 of CM076580.1, read as the reverse complement.
AATAAGGCCGATGTTAGTGTCATTATTTGCATCTTGCCATCAATGATCAAAATATACTCTTTTCATATTCATATTAGGGGTCCCACTCAGAATTTTTTTATCAATCCACTAGGTCATGTAAAAAATTAGTCACTAATGGTAGCCCTAGTCATAAAACTTCAATCTCCCTCAAAAATTCACATTTTCTGGCCTACCTTCATGTCTTGATGAGCATAAATCAGTCTTGAAAGCTCATTTCACTATGTCATTATGTTAATTAAAGTCATCACGGAGTCTGGTCATTCAAGGTCCATTTAGGTCACTAGGTTTAATTTTCCAAGGTTCAATAATACTACATTTCATCTCAATAAGGTCAGAAAAATGTGTGAGAGTAACTCAATAAACATTTAATTATCATCTGCATAAGATTAACAACATGTAAATATGATATTTTTAAAGTTTGATTTCATATCAAATTGTAATTTTGATATGAAACAGAGATGCAATTTATCTTTAATTTTTTATGTAATTTTATGCTTCCTATATGTAATAAGTTCGGTCCATAGCTGCCAACTTAAAACACACATGCCAAACTGAAAGAGAAAAGTGTCAAACTTCAGCAACACCATCCTGCAAGAAATAAAAATCAGATGAAAAGGTAATCAACAAAAGTTTTCAAAAAAGTGAAATGAGACATTAGGAAAGTGGGTTTTTTCAATTCAAATTTGAATTCACTTAGTTATTTATGATTCATTGACATCAATTCAAATTCATTTGCCTCCTCCAAACATCAAGCAAGCACTCCAAGAGATAAAATTTTCGAAATTCTAAGCGAAATTGGCAAAAGAGTAGAATCAAGGGCGCAAACGCTGAAATGAGGGCGCAAATCCTGAAGACAGGATGCAAATATGTTTGGGAGGGCGCAAATACATTCAAGAGGGTGAAAATACATTGAGGAGGGTGAAAATACGTTCAGGAGGGCACAAATGTGTAGAGGATGGTGCAAATGTGTAGGCAAGGGCGCAAATAGCCTGTCAAAGACGCAAATGCATTGTTCATGGCGGAAATGACCATCAAGCTCTACAAAGTGTCCAAGTGATCAGAAATTTCCTTCAAAGTTCCACCAACTCAGTCATTGACCTCTAGAAAACCAGTAAGAGGCACATGCCATGAGAAATAATCTTCTTAAGTTTATCTGTTGAAGTTTTGCAAGTTAAAGTTGTAATTGAGGAAAAACCCTAGTATCCCAATACACTTGTGAAAACTCTTAAAAATATCTTCCTTACTCTTTGCATCGTTCCCACATTTATAAAAACCCATTCATAAACCCCTCATTTGAAAAATTCCCTTTTCTTACACTTTCTCCCAAAACCCTAAGTCCTAGGTGTTACATCTACCTGGGCTCCCAATTCCTAAATCCCTACCCTAAATCTATAATATCATTACTCCCTATCCCCTCCCCATTTCACATATCCCTATCAAAACATCTCCCTCATTTTCCCTTTCCCATATCCCTTTCCCATTTCCCTTCCCTAATCCATAGGGTGGTAACAAAAACACCATGACAACAAAAGAGGAAAACACATCATTCAATGAAGGAGAGGAAACATAGATAAGGAGGCGACATAAAGGAGGGAGAGTTCTCAAACTTGAACCTACCAACACTAGGGAACTTTTAGCTTCTCCATTGAATGTCTCATGCTTCAAACATGTTGGCTGTTATGATTTTTGTGAGAAAATTCAGAGGGTTAAACACCACCCCATGCTAACTAGACTTTTCATATCTTGACTCGAGACAACCAAGTTTAATTAGTTGGGGTCAATTTTACCTTATTCACTAGTGTCATTTCAGATGCTACAAGGATCCCAAATGTTGGGGAGAAATGGTTCAAGAAATGTAGGTTGAAGAAACAATATTTTTACTTCTTCCTAAAACCAAGACACCAAAATCAAACAAAGATGTTCTTCCATTTTTCACACCTCTTGGACAGATATGCACCAATGATGAAGATAATCATGAAATATTTTTCATCTGAAGGCATATTTTCAAGGCTCTATTCCTATCACATCCGACTCTTGATGCATTTCGCTAGGGAAAGCATGCTTAACATGCCCTATTATCTTTTTTGGAGTATAGATAAGATGGCATACATTTCCCAGAAGAAGGAATATGAAAAAAAAATGAGAAGCCTATTCCATCATTCCCTCTTAAAAATCATAGTCCTCGACCATCTCAATCACTTGAACATTGCATTGAGCACCTTCATAGCCAATGATATTTTCATTGAGCCATCCACTCAGCATTCACAAAATATCCCTTCATCATCTCAACCCATGGCACACTCATCATCATCAGATCAGTCCCCTTCATCTCCTTCATCTCCATCTCATCATGATCCTTCACCTCCATCTCATCATGATTTTGGGTCACCTAGCAGGATTGAGGATATTGAGCCTAAGTGGGATAATATGGTTGAAGTTGAGCCATTTCAAAACACCTACCAGAGAGGCCATAGGCATGTGTTTGCTCCACATGGAGTGGAAGGGGTCATGATTTCTACATCAGCACAAAAGGTGGACAAGGTTAAAGAAAAGGTCATTGAGGCACTCATTCATGATGAGGAGGACAACCATGAAACTAAGAAAGAATTTCAGCTTGTTGACCTATATGAGGTTGAAGATGAAAAAATAAAAAATGCTGCTTTCAAAGCAAAGGATGCCAATAATAGTGATCTCCAAACTAATTTTGAGAGGGCTAAATATGTTGTACACTTCCTTGAGCACGAAAATGAAAAATTTAAAACCAAACAAGTCATTGATGAGGTTAAGTATTTCACTTCTCAAAGCGAGGCTCAAAAGGCCAAATTCATGCTAGATGAAACATTGGAGAAGTATGTCTTACTTGATGATGAAGAAGAATAGGTACCAAGACAGAGACCAAGAACTAGAGGGCTGAAAAGAGCTCTAGCTCTAGAGAGACAAAGAGAAGCCGAGCTAGCTAATCAGTTAACCCTAAATGAGCAGCTTGCTATAGAGATAAATGAGAACATGGAGCCATGGCTTGATAGAGCCAATCAACATTTGGAGAAGTTTCTAGCAAAGGAAAATAAGGATAATGACCTATTGAAGAGTAAGGTCAAACCCCATGCCCAAAAAGAGAAATTGCATTGGCCAAGCTAAAAAATGCCAATGCAAAAATTGAAGAGTTGACCATGGAGGAGAAGAAAAAGTTGGAAATTCTTGCTGAGGCTTCCATCCAAGCTTAGGCACATCATCATCAGCCATTCTTACAATTTTGAGACATTTCCTAACTTTTTTGCAAATTATAGAAAAATATGTGTTTTTTAGGACAATTATTTAGCGGAAAATTGGGCATTTGCGCAGCGCCTTAGGTGCTACGCAAATAATTGGGGCACTTTTTGAGGAGAAGAAAGGAACCATTGGATTCCTAATGACCAATGCATCTCATAAAACCATGTTTCCAACCTTGGTTTTCAGTTTTGATAGGTTAAAACCTCAAAAAACCATAAAAAAACCACCTTTTTGCCCCCTTTTTGACCTAGGTGCTGCGAAAATACCAGTCTTAGGAGAATGAATTTCTGAGGGAGAAAATGACCTTAATTTTTGGAACTTGAGGAATATTCAGAAAGAGGACAGGCAGGGCTTTCCAACAGGCTATCTTGGGCCTGATTTGGACACATTTAGGTCAGAAAAAAGTGGCCCTAGACATGGAGGCCGCAAATGACACTAAGAGGGTGCAAATGCACAGTGGAGGGCGCAAATGACCAATTTGCTAATTTTTTCCAAGTTAATCTAAAAATTTTGAATTTTCTTTAGAAAATCATGTTTCTACTCATGTAATTAATGATGGTAAATGTATTTATGTTTGGGATTAGTTACCTAGGGTATATTCATCAGGTAAAATTCATCATTGAGTCATAATGAATCAATTGAATGTAACGAGGAGGGAGTCACTTGGACCATCCTACACTTAAGTTTTCAGTTCAACAATTAGTGGATATCTTCCTCACCTCATGGATTCGACCCATGAGGATGAGTGAAGCATGTTTTTATGTCTATTTAGCCCCTTTCTTGAATCTTCACAAAAATCAAGGGTTAGAATTAGTTTGTATGTTTTCTAATTTATCAAGGAAACTATTGTACTTAGTTTGGCCAACTAATAAAGAGGAGTTGCAACTATTTTATGGGATACTTATGGTATTTATGCGTATCATTGTCTTTTATTCAGTTTCATATGTTAGAATGTATTGTATTCATGTTCACTTCATTTCTATGGTATGATATTTTTCAAGTTTTATATTCAGAATACATGCTTGCTCATGGTCTATTTTGGGGAATTGATCATAGTTTGTCCATTTTCCTCTGTCTAAGAAGAATACATCTCCCATGCTCCTCCTAGATTCTTTTCAGTATCAAAACCATTCCATCACAATCATCTTCAAGTGATAATCCTTGTGCCTACCTTGCCTCGTTGATCCCTGCAACCCTATCTTATTTTTCCTGACGTAGTTTTCCTTGACTTAATTTCTTCATACAGTGATACCCCAACCAAATAAAATCAAAACAACCTCTTGCACTCAATATCTAGCCTAAAAACCCTACTTTCTCCAGCCCTCCTTGCTGTGACCCTTTTGTAGAGAACCCTCTCTGACTTTATAGGGCTAGCTATCAAGTCAAAATATTGGTCTGTGGTTACCTCTGTTGGGATTCCTTCTTCAGCCTTGGGAATCTTGTAGAGTGCTAACATTCTGGCACCATTGTATGGGAGGCGAAAAGACAAATATTCCTTGGGAAAGAATGACAAAGATCAGATCTGATTTTTTATGGTGAACAACGATCAGGCATAATAAGGTTGTGAATCATTCACCTGACGACTCCAGTGTCGAGAAATCACAAGATTCAGAATTTTCATGGCGACTACACTTTTCAAGAACGACTAGTTTGAAGATATTCTTGGTGAACTCACTGTTGTCAAAATGGATTTGATTGCTCAAAGTTATGCTCATATGAAACGAGCTCATATTCCTGGGTTTCCAAACCGTATTCCTCTTATAGATTGGAAATAAGAACTATCAAAGTTTAAGGGTGAGGATGATGAAGATGCTAGTTTTCATTTGGTCAAATTTCATTTGCATATTCATAGACTAAAGATTGAGTTTCCTGAAGATTGTCCGATGAAGATGTTTATGGATGCCTTGGAGGAAAAAGTGAGATCATGGTATGAGAGTCCACCATCTGCTAGTTTATATTATTTGAAGGAATTTCATTTAGTTTTCTTTTGAAATTATCAAAGCTCTAATTCTTCCTTTCCGATGATTGATAGTTGTTGTGAGATCTCCGATAATTTCATTAAGTTTCTTGAAAATGTGTATGGGGATGGAGAGTGTCTAGATGATGACATCATAGAAGCCCTATATGATTTTTCCTCCCAACAAGAATCAACAGTTTCCTCCTTGGATGAAGAGATCCTTGATCCTTTGAATGAGAACCCTTTTCATCACCAAAAAGAATTAGTAGCTCCCTCCTTAGATGAGACAAACTGGGACCAAGAAAGAGAAGTGACAATTCCCGATCTTGAAAATGAAAATCACCAAATCAATGTAAATTTATTTAAAACCTAGTTTCTCTTCTGTCTAAAGATGAGATAGATCAGCTCTTGAAAAGTCATATTACAGCTCAAGCTAATGCAGGTTTGCAGTGTTCACATAGTCATGAATGTGTTAGTAAAAATTCTTCCATAATTGAAAATGAAAATATGAGTTTAAATGATGATAGTCATGAGATTGATGAAACTATACAGGAATTTGTTGAGAGTAAGCCAATTTGTGATGATGATTTCCTACAAGGAGATCAGCTAATAGAGACCATTATTTTCCATGAATAGCATAGGGCTGTCATGTTTAACAATATCAAAGAATGTTTTTTGTTCAAATATGATTTAGAATATGAATTTAAAGACTATGAGTGTAACAGAGACAATATGCTAGAGATAGAGTCAGTTTCCTGTGCTTCAGAAATTTGTAGCCAACACTCAGATAAAATAAATTCATACTTCCTTATGCTCTCGTATGGATCAAAAACCAAGTGTTCTTTCAGATCAAAATTAAGAGTGTGCTTGTGTTTTTGCTGAATCTCAAGACAAGGTAACATTTCATATTTTTGAAGATCCTTTTATTGATTTTCTACAGTTAGCATGGAAGATGTATTTTCTTGTTTTCATGGACCAGAAGCACATGTTTAGTAGACACTTGGAGTGGCCTAGTTTTTTTTTTTCTACCTGCTCGAGGAAAATGAGAGTAGAATTTTAGTAAGTAGCCATATGCTAGATTGGTTACATTGGAAGGATCGATTCACATGATTGTACATATGATTTCTAATATACAGGTGGTTGTCATTAGGATTTGAAGCCCTCAAGTCTTGGTGATGTACTGCCATCAATAAGTTTAGTAAGTTCTTTACTTTCAGTCAGTTTTAAAATTTAGTTTGTGTCATTGAGTTGTCAGTATTTAGTCATGCATTTCAGTTTGAGTTTTTTTACCATATTGGCCCAATGGTTAGGCACTTGGGCTACGGTTTTCTTAACACCTCCAAGGATCTGCCATCCCCGAAAAGGCCGATGTTAGTGTCAGTATTTGCATCCTACCATCAGTGATAAAAATATACTCTTTTTATATTCATATTAGGTGTCCCACTCAGAATTTTTTTATCATTCCACTAGGTCATGTAAAAAATTAGTCACTAATGGTAGCCCTAGTCATAAAACTTCACTCTCCCTCACAAATTCACATTTTTTGGCCCACCTTCATGTCTTTATGAGCATAAATTAGTCTTGAAAGCTCATTTCACTCTGTCATTATGTCAGTCAAAGTCAACATGGAGTCTGGTCATTCAAGGTCCATTTATGTCACTATGTTTCATTTTCCAAGGTTCAATAATACTACATTTCATCACAATAAGGTGAGAAAAAGGTGTGAGAGTGAATCAATAAACATTTCATTATCATCTACAGAATATTATCAACATGTAAATATGATATTTTTAAATTTAGATTTTCATATCAAAATTGTAATTTTGATATGAAAACATAAATGTAATTTATTTTTATTTATTTTAATGTAATTTTATGCTTCCTATATGTAATAAGTTTGGTCCCTAGCTGCCAAATTAAAAAAATGATGCCAAACTGAAAGAGAAAAGTGTCAAACTTCAACAAAATCCTACAAGAAAGAAAAATCAGATGAAAGGGTAATCAACAAAAGTTTTCAAAAAAGTGAAATGAGACATTAGGAAAGTGGGTTTTTCAATTCAAATTTAAATTCACTTAGCTATTTATGATTCATTGACATCAATTCAAATTCATTTTCCTCCTCCAAACATCAAGAAAGCACTCCAAGATACCAAAATTTTGAAATTCTGAGCTAAATTGGCAAAAGAGCAGAATCAAGGGCGCAAACGCTGAAACGAGGGCACAAATCCTGAAGACTGGGCACAAATACGTTCAGGAGGGCGCGAATAATTTTAGGAGGGTGCATATGAGTAGAGGATGGCACAAATGTGTAGGCAAGGGCATAAATAGCCTGTCAAGGGCGCAGATGCATTTTTCATGGCACAAATGACCAACAAGCTCTACAAAGTGTCCAAGTGATCAGAAGTTGCCTTCAAACCTCCACCAACTTAGTCATTGACCTCCAAAAAACCAGCAAGAGGCAAATTCCATGAAAAATCATCTTCTTAAGTTTATATGTTGAAGTTTTTCAAGTTGAAGTTGTAATTTGGTGTTTAAATTGAGGAAAAACCCTAGTATCCCAATACACTTGTGAAAACTCTTAAAAATATCTCCCTTACCCTTTGAATCCTTCCCACAGCTATAAAAACCCATTCCCAAACCCCTCATTTGCGAAATTCCCTTTTCCTACAACTTTCTCCCAAAACCCTAAGTCCTAGGTGTTACATCTACCTAGGCTCCCAATTCCTAAATCACTACCCTAAATCTATCATATCATTACTCCCTATCACCTCCCCATTTCACATATCCCTATCAAAACATATCCCTCATTTTTCCTTTCCCATCTCCCTTTCCCATTTCCCTTCCGTAATCCCTAGGGTTTTAACAAAAACACCAGGGAAACAATAGAGGAAAACACACCATTCAGTGAAGGAGAGGAAACAAAGATAAGGAGGCCACATAAAGGAGAGAGAGTGCTCAGACTTGAACCTGCCAACACTATGGAACTTTTAGCTTCTCCATTGACTATCACATGCTTCAAACATGTTGGATGTTATGATTTTTGTGAGAAAATTCAGAGGGTTAAACACCATCCCATGCTAACTAGACTTTTCATATATGGACTCCATGACAACCAAGTTAAATTAGTTGGTGTAACTTTTACCTTATCCACTGTTGTCATTTCAGATGCTACAGGGATCCTGAATGTTGGAGAGAAATGGTTTTCAAGAAAGGTAGGTTGAAGAAACAAGATTTTGACTTCTTCTTGAAACCAAGACACCAAAATTAAACAAAGAGGTTCTTCCCTTTTTCACACCTCTTGGACAGATATGCACCAATGATGAAGATAATCATGAAATATTTTTCATGTGAAGGCAGATTTTAAAGGCTCTATTCCTATCACAGCTGGCTCTTGATGCATTTCACTAGGGTAAGGATGCTTAACATGCCCTATTATCTTTCCAGAGTATATAGAAGATGGTATATATTGCCCAGAAGAAGGAATATGAACAGAAAATGAGAAGCCTATTCCATCATTCCCTCATAAAAATCATAGTCCTCCACCATCTCAATCAACTGAACATTGCATGGTGCACCTTCATATCCAATGATATTTTCATTGAGCCATCCACTCATCATGCACAAAATGTCCCTTCATCATCTCAGCACATGGCACACTCATCATCATCAGATCAATCCCCTTCACCTCCTTCATATCCATCTCATCATGATCCTTCATCTCCATCTCATCATGATCTTTTACCTCTATCTCATCATGATTTTGGGTCACCGAACAGGATTGAGGGCATTGAGCCTAAGTGGGCTAGTATGGTTGAGGTTGAGCTATTGCCAAAAACCTACCAGAGAGACCACAGGCATGTGTTTGCTCCACTTGGAGTGGAAGGGGCCATGCTTTCTACATCAACACAACAGGTGGACAAGGGTAAAGAAAAGGTCATTGAGGCACTCATTCATGATGAGGAGGACAATCATGAAACTGAGCAAGAATTTCATCTTGTTGACCTTGATGAGGTTGAAGATGAAAAAATCACAAATGCTGCTATCAAAGCAAAGGATGCCAAGATTGTTGAGCTCCAGACTAATTTTGAGAGGGATAAATATTTTGTACATTTCCTTGAACAAGAAAATGAACAATTGAACACCAAACAAGTCATTGATGAGGTTAAGTATTTCACTGCTCAAAGGGAGGATCAAAAGGCCAAAGTCATGCTAGATGAAACACTGGAGAAGTATGGATTACTTGACGATGAAGAAGAAAAGGTACCAAGACAAAGACCTAGAACTAGAGGGCTGAAAAGAGCTCTAGCTCTAGAGAGATGAAGGGAAGCTGAGCTAGCTAATTAGCTAACCCTAAATGAGCATCTTTCTATAGAGATTAATGAGAACGGGGAGCCATGGCTTGATAGAGCCAATCAATACTTGGAGAAGTTGCTAGCAAAGGAAAATAAGGATAATGACTGATTGAGGAGGAAGGTCAAACTCCATGCCAAAAAAGAGAAAATTGCATTGGCCAAGCTCAAAAGTGCCAATGCAAAAATTGAAGAGTTGACCATGGAGGAGAAGAAAAAGTTGGACATTCTTACTAAGGCTTCCCTCTAAGCTTAGACACATCATCGTCATCCATTCCAACAATTTTGAGACATTTCCTATTTTTTTTGCAAATTCTAGAAATTTCTGTGTTTTTTGGGACAATTATTTAGTAGAAAATTGGGCATTTGCGCAGCCCCCTAGGCGCTACACAAATAATTGGGGAACCTTTTGAGGAGAAGAAAGGCACCATTAGATTCCTAATGACCAATGCATCTCAGAAAACCATGTTTCTAGCTTTGGTTTGTATTTTTGATAGGTGAAAATATCCAAAACCCATAAAAACCACCTTTCTGCCCCTTTTTTGACCTAGGCGCTACACAAATACCAGTCTTGTGAGAATGACTTTTTGTGGGGGAAAATGAACTTCATTTTTTGAACTTGAGGCATATTCAGAAAGAGGACAGGTAGGGATTTCCAACAAGCCATCTTGGGCCTGATTTGAACACTTGTAGGTTAGAAAAAACTGGCCTTGAACATGTAGGGCGCAAATGACACTAAGAGAGCGCAAATGCACAGTGGAGGGCACAAATGACCAATTTTCTGATTTTTTCCAAGTTACTCTAAATTTTTTGAATTTTCTTCAACAAATCATGTTTCTAATCATGTAATTAATAATGGTAAATATAATTGTGTTTGGGATTAGTTACCTATGGTAGATTCACCGTGTAAAAGTCATCATTGAGTCATAATGAATCAATTGAATGTAATGAGGAGTGAGTCACTTGGACCATCCTACACTTCAATTTTTAGTTCAGAAATCAGTGGATCTATTCTTCATCTCATGGATTCGACCCCTGAGGATGAGTGAAGCTTGTTTTGATGTCTATTTATCCCCTTTCTTCACAAAAAGTAAGGGTTGGAATCAGGTTTTATGATTTCTAATTGATCAAGGAAAATATTGTATTTAGTTTGGCCAGCTAATAAAGAGGAGTTGCAGCTATTTTATGGGATACTTGTGGTATTGATGCTTATCATTGTATTTTCTTCAATTTCATATGTTATAATGTATTTTATTCATGTTCACTTCATTTCTATTGTATGATCTCTATCAAGTTTGATATTTAGAATACATGCTTGCTCATGCTCTGTTTTGGGGAATTGATCATAGTTTGTACATTTTCCTCTGTCTAAGAAGAATACATCTCCCATGATATTACTAGCTTCTTTCCAGTCTCAAAACCATTCTATCAAAATCATGTTCAAGTGATAAGCATTGTGCCTGCCTCGCCTCCTTGATCCCTGCAACCCTATCTCATTTTCCCTGACCTAGCTTTCCTTGACCTAATTTATTCATTGAGTGATACTGCAACCAAATCAAGTCAAAACAACCTCTTGCACTCAATATCTAGCCTAAAAAATATAATTTCTCCAGCCCTCCTCGTTGTGACCCTTTTGGAGGGAGCCCTCTCTAACTTGATAGGGCTAGCTATCAAGTTAAAATCTTGGTCTGTGGTTACCTGTGTTAGGATTCCTTCTTCACCCTTGGGAATCTGGTGGAGTGCTAATAGGTTATACCAAAGCAAAAATAAACAAGAACTTCCAGAGGCCAAACCACCTCAAACCTCAACCATAATTATTCCACCTCCATGGGTGAAAATTACTAACACCAACCAGATTAGTCTCTACCCAAGTAGTCAAGGGATCCAATACCTAGTAACTCAACCCAGAGCCTTACAGGCCTCCAGAGAATTTGTCCAACCCAGATCTAGGGATTAGTAACTCAACCCACCAAGGGCTTCAAAGAATTTTTGTCCCAACCTAGGCTTTATGACGAGTAACTCAACCCAAGTTCTTCCATGGATTCTAGAGTGTTTATTCCAACCCACAGAAATAAGGAATTATGAATCAATCATAAACCAATCAATTGGAAAAAACACAGAACACCATGCCTATCTAGGAAATGGAAAGGTTAGGATAAACCCACTGTCAATCCAGTCAAATATCCATGCCAATGATAGAACATAGCCACAAAATCAAATGAATGTAACATGCATCCATATAATAGCAAGGAAATCATACATGCAACCTGTTACTCGCAAATCTCTCCAACTGTAGCCACTGATCCAATTGTTCCTTGTTTTTTCCTGCTTTACTTTTCATTACTTCTCCAAATCCAATGTACTCTAGGAACTCCAAAAATTCTCCAAGAATAATCTAAGTGTCCAAGAGTATGAGAGAATGAGTGAATAGAGGATAGCTCCAACACAAGTCTGAAAAAAACCATGAACTGATCCTCATAAGCCTTTTTATCATTGAGGCATCTATTTGCTTCATTTTCCTTCATTTTTCCTTCAATTTCCCTGTCATAAAAATATGTGACCCTTCATCTCCATTTTTTCCTATTTTCCTTTATTTTCATAAATAAATTCCAATTAATGCCACTTTTCCTTTTCCAATGCATTTTGAATTTCCATAGCCATGTACTAATCACTAGTGATACCCATCACTATGTTTTTCCCAACATTCAACTTGGAATGCTTGTCCCATGACCTTGTTTTTTTATTTTATTTTATATATATATAAAATCAACTAGGGGTTGTTACAATTTATGCCATATTTTCTCAAAATCATGTTGGAATTTGTATTATTTTCCAGGTAAAATTGTGGTCTATTTAGACTACACAATTGACTCATACATTCCATGTAAAATCTAAAAGTAATTCAAAATTTTCCAATTCAATGAATGATACTAAGTCGACCATTGGTCAGGTGGACCTCTAAAATTCCAATATCATCACTTTTGATAAGATCTAAAGTCATCCTCGAATATACATAAATATTTCTTTCCCTAAGTCTACACATCAAGGAAGAATGTTTTATACCCTATTATTGACAAAGTGGCATGAAGATGTAATTCTTTGACTATGTTTCATTGGATGAAAGAAAAAGATCAATTGAGGCCGCATACATTTATTGTCACTACGGGAAGAGAAGAGAAAGTTCAATTGAGGCTACATACATTTATTATGTCACTACTCTATAGTGACATAAATGATCGTTCTCCTATACCAATTTTGTTTTGGAATTTTACAAAGTTAACTTTGGTTTTTTATATCAATTTTTGGTATAATTCAACTCTGTCATCAAGTTAGGGCTCCAATACACGAGGGCGCATTTTGACAGCTGAAGAGATTTAAAGGCCATAATAAGGATGATGGAGGTCATCGTGCAGCTCTGCATTGGTATTTTTGTGAAATGGTTTCCATCGTCAAGGCCACACTGAATTCATTTTTTCCTTAAAAAGATAAAAAATGTTATCATAACAAAAATAATGTAATAAAATATGGGTGAAAAAACCAAAAATATATATGACTTCCATTGGCATATATTACTGCACAAGAAAATATATAAGAACTAAATTATTTCATGTCTTTGTCTTTGGGAAATCTGTCTTTGACTCCTGAAATTGAATGAGATGTGATCATTTAAATATTTAGAAGGAAAAAAAATATTTCTAAAATATAATTTTGGGTTTCAAAGGGCATGGTCAAAGGAAAATTGAATGTTGCGGCAACTGTAATTTTATCTCATTGGACTTGCTAAAGTATTTTTTCTTGCTAGTTGTACAACAAAATGAAGACAACATAAGTCAAGTTTCTTCCAACAGTTGAGTATGAATGACTCTAAAATATTGACACGATGTTTTAAAACGAAGTAGGAACCTTGGCTAAATTCAAGTTACATGAATAATTCTCAATATTAGTATCAAAAGGATGTAAACATGAAACTACATATTGTTTAGTGTTAATGCCTTAATGTTGATATGAACATGAAATTAAATTTGTACCATCAAACTGATGGGAAGCCTATCACTAGGGAAACACAATGAAAAATAAGGGAAAAATTGTAGCACAGAGAGAAAATTTCTGGATTCAAGCAATTTCAAGATTTGAACAAGCCACGTGTCAAGGCTGAGGCAGAGAAAGAAATTCCTATAGCTCCACAGAAGGTAGAGAGGATGGCATAAAGGGAATGGACTTGGAGAAAGATGAATTCAATACTATAATGTACGAAGCACAAGATAATGAGGGTAAGGAATCATAATGAACACTAGGATGAACTAACTAAAAATAATGTAGTCATTGGTGAGCAGAGCCAAGGAGATGAATTTACTGAAGGAGTAAGATGTCGTGAAGAGGGTGTAGAGGGAGACAAAGGTGATGACAAACATGGAAAGGAAATGTGTTCCATCATCAAGGAGCAGATAAAGAAGAAAGAGTTTGAATTTTTTGTTGGTGGTATTGATAAGAATGTCGATGAAGAGGATATGAAGAAGGTGTTTAGTGAGATTATTTAAGTTGTTGAGGTTATATTGGAAAAGAATCCTTAGATTCAAAGGAATAAGGTATTTTCAATTGTTCATTTCACGACTACTAATCAAGCCACAAAAGAAGTGGAAAAGCTTAAGAATCCACATGCGTTATTTAGACATTTCTTGTAAACTTGTCTTCCTCTTATTTTTGTTTGTATATGTTGTTATAGTGAATTTAATCTTTGGTTATCATTTTTTGTGGAGGCTTTGTAATATATTTATGAAGAAAAATGGATGATCAGTTAAATATGGTGTTTATGCAAGATACTGTGGTAGTCAGGGGGGCAAGATAGGGGTTTGTGGTATTGCTGATATTGAGCCTAGGAGGATGGGAACACATGATAGTCAATTTGGGTTTTATTAAGGAAGAACATCACTCCATGCATGCCTCCATACCCTGAGGATAACCATATCCATTGTATGAATGGAGTTTTAGCCTATAGTGATGGACATATTTGAGATTATGCAAGAGTATATGGTTCCAAGCGCGTATACTCAGATGTGGTAAACTTTGTAGCTAATTTATACTTTTTTTTCGCATGTTACGAGCTATAAAAATTTGGTATTGATTGGTTTGTCTTTTTCTTGTCAGGATAATGATATTCCATATATAGTTATGCATTCTAGGAGTCATTTGTATTATGATTCAAGGTATGATTTACATTATGGATGAGTGTCCATGTATCTATTACCTAAGTTTGGAATAAATAACTTGATATTTTATTCATTTTGTCAAATCCCAAGGTTAACACTAAACACCATGTTTTGGTTTGCTTTTTTTGTAGGCTAGGATATGATTCCGAACTACGTTATGGTGCAGGTAGGAGAACTTATTCAAGTGATTACCTACCTAGTGGCAATGATGTGAGTATTGTTGATTTTTTAGTAGCTTTTGGTACTCCAAACCCTAGGGTTTGGGAATTGGAGGGAAAAACACCACAAGTAGGCTTGTGGGCTTAGAACCCAAGCCTGGGGTTTTTCACCCACCAAGATTTGGGCCAAAACCATGAATAATTTGAGCATGAGAAAATTTGAGGTGATAGAGCTTGGTGTAGAGATTCCAATGCTTCAAATATCACTCAATTCCGATCTCTAGAAGTGAAGTTATGAATTTTGGAAGTTGCAAGTGGGTTTTATGGGTGACAAGTCAGGTCAGTTTGTGTCTTTGGAGAATTGTACAAGCCCACTTTTAATATTCGTTGGAGCCACATGAAAGGATATAAATTAGAGTCATTTGTGAGTCATTTTAGCATCCTGCAACATCAAATCAAGTCATCATTTCATCTATGAACTGGCCACAAGAAAAGGAGGACATATCGTGGAGGATTAGGGTTATTTTAGGTAGGATTATTCTCCACCAGAGGTCTGAGATAAGTGCAGAAAAAGGCCATTGTAAAGGAGAGTGCTTAAGGGTTTTTTGGAGGTGTGTAATTTCTATATGGTTCCTTTGTTTGAGGGTCACATAGACTGTTCCATTATAGGGGGACGAAAGGCCTATTAATGTGTGTTGAAGACTGTCGAAGGATGCTGCAGAATTATGGTGTAATTATGGGTAGAAAGGAGAGGGATGGGAGGCCCAAATATTCCTAGGTGGTAGTCCTAAACACAAGGTAGTTGGGACAGTTAGATGGTAGCCTTGGAGGAAGTATGGAAGGTGGAATAAGGAGTTGCATCAGTGTGTATTTAGCCCTAACGAGGACCATAATTATATTGTAGGAGAATATTCCTAAAACATAGGTATGCTATGATGTATTTGAGGTTGATTTGATATTAGAGATCGTGTCCTAGTGTGGAATTGTTTAGTAGCCTATGGGTTCCATTTGGAGGACTTTTTGTGGAGGTCAAAATTCCATCCTAGAGAACTTTCACTGAAGCGTTGATACCTAGTTTTGTTCAATATCTCCTCTATCACAAAGCAAAGGGTAGATGATGATAATTTTGTTAGAAACCATGTGTAAGGGTCTCCTAAGTTTTGGATGCCGTAACTAGATGAAGATGCTACATCGTGGATTGGACACTCGTGGACTATTGGAGGGAAGCGTTAGAGTGGACCATGTGTGGACGTGGATTGGGAATTTATGGTCTCCTGGAGGACAGTGTGATAATGTCCAAGTTGGAGACTAGTGCGCAACACCTTGATGGACAAAGATAGTTACTAGAGTGGCAGTTGTTGAGCTCAAGGGTTGATGAACTAGAGGAGCAGGTTGTGGAGCCCAAGACTTGTGTGTGGAGAAGGACTTCTACAAAAGATGATGGGAAATCCTCCCAGCCCTTGTTAATTGTGAGAGATGGACATCTTGCAATGATAGGTGGAAAACCTCTGTGCCCTATGTTGGTCTTCATCAATGCAAGGAATGAAGACCATAGTGGGCTGAAGTCCCTGAGTAGCTACGGAGAAAAAATGGGAAGTTGAGAGTTTTTCACAAGTGGAGGTGTGAACAACTCGATGGGAGTTTAGATGTGTTGATGCATTGGTGGATGAAAAATAAACTAGTGAGAAGATTAGATAGTAGAGGTTCAATGGTCAGATGGACTTGGAACATTGATAGAGGCAAGAGCTACAGATCGAGAGTCAAAGGACTAGGAAGGTACATGGTACGATCAAGAGGAGCTTAGAGAGCATGCTACATCTAGATGGTCAGAGTATATTGTTTTGTATCTTGTACTAGTGGATGTATGAGGGCCATTATCCTTAGTAAGGGAGCCCTAGACTATTGTATTATATCAGTTGGATTAATACAACGAAGTTAGGTTGAAAAAATGTAAAAAGTAATTTATATTATTTGCATGTGTGATTTACTGCTATTTATATTCCGTTGTGCAAAGTAGTATCATTGATATTCTTGGTTTGGTAGCGTCATATATTTTAAGACTATAACCTAGACCCAAGATTGTGGAAATTCAACATGGTATCAGAGAGTATCTTAGCTACTTTGAAGGAAAATGAATCAAAGTGTGCACAACGAAGAAACTCACAGGGAGTTGTGGGTGTCTAGATCATGGAGCAGAGGGTTCGACTGGAGACACGGAGATGTGGTATTGAAATGCTTGGAAACAAGATTGGGTCAGAGTTTTGGTGGATTGGTGGTGAGCCCGATGAACAAAAATTTGTTGTAGGTCAGATTGCTGACCATGGAATTTCATTAATTTGTCATGTATGGTTGGGAAAAATCGATTATTTATTTGGCATGGATGAGATCAAATTGATCGAGATGGATTCATGTGATGGACTGGATATTAGCAGGCTAGCGTCTTCATTGGATTGTGATGCTACATATATGAGATCGAAGGTATTTTCATAGGTGGTATTTGATCAAGGAGGATGATTTCTTGTAGGACTAAGCCGATGGAGATCGTGTAAGAAAAAAAAGAGTATAGCCTCAAAGGGAGCATCCCTATGGAGTTTCAGGATCTTCAGGTTCAAATGTGATGAGGCAGAGGCACTATTGAGACTGTTAGGTTAATTTTACATGGTATGCTACATTGATGGATGCCAAATGGGCTAGTGTCACCAGATGATGATGGTTACTTCCTAACATTGGAAGTACCTCCCTCACCAAGAGGGAGTGTTGATTTTTGAGTAGCTTGGGAGGTACGCCAAGCCCTAGGGTTCAGGGATTGGAGGGAAAAGCGCCACAAGTAGGCTTGTAGGCTTGAAACCAAAGCGTGGGGTTTTTCACCCATAAGGATTTGGGCCAAAAACATGAATAATTTGAGCATGGAAACATTTTAGGTGATAGGGATTAACGTGTTGATTCCAACACTTCAAAGATCACTCAAATCAGAGCTCTAGAAGTGAAGTTATGAATTTTTGAAGTTGCATGTGGGTTTTATTGGTGACAAGTTATGTTGGCTTGTTCCTTTGGATATTTGTACAAGGCCACCTTGCATATTAGTTGGATCCACATGAAAGGATATAAATTAGAGTCACGTGTGAGTAATTTTATCATCCAACAACATCAAATCAAGTCATAATTTCATATTTGAATTGGCCGCAGGAAAAGGAGGACTTAGCGAGGAGTATTAGGGATGTTTTTGGTAGGATTATTCTTTACCATAGGTCTGAGATAAGTGCAGAAGTAGGGAACTATAAAGGATAGTTTTTAAGGACTATTTGGAGGTGCAAAATTGTTGTACGGTGCCTCTCTTTGAGGGTCACATAGTCTGTTCCATTACAGGGGGGTCAAAATGCCTATTAATGTGTGTTGAAGACTATTGAAGGATGTACCAGAAGTATGGTTTAATTTTTGGCAGAAAGGAGAGGGTTGGGAGGCCTAAAATATTCCTATGTGGCAATCCTAAATACAAGGAACTTGGGACAACTAGACCGCAACCTTGGAGGAAGTCTAGAAGGTGGAATAAGGAGCTGCATCAATGTGTATTAAACCCTAACCAAGACCAGACTTATATTGCAGGAGAAAAATACTGAAACAAAGGTATGTTATGATGTATTTGAGGTTGATTTAATGTTAGGGATCATGTCCTACTGTGGACATTGTTTATTATCCTGTGGGTGCCATTTGGAGGACTTTTAGTGGAGGTAAAAAGTCCATCATAAGAGAAAAATTTGCAGTGAAGCGTTGAAGCCCATATTTTTGAAATAAATTCTCTATTGCATAGCAAAGGGTATATCATGAGAAGTTTGTTGGCAACCATGTGTAATGGTCTCTTACGTGTTGGTTTCCATAAATAGGTGCAAATGCTATAACATGGATTGCCCACTCTTGGATTGTTGGAGGGCAGCATGAGAGTGGACCAAGTGTGGATGTGAATTGGCTACTTATGGTCTATTGGAGGACAACGTGATAGTGTCCAAGTTGGAGCTCACTGTGCAACACCTTGATGGAAAAAGTTTCTAGAGTGGAAGTTGTTGAGCTCAAGGCTTGATGAACCAGAGGAGCAGGTTGTGGAACCCAAGACTTGTGTGTGGAGAAGGAATTATACAAAAAATGATGGGTAATCCTCCTAGCCAATGTTCATTGTGAGAGATGGACATATTGCAGTGATAGGTGGCAAACCTTCATGCCATATGTTGATCTTCATCGATGTAGTGCAGGAAGACCATAATGGGTTGAAGTCCCTGAGTAGCTAAGGAGAAACAGTGGGAAGTTTAGAGTTGTTCACAAGTGGAGCTATGAACAAGTCGACAAGATTCTCAATGTGTTGGTGCATTGGTGGATGAATGATCAAATAATGAGAAGATTGGATAGTCTAGGTTTAGTGGTTAGATGGACTTGGAGCATTGATAGAGGTGGGAGCTACAAATTGAGAGACAAAGGTCCGGGTAGGTACAAGGTACGACCGAGAGGAGATGAGAGAGAAAGCTATAACCAGATGATTGGAGAAACTTGTTTTTTATCTTGTACTAGTGGATGTATTAGGGTCATTATCATTAGAACAAGAGCCCTAAACTGTTTTATTATATCAATTGGATTAATATAATGAAGTTGGGTTGAAAAATCTAAAAAGGTGTCTATATTCTGTGCATGTGTGATTTACTGTTGTTTATATTCTAATATTCAAAGTAGTATCATTGAGATTCTTGGTTTGGTAGCATCAAAAATATTAAGACTCTAACCTAGACCCAGGATTGTGGAAATTCAACAAGTATTTTATATTAAATTGTGGAGTTAAGATTTACAATTCAATATGTTATTGTTATAAAACATTTGTCTTTAGCATCAGGTTGAAGGTGGACTATATCCATCTGGGGGTTATGGACATGGCTATAGATCAACATCATATTATTGAAAAGTAAGTTTTTTTCTTTTTTTACCTTATACGATATTTAATTCAATTACAATACTAAGTAAAAGAACATTGTTAGCCTGCTCTTGTTTTTTTTCATTGTTCAATAGATCACAGTTTTATACTATTTGTTCTTTCTTAACTCAATTGATGCTTAGTCTTTCTATTCATCCTCATGTCTCTTGATGTTACACATATTTGGGTGCAAATTCTGATTCAATAAAGCATAAAAGAATTGATTCGAGCACCGAGATACAATTTTTTTAGCCCAATTCTCAAATTATACAAAATCATATTGAGTAAATGTTATATTCCTTAAGTATGCATAACCTGGTAATTCGGGAAATATTCCAACCAATGTTAATTTATGCTTGTATGACGTTCAAAGAGAATTTTGGCATTGTCGAGATGCCAAATTGGCAGTATATGATGCTTTGGAGGTTAGTAGATTAAGTGAGAAAGTTAAATGCAAAAGAAATCATTGATTTCATAAAGTTCAAAAACTAAAACTACAAACAAAAAATACATATATCCAAAAAATTAATGACATTTCCACCATGTAGCTCTTGTTACATAAAGCTTTAAATGTCTTTTTTTTTGGGAATATATTCGAATGAGATACCCCTAGTGTTATCCAGTGAAATGAGTATTGATCGGTATTAAATTTCCGGGTCATAAATATATGCTTTATATAAAGTACATTTGAAATTTGTGTAAATGATAACTTTTACAGAAAGTAAATATGATGCATTTCTAAGATGTGAGAGTTTTGAAGTTAAGGAGACTAGGTTCCTATAGGTTCCTATTTATCAAGAAAATTCGATGGGTTGGATTTAAAACGAATTTAATTTCATCACTGTTTCTTTTCCTCGTATACCTATATATATATATATATATAATATTTATTAGTATTATTTTTTTTATTCTTAAATTTAAATAAAAAAATAATAGTGGATAAAATTATGCAATTCATTCATATATATATATATATATATATATATTTTAATGCATATTTGATATTGTTTTTTTGTTAGGGGATTAAACTTCCGATCACTTGGATACACAAGGGCTTGCCAACAAGTTTTTTTTCAATTGTACTACCACCTACAAACAACAAATATTTGATATTATTATTTATATTATATATTATTTTTAGTTATATATATGATATTATAGTTGTAATATATCTATATATATATTTCTTTTTTTCTTTTTTCTTTTTTTTCTTATAAATAGAAATATATTTTTAATATATATTTTCTTAAATATTTAATATATAGAAATTGTTTATAATCATGTTTATGTTTATATATTCTTAATAAAATTAAGAAGTAATTTTCATTTACAACAATTATTAATAGTGGTTTTAGTGTAATAGTTAAAAATGTTTGCTTTTGATGAAAAATTCTTTTTAGGATACCAGGAAATAGGTTCATGACTCAAGATATAGACGTAGTTGACAAGAATACAAGTTTACCTGGTATGGACCCTAATAAATTATTTTAAATGTTGTAGTTTCTCTTAAGTAATAGTGATGAATTATCTTACATTTTTCAATAATAACTAATATTGATTCTCCCTGTGATGGTTTCCATCTCAAACCCTATTTAGAAGATTAAACCAATAATAAAGATAGATTTTTGACTATTTTATTTTTAGTTAATGTATGATTTTATATATTGTAAGTTACTGGCACAACAATATAAATTAAATGGTCGGTATACCAATAAGCATCAATCTATAATAAACATAAACAAATTTTACTTAAAATAAGATTAGAGTTTGTCAGAATCCCTATTAAAAAATAGGCATTCCTATTAGTCTAATAAGAGCATGATCTACATAGACCAGCATTTGACCTCAATGCACAAGAGGAAATTAGTGAAAGGATGTGCATGAAAACAAAGTTGGCATAGTTTAATCGATTGTGAGTATCGTCACGTAGGAACAAATGTGGGAGTTTGGAAATGGGGACAAAAATAAATTTATGAGGGCACCTAAAGACCCAAAAAATAGTAAATTATTTTATCTTTGGGAGCTCAACAAAGTGTGGTATAATCAATTATTTTTCCTTGAGACATATACATATGTTGAAGCGGTCCATGGTTAAGTAAAGTGTTTTGTGGGAAAGGAGAGTTAGGAATAGGAGGAAGAGAAATTTTCTTAAAGGGAATACATTTATTTGGGAAAAGGGGAATCCAAATTTTAGAGGAGAAAGGAATAGGGAGAAAGAGATGAAAAAAAGAAAAAGTCAACTTAGAGGAGAGAGGTTAAGTTGGTAGACATAAAATAGGGAAGAGAAAGATGGATACTATAGTTTCAATAAATGTTGGGAAAAATTATGAAGGGAAGAAGGAGGATGTGAATCTTAATAAAATGAAAGAAACTATTCCAACAATTGTGTTGTTAAGTGGGATCATGGAGAGAAAAAGAAATGCATTTCAAAGGTACAAGGAAGAGAAGGAAGAAAAGTTATAGAAGCACCAATGAGGGATATTCAAAAGACAATGGAGAAGGAGACAAGTCTATTATTTGAAGGATAATGGTGATCCCATACCTTATAGCCTAGAGGATAAGGGAAGCAAACACACATTTTTCTAACAATATTTCACTCTTATTAAGGAAGATGAAGCAGAATAAGAAATGAAATTCCTTAAAAACATTGTTGATGCCAAATACAAAAAAGTAGGGTTTCATCATTTGACCAAATGCCAAGTCTAGATATTCCTTCCATGGATATCATGGTATTTTTGTAAAACCAATCCAATACAAAGATCACTTGGTGTAATCTGTTACGTGAGAAAGGGATTCCATCCTCTATAATTTTTCATCATAGTGGTATAGAGCTCAACAATGGCCATTACATTATATGTTAATTTCCATTGTTTATTTCAGATTTATCTTGCATCAATTTTTATGTGCGAAAGGGATTCTACTCTTTGTAATTTTCCGTCATAGTGGTATAGAGCTCGTCAAGGCTCATTGAATTATAAATGAATTTCCATTATTTATGTAAGCTATATCTTGAATCAATTGGTATCAGAACATGATGAGTCATTTTTGAGTTACCACTTTGGTAAAGTAAAAAAGAACTAGGTAGATGTTATAAATGATGAACAACTCTAGTTTATTTTTATTATTATAGTTGAGGGGCAGTCCAAGGAAGGGTAGCCTGATCCTTTCTTGGACATATTATTCTCAGTGATCTAAGATCCTTCCTTTGGTGATAAAAAAAAATCCTAAAGAGAATGAAAATACCATAAATGCAACATCCATGAAGAAACAACATGAGAATAATGCAACATAGACAAGGCACCAAGATTTGCTAACAAAGTTCACTCACAATGTGTGAGCTACATTACCAGGCCTATATTCAAAGTGGAGAGGCCTATTTATAATCTCAAGAAAATAAAGGAAAATACATGGAAAAATAAATGGGAATACCTCACATCTGGGGATGGCCCAAAATTATGCTACTCGAATCATAATTATGCTACTTAGATCCTAATTCTTGTTACACCAGTGGATTCATCTTGAAATTCTATGAAATATGACTATAAAACTCATATGGTTTTGTCATATTCACCTCTGGAACCCTCAGGGAATTTTCAAGACTTCCACAATAGATTAGAATATTCCAAGAATATTTTGTAGAATATACCTTGGGAATATTCGTCAAATCAAAACCCATCTAGGCATAGTTCTCCTCTCAGCATGTGTGCTGATTTGTGGTTTTCTGTGCTCCGTGTGCCATGAGTCTGCATTGGATTGATTTTCGAATGATATGGCATGATTATATGAAAATTTCAAGGGGAGGGGGCGGGGGGAGGGGGGGGGGTGGGTTGAATAAGACAAGGCACCCCTATTGGTGCATGGGTTTTCACACTAAATATAGTGCATTGGTAGGGTGGGGGTTCTCAGGTCAAACCAACGAAACCCTACCTTTTTAGGTTAAAAACATTATAACATATAACAAATTTGAACTGCCGCCAAACTTGGAAGACCACCACAAAATTTGGAAATTCCACCATCTTATCCCCCAATTAAATGTGATTCTAAATTTATCTATATTGCTTCTAGGTTTAACCAATGTTTTGGTGAAACTACCAAATTTAACCAGACCACCAATTTTAGCTATAGTCCAAATCTGTTCGGAGCATGGCTATAATTTTTCCAGTGGCAAGTTTGACTAACCAACCACAGGGTGGCATGTGGAACATGGATATTGGGCCACATTATGCATCTTGGTGATGCCATGTGGCTCACGGGGGTGCCTCGTGGCACCTTTTGATTGGTCCTCTAACTTTGACTTTAGCTCAGTTGAGCAAAAATTTTGAATGGCCATAAATTTGGCATATAGAGTTGGTTTGAGGTTTTTTTCGCACTATTGGAATTTCCTCAACAATATATGTCTTGGTGCCAATTTTGCTGAGGGTTAAGGACTTAAAATTTTGAGCCCTTTAGGATCCTCCTGGATCAGATCAGTAAACTCCTTTTTCATTTTCTTGTGTAACTATGGTTTGAGTAACAATTGGATAAGTATATTTGACCCTCCTGCCACATCAATTGGGGATGGAATTCACTTCAGTTGGGGGTGGTTGCATCATAACATGATCACCTAGCGCCACATAATTGTCATATATCAACATGCTACATCTTTTACATCGCACAGGTTCTCTATGGTTTTCTTTTCACGTTGTTTTTTCTGTTTACTACCTTTATCTATCCTATCAACACATTACACTACCTTTTTCCTAACATAATCCTCCATAGATCTCCCACCCATATAATTATTATTTATAATAATGGCATACATATCAAAACCACCAACCTTACAATTCCATCAAAATCAATGATATTTCCCCACTCAAATGCATGCTTGTCTCATTGCAAATGTCACCACAATGGAACATTCATCCATGGGGGGAGCTGTTGTTTGGAATGAACGAGACTTTCTTGAGTAGCTACGTATCCACTTGAAATTTTATTGGATTTTCCAAGAGGTAAGGTGGATGGTGTATTTTGAGAAATTACAGGGGTTTGATGCCATTCCCCTTGAGTCTTCTCATAATTTGAATTAATAGAGTTTGATGATGAAGGGGATGAGGATTGCAGTCATAGAGGAGGTAATTTTGCAGGTTGATCATTCTACCACAAACATGTATGACATGGTTCAATTGAAAATCACCAATCCTGATAGCAAAAACCAATCTTCTAAAAGGGGATGAGAAAGTAAAGAGTAAGCGAAGAGGAGTAGAAACAAATTTGTTTCCACTCCCCTAGTTATACATTGTTTACTTTGTGTATAAGTGCATTACCTTTGAAGGTAGTTACAAGTTAGTATTTGACTACAATTTCATGTTGTTGGCTCATATATGCCATGGAAAACTAGTTAATCTCTCACATTTCCAATTGGAGTCCCTAAAACATATGGATAATTTTTGTTTAATGATCTAATCATCTATAGATTTGTGTGACAAAAACGAGATGTTAAAGCTCATGGTTGTTGATGCACTAGAACAACAAGGGAAGATATGGTAAAAATCCATGACTCGTAGCATGGGATTGGTACATTAGAGTGATAGGCACGGAATCATAGAATCAGGAGGAGAAGGAGATAAAAGGAATTGGGGATGATGAGCTAGAGATGTTCAAGTCGAGTGGGAAGGATGGTCCTGAGACAAATAATCTCCATGTCAACATACCTATTGAGGGTCTAATGATGATATATCAATTGAGGTGATGAGCGAACAATCCAAGAGCCCAAGAATTGAGGATTTCCACATTGAGGAGGAGGAGCCACAATAAAAGGTGAAGTAAAAAAATAAATTGTTAAAGGAGCCCGTGGTTGATCATTTCGCTAGAAGGAGGAATAGATATTTTGTGACAGTAAAAAAAACCGAACCCCCTAAAACCTCAACAACTACCATGGAACTAGTGGATCAAGTTATTACTAAGAGAAATAATTCTGAGTAGAAAAATATGAAAAATCTCCAACTGGAAATCCTAAAACATATATTCATTCTAAACAAAATGTTTGTTTAAAATGGAAAAATTATAAACATAAGAAATAACTTGCAACCTTAAAACAAAAATCTCGAAATAAGGAACCTTGAGGACTAGGAACCATCACTAAGGCTATCTAAATTATGGATACATCATACTCCTCTCCTAAAACTAAAAAGTGGAAAACCAAGGAGCCTAAAAATGTGTTATCTATAGTTTGTGGAGAAATTATTAGTGAGGTAGGATATGTTGGGAATAATGTTGTCATTGATGTCAAAGATGTGGGTTCCATGTGTGTTTCCAAGAAATTTCATGTAAAGGGGGAGTCCCATGGTAGCTACATTTTTTAGTAGAGGAACATAATAGTAGGATATTAAATGAATAAGCTAAAATATTATGACTATGATGGTTGGGTGGCCCATTATTTGAAGGAACTTCTACCTCAGGGAATCTGCTCATTTTCCTTTACAATGAGCTAAAAACGATAGGTTTGGAAAGACATTTCCAATGGTATAAGGAGGCTTGTAAAACTATAAAGGATGATTAATTTATGGTTAGTTAAATTTCAATATAGTTCTTTGCTTCTAGGTACCACATATATCTTGTGTTTTGCAAGAAGTTTCTCTGATAAAGAAATTTCAGACTTGGGTGGATTTATGAAGAAGTCGGTCTAGTCGGGAAGGCAAGGCCTTTGGCCCGGTAATTAGGTTGGTCCAATTGGGAGGTCATCTCATTGAAATGTTTTTGAAGAAGTAAAAAGGACAAACACATGACCCCCAACCGCCAACCTAAGTGGGACTTAAATAAGATAGGTGGCAGTGTTAAATTTGATGGTGATTGATGTTATGGTAACATATTTTCGGAGTCATATCATGTGCCAAGTGTCTCCCTTAGATGATCAGATAGAATGAGGGACTACTAAAAACCTATGTAGGACCTATAGCAAAGAGATTCAAAATGTGTATTAAGCTGGTTAGCCAGTGATCTGGTAATCAGATTATATACCCACTAAAAGATCTCCCAACCCCTGAGTTGTGGCTTTAAGAACTTTGGGATTAGATCAATTGGTTCTATCCTTGTGGGTGTATGATGCCAAGTCACTAAGGAGTATAGGATGGAAGGTTTAATGACATTTGATCAATCTGGAAGCTATCTAATTTTAGATATATCACTATAGACATCACTAAAAATATGTGATATATCACAATTGTTAAAACTAAGTAAGTTGATCAGAATTCGATACCAGAAGAAAAAAAAAAAAAAAAAAAAACCGAGATGAAATTGAACTGCATTGATTGAAGGAAGCAAATCATGTTCAATTCATTTGGTGTAGCACATTTTTTCAATAATTTTCTTCCTCTGGTCTTGGATATATGATATTGGAGGACAAGTTTTATAAAGTTTATATTAAGAATGTAGTTTCTACTTGAAAGACTCTAAACAAGCATTATGATCATTTATTTGAAAAAGGAAGCCATACAATTAATTTAAGGACCAATAGTGTCGTGCAAGAAAACAATTTGTATGATTATGATTAATAGTTTTCCACTCTATTATTTACTCTTTTTCAAGCTATGATTTATTTAATATAGTTCTCAAACTATGTGATAGAGTGGTAGGATTTTTTTTTATAACGTTAAAGTGAAAATATTGAAGGGTGTTGTGATTGAGTATAGTGCACACATGTTGTGGGTATGAGTGAGCATTATATGAGCTGAAATAGAGTGGAGCAATATAGAGATTTGTGTAGCGAAATTTGTATGGATATGTGTTGATACTATGTATGTTGAGTGAAGCGTAGAGAGTGTAGTAGAACAAAATAAAATGAGGCAGAGAAAAATGTGAGTCTATGCAAACCAAAGGAGGATCCGTAGAGACACAAAAAATCAAAGTCACAACTTAGTCTTGCAATACCGAGGTAGGACATTATTCTCAGTTTGTAAATTGTATAAAAAGTAGAACACTTGAATGAAGCAGGTAGGGTCCTGCGATTATAAGAGGTTGGAGCCTATAGGAAAGTTATGGCTTGTTGATTTAAAAGGGGTTAGGTACTAATATGATTATATTCTCACATACATATGATGTAATCAATTTTGATGCCTTGAACGGTCATCAGAATACTACAACAAGCTTTGATTGTTTTTCTCCCAAAAGGGTTTCCACATAAATCCTTGTGTTCAAATGCATGTGAATTTTTTCCTCTCATGTGTTTTTTAATTGTACGTAATTGAAAATTTAAGTTCTGAACAAAAAATAAAGAAAAAATGTTAATCACTGATTCACCCCAGGCTCTCAGTAATTCCTAATTCCTAACAATTGGTATCATAGGTTGGTTCCTTCAGGAACAACTTAACCATTGGAATATAGATCGATAGGGAATCATAGCCACATAATAAATTCAAGATGCTTATTCATGTGAGATACCAGTATTTGATGGTACAAATTATGTATTCTATAAAGTTAGGATGGAAACATATCTCATGTCCCTAGGTGTAGAATTTGGAGTTCAGTGTTAGTTGACTATATTTTCCTAGATACCCCTCCTTGTAGAAATTATACAAACAATATGTATACCAATAGATTCAATCTGATCATGAGATATGCTAAAGGAAGATACTGGATCCTTCTACAAATTAATTGCGGAAAATAAACATGATCGCACAATCACACAAAGTAAAAGAAAGAAGCAAATCAATCCACAACATAGATATTTTTCTTGGGGAAAGCTTGATGCTCCAAACCCCTTTATCTTCTATTGTATATTCAACCAAGGAATCATGAAACAATGCAATGCACTCTTCTCACAAGAGACTGCTGCACTCTAGCAACTGTCTCACACTGATCGGAACAAAATTGACCAAAATTTAGCCAATTTCTTTCCTCTACTTAGCCTTCCTTGCTTGCGCAATTCCTGTAGAATTAAATCCCTATTCTTTAGGAATTTCAGCCTTCCAAAACTGTGCAATGCTCATGGGCAATCCTATCGGTGTATTACTGCATCTGGGCAGGTTGCTAATAATACAACTGATAGTTAACATCCCTTTAACCTCTGTCTCAACTAGGTCTTCATCAGAACTGACATGCATGCAACTATTAATAATAAATCATTAGTTACTTGACAAATCACTGCATAAGAATTAAATATGATTTAATTCACTTTACCTCTCACTAGTGCAATAATCAATTACAACTAGTTAAACTAATTTTAACTCACTTAATTGAGTTAACTGATTTGTCATGCATTAAACTAATACACTAACTGCAACTTGGACTCTAAAACAAATAGAATCACTCTACATGCCTCACCAACCACCCTCAAGTCGAATTTCATGAGCTAACTGAGTCTATCACACTTAGTTAACTATTACAAGTGATTATGAGATAATATTACAATTTATTGTCCAATTTAATTAAGGGAAAATTAAATTAGAAACACGTTTCTTGTTGACTTTTCAACACTCCCTCTCAATAAGAAAGGGTTTATCAACTACCCCAATCATGCCTCTATCATATTTGAATTTTCTCTTCATGAGCACCTTTGTCAGAATATCTACATCTTGATCCTTCGTGGGAATGTACTGAAGTAACATAATGCGTCTCTGAACAAAATCTCTGAGTTGGTGGTACCATATGTCCATATTCTTGGACCTGTCATGGCATACCAGATTAACCGAGAGTTTTATGAAACTTTGGTTATCACAATGTATCATTGTCAGATCCATATGACGACCAAACAAACCAACAAGTATCTTCCTCATCCATATGGACTCACATGATGCATGACTGATTGCGATGTACTCTGCCTTGGCTGAACTGAGTGCAACTGATCTCTTGTTCATGTTCTACCAATAAACTGATGTCGATCCTATGTTGAAGATCCCTCTTAATGTGCTCTTCTTGTTTGATGGAATGCCTTCACAATATGTATCTATGAAGCCTTGAAGCTTCACTCCCTCTGTCCATCTGTAGCATAATCCATACTCTGTAATTCCCCTAAGATATCTCAAGACATGCTTCCCTACCCTTCAAAAGAGATTGGTCAACTTAACCATAGCTTGACTAAGCTAGCTAAATACATAGCATATATCTCGTTGTGTGTTCACAAAGTACATGAGTGAATCCACAAGCTGCCTGTAAACAGTAGCGGCCACTACCTCACCTGAAGTAGCATCCTCCTTCCTCCAATTTCCTGCAAGAGGAGTCTCCATGGGTTTACATCTCTCAATGTGGAACTTCCTCAGAATCACTTTGGCATACTTGCCTTGAGAAACAAATAGCTCCCTATCCCACTGCCATATATCCAAAAAAGGAAATATTGATGGAGTCCCATGTCCTTCATCTCAAATTCTCTTGCAAGATCCTCTTTGCAATAAGTTATGAGCTACTCATCACTTGTCAGAAAAATATCATCAACATAAAGTACGATAATCAAAAGCTTACCATCAACCACAATCTGGTACATGTTCGCATCTGCTTCACTCTTTGTGAAGCCTAACCTAGTGAAATAGCTATCAATCATGGTGTACCAAGCATGAGGTGTTTGCTTCAGCCCATACAATGCTCTCTTGAGTCTCCACACATGCGCCTCACTGTCAAAGGTCTCAAAACCTTATGGCTGCTCAATGTACACTTCTTCCTTAATAAATCCATTGAGAAATGCAGTATTCACATTCGTCTGATGTATTTGCCACCCCATCTGCACTGAGAGTGCAAGGATAGATATAACCACCTCTGAAAATTTTGCAACCCTCAAAATTCCCTCTCATAGTCAATCTCAATCCCAGAGAATCCCTGGGCTACAAATCTAGCCTTGTACTTCTCCACACTCCCATCTGCTACCTGCTTCACCTTATACATCCATCTAGATCCAACCACTGACTTCCCAACTGGTCTTGGGACAACTTCCCATGCATTGTTCCTAATGATGGAGTCATAATCCTCAACCATGGTGTCAACCCAAGTTGGTTGCTGCACTACTTCCTCAAAAGAGGATGGTTATGTCACAATACAGTTGTTCATAAGAGCCATGTATCCAGTAAACCTGTCTGGTGACTGTCTCTATCTCCACAGTGATGTAGGTGCTCCTACATGTTCAGTCGTATCAAGTCTAAATTTGTCAGCTTTTGTGGTGCGCCTCCTACCATCTCTGGTGGATGGATCTGCATGAGTGGTTTCTGCCACTCCATGATCCTCTGCATGTGGCTACTTCACATATTGAGGTTCATCCTTTTAAACTAAGAGTTCCTCATCTACATGCAAATCAAGCTCCCTCTGAAGGGAAAATCACATGGCTTTCTCCTCATCAAATTCTACATCCCATCTGACAAATGTCATCCTGTTGTTCGACAAATACAATCGATAGTTGTGGGGAGTATTAGTGTTCCCCACAAATATCCCAATCTTAGTTGTTGGTTCTAGCTTCTTTCTTAAATCTTTGGTCACATGGCAATAGACAGATGAGCCAAAAATTTTAAAATATGAAACATCATGTTTCTTACCAGAAAAAGCCTCCTCTGGTGTACTCATGCCAAGTATCTGATGAGGACTACAGTTCTGCACAAATATCACTGTGTTGCATGCCTCTGCTCACAGATGAAATGGTAGGCCCTAATCATGTAACATCGCTCATGCCGCACCCACAATTGTTATGTTCTTTCTTTTTGCAATCCCATTCGGTTGTGGGTTATGAGGCATAATAAACTCTCTCTGAATTCCTTCTTTGGCACAAAATTTCTTGAGTTCATTGGAGATGTACTCACCACCATTGTCGCTCCTTAGAGCCTTCACATGATTCCTTGTATCTTTCTCAACCAATCCTTTGAACTCACAAAATTTTTAGAACGTCTGATCTTTCTTTTGCATGAAGTAGATCCAACAATTTATATAAAAATCATCAACAAAAATCACATAATACATGTGCTTTTCTATAGAAGCTGTAGAGAATGGTCCAGACACATCTCAGTGAACTCTCTCAAGGATTTCCATTGCTTAGTTCTCCTTCTCGTGAAAAGTTTCCTTTGTATACTTCCCCATGGTACATCCCTTGCATGTGTCTATCTGTACAAGAGCACCCTTTGGAAGCCCCGTAGAAATATGTTGCATGACCTTGAAAGAAATGTGGTGTAGATGGCCCAATCTCCTGTGCCATAACTCACCCTCATCCTGGCTCACCACTCTGTTTGATTTACCCATCAATGTTGCGCAACCATCTACATCATGTTTGTAGAGATTCTTCACACGATCCCAATATTATTAACTTGTCCTGTGGCTTTGTGATGAAGGAATTATTTCCCTTCACTGAAAACCACATCATATCCTCTATCCTCCAACATAGCAACTAAAACTAAATTATTTTTCAAGCCTGGTGCATGCATGACATATTTTAATAAGAAAGGTTTACCTGACTGTCTCTCGAAAGTAACTGTACTAATCCTGGTAGCGCTATACCTCCCGTCATCACCCATCTCAATGTGCATCTGAAGATCCTTCTCCTCCAAGCTACTAAAGAGTTCTTTGTCTCCTGTCATGTGGAAAGATGCACCAATATCCAAGTACCACACTAATCCCATCACACTAGACACCATGCATGCGATGAGTGAGAAGGCCAACTTGGACTGTGAAGCCAAAGCTTCACCAGTTGCAGATCCAGAAGCCTTCTTATTGTTCTTCTTCTTATGTGGAAAATTAGTGGCATAATGTCCATGCTCGTGACAATGAAAACATTTCACTCTGGACATGTCACATTTCTTGCCTTCTTTGCTGCTCTCAGATTTGGAATATTATTTCTTCCCCTTCCCCTTCTTTTCCTTACCAACCAAGGCACAATTTTCCTCATAATCTGCCTTGGATGAGGATACATCCCTGGTATTCCGCCTGAATTCTTCTTGTACTAGATCCGACCAAATTCACTCTCAATCTAGTACCTTCTCGCTCACATTGACAGAGTCTTGATAACTATGCCAGCTCTTGGGAAGGCCTAGAAGTGCTAGGCTCAACAAGACATCATCCACTATAGTAATACTAACACTTCCAAGCTCATCTCGACATTGGATGAGCTTGGTCAAATATTTCAGAATAGTATTGCCTTTCTCCATTTTGATTTTGCTCAGCTTGTCCTTCAGTGCCAATTTTATGTGGTCACTGCTATTCTGAAACAGATCTGTCAAAGGCTTCCACATTGCATATGGAGTTTATTTTCCATGGAGACTCGAGACAATGTGATCTCAAACTCCCTCAAATAATATCCTCCTTGCCTTTGCAAACTTATTTTGCCAAGCATCAAGAAGAGAAGGATCTATTGCTGCGGGCCTTGGAATATCAGTGTCGATAGATTCTTTCAACCCGTTGTTCTACACAATTGCCTCCATTCTGTCTTTCCATGTAATATAACTATAACTGCCCTCGAGTGCATATTCCAATCTTAATCCATTGAAATCCATCTTGGTACGCTTGTCGCACCAAAGAACATTTTTTCAAATTCTAATGTTGTTCAACACAAACTCAATTTCTTCTCCACTATAGTGATTTCCTGTGCTCTGATACCATGTAGAAATTATACAAACAATATGTATACCAATGGATTCAATTCGATCGTGCGATATGCTAAAGTAAGATACTGAATCCTTCTAAAAATTAATTGCGGAAAATAAACATGATTGCACAATCACACCAAGTAAAAGGAAGAAGCAAATCAATCCACAACACATATATTTTTCCTGGGGAAAGCTTGTTGCTCAAAAACCCTCTATCTTCTATTGTATATTAAACCAAGGAATCATGAAACAATACAATGCACCCTTCTGGCAAGAGTCTGCTGCACTCTACCAACTGTCTCACACTGATCCGGACAAAATTGACCAAAATTTAGCAAATTTCATGCCTCTACTTAGCCTGCCTTTCTTGCGCAA
The DNA here is from genome assembly GCA_034641835.2 of Pinus albicaulis. Classification (NCBI taxonomy): domain Eukaryota; kingdom Viridiplantae; phylum Streptophyta; class Pinopsida; order Pinales; family Pinaceae; genus Pinus; species Pinus albicaulis. The sequence continues at coordinate 407,654,387 of CM076580.1, read as the reverse complement.
TTCCTATAGAATTAAATTCCTATTCTTTAGGAATTTCAGCCTTCCAAAACTTCTCAATGTTCATGGGAAATCCTATGGGTGTATTACTGCATCTAGGCAGTTTGCTAATAATACAACTGATAGTTAACATCCCTTTAACCTCTGTCTCAACTGGGTCTTCATCAGAACTGACATGCATGCAACTATTAATAGTAAATCACCAGTTACTTAACAAATCACTGCATGTGAATTAAATCTGATTTAATTCACTTGACCTCTCCCTAGTGCAATAATCAGTTACAACTAGTTAAACTGATTTTAACTCACTTAATTGAGTTAACTGATTTCTCATGCATTAAACTAATACACTAACTGAAAATTGGACTCTAAAACAAATAGAATCACTCTACATGCCTCACCAATCACCCTCAAGTCTAATTTCATGAGCTAACTGAGTATATCACAATCAGTTAACTATTAAAAGTAATTATGAGATAAGATTACAGTTTATTGTCCAATGTAATTAAGGGAAAATTAAATTAGACACACATTTCTTGTTGAATTTTCAACACTCCCTCTCAACAAGAAAGGGTTTATCAGCTACCCCAATCCTGCCTATATCATATTTGAATTTTCTCTTCGTGAGCACCTTCGTTAGAATATCTGTATCCTGATCCTCCATGGGAATGTACTGAAGTAACATAATGCATCTCTGAACACAATCTCTGAGATGGTGCTACCATATGTCTATATGCTTGGACCTGTCATGGAATACTGGATTAACCGAGAGTTTTATGCAACTCTGGTTATCACAATGTATCATCGCCAGATCCATATGACAATCAAACAAACCAACAAGTATCTTCCTCATCCAGATGGCCTCACATGCCACTTGACTGGATGTCATGTACTATACCTCGAATGAACTGAGTGCAATTGATCTCTTGTTCCTGCTGTACCAAGAAACTGATGTTGATCCTATGTTGAAGATGCCTCTTGATGTGCTCTTCCTGTCTGATGGACTTCCTTCCCAATCTGCATCGATGAATCCTTGAAGCTTCACTCCCTTTGTTTTTCTGTACCATAATCCATACTCTGTAGTGCCCCTGAGATATCTCAAGACATGCTTCCCTGCCTTCCAAAAGAGATTGATCATCTTAAACATAGCTTGACTAAGCTAGCTAACTACGTAGCATATACCTAGTCGTGTGTTCACCAAGTACATGAGTGAACCCACAAGCTGCCTGTAAACACTAGTGTCAACTACCTCACCTGAAGTAGCATCCTCCTTCCTCCAATTTCCCATAAGAGGAGTATCTATGGTTTACAACTCTCCATGTGGAACTTCCTCAGAATCACTTTGGCATAATTGCCTTGAGAAACAAATAGTTCCCCATCCCACTGCCATATCTCCAAATAAAGGAAATAGTGATGGAGTCCCATGTCCTTCGTCTCAAACTCTCTTGCAAGATCCTCTTTGCAATAAGTTATGAGTTTCTCATCACCTGTCAGAATAAGATCATCAACATGAAGTACGATAATCAAAATCTTACCATAAACCACAATCTGGTAAAGGTTCGAATCCACTTCACGCTTCGTGAAGCCTAACCTAGTGAAATAGCTATCAATCCTGGTGTACCAAGCACGAGGTGCTTGCTTCAGCCCATACAATGCTCTCTTGAGTCTACACACATGCGAATCACTGTCAAATGTCTCAAAAAATTATGGCTGCTCAATGTACACTTCTTCCTCAATAACTCCATTGAGAAATGCAATCTTCACATCCATGTTATGTATCTTCCACCCCATCTTCACTGAGAGTGAAAGGATAGATCTAATCGATGAGTACCTTGCAACCTGTGCAAAATTATCCTCATAGTCAATCCCCTCAACTTGTGAGAATCCCTGGGCTACAAATCTAGCCTTGTACTTCTCCACACTCCCATATGCTACCTGCTTCACCTTATAGATCCATCTAGATCCAACCACTGACTTCCCAACTGGTCTTGGGACAACTTCCCATGCATTGTTCTTGATGATGGAGTCATGCTCCTCAACCATGGTGTCAACTATAGTTGGTTGCTGCACTACTTCCTCAAAAGAGGACGGTTCTACCACAATACACTTATTCATAAGAGCCATGTATCCAGTAAACCTGTTTGGTGATTATCTCTATCTGCGCAGTGATGTAGGTGCTCCTACATGTTCTGCAACATCAAGTCTAAATCTGTCAGCTTCTGTGGTGCACCTCCTACCATGTTTGGTGTATGGATCTGCATGAGTGGTTTCTGCCACTCCATGATCCTATGCATGTGGCTTCTTCACATATTGAGGTTCATCCTTTGGAACCAAGAGTTCCTCATCTGCATGCAAATCAATCTCCCTCTGAAGGGACAATCACATGGCTTTCTCCTCATAAAATTTTACATCCTGTATGAAAACTGTCATCCTGCTGTTTCGACAAATACACTTGATATTTGTGGGGAGTATTAGTGTGCCCAAAAAATATCCCAATCTCAGTTGTTGATTCGAGCTTCTTTCTGGAATCTTTGGTCACATGGCAATAGACAGATGAGCCAAAAATTTTAAAATATGAAACACCAGGTTTCTTACTAGAAAAAGCCTCCTCTGATGTACTCATGCCAAGTATCCGATGAGGACTACGATTCTACACAAATACTATTGTGTTGCATGCCTCTACCCACAGATGCAATGGTAGGCCCTGATTAGGTAACATCGCTCATGCCGCACCCACAATTGTTATGTTCTTTCTTTCTACAATCCCATTCTGTTGTGGGTTATGAGGCATAATAAACTCTCTCCGAATTCCTTCTTTGGCACAAAATTTCTTGAATTCATTGCAGATGTACTCACCACCACTTTCGCTCCTTAGAGCCTTCACATGCTTCCACGTATCTTTCTCAAACAGTGCTTTGCACTCACAAAATTTTGAGAACGTCTGATATTTTTTCTCCATGAAGTAGATCCAACACTTTCTAGAAAAATCATCAACAAAAATCACATAATACCTGTGCGTTTCTATAGAATATGTAGAGAATGGTCCAGACACATCTGAGTAAAATCTCTTAAGTATTTCCGCTACTCGGTTCTCCTTCTCGTGAAAAGTGGCCTTTGTATACTTCCCCATGGTACATCCCTTGCATGTGTCTATCTGCACAAGATCACCCTTTGGAAGCCCCGTAGAAATATGTTGCATGAACTTCAAATAAATGTGGTGTAGATGGCGCAATCTCCTGTGCCATAACTCACCATCATCCTGGCTCATCACTCTGTCTACTTTACCCATCAATGTTGCGCAACCATCTACATCAATTTTGTAGAGATTCTTCACATGAATCCCAATATTTTTAACTTGTCCTGTGGCTTTGTGACAAAGGAATGATTTCCCTTCACTGAAAACCACATCATATCCTCTATCCTCCAATATAACAACTGAAACTAAATTATTTTTCAAGCCTGGTACATGCATGACATATTTTAATAAGAAAGGTTTACTTGACTGTCTCTCGAAAGTAACTGTACCAATCCCAGTAGCGCTATACCTCCCGTCATCACCCATCTCAATGTGCATCTGAAGATCCTTCTCCTCCAAGCTACTAAAAAGTTCTTTGTCTCCCGTCATGTGGAAATATGCACCACTATCGAATTACCACACTGATCCCATCACACTAGACACCATGCATGCGATGAGTGAGAAGTCCAACTCGAATTATGAAGCCAAAGCTTCACCTGCTGCAGATATGGAAGCCTTATTGCTGTTGTTCTTCTTATGTGGAAAATTAGTGGCATAATTTCCATGCTCGTGATAGTGAAAACATTTCACTCTGGACATGTGATGTTTCTTGCCTTCTTTGCTATTCTCAGATTTGGAATATGATTTCTTTCCCTTCCCCTTATTTGCCTCACTATCCAAGGCGCAATTTTCCTCATCATTTGCCTTGGATGAGGATACATCCCTGGTATTCCGCCTAAATTCTTCTTGTACCAAATCTGACCAAATTCACTCTCAATCTGGTACCTTCTCGCTCCCATTGACATAGTCTTGATACCTATGCCAACTCTTAGGAAGGCCTAGAAGTGCTAGGCTCACCAAGACATCATCCACTATAGTAATCCTGACACTTCCAAGCTCATCTCGACATTGGATGAGCTTGGTCAAATATTTTAAAAATAGTGTTGCCTTTCTCCATTTTGATTTTCCTAAGCTTGTCCTTCAGTGCCAATTTTCTGTTGTCACTGCTATTCTGAAACAGATCCGTCAAATCCTTCCACATTGCAAATGGAGTCGCTTTGCCATGGAGACTCGAGACATTATGATCTCAAACTCGCTCAAATAAGATCGTCCTCACCTTTGCAACCTTCTTTTGCCAAGAATCAAGAAGAGAAGCATCTGCTGCTGCGGGCCTTGGAATATCAGTATCAATAAATTCTTTCAACCCGTTGTCCTTCGGAACTTCCACCATTCTTTCTTTCCATGAAATATAACTAGAACTACCCTCGAGTGCATATTCCAATCTTAATCCATTGAAAGCCATCTTGGTACGCCTGTCGCACCAAACAACATTTTTGTAAATTCTAATGTTGTTCAGCACAAACTCAATTTCTTCTCCACTATAGTGATTTCCTGTGCTGATACCATGTAGAATTATACAAAAAATATGTATACCAATGGGTTCAATCTGATCATGCGATATGCTAAAGCAAGATACTGAATCCTTCTAAAAATTAATTGCAGAAAATAAACATGTTCTCACAATCACACCAAGTAAAAGAAAGAAGAAAATCAATCCACAACATAGATATTTTTCCTGGGGAAATATTGCTGCTCAAATCCCCTCTATCTTCTATTTTATATTCAACCAAGGAATCATGAAACAATACAATGCATTCTTCTCACAAGAGTCTGCTACACCCTACCAACTGTCTCACACTAATCTAGACAAAATCGACCGACACTTAGCCAATTTCCCGCCTCTGCTCAGCCTGCCTTTCTTGCGCAATTAATGTAAAATTAAATCCATATTCTTTAGGAATTTCAGCCTTCCAAAGTTGTGCAATGTTCATGGGAAATCCTATGGGTGTATTACTACATCTGGGAAGTTTGCTAATAATACAACTGATAGTTAACATCCCTTTAACCTATGTCTCAACTGGGTCTTCATCATAACTGACATGCATGCATATATTAATAGTAAATCATCATTTACTTGACAAATCACTACATGTGAATTAAATTTGATTTAATTCACTTGACCTCTCACTAGTGCAATAATCAAATACAACTAGTTAAACTGATTTTAACTCACTTAATTGAGTTAACTGATTTCTCATGCATTAAAATAATACACTAACTGCAACATGGACTCTAAAACAAATATAATCAATCCACATGCCTAACCGACCACCCTCAACTCTAATTTCATGATCTAACTGAGTCTATCACACTTAGTTAACTATTACAAGTGATTATGAGATAAGATTACAATACATTGTCCAATTTAATTAAGGGAAAATTAAATTAGACACACATGTCTTGTTGACTTTTAAACACTCCTATAGATGCATATGGTAAAAATGTTTATGGGAACAATGAAAAGGCCAATAATGACATTCTTTATGGTATTAATCAATATGAACTAAGTAAAATTAATGCATCATAAGTTAGCAAAGGAGGTATGGGAAAAACTTAAGAATAGTTATGAAGGAGATGAGAAAGTTAAGCAAGCCAAGATTCAAGCCTTCAAAATGAGGTTCGAGAGCATATGAATGAATGAAGAAGAAAATTTTCTTAAAGTTGATGAGGTAGAAAACATTATTAGAGGACATGAAGAGGACCTCAAGAATGAATTAGTTGTCCAGAAAATATTGAGCTCTCTAGCAATTAGATTCAATGCTATAATCAAAGCTATAGAAGATATGTCATATTTGAAGTCTCTCTTAGTGGAGCAACTACACAAAACCCTCATAGCCTATGAGATGATGATAGTAAATGAAAATTTTGAGCCAAAGGAGGTAGCATTTAAAGTGAAAAAGACGACTAAGGAACACAAAGATCATCAATAGTGTTCTTGTTGTGAATATGATATGGAGTTGGCTCAATTTTCAAGAAAGCTAAAATGTGGTTCATGAAAGTATAAGGGAAAGATACCCTTCAATTTATTTGACTGTGGAATATTTGGGAATTTTTTCCTCCAAGTATACATATATTGAAGCCAAAAAAGGAACAAGATCAAAATCCTAGAGATAAAGCTCAAAAATATCAAAAGAAGAAATCCTTCTAAAAAGGGCTCTACTCCAAAGAAGGAATGTTGGGGAAAATACTAAGGGTGGGGGGGGGGGTGGGGGTGGAGGGTGTGTGGGGGGGGGGGGGGGGTGAATCATCGTTTAAAACTCATCCAATATTTTCTTTTCTTTAATTATTTATACATGCAACATTAATTAATAAATCTAGCGTATGTATGCGATTTTCTTTAAGAAAACTTGCGTATGGCCAATGAACTTATTATTCAGATAAATCTTCTGCAAATTTACTTAGACCAATGCATTATTCATTCATCAGACATTTAGTAAATAGTAAACATGTGCAGTAAGAGCAGAATAAATTATCACAAATAAGAAACACACATGAACACCAGGATTTAAGGTGGAAACCCAATGTGGGAGAAAACCACCATAGTTGTCATCTTTGTCTTCAATATTTATTATATAGAAAACAACTTACAATGTTGTACTGTCATAGACTCATACTAGCATGCATGCACCCACATGTAGAATGCTGCAACCTTCTCTCATTCTCGAGCTGCTACTGGAAGGGAGCTCCAACCCCTTGATCTCATTTACCAGCCACCACTGGAAGGGAGCTTTGACCCCCTGCTCTCATTTACCAACCACTACTGAAAGGGAGCTACAACCAACTGAACTGATAAACAACTCCTCTTGGCAAGAGTCTTTGACTTCCTCACTAAAGGCTCCAACCATCAGCACCACCATGGACCACGTTTCATAAATTTTCACACTGGATCCATCGGCTTTAATACATCACAACTTGTAGGCCTATTTCCATGTTGAAAAATTTAACATTAGATGAACCAAATATCAAAACAAAAACTAATTACTGTACCCAAAATATTCATCCAATTACTGAAAACAACCACTGAAAAAAACAATCACCAATCACTCGAATACTGAACCAACCAAAGAAAACAATCACTTAACCAATCACCAAATCAATTCATAGAGAATAGTGAGATCACTGTAACCAGACCACAGAACTAAACCCAGACTTCTACATCAACACACGGAATCAACTGCAACCCTGATCATTCATAAGAAAAATTCATACGCTACTTTACTTATGGCAACCTACATGTATACGCGATTTTCTGTGGAGCAATCTATAGATATTGACATACTAAGATTAGAGTTCTGACTAGACTTAGAATAGATCAGAGATATTCAGACATATTTTTCCAGTTTTTGAGATCCCTCATACAGTCATCAGTATCCATCATTTTCAATCAACCAATCACCGATATTTATAAAAAATCAACTAGTAACACAATCAATACTTAAACAACCGAGATCTATATGAAGAAATCATTGACAGACAACAAAAATACAACAAAACTAGTCACACATTTCCTTCATCATTCTATAGTAAAACCATGGCTTGCATACGCGCCTTCCATAGGAAAAATCTACGATTGTATGTGCTCTTTCCAAAACCAACTTTCGTATAGATTTCACTGAATATATACACGCCTTTGCTAAGTCGAACCCACGTGTATATACGCCTTCCATGTGATGAACCCACTTATATATCTATAAATAATTCAATACTCGCAACACTTCAGAAAAACAAACTTACTCAGATCATACCCTTCACTTCAACAAACATGCACCAAACCACAGATCTAAACAACTCATAAATAGATCATGAAAATACATATTCATCTCAGGTCTAGAGAGTCTGATCCATCATTTCATTCATGAGTGCATCATAATATTAGATCTATCTATTGATTATAGCCCATTCCATGTAGATATACTTGAGATTGAAGTATTCATTTAATTCACATACTCATGCACCCCTAACACTATGATATTCACCTCCTTATATAGTTTGAGCCTTAGCCAATACCATAAGCCAAAACCACACAAGTGTCAATGGTATTCTTGGACGGGATCAAATAACCGTTACTGTGCTCAATATGGTGGGCTAATACCATTGTAAAGACAATTGGTATTGTTAAAATTATTGCGCCAACTCATACACGACTTTGCTTCTTTGTACCCGCGTGTATAGACAACTTTTCTTCACAAAAAAACTGCATATACACAAATTCTGCGTATATTCTGCATATATACACGAATTGTATTCATTAAATCTGCGTATATATATATATATATATATATATATATATATACGCAGCTTCCGTTCGTAAAACCTGCATATATACATTATTTGAGCTTGTATTTACATCTGCATATACACGGCTTCCCTTCATGAAACCTGCTATACTTCCTGAAACTTTACCTTCATCATTCCTTTGTCTCTGACTGGTATTCATTTTTCTTTCACATCTAAACAAGCGTATAGGTACATGAACTTTTCATCTTCAACAAACAGGTTGCTATGAAAAGGAAACTCATCGAGTAGGTTTCCATCAAGGACAACACTTTACATCATAATGCCAACAACATTAGAGGAAGTTTTAGCCTAAAAATACCCATGATATTTTCACGTAATTTCCATGGCATAATATGTAAAGCAATAAAAATCCTTTAAATTTAAAAAGAGGCACATGTAAATATTTTGGAGGGAAAATAAGGAAAACTATTTTTTTAATTGTGTTTTTTGTTTAACTCCTTAGACGTTTACTCAAATTTCAAGTGTAGACACTCATTGGATGGGGAATTAAATTCTGCATCCTACGAGTACCCGTTATGCATAATTTTGATAAGAGACACATTGATCAAAATTGAAGGTACATTAAAAAAAAGTTTTCAACATGTTTTTTTAATGTATCTTAAATTTTTATCAGTGCGGGTCTTCTCAAAAGTATTGATAATGAGTACTTGTTGGATTTGAAATTTAATTTTTCATCCAAAAAGTACCTAAACTTGAAATTTGAGTAAAACTATAAGGAGATAAGCCAAAAATAAAATTAAAAAGTAGTTTTATTCCTTTCCCTCCAAAATTTATAACTCTTATTTTATTATTTTTCCTCGGGAGGCCACTTTTAGGCTGAAATTCCCTCTAATGTCTCCCCCTTTGGAATTGATGGCAACCATGTTGGTGTTTGATCACCACAACCTGTATTTACTTGATAGACACATCAACATAAGCATTATTCAAACACCAAATTACTATCCCCCTTTGACATCAAGGGCAAAGGGCGAACCAATGCAGAAACAAGGTTTCTCTTTCCTTGAAGAAACAGGAGTTTTGTATATCTTCTCTGCACTATACTGACCATGCTCCCCTTGAAAAAATGATGAATCTTCAAATAGATATTCAATGAAATACATGACTCTATGAACTTTACTATCACCAAGGACTCATACTTACATCAATCACCCAACCAAGTGGGGTTACATATTTGACTAAACTACCCAACTAAGTGGGTTTACATTTTTGACTCAATTACCCAACCAAGTGGGTTTACATATTTGAAAAATTCCATACACGACTGAGTATGACAATCTTTAATTCATAGGTCTCAACATTACATGTACATCAATTTAAAGATATGATTTCTATAACCAAGACCACAAAACCCCAAGAGTGAGAGATCAAGACCATGATCCGCAACCATCATATACATAAAAGCATCTGCACCATAAGTATCTGTCAACACCAACATGGTTAAATTTCAATATCATCAACTTGCGACCAGGTCTACAATATCAACATCAGAATATCTTTCCATAGAGATCAGCTATCAACTCAATATAATGACTTCATCAAAGACAAATTTCCCTTTTCCCTTTGTAGAAACATATGTGGGAACCAAGTATATCATCATGAAGATAGGATAAAGCAGTGAAGCATCATATATATAACATGAGTAAACACCATATATGTGCATCAACAACATATGTGAGAACCAATCAATAGCCATGTCTCCAAGTATCATCCAACAGATGTAGCATAAGAATATCAATAAACAAGTCTTGCAGAAAAATCATATTCTTGTCCCAATATGAAAGAATAATTATAATACCAGAGTCAATTCATCAATAATCAATATGTATTAACCAATAATCCATATGATTTCTTATCACCAAGATATTCATGTTTTAGTCTTATTCCATTTTCATAATCACGATGTAACATGTGTAGGAATCAGGAATCATTCACAGAAGTAGTCATTAGTAACAAGATATGCATGTTCTTTCCTCATATTTGAATCACTAGTCATGCATCAACTCCACGTGTGTAGATAAAGATAATATTATACAAAATATTATGAGGGTTCATCCATAATCTCATCATAAGCAATCCATGTAAAAGTATAACATCATTCAAACTAATACATGAGCATCACAAGTATTAAATAATAAGTAAAAATAATGCTAGCAATGCATCTTTAGCAGTAAGGCTAATGCTTCCCCTGAACCTCTGCTACCTATTCATAGTCAAGACTGACCATATCAACTCATTCATCAAAGCATCTCCATAAATCAAATAATCATCAATGTGAAAATCATAACTCAATACCATATAAGCAGACTATACCCAACATCAGGACAAGGAAATCAAATCATAACTGTCAGAAGCATATCAGAGTATGTCCCACTATTTTTCTATCAGAGAAAAACATACACGACTATATGCAAAGGAAAGTGTGTATATACACAGCTTTAGTTCATGTAATCCATGTACAGAAAGTGAAATACTGAAAATTTCACAGCTTCAGCTGCCCCTGAGCTTGTACATTCTGTACTTGTCTTCCGTTGACACATCAGATGCTCTGTTAGAACTACAAACAACTGACATTAACAAGCCAATATTCCTATATTGCAGTCATTGTTAACAATATTCTTTCAATAATGATGGACTAAAATGGAAACCGTCTTCTTTCAGTCTGAGTCAGAATCCTCCTCATATCTGCGAGAGGTTAGATCTTTAAACACATATAATTTATCATCGTTTTTGTAGATTCCCCTTGCTATTACCTCTCCACTTTCTTCGTCCATGAAATTTCATTTGGTTGATGTGAAGCCAATTACATTTCCTTTATATTCTATTTGACCTACACTTAATATGTTTTGTTTTAGGCCTTGAACTAATAAGGTATCAATTGCCCTTCTATTTTTGTTAATTATTTCTCTACAAGTTTTCCCAAAAATTTTGCTGGAGAATCATTTGAAAGAATAACCTTACCATATTGATTTTTCTTGAGAGACTCCATCTTACTCTTATCACCAGTCATGTGATGAGAACACCCACTGTCGATGTACCATTCATCCTTATTTTTAATTTCACAAAGAGTAAGACCACATCTTATCTCTTCTTCTTTCTTCTCATTAACATGACTATTGGTGGATCCAACTTTCTTTGGTCTTATGATATCATTTGATTGTATTCCATATTGTCTTTGATGATTCATTGACCTGTTCCTGCATTCTTTTTCTACATGCCCAAACTTGTTACAAGAATAACATCTTATGTGAACGGAAAAGGGAGAAGGGGAATCATAATATGTTTGTCTTATATTTATTCTATTTCAATCAACATCTCTATGACCAAAATTGTTGCTTGAAAAAAAATATCCCTTAAAGAAACCTGAGTACCTGGGAGCTGATGGTCTTTCTATGTAGAATCTATTTGTCTGTGACCAAAACAATCTTCTTCTGCAATTGGCTGCAACATGTCCATAATTATGACATACAAAGCATTCAACATGATTGATCAAAGGATAGAATCGATTGATACTTCTATAGTTAGGAGAAAATGATTTCCTTTGAGAATTCATGATTGTTGGTTGACTTTTTGTCTCTTTAAGCACTTCAATTTTTGCATTGATATCCTTTGGATCTTTAGCATTGACTTGTGAACTAGATTCTCCTTTAAAAATTTTGTGAAAACCAAGACCAAATTTAATAGAAGGATACCTTTGACTACTAAGAATATTATCCAGAATCCTAGTACTATCCTAAAACCTCAAGTGTTTATCCTTTTCTTCTAATTTACCTTTTAAAATGTTTACCTCAACCTCCAATCTTTGGCACTACTTCTTCATACTTTCTTCGACCCTTCCTCCTTCTTCTACTTGCTCATTTAATTTTAGAATCTCTTCTTTCAACTCATTTTATTGTTTTTCAAATGATTGGAGAAGTTCTTAATTTTTCTTATTTGATTTTTCTAGATCTGATTTGAGAGATATGATTTATGCTTCAAGTCCTTCACTATGATTGGTTACTTCATCCTGCAGATTTTGACACTGGTCTATCTGTTCTTTGTTCAACTACTCAATGAGTTTCTTTCTTGTAACTGATTATTCAATATAGTAATCACATCTTTGTAGATACATTCTCTTTCAATAAATAGAATATGCTAATCTTCAACTTCATTTTTGAGTTTAGAAATTTTTGCTTCTAGATCCATGATATTACTTTCACTTTCGTATTCGCTAACTTCAACATTGCATGAACAAGAAAGTGGATCACAAGAACAAAATCAATACTTGTTTTATTTTCTTCATTTTTTTTACACATGTTTTATGATATGTCTTCTTCCTTTGAGAAGCCTTCTTCTTTTACTTCCTTCTCATTGTGATAGATCTCCTTCAAGTGATCAAGCTTCTTTTGAAGGCCCTACTCTGATACCAATTGTTGGGAGAAATACTAGGGGGGGGGGGGGGTGAATTAGTATTTCAAAATTCATACAATATTTTCTTTTCTTTATTGATTTCTACACATGACTTTACTTAATCCAACTATTGTATGTACACGACTTTCTTCAAGGAAACTTTCATATGCCTAGTGAACTTATTATTCAGATAAATCTTCTGCAACTTTACTTACACCAGTGCATCATTCATTCATCAGAAATTTAGTAAAAAGTAAACATGTGAAGTAAGAGAAGAATAAATCATTACACATGAGCAACACACATGAACACTAGGATTTAAGGTGGAAACCCAATGTGGGAGAAAACCACCGCAATTGTCGTCTTTGTCTTTAATATTTATTATATAGAAAACTGCTTACAATTTTGTACATACGTAGACTCAAACGAGCACGCAGACACCGACTTGCAGAAGGCTGCAACCTTCTCTCATTCTCAAGCTGCTATTGGAAGGGAGCTCCAACCCCCTGATCTTGTTTACCAACCACCACTGGAAGGGATCTTCGACTCCCTGCTCTCGTTTACCAGCCACTACTGGAAGGAAACTACAACCCCCTGAACTGATCACCAACTCCTACTGGCAGGAAGCTTTGCTTTCCTCACTGAAGGCTCCAAACCTCAACACCACCGCTCATGACCTTTCATAAATTTTCACACTGGATCCACTGGCTTCAATACATCACAACTTGTAGGTCTATTTCCACGCCGAAATATTTAACATTATATGAGCCAAATATCAAAACATAAACTAATTACTCTACCCAAAATATTCATCCAATTCCTGAGAACAACCACTGAACCAAAAAATCACCAATCACTCGAATACTGAACTAACCAATGAAGAAAAGAGTCACTTAACTAATCACCAACTCAATTCATATAGAAAAGTGGGATCACTGTAACCAGACCAAAGAACTAAACCTAGGGTTCTGCATCAACTCATAGAATCAACGGAAACCCTGATCATTCATAAGACAAATGTATACGCTACTTTACTTATGGAAACCTGCGTGTATACACATTTTTCTATGGAGCAACCTCCGTATATATCTTGATATACTAAGATTAGAGTTCTGACCAGGTTCAGAATAGATCAGAGATATTCAGACATATTTTTCCAATTTTATAGAGCCCTCATACAGTTAGTAGTATCCATCATTTTCAATCAACCAATCATCGATCTTTATACATAATAAAATAGCAACATAATCAATACTTAAACAACCTAGATCTACATGAAGTCATCATTGAAAAACAACATAAATACAACAAACATTGTCAGACATTTCCTTCAACATTCTTCAGTAAAACCATGGCTTGCATACGCGCCTTCCATAAGACAAATCTGCGATTGTACGCACTTCTTCCAAAACCAACTTGCGTATAGATTTCACTGAATATATACGTGACTTTGTTGAGTTGAACTCACGTGTATACATAGCTTCCACGTGAAAAACTCGTGTATAGATTTGTAAATAATTCAGGACTACGCAACACTTCATAACACCAAACTTACTCAGATCATACTCTTCACTTCAACAAACATGTGCCAAACTATAGATCTAAACAACTCATAAACAAATCATACAAATACATATTCATCTCAGGTCTAGAGAACCTGATCCATCATTGTATTCATGAGTGCATCATAATATTAGATCTATCTATTATTTATATCCCATCCCATGAAGATATACTTCAGAATGAATTATTCATTCAATTCACATACTCATGCACCCTTAACACTATGATATTCACCTCCTTATATAGTTTGAGCCTTAGCCCATACCATGAGACAAAACCACACAAGCGTCAATGGTATTTGTTATAGCATCATTTCTCACCTTGACATGATTCATGATTGCTTCATGGCTTTTGGGCACCCATTCCTACAGACTTGGACAAATTCACTTAAAAACAGTGTAAAATCCCCCATACGCGACTATGCCCGTGTTTTTCCACGTGTATACGCGAGTCCAGCTAGAATTTTCCGCGTATGCCATTAAAATGATTAAAAATATATATAAAAAATCCCTAATTTCGCGCTGGGTTGATGGTTACTCAGGTAGTTCAACCACCCCAGCCCGTGGCCAACTGTTTCCAACTGCTGAAACTACTTGGAGGGACTATAAAAAGCCCTCATGTGTATGGCCCAAGGGAGAGAGAGAATTATTGATATTATACTCTGTTGGTATTCCCTATCCAAGTCTGATTCCCCGTGCCTCCTGCACTTTCCCAGTTCATTGTAGGAAACCCTTGTTCCCTTGAGATACACATCCCTTTATATGTTATCTCATATGCACCAGTTTGGAAGGAGTCTTAGCGAGGCAAGGGCTGGACGGATCCGGACGACGGTCTGCGAAGGCCTTGGAAGGATCAGGTGATCTCTCCACTTGATTACTTTTGTACATGCTATTTATAATACAGAAGTATCATGTTGTTCCTGAAATAAACGTGTTAGTGTATGCTTATATGTATGAGAATATTTGTTATACAAGCATTCATTATGATTTATTTAATGTTTTATATGAATCTCACTAACATTTAGAGTAGACATATGCTGTAAAACTTGTCCTTTGTGCTGGTCTCTTCTTGTATTTCAGGTTAAGAAGGAAGGACGGTTGCAGGGAGTTTGGACTCCACGTGGATCTACTTCAACCGTAGGACCCACGGGTAAATTTCCCATCCTACTCTATTTAGTTTTTCTGAACGTGCATGATTGTGTGAGTCTCTGTTAAGTAGCATGCCCCTGCTCTGTGGAGGTTGTACCCCAACCAACCTCTAGGGTGAGATTTCCCCGAAACAGAATTGGCGACTCCGCTGGGGAACACATTCTTGTGTTTCTCCTGTTGGGTGGTTTCAGCTGTTTGGTAGGTTGCCAGCAGTTTTAACTTTCATTTGCAGTCCAGTTTATTTTCTTGCAGTCAGTCTGAAGTCCTGGTTTCTTTCCCAGGCTTGTCCTTTTTGTTTTTCATTATCTTTCTTTGTATACGCTCTTTTTTCTGCACACAGTCGCGTATACACGCGAGTTTGTCTAAAGGGACCCGCGTATACGCGAGTTTCCCTTAACACAGACGCGTATACACGCTGGTTTCATAACTGTAAGGTCGCGTATACCTAGGCAGATTTTGAATTTTTGGGTTTATTTAATTTTTGGTCCTTTCTGGCTGTGGAGGCCTGTGTTTACAGTGTCTCTGTACTTACTGGAGTGTGAAGGAAGTGGTTTCAAGTCTTTTTTCTCTTTCGTTTGTTCGAAAACTAGTCTTTTTGGCAAAGTGTTCTTGTTGGTGCTGGCACTTCTGGATTGAGTTCCAAGATCGCTTTCTGAGCATTCTTGGCTGTTCTGCTTTATCAGAATAGAGAGCTTCTGCTCACTGACTCGCTCCTATCTTTGTGTTGTGCTTTGCATTGCGATTTTTGCTTTGTTTTTGATTGGTTTTCTTTGAGTTCCATAGGCTAGGTTTTGTTGCAATTTTCGAAGAGCTTTTCTTGCTTCTTTAGAGTCTTTGTTTGCAACAAGTTTTGCACTATTTGTCTAGGCTGAGTGGCTGAGTTTTCTGGTCTTCCTCTGCTTTTATTGATCTTGCTATTGTTAGCCTTATAAGGTTTGGGAGCATTGTTGAAGTTTGTGCCTGAAAGTTAGTCTTGTTTGGTTTGGATTTTGATAGTTTGTGCTTGGTCTTTTCGAGCTCTTGCTTTATAAACAAAAAAGTTCAAAAAACATTTGTTTTGCTTTTTGTTTTTGCATTTCAAAAACTCAAAAAACATCGTGTCTTGTTTTTGTTTTTGTTGTTGCATTTTCATTTTCGTTTTGCCATATCTTTTGGAGCTTTAGTGAAGTTTCTTATCTTTTGGTTTTTGGCTTGAGTTTGAGGAGGAGTTGTCGTTTGATTTCTTCTTCTTGTTTTTGAGCGTTTTGGTGTCTTATATTAAGAGTTCTTGTTTTCAAGAACTAGCTTTTTGGGCCATCAAAAGGAGTTAAAACTGAAGGAGCTTTTTGGGAAATTTCACTATGTTTTAAGAGATTTCTTGCATCTTAGAATTGGCATGCTTGTAGTGATTTGCATTAGGTGCATTTCAGCATTTAGTTAGCTTCTTAGTTTTTGTGAGTGTGAGTTTGCAATTTGAAAAGAAAAATACAATTTGTTAGTCTCGTAGAACCTGTATAGAGATTACTTTTCATCGAAAGACAAAGAACTGCATGTGCATGTAGTTAAGTTTTTATTAATTTCTTTTGCGTCAAAACACCATTGGTCTCATCTCCATATCCTTGTGACTTAATACAACAGCCCTTAAAATAAGCGATTTAATCTAAAATCAACTAGCAAGTTTTACTAAGTGTCAATCACCAACTAGCTAGGTTGTAGGGCCTTGGAATAGGTGAGAGGAGAGTTAACTCTCCAAGGCCGCTCAAACAGACATAGAAGTTTACTAATTGAGAGAAATCCAACTCCGTGAGGTGGACTGGGAAAGCTCTCATCCGAGAGTCAAGCGCGAGGGGAATTGAAGGTTAAGAAGAGGGATACCCCCCCTCCGATTAGCTGAATCTAACCTCAAGACCGTTCCGCCCAGCTTCTGATACGGATTGGTGTCCATAGTTGTTGTTCCTAGGTTCCACACAGGTGACTGCGGGGGGAATACCCGTGGTACCTGAGGCAGACGTCGCATCACTTCCAGCAGTACTTCTGGGGGGTGCCCTTGCGAAGCTTGGGTGCTTGAGCCGGCAAAGGCTGTTGTTAGGAGGTCGGCGTAACTGCTTCTGATACCTTCGCTAGTTGTTCTGGGCCCTAATCATCCCAGACTGCTTTCGGAAGGCCCTATACTTCGCTTTCCTGTATTTTGGGGTCCGGTCCTCATCACCCGGAGCGGAAATACTTGGAGGCTGTTTGCTTGCTGTTTCTCAGGGATTTTTATTTTAGTGAGTGCTCTTTGCTCCTAGCTTGCCTAGCTTTTCACTTTTTGAGTCTAATTTAATAAATCTATAAAAGTGGCTGATCAAGCGCCTCGACGTTCGAGGAGAATCCGGGGGTTATCTCCCGAGAGTGCAGAGCCTTCTTCGAGAAGGCGTAGGAGCGATTTAGCTGGTGGTTACCATCCGGTAGCGTCTGACGCAGTGGAGAGTGATCCTCCACAAAGATCTGAGGGTTTCGTAGCTGATTCTGGTGTCGGTCCCGAGAGGAGCGTTCCGCTCACCTCGCGAGTTTTGTTTCCTCAGGAAGGAGATTTTCAAATTGAAGACGTACCTGAGCCTCCTGCTACAGGTCCATCTCCTCTTCCTCCTGATCATCCGTTTTTTATTCAGTACATCGGACCGGAGTCTGAGAGACCGCCGGATCTTCCGTATCATTCTTATCTTTCGATGGCCACGACTGGGAACGCGGCTTCTACCGTGAGTGCTGCAGGCATTCAGACCCCTGCTTCTGTCGAAGCAAGGGGCAATATTTCTTCATCTTCGATTGCTTCTAGTGCTGCTGTGTTTGGCTCTGGGTTCACCCAAGCACATGCTTCCCATTCTGGTCCCTTTTGTTCAGGGATGTCCATTAGTGGAAATCCCTCTTTTACCTTTTCTTCTGCTTCAGCTGGATCTACGCCCATGTCTAACATGGCTAGTGGATCAACTTCGTTTCAGGGTTTTCCCTTTGGGACTGGACATATTCCCAGTTCCAATCCTTCTTTAGGGTCGTTTCCATTTACGTCCCAGACCCAGAGTTTCAACCCTTGGTCTGGGGGGAAAAGTTCGACTAATTTTACGGGATGGAATCCTGTCTTTACTACGGCTGGGGAAAGGAACCAGTTCTTCGCAGGTCATCAAGGGAATGCTTCTTTCCCTTCTTCGAGTGCATATCAGACCTTTTCTCCTCTGTCTAATGCTTGGAATCCCTATCAGGGGCTCTCCTCTTCATTTAACACTTCAGCAGGGGGAACTGGTCTGGGCTTTGGTAACTCGGCATGGGGAGGAGGTTCTTCTCCGTTTTCTACGAGTCCTTTCTGGCAGCCTGGTGCCTTATCAAATCCAGGCTATTCTTTTCAAAATGTTGGGAATCCATCCCCTCAAGGATGGAATTCTCAGGCTCCGCCTCGCTTACCGTTTCTGGCAACGTTAAACTTGCCAGATTTGTCGAAGTTAACTAATGACTCGATTCGGTATAGTCCGGGGTGGCCTCCGGTTCCAACCAAAATTCCTTCAGACATTCCAAAGTTTGAAGGTAAGAATGGAGAAGATCCGGCGGACCACATCACCACTTTCCACTTATGGTGCTCATCGAACTCCCTGATCGATGATTCGATTAGGTTGAGATTATTTCAACGCACCCTAACTGGAAATGCAGCCAAATGGTATATAGAGCTCACTGGGGGCAGTTTCGCCACATTTGGAGAGTTGGTCGTCACATTTCTTAACCATTTTCAGTTTTCTGTCAGATATGAGGCTAGGACCGAACTCCTGGCTAATTTTAAGCAGGATGAGGCAACTCACATTTCTGATCACATTCAGGAATGGAGGAGAAGGAAGAGGCTCATCAAAGCTAATATTCCAGGTGAATTCCTTCTCGAGTGGTTTTTGAAATCTCTGCAGTCAGACATTTCAAAGGATGTATCCCTATCCGGGGTATTTTCCGAGGAGCAGGCCATTTTTAGGGCCCAGCAGTTAGAGTTGATCTATTCTCAGTCTGGGGTACTTTATAAGTATTTGCCCAATGCTCCTCGCTCCAAATTGGATTTGTCGAAAACTAAACCTGGTCCGCATGGTGACGGGCTTGTCGGATCGGTCAGTAGTGGTGCAGCCAGCCTGCTTTCTCAATTGCAGCAGTTGTCTTTACAATCTGCTCCTTCTGGTCAGGCTGTGCCTGCTGATTCATCACCTTCCCAGTCTTTGTCCATAAATGCTGTCCAATCTTCCGAGCCCAAAGGAAATCAACAATCCGATGGGAAGAAGAAGGGACGTAATAATAAGAAGAAGGGCAAGAACGGGAAGGGCAATGCAAATAAAACCAACGAGCGTGTTGGTGAGGGTCAAAAGGAGAAAAAGAAAGTGAAGTTTCCATGCAAGCTTTGTGCTGGAGACCATCTCACGCACCTTTGCCCTAAAATTCAGGATGCTCAGCGCCTGTTATCTCAGCAGGGTTCTTCTAGTTCCCAGGCTGTGCTAACAAACCCTTTTCCCCAAGGGTAGCAATTAATTGCTGGCGCGAATCAAAATCCTGGGGCTTCCTCTGGAGGTCCTCAGGAAGGGGAAATTCCATCGAATATCTTTATGATGAGTGCTCACGTGGATGTCGCCACGAGATCCCGTGATTATGGCGGAGAGGAATCTTCGAAAGCTAAGGAAGTTCCTGATGCTACTGAGCCGCTTCACATCACGAAGCCAACTGTCGAGTCTATGCCTCGGATGCCAAAAGCATCTTCTAAGCGGTCGACGATTAATCCAAATGCTAGGGCTGCCCAGAACTACTCTATTGTGGAAGATCTGGCACAGAGTCCTTGTGCTATGTCGGCTTTAGAGGTACTCCAGTCTTGTCCGGCTCAGCGCAGTGCTTTGCTCACTGCCATTGGGGCTATTGATCCAAAAAATTCTCTTCTGATTACTTTTGATATGACTAATTTTAAGAAGAGACTTCCTCATCACATGGCTTTCCATATTAAATCATCGTATCGGAAGTGCAATATCTTTCGAACGGTTGTTGATGAGGGTGCTTCTACATGCGTGATGTCTCTCGCATGTTGGAAGACACTTGGATCTCCCAAAGTTGTTCCATCTAGCACTGTTCTTACTGCGTTCGATGGTCATTCTCACAGACCCCATGGTATTGTCCCGGCTTTGCCCATCTGTGTTGGGGGCAAAACTGTTAACATAGAGGTTGAGGTAGTGGATGTAGCCTTGGACTACAACCTTCTGTTGGGGAGGAACTGGATATATGAGATGGATGCCATTGCATCCTCATTATTTCGAATTGTATGTTTCCCCCATGAAGGGAGGATCGTTACAGTGGATCAACTGGACTGTCCTCAGGTAGACCTGAATGCGCCTTTTGACTCATCCGTTCCCAAGTTGGATAATACTAAGGTGCTTGTTGAGAATCTAGGAGTTGGAATGTATTCTTCCCTGATGGGTACTTTTGATCTTCCTCCTCCTACGGTGCATATTAATGCTATTTCATCCTCCAAGGCTCCCCTTCGAAGAGAGTTCTTTCGAACTCATTATTTTTCGGACCCTGGACCTTACCTTCTCCCACTCACACAGAGGAAGGTCAAGTGGTGGAATGGCATTCCCGATTTCGATGCGTCGAGATCGCACATCGTCTCATCAGCCGACACCGCACCGTTTCCTAGCTCCTCTTCGTTCCTAAGAGCTGGATGGCAGGATGTGGCTCCAAGCCGGACGCTTTCTTCCTCGCCAGATTGTCTAGATACCTACCTCCATCTGAAGAGGCCATCCTGGAAGCTATGACGTGTGTAGATAGACCGTGGGATGATTTGCATCATCGGTCTTACTTCCTACCTGACTTGAGCGAAGTAGAAACAAGTTTTCCAAGTCCTCAGTCTCCTGGTCCTGTTCACCCAGTCTTGAGCCCCTTAGCACCAACACAGGTTTATGCTGAAGGGAACATGGCCGTGATCTCTCCTACTATCCCGGTGAACATCTCCAGGGATCCCAATATTATCGAGAATGTCTTCATTGGAGCTGAATGTTCCCGTGAGGAGATTCAAATCTATACCGAGCTCTTCAAAGAGTATAGGGATGTATTTGCTTGGTCTTATGAGGAAATGCCTGGCATCGATCCATCTATCGTCCAGCATGAGATCAAGACGACAGTAAAAACGCTGCTTCGTCAGCAAAAATCATTCGTTAACTTAGAAGGCCGCAGCTATCAAAGCTGAAGTTGAAAAGCCGCTTACAAGTGGATTCATTTTCCCGGTCCTTCGATCGAATGGGTTTCAAAACCTCGTTCCTAGAGATAAAAAGAAGAACGATTCGAGTGGTGTATCGTATTTTGTGGACCTAAATAAGGTGCCAAACCTAAAGACACTACCTCCACACCTTTTCATCGATCGATTATCGATTTAGTGTGTTTTAATCTAGATTTTTCTCCTTCATACTCGTGGTTATAATCAAATTACTATCCGTCCAGAAGATCAACATAAGACCGCATTTATTTGTCCCTGGGGTACGTTTGCATATAAGAAAATGCCTTTTGGTCTTAAAAATGCTGGAGCTAATTTTCAGCAGGCCATGTCTTACGCCTTCCACAACATCAAGAAAATTATCGAGGCATACTTAGATGATCTAGCTGATCATTCTCGAAAGAGGATGGATCATCCTGGTCACCTCCGGCAAATATTTGAAAGATGTCATTTTTATAAAATTCGATTGAATCCGAATAAGTGCGTTTTCGCGGTTACATCCGGTCGGCTATTGGGATTCATTGTGTCTAGGGAAGGGATAAGGGTAGATCCCTTCAAGGTTGAGGCAATACTTCGGTTGCCTCCACCGTCTTCAATCCGTCAGCTTCAAAGTCTCCAAGGAAAGTCTAATTTTCTTCGGAGGTTTATCGTCAATTATGCTGAGATTACGAAGGGATATATGAGACTGTTGAAGAAAGGAGTTCCTTTTCTTTGGGACGACTACGCTCAACGCTCGTTCGATGCTTTGAAAAAGGCATTGACCTCTGCTCCTTTACTGAGTCCACCTGATTATAGCAGAGATTTTCTTTTGTATCTGGCTACAGCAGAATCTACCATTGGTATGGTTCTGGTTCAGGAACACCTCCGGAAAATATTTGATAGATGTCGTTTTTATAAAATTCGATTGAATCCGAACAAGTGCGTTTTCGCGGTTACATCTGGTCGGTTGTTAGGATTTATTGTGTCTAGGGAAGGGATAAGGGTAGATCCCTTCAAGGTTGAGGCAATACTTCGGTTGCCTCCCCCGTCTTCAATCCGTCAGCTTCAAAGTCTCCAAGGGAAGTCTAATTTTCTTCGGAGGTTTATCGTCAATTATGCTGAGATTACAAAGGGATATATGAGACTGTTGAAGAAAGGAGTTCCTTTTTTTTGGGACGACTACGCTCAACGCTCATTCGATGCTTTGAAAAAGGCATTGACCTCTGCTCCTTTACTGAGTCCACCCGATTATAGCAGAGATTTTCTTTTGTATCTGGCTACAGCAGAATCTACCATTGGTATGGTTCTGGTTCAGGAGGATGATGCTCGTGTAGAGCATGTTATTTACTACCTTAGTCGAGGACTGGTAGGACCTGAACTGCGATACACCCCGATAGAAAAGTTAGCCTTAGCAGCAGTTCATGCTGTGCAACGACTCCGACATTACATTACTCTTCGAAAAACTTATGTCTTGGCAGCTGCCAATCCGTTTCAGTTTGTCCTCAGCAGGCGAGTGATTGGGGGCAAATATAATAGATGGATTGTGATTTTACAAGAATTTGATCTCGAGTTCATGTCTGCCAAATCCAAGAAGTCATTAGTTTTTGCGGAATTAATCTCCGAGTTGCCTTGTGGAGAAGAGATGATCTATGATGAGTCCTTTCCGGACGAACACTTGTTTCTGATCTCTCCACAGGATCCTTGGTACGGGGATATCATTGTATATCTCCAGACTGCGAAGTTTCCCTCAACTTTTTCGAAGGATGGGCGACGTAAGCTGCGTCACTTGGCCAAGAACTATTTGATTATTGGTGACGCTTTGTACCATCGAGGGGTTGATTCAATCCTAAGACGCTGCTTAACCTTCGAAGAAGCCGAGGCTGTGCTCAATGATTCTCACAGTGGAGCTTGTGGGGGTCATTTATCTGGGCTTGCTACAGCTCAAAAGATTTTGCGTGCAGGATACTTTTGGCCCTCGATTTTCAAGGATTGTATTGAATCGGTCAAAAAGTGTCATCCTTGTCAGGTTTATACTCGAAAAATGCGCGCTCATCCAGCTCCGCTTTTTCCAGTCGTTACATTCGGACCCTTTACAAAGTGGGGTATTGATTTTACTACTTGTAACCCGCCTTCGGCAAAAGGTCACAAGTACATTATCGTAGCAGTAGACTACTTCACGAAGTGGGTCAAGGCTATGCCTACTTTTGGGAACGATGGTGAGACTGCAGCTCTTTTCTTCTTCAACCAAGTTATCGCGCGTTTCGGTATTCCTAGAGAGATTGTCATTGACCATGGCAGTCACTTTCAGAATAGTATGATGGCTGAGTTGGCTCTCAAATTGGGTTTCCGGCAGGAGCATTCATCTCCATATTATCCTCAGGCCAATGGGCAGGTGGAAGCCGTGAATAAATCCTTGAAGACAATTCTTCAAAGGACCATTGATAAACATAGATCCAACTGGCATATTATGCTATATCCTGCACTTTGGGCATACAGGACGTCAGTTAAAACTGCAACTGGCTTTACTCCGTTTCAGTTAGTCCACGGGGTGGAATCCGTATTTCCCATTGAGTGCGAGATTCCTTCCCTTAAATTAGTTGTTGAGCTTCTTCCTGACACTTCTAGTCTGGCAGAGCGACTTCTTCATCTGGAACATCTCGATGAGCAGCGTCGGGATGCCGCCACGATGAATGAAGCGCATAAAAACAGAGTCAAAGTTCAGTATGATAAGGCAGTTAAGCCTAGGGTCTTTTTCGAAGGTGACCTTGTTTTGGTCTATGCCCAAGAAAAAGATGCCTTGGGGGCAAGAAAGTTTAAGTCGATGTGGTATGGCCCCTATATCGTTAAGAAAGTCCTTAAGAAAGGAGCGTATACCTTGGTTGACTTCGAAGGGAACGAGTTGTCGGAGCCCCGAAATGGGCTCTATTTGAAGAAGTATTATGCCTAGGCTTTGGCCTGGCATTTTGCTTTGTATATAGTAGTTTTTGTTTTGTACATATCTGTTTGATTTTCGATTTTTGATGAGATGGTGATGTTTTTGATCTGCTTTGGCAGGTTGTGTTGATGTCATGAGTCATTTTGGTTTCGCCAATGGTGCTAGTAGACACACCCGGAACTTAGCTTCCGCGGCTTGGGTGCTTCATTATCCTTCCGGTCAGCTGTTGGTATCAAGAGGGGTCTGCATTGGTCCTGCTTCCAATAATGTAGCAGAATACACTGCAGTCATTCATCTACTCTCTGAGGCAATATCTTTGGGTGTTGATTCGTTGGTAGTTTTCTTGGACTCCCAGCTGGTGGTGTCGCAGTTGAACAACACTTATCGGGTACGAGATCCATTTTTATTACGATTGTTCTTGAGGGTACGTTTGTTACAAAGGTCATTTCAATTTTTAACATTCATTCATATTCCTCGGGTTGACAATTGGTTTGCTGACTCATTAGCTAATCAAGCATTGGATTGGCACATTAATCATTCAATACAATAAAATTTTAATCATCAAAAACATCATACATTTGATACATTTATCACATCACATCAAATATCGCTGTATATATATCATCAGAGTGTTTCAAAAACTTTACAAAATTTGGATCCATAAATGCCATACAAAACTTGGGCTTATGCCCCATCATGTTAAGTCTCAAAACAATATACAGCCATCTAATATATAAAATCAATCTACTCCTGAGGCCCCTGCCCAGCAGCTGTGTTCCTATAGAACGTAACTGTAGTGGCCACACGGCGGAATAATCTAACCCAGTCTCGTGGTACTCCAACCACCCGTCTCTGGATGGCTTCAGGCAAGTCCTCCACGGCAGCCATAGGGATTTGGCGGGTTAATCCCTCCAAGTTTCTCTGCACGGCCTGGAGAGTCCTGTCTGAGTCTACTGTCTCTGCCTCGCCCCTGCGATGCTTATGGCGTGGGAGTCCCTCAGGACGAACTGGTCCAACATCTGAAACATGATCATTTTAATTGTCAGTCATTATGAATCCAATCAAAAACATGTTTGTTTTTCATTTTTTCATACATATTTGAAAAAATCCAAAAAAAAAATTATATAAGTCAAAATGTTTGCAAAAACTTACCGACTGCTCCCCATGCCGCGCCGGGTGGAAGTACTAGATCTGAATCTCCTCGGAAGTCCATCCCCGCATAGGGATAGTCGTCCACTGCGATGATTTGTTCTCCCCACCAAAGGAAGAACTCATCGTCCCATGTGGTGCGGGGTACTTCGCTGCCCCCCAGTCTCTTCATCATGTCTGCCCAACGGGCAATTCTTGGGTCCTGCGGGCTGCTGATAGTCGAGATGACTCTGGGTCTCAAAGCTGGAATCCTCTCAAAGAAGAATGTTGTCAAAATGGTCCCATAGCCAAAGTGTTTTGTCTTTGCTTGGCGAATGGAGGTCAGCTGTTGTTTCATATTCAGTAGCAGGGCTGTGCACCAATCGTACACATGAACTAAGCACTCTACAGCTATGCTCATTTGCATCTTGGACGCCTGATGTAGTGAGGCAGATCCTGCCACTCTGCCGATGGTGAATAGGAGGATCTTCATGTGCAAATCCCTGATATCTCTAATTGCAATCTGTGTTCCAACCTTTTTGGAATTATCTACGCAATATATTTGGACATAGTCTTCCACGGTCAACCCTCCCAGGGGCTTTCCGTGCAAGTCCACTGGATCTCCCCTCCTGGAGAGTCCAGTGATGAAGTATATATCTTCCACTTCTATGCGTAGTGGCATCTGATCAATTATGAAGCAATCCTGATCTGGTTCCCAGTAATTTACGAGCATTTCAAGCAATCGCACATTACTTTTCATATTGGGCATTTTAAAGAATTTGAACAATCCACAATTTCGGAGGACATTTTGTGCTGCGCGATCCTGCATGACCTCTTGGTCTATTGCGCTATGCTCACGTTCCCTCCATGAGATGGTCATCCTGAGAAATTTCATCAAAAAATGCATTAGATACGCTTTTTAAGTTTCGGCCCTGCGCATACGCGGTTTGTCCTGTACACAGTCGCGTGTATACGCGGGTTTACTTCATTGAACCCGCGTATGCGCAGGTACGCATATTTTAGCAAGGGTTCTAAGGCAAAAAATCAATTAATTTTAAATTCCAAACGGACAAAATGAATAAACAGGATGATTAAGGAGCCTACCTGAAGTTTCGCTGAATTCCGACGGTCGGTTGTTCCTGATTTGACGAAACAAGTTTTTAGCTCCAGAGCACTTTTTCCAAATCAACAAATACAAATGAACCAAATGAGAGGTAATTGGTCTATTTATGGCTAAAAAATTGAAAATTTTTGCAAAAATTCCATATGCTCATTTTTTCGATCTATCTTATGCTGTATAACTCAATTGCTTGGAAGTGCCCAGTTTGGTATGTTTCAGGTACATTTTGGCAATTTTGAGATTTTTCCCGGTTTTTGATCCATGTTTTCCGACTCTTCACGGCAGGTATATGATCTTCACTGGCATATAGGTTACAGAATCACTTTCCGTTGCATCTTGCATTCTAGCCTCCATGCTGATCACTTGCCTTAGGGTCGATCCCATCAGGTCATGAGTATTACACCCATTTCACTCGCCGATTTTTTAATCATGACTTGATGGTAGAGCCTTCCTTTACATGGGCTTCCTAGTTAGTTCCTCGCTATCACTTGTTGCCCATGTTGCTTTTTATGTAGGCTCGGGAGTCCTCTTTAGTCCCGCCATGTCTTTCGTGTTGAAGCTTCATTCTTCTCCTTCATCACTTATCATTTTTCTGGCTTATACCCTAGAGGCTCCCTGGTGTCGTTAAGTTGTATTACCGCATTGCATATTGGCTACTTGTTTATCCTGGCCTTTAGCCGGCTTCATTTGGACTCGATGTTTAAGCCAACTTTTGACCTTAACTTTCTGTACAAGTTAACCATCGCATGCACTTAGCTATCACGACTTGACACCTTTGTACCCATGGATGGAACGTTCCTCTGAGTATCACTGACCAGTTTTCGCCACCTTGCATTGAGCATAGGATTGTTCCAATCCAAGGAACTAGTGCATCTGATTTCTTGATACTCGTTCTATCCATTGTACCATAGCATTCTTTTATTCTTTTTCAGGCTTATTATATGAAAAAGACAAAAAATCAAATATAACAAAAAGAGCGGGAACGGGATGTATCTTCGTTGTTTTGATGGCAGTACAGAGTCAGTTTGTCGCCCTTGAACAAATCACATATACTTATATATATTTCCTTCATTTGGGATGGTTCTAGTTTTGACCTAGGTTCAGCCTTTACCATGTTTCACTTGTCAGTTCTCCCCCAGTTGGTTATCTCTTCCAATCATATGGAGAGTTTGTTGTGCCTCCTGCATAACAGACTTATACAGTGTCACTTTTTACTGCCATGGTCATCATGAGTCGTGCTTTTTTTCAAGGGAAGTTTAACCTGAGTCGGCCATTCTGCGGTGTCTCTTGACTCATTATTTAGTCGGCCTTCCCGGTCTTGTCAGTATCATGTTCTATCACATCAGATGTTTTGGTCTTCTGCTCGTGCTGGTTTGAGAAGGTCCCCATTGACTTCTTGCCGGCGGGTTTGTCTCTTATCGACCACGACACATTGCTCTGAGAGCAAGCCTAGAGCCGCACCTTGGGCCTATTTTCATTATTGATAGGTGACCTCGTGCTCAGCATTTGATCATCATCATGGGTCTTTGACTGAGTGGTTTCCCCTGTGTTCGACGTCAGCACACATTATCACACTTGGGATTCGTGCAGTACTTTGATTTCCATTTGACCCTATCGGTGGATTTCTCGCCTCTGTGTCAGCTTTCATTATTGGTTGGTTCAGAGGGTTTCTTCCGTGCGCTAGCTTCATCTTGTGCATGTCGGAAACGTACTTCGGTTTTGGTTCCGTCCCTCTACTTCGTCCGATTCCTTCCAAATCTTGGCCTGCGGGTTACACTCGCGCTGGACTGATGTGGGATGCCTTAATGCCTTCCTTCCAGCAGATCTTTTCCCATCGACTTCGACTCATTGCTCTGGGAATAAGATCTAGAGTCTTTTTGTCAGTACCTTAGGGTTTGCAGTCATCAGTGGCAGACTCTTCGCTATCGACAGTGGGGATTCATCATTGCCTCCTGATTGGTAGATTATTTCAAGTGTTCGACTTCAACTCATTCATTCACACTTGTCAGATTGTACTGGGGCACCTTGACACTGATTATCATTATCGGTGGGTTGTCTCGCGTTGGTTAACGGGAAACATCATTGCCCGGTAATCCAACGATTTCTCACATGGTCGACTTCAGCTCATTTATTCCCATTGTGTAGAATTGTGCCGTCGTGATCGGTGAAGACCTCGGGTTGTATCAGCATTTCTCGGTTCACTGTTGACAGTCCTTTCAGTTTCTGCCAGTGTTGCCGTCCACCCTTATATGTTGTAGTTCAGCACAGCAGCATCTTATATGTTGATCCCCGAGTTGCGTGATTGTACCGTTTGATCCGCCTCTTATGATCCGGTACTTGGAGATTCAGTTACTTGATCAGACATCCAGTTGCACTATCTTTGATCAGTTTTCTATATGTGATACTTGGACATTGATACAGACTTGTATTTCCGGGCCCTGCTCAGATGATTCACTATGTACTTTCAGTTCAGTTATACTTGTATACATGTTGGATCTATTCAATACTTTCTATATATATGATGTATTTTTGACTGAGCATGGGTATGCCCGCCTCAGCATGAGTTGACTCTCTGGTTTCTTTCATTGGTTTTTGGCAGGCTGAAATCTGGTGAAGTCCTCTCTTGTCCTTGCGAAGTTCTTTCTATGTGCATAATACATTTCTGCCATCATGTACCCCTTCTGACCTCATATATTAGGGGGCATCTGTTATAGCATCATTTCTCACCTTGACATGATTCATGATTGCTTTATGGCTTTTGGGCACCCATTCCTACAGACTTGGACAAATTCACTTAAAAATAGTGTAAAATCCCTCATACGCGACTATGCCCATACTTTTCCGCGTGTATACGCGAGTACAGCTATACTTTTCCGCGTATGCCATTAAAATGATTAAAAATATATATAAAAAATCCCTAATTTCGCGCTGGGTTGATGGTTACTCAGGTAGTTCAACCACCCCAGCCCGTGGCCAACTGTTTCCAACTGCTGAAACTACTTGGAGGGACTATAAAAAGCCCTCATGTGTATGGCCTAAAGGAGAGAGAGAATTATTGATATTATACTCTGTTGGTATTCCCTATCCAAGTCTGATTCCCCGTGCCTCCTGCACTTTCCCAGTTCATTATAGGAAACCCTTGTTTCCTTGAGATACACACCCCTTTATATGTTATCTCGTATGCACCAGTTTGGAAGGAGACTTAGCGAGGCAAGGGCTGGACGGATCCGAACGACGGTCTGCGAAGGCCTTGGAAGGATCAGGTGATCTCTCCTCTTGATTACTTTTGTACATGCTATTTTTAATACAGAATTATCATGCTGTTCCCGAAATAAACGTGTTAGTGTATGCTTATATGTATGAGAATATTTGTTATACAAGCATTCATTATGATTTATTTAATGTTTTATATGAATCTCACTAACATTTAGAGTAGACATATGCTGTACAACTTGTCCTTTGTGCTGGTTTCTTCTTGTATTTCAGGTTAAGAAGGAAGGACGGTTGCAGGGAGTTTCGACTCCACGTGGATCTACTTCAACCGTAGGACCCACGGGTAAATTTCCCATCCTACTCTATTTAGTTTTTCTGAACGTGCATGATTGTGTGAGTCTCTGTTAAGTAGCATGCCCCTGCTCTGTGGAGGTTGTACCCCAACCAACCTCTAGGGTGAGATTTCCTCGAAACAGAACTTGGATAAAAGAACACTGGCCCCATAACATCAATAATTCTCTCTCTCCCTTAGGCTATACATATGAGGTCTTTTTATAGTCCCTCCAAGTAGTTTCAGCAGTTGGAAACAGTTGGCCACGGGCTGGGGTGGTTGAACTACCTGAGTAACCATCAACCCAGCGCGAAATTAGGGATTTTTATATATTTTTTTAATCATTTTAATGGCATACTTGGAAAATTCTAGCTGTACTTGCGTATACACGCGGAAAAACACGTGCAGAGACGCGTATGGGGGATTTTACACTGTTTTTAAGTGAATTTGTCCAAGTCTGTAGGAATGGGTGCCCAAAAGCCATGAAGCAATCATGAATCATGTCAAGGTGAGAAATGATGCTATAACAGTATTCTTAGACAGGATCAAATAACCATTACAATGCTCAATACTATGGGATAATACCATGGTAAAGACCCCTGGTATTGTTAAAATTAGTGCGCCAACTCATACGCAATTTTTCTTCTTTGTACCTTTGTGTATACACGAATTTTCTTCACCAACTGTGTATACACAAATTCTGTGTATATTCTGCATATATACACCAAGGAAAATTTTAGGGGCTAATATTCGCAAGTGGGCTAATCTTCCATGATTTTTCCAAAAAAAAGGATTTGCCAATTTCTATTTTTGAATAAAATGATTCACCCAGATTTTATAGTACATCATTATTTTACCTTAAAAATCGCCAAAATATTATATCGACTAATATAAAATCATTGGAAATCCAAATATTTCTACAAAAATATCAGCAAAATTTTTACAATTTTCATATTAGGGACTAGTAATATTCGCCAAGGTTTCTAAACTTTAGGATATACTTCCATCCTTAAAATTTTCCCTGATATACACGACTTGGCTTCATTGACCCTGTGTATATATATTGTATACGCAACTTCCCTTCATAAAACTTGCATATATACATGATTTGAACTTGTGTATACATCTGCATATACATGGCTTCGCTTCATCAAACCTGAGTATACTTCCTGAAACTTTACTTTCATAATTCCTCTGTCTCTGACTGGTATTACTTTTTCTTTCACATCTAAACTACCATGTAGATACATCAAGTTTACATCTTCAACAAATAGGTTGCCATGAAAAGACAACTCATCGAGTATGTTGCTATCAAGGACAACACATTACATCATAATGCCAACAATCTCCCCCTTTGGACTTGATGGAAACCATGTTGGTATTTGATCACCAAAACCTATAGATATGTGATAGACACATCAAGATAAGAATTATTCAAAAACCAAATTACTCTCCCCCTTTGAAATCAAGGGTAAAGGGCAGACCAATGTGGAAACAAGGTTTCTCTTTCCTTGTAGAGACAAGAGTTTTGTAGATTTTCTCTGCGCTATACTCTCCATGCTCCCCCCTGAACAAATGTTGAATCTCCAAACAAATTTTCAATGAAATACACGACTCTATGACCTTTCCTATCACCAAGGACTCATACTTACATCAATCACCCAACCTTACGTATTTGACTCAACTACCCAACCAAGTGTGTTTACATTTTTGACTCAGTCACCCAACCAAGTGGGTTAATATATTTGAAAACGTCCATACATGACTGAGTATGACAATATTTACATCATAGGTCTCAACATGACCTATAAATCAATTTGCAAATATGACTTCTACAACCATGACCAAAAAATCCCAAGAGTGAGAGATCAAGACCATGATCCACAACCATCATATACCGAAAAGCATTTTCACCATAAGTATCTATTAGCAACAATATGGTTAAATTTCAATATCATCAACCTGTGATCATGTCTACAATATCAACATCATAATATCTTTCCGTAGAGATCAGCTATCAACTCAATCTAATGACTTCATCAAAGAAAACTTTCCATTTTCTCTTTATAAAAACATATGTAGGAACCAAGTCTATCATCATGAAGATAGGATAGGGGTAAAAATGCGAAGTTGGGTTACAATTTTGTGAGAATCGGGGGTGGAAATTTTTTTTTCTCAATAATTCGACCGAAATTTTATAAAAGTTCAGCTGAACTATTCGAGAGTTCGGCCGAACTTTCGAAATTAGTTCGGCAGAACTCATTCTTTTGTTTACATTGATGACGTACTGACAGTGTGGGCAAACATATTTTTGGCCGGAGATGGGAAACCCGGCAACAAAATTTCGGCCGAACTTTTAAAATAGTTTGGCCGAACTTGTATTTATAAATATATCGGCCCACAAACTTTTATAGTTTTCTTATTCACATGTGTCTCGCATTTGTTTGTCTAGGTGTTCTTGTTGCTCTATTGAGGTGTTGCGCTCTGTGATGAGGTGATTTTTTTTTATTTGCAGTTGTGTCGCGACGCCGAGGTGATTGTTGTTGATTTGCAATTGTGCTGCGACGACGGGATGATTTTTGTTGATTTGCAGTTGCAGTTGCTCTTTTTTTTTGTAATTTTTTTTTGTTGATTTTTTTTTGTTTGATTTTAATTTAATTTTTTGTGTTTGCAGGGAATTTGGTCTGCTTCTTCCACGATGTCTTCAGTGATCTCCCGGCTTCATCCTCGTTGCAGCTTCGTCTGCAAATTTCCAGGTATGAAATCCTCTGTTAAACATTAAATGGTTAAATCTCTTAGGAAACCGAATTTAAGCCTCTACAATTTCTATCACCGACACTTTTTATTTTAAAATTTATTTGATGTTTTTAGCGTGTGTTAATAAAAGAAAGAAAAAAACCAATTAAAACTCTGTTTTTTTGTTTTCAATCAACTCTAACGAAATCTTTAAGAAATTTACAGTAGATCTGAACAGAATAGATTAACAGGAATTTTTTGAAACCAGATTCCTGTACGCCATACACCAGGAATTGTAATGCAAGAAATTATTTTGTTGAAATTGAAAGTAAGGTTTAATCCTACATTAGAAACAAAACTATTAAACATAACGATTAGTGATTTTCCCGCTGGCTTGAGAAGTAGCGTGTAGCTCCCTTGTTCTCTCAACATGATGACGTAGTAATTCTTCTGTAGATTGCCATTCGGGTGATTGTTCTGTAATCAAATGTGAAAAATCAATAGCTAGTATTTTTGCTACCTCATCATCCACACTGCCATTTTCATTTCTCCATTCGATAGAGTCATCATCAACATAATTGTTTGTATCATCATCATCGTCATCATTTTTTGTCTCATATTCCACTGATTCTTCTGGAACATCTTCAATCTCATTATCATGGGTTATCTCAACAACGTCCTCTATAACAACTTCTTGTGTCTGATTATCAATAAATCATACATTTTTCAAATGAAACCCATAAATCATGCATACTATTTGGGAAGGAAAATAATAATAAAAATCATCTGACTCCCAGATACTCTCATGATTCATCAAAAATATCATGTGATCTTCATGAGTTGATCATCCCTAGAAAAGACAGAGTGGCCATCATGATCTCCGACTATTTTTCACACAATAAATATTCCACCTTTTCATGATCTTTTCATGAATTTAAGCCTCTGCAAAAAAGATAATATTTCTTATGCATGCACAATTATAGTAGTGTTAAAGGGAACAATTTTTTCTTTATATGCATTTGAGGTATGTTACACTCTTACCTATCATATCAGATAGTTTGGATTCTTGAACTTCCTTCATGATATCTACGGTTGCTCACCTTCGTTCAATATTGGGTAAAAGGTCATGGTCTTACCTTAATTTCTATTCTAATTCCCTTTCATAACTTTGATTTTCCTTTTGACCTTGGATATAAACCCAATCATTAAATATGATAGTCATCCCTTCTAGGGAACTTAGTATGGGTTGCTTAGTGGTTTCCAACCCTTATGATGATGTGAGGTGGTGTTTCAAACATGGGAGTAACTTGTGTTTGCATGTGATGCTCACGGGCCATGGTTTATTTTGTGGGTTATAGATGATTTAGTTCTACCTTCTAAGACAAACTTTCTAAAAAACTTCCCTTTATTCCTTAAAGTCAAAATAGATCTATACTAAGGATTAATCTTTATACGTATTTGTACAATATAAATTAAAACAACAATTAATCACATATGTGTTAAAGCAGAATATGAAATAAGCCCTTTTTACACTTGGCTTGGCTCTTAGGTACATATATGGGTGGGTTTGGGAATGTGGTTCACATGAAAAGTAATAGGGAATGGATTTAGTGGAAACCTTTTATAATACCAGGACTCAAACAATGAGAGAGAAAAAACCTTTTATATTCAATGTAAAACACATGCATTAACATATAATTGTGATATTTTCCCTTCTTTCCAACTTAGTCCATCCTTCTAGAAAAATCCCTTTTAATGAAGCAGATATATCCATAGTGATCCACTGATATCTGTTCACCAACAACTATTCCATTTTGGACTTATATATCTCAAAGCTATGCTCATTGAATTTATGCATCTATATCTTTAAACTACTCAATTATTTTATTACACCATAGGAATCATTTCGATATATCTCCCATTTTAATGGGGCCTATCACATTTCGAGAAAAAAACATTAGCCATAAAAGTTTCCCATTGAAACAAAAATTAATTTGATACAAAACATAGGTTTTAACCTTATATCGTTAATTTTTTCAAATACATTCTTAATAAAATGAAAAATATTCAATGTAAAACACATGCACATTAACATATAATTGTGATATTTTCCCTACTTTCCAACTTAGTCCATCCTTCTAGAAAAATCCCTTTTAATGAAGCAGATATATCCATAGTGATCCACTGATATTTTTTCACCAACAACTATTCCATTTTGGACTTATATATCTCAAAACTATGCTCATTGAATTGATGCATCTATATCTTTAAACTACTCAACTATTTTATTACACCATAGGAATCATTTCGATATATCTCCCATTTTAATAGGGTCTATCACATTTCAAGAAAAACAGGCCATAAAATTTTCCCATTGAAACCAAAAGTGATTTGATACAAAACATAGCTTTTAACTTTATATAGTTAATTGTTTCAAATAGATTCTTAATAAAAAGAAAAATATTCAATGTAAAACACATGCATTAATATATAATTGTGATATTTTCCCTTCTTTCCAACTTAGTTGACATGCTTCTATAAAAATCCATTTTAATGAAGCAAATATATCCATAGTGATCCACTCATATTTGTTCACCAACAACTATTCCATTTTGGACTTATATATATCTCAAAACTATGCTCATTGAATTTATGCATCTATATATTTAAACTACTCAAATTTTTTATTACACCATAGGAATCATTTCGATATATCTCCCATTTTAATGGGTTCTATCATATTTTGAGAAAAACACATTAGCCATAAAAGTTTCCCATTGAAACAAAAAGTAATTTGATACAAAACATAGGTTTTAACCTTATATAGTTAATTGTTTCAAATAGATTCTTAATAAAATGAAAAATATTCAATGTAAAACACATTCACATTAACATATAAATGTGATATTTTCCCTTCTTTCCAACTTAGTCCATCCTTCTAGAAAATCCCCTTTTAATGAAGCAGATATATCCATAGTGATCTACTGAAATTTGTTCACCAACAAAAATTCCATTTTGGACTTATATATCTCAAAACTATGCTCATTGAATTCATGCATCTATATCTTTAAACTACTCAACTATTTTATTACACCATAGGAATCATTTCAATATATCTCCCATTTTAATGGGGTCTATCACATTTCGAGAAAGACACATTAGCCATAAAATTTTCCCATTGAAACCAAAAGTGATTTGATACAAAACATAGGTTTTAACCTTTTATAGTTAATTGTTTCAAATAGATTCTTAATAAAATGAAAAATATTCAAAGTAAAACACATGCATTAACATATAATTGTGATATTTTCCCTTCTTTCCAACTTAGTGGACACCCTTCTAGGAAAATCCCTTTTAATGAAGCAGATATATCCATAGTGATCCACTGATATTTGTTCACAAAAACTATTCCATTTTGGACTTTTATATCTCAAAACTATGCTCATTGAATTTATGCATCTATATCTTTAAACTACTTGAAACTATTTTATTACACCATAGGAATCATTTCGATATAGCTCCCATTTTAATGGGGTCTATCACATTTCAAGAAAAACACATTAGCCATAAAAGTTTCCCATTGAAACCAAAAGTAATTTGATACAAAACATAGGTTTTAACCTTATATAGTTAACTGTTTCAAATAGATTCTTAATAAAATGAAAAATATTTAATGTAAAAAACATGCACATTGACATATAATTGTGATATTTTCCCTTCTTTCCAACTTAGTCCATCCTTCTAGAAAAATCACTTTTAATGAAGCAGATATATCCATAGTGATCCACTGATATTTGTTCACCAACAACTATTCCATTTGAACTTATATATCTCAAAACTATGCTCATCGAATTTATGCATCTATATCTTTGAACTACTCAATTATTTTATTACACCATAGGAATCATTTCAATATATCTCCCATTTTAATAGGGTCTATCACATTTCAAGAAAAACACATTAGCCATAAAAGTTTGCCATTGAAACCAAAAGTGATTTGATACAAAACATAGGTTTTAACCTTATATAGTTAATTGTTTCAAATAGATTCTTAATAAAATGAAAAATATTCAATGTAAAACACATGCATTAACATATAATTGTGATATTTTCCCTTCTTTCCAACTTAGTCCATCCTTCTAGAAAAATCCCTTTTAATGAAGCATATATATCCATAGTGATCCACTGATATTTGTTCACCAACAACTATTCCATTTTGGACTTATATATCTCAAAACTATGCTCATTGAATTTATGCATCTATATCTTTAAACTACTCAACTATTTTATTTCACCATAGGAATCAATTCGATATATCTCCCATTTCAACAGGGTCTATCACATTTCGAGAAAAACACATTAGCCATAAAAGTTTTCCATTGAAACCAAAAGTAATTTGATACAAAACATAGGTTTTAACCTTATATAGTTAATTGTTTCAAATAGATTCTTAATAAAATGAAAAATATTCAATGTAAAACACATGCATTAACATATAATTTTGATATTTTCCCTTCTTTCCAACTTAGTCCATCCTTCTAGAAAAATCCATTTTAATGAAGCAGATATATTCACAGTGATCCACTGATATTTTTTCACCAACAACTATTCCATTTTGGACTTATATATCTCAAAACTATGCTCATTGAATTTATGCATCTATATCTTTAAATTACTTAAAACTATTTTATTACACCATAGGAATCATTTCGATATAACTCCCATTTTATTGGGGTCTATCACATTTCGAGAAAAACACATTAGCCATAAAAGTTTCCCATTGAAACCAAAAGTAATTTGATACAAAACATAGGTTTTAACCTTATATAGTTAATTGTTTCAAATAGATTCTTAATAAAATGAAAAATATTCAATGTAAAACACATGTACATTAACATATAATTGTAATATTTTCTCTTCTTTCCAACTTAGTCCATCCTTCTAGAAAAATCCCTTCTAATGAAGCAGATATATCCATAGTGATCCACTGATATTTGTTCTCCAACAACTATTCTATTTTGGACTTATATATCTCAAACTATGCTCATTGAATTTATGCATCTATATCTTTAAACTACTCAACTATTTTATTACACCATAGGAATCATTTCGATATATCTCCCATTTTAATGGGGTCTATCACATTGAAAAACACATTAGCCATAAAAGTTTCCCATTGAAACCAAACGTAATTTGATACAAAACATGGGTTTTAACCTGATATAATTAATTGTTTCAAATAGATTCTTAATAAAATGAAAAAATTTCAATGTAAAATACATGCATTAACATATAATTTACTCGAGAAACCCAAAATGAGAAGATCGTTTTTTTATTAGTATATTAATTTTTAGACCATCATACACACACACACACACATATGTATGTATGTATATATGTATATATCCCACGAAAATTATAAACTACCAATCCATTACCTTGGATCAGATAAAACTTTAGTTCTTTAACTGAAACTGTAGAACCATGGGGTAAACTACCATGCACTAGAAAAATTATAAAAGAAAACACCATGTGATGGAAACCATCATAAAGGGAGAATATTGTTTGCCAAAAACCTTTTTTGGGGCACTACCCCTGAACACCTGTGTGTGGGGAATTTTTCGTCTATATGAAACCGTAAAGTGGGGGTCCTTTCTACCCATTTTATTCCCACCACTATGCTTAGAAAAATAGATAGTGCATGGGGGTATTCACATAAAGAATATAACACATACCAAACATCCAATAATTCTCCTTAATGTGACCATCAATGTTGCAATGGTTAGAATTATTTCTGCTACCCTTACATGGATGTGTAGTGGATATCTTATTCTTATCCTCCTATTTTTAGTTCTTATTCCCCTCCTTCAAAGCTTCTTGGTGCTATTTTTTCTTCAAACCACTTAAGTACCATTTATTTTGGCCTATGGTTTCTAGATAATGTGCGTATAAACATGGCTCATACATTATCCTTAGCTTGGAAAGAATCACTTGTTTTTGTAGATGGTTGTATAGAACCCACATATACTTAAGGAGTACATTTGGGCTCTTGGGAAAGATATCCAATAATATGACCATATTTTTGAACTTGGTACACTCTTATACACCCTTGTGTCTATGTAAAATAGCGTGAGTGATTCCACGGGTCCTCTACACACTTCATACAATATAATTGGGACATGTAGTGTTAACTTCTACAAGTTCTATAGGTAGAGTATGTAAAGGGCCAGGTAGCCTCTGGATCTCATCTTTTATGAAAGGTGACATATCCAGTAAAATCCCCTACAGTTAATCTCTGGAATATATCTAAATAGAAGTTGTTCATTTTAATATCCATAAACCACAACCACTTTAAGGAAAACTGTGTACATGTGTCATTTATCCCATAAATTATTAAGCAAAGTTTTTAAAGAATACATGTCATGTTGGCTTTCTCCCGTTAACTTTAAAGCATGTTTTTTTTAAGTGCATAAAATAATTTTGCAAACCATGTAAATGTCATTTCTCCCACAAACTAAAGGCTTTCTCTCATTAATTCAAGGAAAACTTTAAGGCCTAAAAATTGAACCTAAAGTGGTTGTACTCTCATAGGATTTTGAACTTCCAAAGGATTTTAGTCTGTACGTTCAGTGTTAACTTCTACAAGTTCTAAAGGTAGAGTATGTAAAGGGCCAGGTAGCCTCTTGATCTCAACTTTTCTCAAAGGTGACATATCCAGTAAATTCCCCTATAGTCAATCTCTGGAACAGATCTAAATAGAAGTTCTTCATTTTAATATCCATAAACCACTACCACTCTAAGGAAAACCTTGTACATGTGTCATTTATCCCTTCTCCCATAAAATTTTAGGCAAACTTTAAGGCATGTGTCATTTCTATTTCATTTCTCCCAAAAACTCATAAAGGTGTGACTTTTGACATAAATTTTGACATAACTAGTGAAAAGGTAATTTTAGCTAATTGCATTCTGGAACATATATATCGAGTACTTAAACATTTTTCATCAATGAAAATAGAATTTAGCTAGTTTTAGTTAATTGCATTCTAGAACATATATATTCAGTACATGAAACATTTTTCATCAATGCACATGGGAAAACTACCTGAACAATTAATTTCATTCTAGAACATATATATATCCAATACGTGCAACATTTTTCATCAATGCACATAGAAAATATACTTTCAGTTAATTGCCTAGAACATATCCAACCACTGGACAGAAAAATTTTGTACTATTTTCTATCAGGAACAGAGATGTGGGTCAAATCCCACGAGAAAAACTGGTCACATTCAATCTGTTTATATATCCAGTACGTTCAACTTTTTTCATCAATGCACATAGAAAAACTACTTTCAGTTAATTGCATTCTAGAACATATTTATTCAGTAAGTGAAACATTTTTCATCAATGCACATAGTAAAACTACTTGAATAGCTAATTGCATTATATAATATATATATATATAGATATATATATATATATCCAATACGTTCAACATTTTTCATCAATGCACATAGAAAAGCTACTTTTAGTTAATTTCCTAGAACATGTATATATCCAGTACATGCAACATTTTCATCAATGCACACAGAAAAACTACTTTTAGTTAATCGCATTCTAGAACACATATATCCAGTGTTTGCAACATTTTTCATTAATGCACATAGAAAAGCTACTTTCAATTTTAAGTGCATTCTAGAACACACACACACACACAGATACACACACACACACACACACAGACACACACACACACACACACACACATATATATATATGTATGTATATATATATCCAATACTTATAGAACATATATATCCAGTACTTGCAACATTTTTCATCCATGCACATAGAAAAGCTGTACTTTTAGTGAATTTCATTCTAGAACGTATATATATCCAATCCATGGAATTTTTTTTATCAATGCATGTATAGAAAAGCTACTTTCAATTGATACTAATGTGCATGTACCAAAACAATGTACATGTGCAAACACTTGCATACATAACATAACAAGGCAACTCAATTTTTAGTTGAGTTCTGGAAGTTCTAAAACATGAATCCAAAGAGAAGAAATTGTTGGGAAATTCAATCAAAAAAATTCCAATGGAATGCCATCTTCAATGATCCGTTCATGATCGGATTTTGACATTTTCCATTTTTTAATTTTTCGTTTTTTTCTTTGATTGAACCTCTATCAACTTTATGCGTGTTGCACACACCAAGTGACTATATTGACAACTTATGACATCAGGTTCATAGTCTTTAAAGTAAACAAAATCCCCACTTTCATTATTCTATCTGAAAAAATAACCTTTAAGTATAATAGATCCTCTTTCATATGGAAACCCATGATCATTATAGTTTTCTAATAATTACATTTTTCGTTCAGTGCAACGCATCAAATAATACTTCATATTTTCATCGTTGTCAGTAGGTGCAATTATAGCAAAAAAATCTCCTGCAAAATAAAACAAACGTAACAAAATTATGTATTTAAATTTATTTATAGATCTTTATCATTTGAAAGTAATTCAAATGTTACCTTCTCTAACAAGATCAAAAACTCGATCACCATCAAACGATATTGTAGTCTCCTCTGATTGCATTTCTTCAAACATTGCAACGGAAATTTTTCCCTTTGTATTTAGCTTTGTATGTTTCCAATCTTTTACATACATTTTGTTTTCACAAATGTCATTGGATTGTATGTTGTCTATGCAAACATGAAAAAAAAAAGAATATTTTCTTTTATCCAATGCAAACACATTTGTGGACAACTTTGTTTTAATTGAATGCAATTTTCAAGTCCATTTTATTGTTTCAACGTCATTTCCAATTGATCTATCTACATCTTCGATCCCAATATGCCAAAAAACCCTATATATGGAAAATTCAAAGAAGAATGTAAATATGATATCAAAATACCATCAAAGATAATCATTGTGATAAATGTACACTGTTTAAACTTAGATTTCCAATAAACATTAAATTGAATGTACCTTCACACTTCCCTTGATCGGTTAGTCTCATGGCTTAGAGCAGCGATGCACCATTGAACAACTTCTTTAGCATCCACAAGTTGGCTTGCAAAGGGGTTCATTTGATATCTTCGAAGTGCTCATTTTATACATGCCCCTACACCGTCATGTTCTCCTTTTCCATGGCCAGTCTCAAAGAAATTCCAACAATGTTTAATGCAGGTTTTCTTACGAAGACAACACAACCAAAATAATGACCGTGAAGATTTTAATTGACTTGCGCATCCATCTGACCATATCCAATGTTCATTGAATGTTATTCCATGACTTTTCAAGGAGTCGTAAATATTTCCAGAACAGTGTTATCCAAAATATGTATCATGTGTACGATTGTCACTGATATAAAAGTGATATTATTTAATAACATGTCGATTTTCACTGGTGCTTTCTATATGATCGACGTTTTGTTCAGCATGTCTATATAGAATATGGACGAGCATGGAGACTTGGTTAGAATGATAGTATTCACTCTGAATTTCTTTTTGTGGAACAAATGTGTAGTTTTCTACAAAATCAATTACTGACAAAATGGTCCCTGGTGGAAAAACTTCACGGGATTTTTTGAATTGC
This sequence comes from Pinus albicaulis, assembly GCA_034641835.2. Taxonomy (NCBI): domain Eukaryota; kingdom Viridiplantae; phylum Streptophyta; class Pinopsida; order Pinales; family Pinaceae; genus Pinus; species Pinus albicaulis. The sequence goes on along the minus strand of CM076580.1, from coordinate 407,611,574 downwards.
AAGTCTTTCCATCGAGCTCTATGGGAATGCTTGGTGTATTTATAAATTTCTGCCTCAAACTTTCTCAAAAAGTCTATCACAAAAATTTCTTCTTCTCGTAATTCAATTCTTTTAGCACTATTTGCACCTTGAATCGATGTATGGATATATTCATATCTCTTCCATTTCACTTTCATGTTGGACAATGATTGATCATTTATATCAATACGATATTTGTTTTGAAATTTAGTCAAATTTCCACAATCATCGCATTTTTTACCACCAACATATTTTTTTTTGTAAAATAGTTCATCGCTTTGTCTTTCACATAGAATTTTAGATATGAAATCACGGATAGTGGAAGGAGGAGGTGAATCCTTCCAAAATTTTCTACCAAAATTAAGGAATGTATCATAATATAACTCAAATTACACATGATAATGACAACAACAAGTGTCGCGTACGGTGATAGGTTTTACATACCATGGGTTTTTGTTGAACAAAAGCACTGATTGATGCATGAATTTCATGATTCTCTTCTTTTAACTTATTGAACAACTCTATCTGAGTGGTTTCCAAGAAATGTTTTTTCATGTTGTTCGTATTGGTTTCATGCTATTCTTCTTCACATCACATCCCTTTCATTTGGTGAAACACGTTCTCGAAGCCTATCTTTGTATGGTTTCCTACAAATAGCTCTCCAACAAGTGAGTTCATCATTTACATCTATTTGCAAGAGAAATTTTCGATGTTTGTGCAAAGTTTTTCATGAGGTTCCTAATGCTCGTGTCATAGATTTTACTAAGCGATTCTCTTTAGTACTTGATGAAACCAATGCCATATGTATTTCTCTATGTACAACTGAAACATTTTTCTGCCTATATCTTCTAATTGAATTTATAGCAATATTTATATTTTTTCTCACATTTTCCTTCATTTTTTTTAATCTTTGGTTGATTTTTGAATGCCCAATAAAATCGTAGCTTCTTTTAATTTCCTTAATGATAGGAGACCTTTCAACATTTGGGCTTGAACTGTCACATTTTCCTTTATGAAGTACGTATCAAAAATGTGGTTAACATGATATCGTATATAATGGTCAGCTCTTTTATCTCCATATGTGTGAGTGTCAACATTTTCTAACATCTCATCATTGACATTGATTTCATCTGTGCATATTCGAATTAATAGTGCGTAATAAGTTTACATATTCAATAAATAACTAAATTAGTAAATATGTATAATTGCAGTAATACGTACACACACACACACACATATATATATATATATACCTTGTTATTCAATTTCTTCACTTAAATTTCTTTCAACATTTTCACCATGTTCAATCATTGGTTCAATATCTCTTTCACTTTCTCTTTCAAAATTTTGTATCTCATCATCAATGTTTTGAGGAATATCTCTCTCTGTTTACATTGCAAAATATTTTTCAAATTAGTTCAACAAATAAAAATTAAGCTTCACATTTTACACTAGGAAAATTTTAAATATCAAATTCATAATATTTACATTTACATACATGCTTCAACTTCAAGTTGAGGTTGATTTTCCCCTTCAATATTTGAGAGTGCTTCTCTCTTTCTTTTACGATATTCTCTCATCTCTTCTCTACGTTCCTCAGGGTCTCTTTTTCGATCATATTTTCTGGCACAATTCCTTCGATTTCCCATGATAATAGAGTATGAAGTTCAAAAAAATTCCTTCAAAAATTTAGACAAAAACTCAATTAAAAAAAACATCACAAAATATTTAATTTAAAAAAAACTCATTTTAAAATTTTTGCAAAAAATACATACTTCAATCCAAAAAAATTACTTTAAAAAATCTGAGAAAAAAATGTCTTATAAAAATGAAATGAAGCTCAAAATATTTCCTTCCAAGTCCTGCAAAATACATTCATTTAAAAAGTTAAATAAAAACTCACTTTAAAAAATCATTATAAAATATTTACTTCAACCCAAAACATGTACTCTAAAAAAATGTCACTTCAAAAAATGCCTCCATAAAATGTTCATTGAAAATTAATTCCAACTTCTTAAAAAATGCCACTTTAAAAAATACTTCCAAAAAATGTCCTTTGAATATTAAGCCTAAAAACAGTCCTTTCGAAATTAAGCCTAAAAAAAATCCTTTGAAAATTAAGCCCAAAACCTCTAAAAACAATGAAAATTAAGCCCAAATCCTCTAAAAACAAAATACCTTAAAAAAAATGAAGCCCAAAAAACATCCAAAAAATGTATCACATACCTCCAAGAAATGTCCTTTGAATGTACCTCCAAGAAAAGTCCTTAAACTCAAAACAATCTTTTACAAAAATGTCCTTTGAATGTACCTCCAAGAAAAGTCCTTAAACCCAAAACAATTCTTTGCAAAATCAGACCAAGACCTTTGCAAAATCAGACAAAATGTGCGAACTTATGCGAAAATAATGAATGTTTTTACATCAATTTATATTGCCACGAAATGTTTTTTTGAACGGTTTCGTTGTTTTTTCCGGCCGATGGAAAATCAAGTAAAAGTTCGACCAAACTTTTATAAAAATTTCAGCCGAACTTTTATGGCGTGAGACTTGACAGGCTGTCAGTGCAAAAAAAAAATCGATCGAACTTTTTTTAAGAGTTCGGCTGAACTAATACGTCAGTAATTACGCAGAGCCAAGCTTTGAATACATATATTCAACTTTGGACTGATTAAAAGCCATGAAACATTCTGAATTAACTGTCAGAACCAAGATAAGCATTTTCATAATTCAATCTACTTTCAGGAAATTTAAATTTTATATAATTTCATAAATATTTACTAATTTTAATTAATTTTGTAATAAAATGGGTGAAAACAATTTCTGAAGGTCATTATGATTCATTGAAATCATAATTTTGTGTCTTCCAAAATAAACTGTAAAAAAAATTGAAAAAATTACGGTGCATTACATTGGTCCGTTGTTTGTAATGGGTAGTTTTTAGATTTTTAGTTTATAACTTATATGTTAAGAAATTTCGTGCGTTGCGAAACATATTCAAAATATGCAGTTTTTTCATATTGGACTAGTTCAAAAAATTCTAGTAATTATGATATGCATCCGTTGGCTTTGTAAATATAACGAAACCGAAGTAGACTCTATCTAGATTGTTGTAACACATTTTGTTTCTCAAAAACACAAAGTTTCAAAGAATACAACAGTGCGTATTAACATGAATTCTTATGAATCCTTTGATTGTTATAAAACACACACTCAAAGAAACGTTAAGTTGAAATATCAAATGTGTATAAAAAATTCCAAAAAATAATTAATAGAAAGCTAATAAAATTTCTGACAACTTTTATTTTTATCGCAAAATGAAATTCTAAATAGAAAATTTGTTTTGGCTTGCAGAAAGTTGAAGAACAGAAAAAAATGAAAGTTTTTTCTCAAAAAGGGAAAAAAGTGTAACCCAACTTCACCTTTTCACCCACAGAGCAGTGAAGCATCATATATATAGCATGAGTAAAAACCATATACATGCATCAACAACCTATGTGAGAACCAATCAGTAGCCATGTTTTCAAGTATCATTTAACAGATGTAGCATAAGCATATCAATAACCAAGTCTTGCAGCAACATCATATTCTTGCCCCAATATGCAAGTAGAATTATCATGCCAGATTCACTTAATCAATAATCAATATGTATTAACTAATCATCCTTGTGATTTCTTATCACCAAGGTCTTCATGTTTTATTTCTATTCCATTCTGATAATCACGATGTAACATGTGTAGGAATCAGGCATTATTCACAGAAGTAGTCATCAGTAACAATATCTGCATGTTCTTTCCTCATATATGAAACACTAGCCATGCATCAACTCGATGTGTGCAGATAAAGATAATATTCTACTAAATATGATTAGGGCTCATCTATAATCTCATCATAAGAAATCCATGTAAAAGTATAACATCATTCAAACTACTGCATGAGCATCACAAGTATTAAAGAATAAGTAAACATAATGCCAACAATGCATCTTTAGAAGTAAGGCTAGTTCTCCCCTTGAACCTGTGCGACCTGTTCATAGTCAAGACTAACCATATCAACTCATTCATCAAAGCATCTCCATAAATCAGATAATCATCAATGTGAAAATCATAACTTAGTACCATATAAGTATACTATACCCATCATCAGGCCAAGGAAATGAAATCATAACTGTCAGAAGAATACCAGAGTTTATCCTTGAGTCTGTCCCACTATTTGTCTATCAGAGAAAAACATACGCGACTGTATGAAAAGGAACACGCGTATATATGCAGCTTTAGTTCATGTAACCCGCGTACAGAAAGTGAAATACTGAAAATTTCACAGCTTCATCTCCCCCTCAGCTTGGAAATTATGTACTTGTCTTATGTTGACACATCAGATGCTTTGTCATAAATCTAAAAAACTAACATTAAAAAACCAACCTTCATATATTGTAGTCATTGTTAACAATATTCTTTCAAGAATGATGGAATGCAATGGCCACTGTCTTCTTTCAGTCTGAGTCAGAATCCTCCTCATATCTGTGAGAGGTCATATCTTTAAGCACATATAATTTATCAGTGTTTCTATATCCCCTTGCTATGACCTCTCCAATTTCTTCGTCCATGACCTTTCATTTGGTTGACATGAACACAATTAAATTTCCTTTATTTTCCATTTGACCTACACTTAATATGTTTTGTTTTAGATCTTGAACTAATAAGGTACCATCTTCCCTTATATTTTTGTTTATTATGGCTCTACCTTTTCCCAAAACTTTTGCTGGAGCATCATTTTAAAGGATTACCATACCATATTGATTTTTCTTGAGAGACTCCATCTTACTCTTATCACCAGTCATGTGATAAGAACATCTGCTGTCGATGTAACATTAATCCTTATTTTTAATTGTACAGAGAGCAAGACCACATCTCATCTCTTATTATTTTTGCTTGTTAACATGAATGTTTGTGGATCCAACTTTATTTGGTTTTATGATATCATCCGTTTGTCTTCCATATTGTCTTTGATGATTCATTGACTTGTTCCTACATTATTTTTCTACATGCCCAAACTTGTTACAAGAATACATCTCATGTGACCAGAAAAGGGAGCAAAGGAATCATAATATGTTTGTCTTATATTTCTTCTATTGCAATCAACAGCTTTATGACCAAAATTGTTGCATGAAAAACAATATCCCTTAAAGAAACCTCAGTACCACAGAGCTGATAGTCTTTCTGTGTAGAGTCTATTAGGAGCGAATGATTTCCTGTGATAATTCATGATTTTCAGTTGATCTTTTGTCTCTTTAAACACTTCAGGTTTTGCAATGATATCATTTGAATCTTTAGCACCGTCTTGTGAACTATATTCTCCTTTAACAGTTTCGTGAAAACCAAGACCAAATTTAATAGAAGGAGACCTTTGAATACTAAGAATATTAGCCAGAATCTTAGTACTATCTTGAAACCTCAAGTGTTTATCCTTTTCTTCTAATTTACCTTTTAAAATGTTTACCTCAACCTCCAATCTTTGGCACTACTTCTTCATACTTTCTTCGACCCTTCTTCCTTCTTCTACTTTCTCATTCAATTTTAGAATCTGTTCTTTTAGCTCATTTTCTTGTTATTCAAATGATTGGAGAAGTTCTTCATTTTTATTATTTAATTTTTCCAGATCTGCTTTGAGAGAGATGATTTATGCTTCAAGTTTTTCACTGTGATCGGTTACTTCATCCTATAGCTTTTGACACTGGTCTATCTGTTCTTTGTTCAACTTCTTAATTGAGTTTCTTTCTTGTAACTGATTATTCAATCTAGTAATCACATCTTTGTAGATACATTATATTTCATTAAATAGAATCTGTTGATCTTCAACTTGATTTTTGAGTTTAGAATTTTAAGCTTCTAGACCCATAACATTACTTTCAATTTCGTGTTCGCTAACTTCAACATTGCATGAACAAGAAAGTGTATCACAAGAACAAAAATCAATACATGTTTTATCTTCTTCATTTTTTGTGGCACACGTTTTCAGAGATGTATTATTCCTAATTTGAGAAGCCTTCTTCTTTTTCTTCCTTCCCATTGTGACAGATATCCTTCGAGTGATCAAGCTTCTTCTGAAGGACCTCCTCTGATACCAATTGTTGGGAGAAATACTGATGGGTGGGGGGGGGGGGGTGCATCAATATTTGAAAATCATACAATCTTTTCTTTTCTTTTCTTTACTGATTTATACACGTGACTTTACTTAATCCAACTAGCGTATGCACGCAACTTTTTTCAAGGAAACTTGCGTATGCCCAGTGAACTTATTATTCAAATAAATCTTCTGCAACTTTACTTAGACCAGTGCATGATTCATTCTTCAAACATTTAGCAAATAGTAAACATGTCTAATAAGAGCAGAATAAATCATCACATATAAGAAACACACATGAACACTAGGATTTAAGGTTAAAACCTAATGTGGGAGAAAACCATTGCTGTTGTCATCTCTGTATTCAATATTTATTATATATAAAACTACTTACAATGTTGTACTCACGCAGACTCATACCATCACGCAGGCACCCACTTGCAGAAGGTTGCAGCCTTCTCTCGTTCTCTAGCTGCTACTGGAAGGGAGCTCCAACCCCCTGATCTCGTTTACCAGCTACCATTGGAAGGGAGATTCGACCCCCTGCTCTCATTTACCAGCCACTACTGGAAGGGAGCTACAACCCCCTGAACTGATCACCAACTCCTACTGGTAGGAAGCTTCAACTTCCTCACTGAAGGCTCCAACCCTCAATACCACCACCAACAACGTTTCATAAATTTTGACACTGGATCCACCGAATTCGATATATCAAAAATTTTAGGCCCATTTCCATGCTGAAATGCTTAAAAATAGATAAGCTAAATACAAAAATAGAAACTGATCACTGTACCCAAAATATTCATCCAATTCCTGAAAGAAACCACTAAACCAAACAATCACCAATCACTCGAATACTGAAACAACCACTGAAGAAAATAATCACTTAACCAATCACCAAATCAATTCATACATAATAGTGAGATCACTGTAACCAGACCACATAACTAAACCTAGACTTCTACATAAACACACAGAGTCAACTGCAACCCTGAGCATTCATAATACAAATGTATCCACTACTTTACTTATGGAAACCTACGTGTATACACGCTTTAATGTGGAGAAACTTGTGTATAGATCTTGATATAATAATATTAGAGTTCTGACCAGAATCAAAATAGATCAGAAATATTCAGATATATTTTTCCAGTTTTACAAAACCCTCATACACTCAGCAGTATCCATAATTTTCAATCAACCAATCACCAATATTTATACACAATCAACTAGAAGCATAATAAATACTTAAGCATCCCATATCTATATAAATAAATCATTGAAAAACAACAAAACTGGTCAGACATTTCCTTCAGCATTCTTAAGTAAAACCCTAGATTGCATAGAACAAATCCGCAATTGTGTGCGCTTCTTCCAAAACCAACTTGTGTATAGATTTCCCTGAATATATACGTGCCTTTTCCGAGTCAAACACATGTGTATACGAGCCTTCCACATGGCGAACCCACGTATAGATCTATAAATAATTCAGGATTGCGTAACACTTCAAAACAACAAACTTACTCAGATCATACCCTTCACTTTAACAAACATGTGCCAGACCACAGATCTAAACAACTCATAAACATATCATGAAAATACATATTCATCTCAGGTCTAGAGAGATTGATGCATCATTGTATTCATGAGTTAATCATAATATCAGATCTATCTATTGATTATAGTCCATTCCATGCAGATATACTTCAAATTGAAGTATTCATTAAATTCACATACTCATGCACCCCTAGCACTATGATCTTCACCTCCTTATATAGTTTGAGCCTTAGCCAATACCATGAGCCAAAACCACACAAGTGTCAATGGCATTCCTGGACGGGATAAAATAATCGTTACTGCACTCAATATTGTGGGATAATACCATGGTAAATACCCTTGGTATTGTTAAAATTAGTGCGCAACTCATACATGATTTTTCTTCTTTATACCCACGTGTATATGCGACTTTTCTTCACGAAAACTGCATATACACAAATTCTACGTATATTCTGCATATATACACGACTTGGATTCATTGAACATGTGTATATAGATTGTATACGCGACTTCGCCTCATCAAACCTGCGTATATACATGATTTGAACTTGTGTATGCATTTGCATATACACGGATTACCTTCATCAAACCTGCGTATACTTCCTGAAATTTGCCTTCATCATTCCTTTGTCTCTGAATGATATTCCTTTTTCTTTCACATCTGAACTCGCCTGGAGATAAATCAAGTTTACATCTTCAACAAATAGGTTATTATGAAAAGGAAACTCATCGAGTAGGTTGCCATGAAGGATAACACATTACATCATAATGACAACAAGGAAGTTCTACTTCAGAAGCAAATAGTGAAGAGTATTCAAAATGTAAGCATGATTAATGTTTACTCATGGCATTTGAATTTGAATATAGGTACAAGAATGACTAAGATCTTGAGGAAGAAGAAGAAGGCATAGAAGATCTCAAAGGAGAGCTCGTCAACGCTCTTGACGAACTAAATAAGGAAAAAGGAGGAACACGCAACTAAAAGAATAGTTCCTATGAGTTGAATAACATATGTAAAATTTTGATAACGAATATTTTTTTTTATCAAAATGAAAACTAGAAGAAGTTATTAAGGGAAAGGAAATTCTAGCATAGCAGTTAAAAGAAAAAAAATAACTATAATAATATAGAGGATGAGGATAAAATTTTAAATCAAGATATGACCAAGAAAAAAGTGAACATGATTCCATAAAAATATAAATAGGAAATTCTATTTCTGAAACTCAAGTTTGAGGAAGAAAAAAGGAAAGAATAAGTTCTAGATTAATTAATCACTAAATAGGAAAATAAATGCCACAATTTAGAAGCAGATATAGTATCTCTAATAAAATAACTTGGGAAATCCAAAGATGAGATGGATTTGGACAAAAAATTTACTCAAGGAACAAAGAAAGTAGATCACATTTTGAGTAGTCAAAATTATCTAGCAAACAAGGTAGCTTTGAGATACTCAGAGTCACAAAAATATTTTAAAAAAAGTCCAGTACTAGGTACACAAGATTCGTAGGGCTCCAAAGCTATGAAAAGGAATTGGAAGCAAGATCCAATGATGATAAATGAGATAAAAGTAAGAGAAACATTAAAAAATGGAGCAATGCCCCACAAATATATTTCTATGAAGAACATGGCATAAGAAGGAATTACTCTGTAGAAAGAACACCACAATAGAATGGAGTCATTGAAAGGAAAAAATAAAACCATTCAAGAGATATCCATAGAAATGGTGTACGAAGGGAAGGTTACACATACCTTCCAGGGAGAAGTAGCTCAGTCAATTGTCTACATAGAAAACATAACACAACTTAGGCATAAGAGTGATAAAACCCTTCTTGAGTTGTGGAAAGGAAGATAGACATTTGTAAAAATTTTAAGGTATTTTGGAGTAAATGTTATATCAAGAGAAATGATAAAAATATTGGAAGCTTCAACTCTTGAGTAAATGATGGTGCATTCCTTGGATATTTAGTCAAGAGAAAAGATTACAAATTATTCAAAAAGAGGAAAAAGAGGGTTGAAGATTACATTGATGTTGTAGTTGATGAAACACTACCTCATCTGATGAAGTATAAAGAAAATGAGAAGACAAATGATGAAGAGTATTCGTATCTCACATATTCAGATCAAGAAGTCGAAGAAGCAAGTGAACAAGACAAAGAATAAGATATGACACAAAGGCATAAGACACCATCCAAGTATATACAAAAGAAACACCTATAAAGGAAATTACTTGTTGATCAAAGGGTTGGTGTTGTTGTAGCTCCTAGAGACAACCTTAAGTTGCAAAAGACCCATGCCTAGGACATCTTAAAATCAGAGATTAAATGTGGAAAATTGTATAAATGCCTCTGACAAAATATGGAATAAGAGAACAATGGTTTTGGTGATTCATGGGTGGAGAATACCTTGGAGTCGATTCATGTGAATTCCCTATACTGTGAGAGGGCTCAAGAGGCTATGATGCTTGATGGCTTTTAAATGGGCCAAGTATAAAACAATGAGTAGAAGTTTTAAAATATGCAGGGGGCGTTGAGAAATAACTGAGAAGGAACCCACAAGAGACATGCATAAGGTATTTAAGAATCTATCTCCCATGACCTAAAAGAAAGTAGATATGGATGAGATATTTAGCAACAACAGAGGTTCGTGGAGCGCAAATTAAGGGAGTGCGACAAACTTAATACATGAGCGTTAACACCTGAGTGTTATGCAAACATGAATTTATGAATAAAATTGCAGACTACTAGCAGCTACATTACACGGAACTTCAAAGCAGCATAACATGACATTTGAGTATACATAAAAAGGATATTACTGATAACCAACGAAAACAGATACATACTACTCATTGCCCCATCTAGAATCCAAATAACAATGTTGTATCATATTAAGTTCAAGCAACTCTCCCAAATATGTATCTCAGAGCAAAGGGAGCACAATCATACAAAACTACAACAAAATTCTTCCCAAAATTCCAGAACCCTTTCTTTCATATTATAATTCCCTACATATAGAATTCTCCCCACGGGTCATACAATACTAATCATTTATGATCGACCCATATCTATGAAATCAAAACATCCTATCTAACTTACAGAGCGTACATTGAGTAATTACTTATGTACTGAGATAATTAAAAAATGAATGGGGCGAGATTGAGATTTCACCAGAAAAATCATCAAAATTAAACCGAAAAACGGAAAGGACATGGTCACCCATTGAGGCCAATAATGGGAGCCTTCAAGATGGTATGGTGAGGAGCAGTTGTAGGTGGACAGGCTGACTGTCATTTTACGATTCCATCTATTGCTTGCAAACCTCCACTCCCTCAGTCTGGTGATTTCCACTTAATGGATTATGAAGAGGCCTGTCATACTGAGTGCACCTGGTTCTTTAGCAGAGATCTCCTGAGCATACCACATAAACCATAACTACATGTTCAACCTCAAAAACCCACACGGTGTTTTTTTTTTTTTTAATTGCAAAAATGGGAACCAGATTTTGGAGGGGGTCTCAAGTGGTAAGTGATATCAGAGAGAGGGCATGCGAAATGACAAGAGGATGACATGTGGAGTAGAGAGCGGTAATGGATACCGCCCGTTTCAGACCTCCCCCTCCCCCAATCGTTAAAGTTCGAAAGCTGCGAGGGTGCGAAATGAAACAAGGACTGTCAGATGAGGAGGGCGTGATTGGAGATGGAGGAAAGGTGGAGGTCGGTGTGGAGAGTATTATGGTGGGGCCGAACTGTTGCCTGCAAATCACAACTCTTTAATATAAAGCAGTAAAGGTAAACTCTAAAATGTGTGATGTGCAAAGCGCGGGGAGGAGGTAAGTGACGTGGAGGGAAGGTGGGACCTGGCCGCAGCGCAAGTTAAACAAAATAGGTCGCAAGAACTTCAAAGGTAAATTAAAACAAATGCAATGCGATATATCGCAAATCGACAATCACAGGTTTTATGTTTTAGTTGCGATGTAAAACGTTATAGTGTGCGATCTGCGATGGAGGGTGGGGAGAAAAGGGTGACGTGGAGGAAGGTGGGACCCGACCGCTTCCCACAGTTCGCAACTCTTAACACTAAAAAACGGAGTTAAAATTTAAAGGATGCGAAGAGTGAAACATGGGGAAGAGGTAAGCAATGTGAAAAGGGAAAGTGGGGGGCAGAGTTTTCCGTGGTGGGGCCGAACACCACATCGAAAATTAAAATAAATGCATTGTAGGTGTCTGAATGGTAAGTTGTAATGTTTGTGAAATGCGATGGATGGCAGGGGGGAAAGGGATGATGTGTCAGGGGGACTGGCCCACTTTAATCGCAACTGAGGAGATGGGAAAAGCGGAGGAGAAATAATGATATAGCGGTGAAAAAAGGTAAAGTAGAGAAATGAAACAGAAAGGCGGAAAAGGTAAGGTTTTAGTGATTTTCAAGGGAAATAGAATGAAAGGGAGTGTAGCGGGTGGCTGGGTCCCACCGCCATCACACATGGCACTTCAGAATTTTTAACTTTTACCCTTTGCGACTATCTTGCAACACTTGCTCTCTACGACTGCGTTTTTAATCTCCGCTGTTGATGGATGCTCGGATCAACAGTCCTCACTGCTCCCCTTTCTGTGGTTTTTCGACCTTGTCTCTTTGGTTGCGCTCGGTAATTTCTTATTTTTTCGTTGAACACTTGCCCCACATTCACGACTAGACCTGCTTTAGCATTCATGACTCGACCTGAATGCGTGCATGAATTGACCCAACCTCGCTTAGGACTCTGCCCTTGTTGTTTTTCTGTCTTAACTATTTCTCTGTTGCCTTTGTCTTCGTTAATAATAACTACTTCTCTGCCTCTGCCCTATTATTTTCTTATAGGGAACACTTCTCCGTGTTATGTGCAGTCACAGGCCAACATTGGCTCCATCTGGGGACAACGTGCTATTCTAAGTGAGTTGAGAACCTGTAGACCTAAATGCCTGTGCCTTTTTGGGCTCATGGAGTCACAAATTCATATTGTAAGCCTGAACTAAAGCAACCACTGATTTGTACACTACCAACTATATAAAACAGAAATCCCTGCCATACGTTGAAAATCTTAAATGTTGAAATCCGAACTATGCTGAAATTGGAAACTGAAAGACACTTGAACTGAAAACTGCAAAGAAATCTGAAACTAAACTGGAAATATGCTCATAGTACTGAGCTTATTGTCACTCCTACCTACACCTAGTCTGATAAAAAATTATCCCATCAAATAATAATTAGACTTCCAATGTAACCAGTAAGGCAAATGAGTGCTCAACTAAAATTAGCATCCCATTCCTGTAGGTAGAGAAATGGGTTCAAAACGTGGAAATTTATCTCTTCCATTGAATTTCATAGCTCCATTGATGAACCTAGAAAATTCCTCCACTGATGACTACAATATACTACCCAAATGATCATGGTAAACATGCAACATGAGTTTTTCTGGAGGATTTCTAATAGGAAAACCGACCTCATTCCAAACTACTTCTTTGCTTGTGCATTGCCACTGATTGTCTTCAAACAAAAAGGATGAATCTTGTTTCTTCTCCTTTTCCATTTTAATCAACTGCTTTGTGTGCTCTTCATCTTTTCCTTTGTCATATGGAGGCTTGCAGGGGAGCTGCAAACTCTCGATCATCTCGGGTAAAGGATCTTGAATAATAACATGAAGAACTTAATGATGAAGAAATTTTATGATCTTTTTAAGGATCTGCACACTTAGAAGGAATATTTGAGTGATCTTCAATCAAAAAACCTGATTGGTCTTCTTTTGGCGAACTTTCTTGGCTTTCATTGGGCACACTTGATTTGTGTTCAATCTCATAATACAACACTACTGGCTGAAGGTAGAAGCCTCCTCCCCCTAGGGGCACACTTGATTTGTCCTCCAGGAAATAATCCAACTCTTCTCCTTCTTCATGGATGGTAAGCTCACCTCTCTCTTCTTCAGAATAGGTGAGGTACTGGTTTTCCACATGCAGTCCAAGAACCACCAAGGATCGTTCCTCTTGGAGATTAAAGGGAGTGGGCCCTTTTTCTCTAATGGATTCTTCGAACTTCTCTTCAGGAGGGTCAGGTGGTTTCAAGGGTATAGATGAGGGCTTCTTGTCTTCAGGAGGATCAACTTATTGCTTTATGAAAGAGGATGCAGTGACCATATGATGGGCTGATTCTTCTAATGTCTTCTTCGCTTTACTAGTAGGACTAGGAGGGGTTTTTCTCTTGATATTAACTCTTCATTTTGTTCTTGCCCTTGGGTTCTCTTTTTGGAGGACCGAAGATCATACTTCCTGTGGAGTTGAGCTTGCATGAAATCCATGAAATTCCTGCAGTACTTGTCAATATCTTGATCTTCCAAAGGAGATTCCCTCTCCTCTTGCTCCCCCTACGAGGTAATTTCACCCTCCTCCTCACTAGAGTAGGCGAGGAATTGATTTTATTGCATCTATGAGGCTTCCTTAGTCTATTGCAATAGTTGTAGAGGGGGCCTTAGATATTGAGGATTAGACCCCTGGTTAGAAATCATTTGGTTGGAATGAGGAGGGGAACTCTTGGCCTATGATTCAAGCTTAACCAGCTTATTAGAGAGGTTCTTGATCAAATTGTTCATTTCTTCAAGTCTATACTCCTGTGATTCCCTCTCTTGATTTGAAGTAGAAGCCTCCTCCCCCTTATTTCTTATAGCTTCATGTTATTTATTCCCCTTTAACTTACCAGTAGAAGAAAAGTTTGCTTCTACCTCCAACGCATCAGTCTGGATCTGATCCAGAGATGTGGATCTTCTTTCTCTCAAGGTGAACCCAAAATCTGGCTCGAAAGCTCCAGTGAATCCACCTTAGCAGCTTCTTGGTGAGGCTTTATTTCAGCAGGAAGATCATTAGAAAGATTATTGAACCTATTTATAAACTTTGTTACATCCTCATTGTGCTTCTTCTAGAGAGAATTGAACTTTTTGAGGACATATCCATGTTCCCTCTTTTCTCCTCATTTCAGTGTGAGGAAATTTTCCATTTCTTTCCAGGTGTGGACTATGTGGTCAGCTAGAGACTTGAACCATTTTCGGGCTTCCCCATCCAAATATTGGACGAAAAGCCTTAATAGCACATCTAATTTCTCTACATTTACATTCTTAGCAAAGGCACAAAAGTTTTCAATATGTCTCTACGTAGAAATGCTATCTTCCCTGGTGAACCGAGGCAAGAGCTTTAAATAATCTTGTGGCATATCATTTAGAGGCTGAGGGAGGGGTAAGAGAGCATACTTGTTCAAAAGGAAAATCAGCACAACCATCTGATGTAGAAATGGAGGTTCGTGGAGGCCTAAGAGATTTAAGAATTTGTCTCCTGCGACCTTAGAGGAAGTAGATATGGATGAGATATTTGGAAACAACAGAGGTTCCTGGAGTGTGAATTAAGGGAGTGCAGCAAACTTAATACATGAGCGTTAACACCTGAGAATTATGAAAACACGAATTGATGAATAAAATTGCAGACTACCAACAGCCACATTACACGGACCTTCAAAGAAGCATAGCATGACAAATGATTATACATAAAAAGGAGATTACTGATAACCAAGGAAAACATATACATACTACTCATTGCCCCATCTGGAATCCAAATAACAATGTTGTATCATATTAAGTTCAAGCAGCTCTTCCAAATATGTATCTTAGAGCATAGGGAGCACAATCATACAAAACTACAACACAATTCTTCCCAAAATTCTAGAACCCTTTATTTCATCTTAAAATTCCCTACATATAGAATTATCCCCACAGGTCATATGGTACTAATCATTTATGATCAACCCATATCTATGCAATCAAAACATCCTACCTAAATTTCAAAGCGTACACTGAGAAATTACTTCTGTACTGAGAGAATTAAAACAGGAATGGGGTGAGATTGAGATTTCACCAACAAAATAATCCAAATTAAACTAAAAACATAAAGGACATGGTCATCCATTGAGGCCAATAATGGGAGCCTTCAAGATGGTATGGCAAGGAGCGGTCATAGGGGGACAGGCTGACTATCATTTTACGATTCCATCTATTGCCTGCAAACCTCCGCTCCCTCAGTCTAGTGATTTTCACTTAATCTATTATGAAGATGCATGTCATACTGAGCGCACCTGGTTCTTTAGAGGAGATCTCCTGAGCAGACCGCATAAACCACAACTGCATGTCCAGCCTCAAAAGCCCACATGGTGTTTTTTATTTTGAATTGCAAAAACGGGAACTAGATTTCGGAGGGGGTCTCAAGTGGTAAGCGGTATTAGAGAGAGGGGGTGTGAAATGACAAGAGGACGAAACATGGAGGAGTGGGAGGTAATGGATACCACCCATTTCGGACCCCTCCCCCTCCATGGTTAAAGTTCAAAAGCTGTAGGGGGTGCGAAATGAAACAAGCACCATTAGATGAGGAGGGAGCGATTGGATATGGAGGAAAGGTGGAGGGCGGTGAGGAGAGTATTATGGTGGAGCCAAACCGCTTCTCACAGATCACAAATATTTACCATAAAGCAGTAAAGGTAAACTCTAAAATGTACGATGTGCAAAGCACGCGGAGGAGGTAAGTGACGTGGAGGGAAGGTGGGACCTGGCTGCATAGCATGTTAAAAAAATAGGCTGCGGGCATGTCAAAGGTAAATTAAAACAAATGTGATATGATATATCACAAATCGACAATCACAGGTATTAATTTTTAGTTGCGATGTGAAAGGTTATAATGTGCGATCTGCGATGGAGGGCAGGGATAAAAGGGTGATGTGGAGGAAGGTAGGACCCGACCATTGCACGCAGATCGTAACTCTTAACTCTAAAATATGGAGTTAAACTTTAAAGGATGTGAAGTGCGAAGCATGAGGAAGAGGTAATAAATGTGGCAAGGGAAAGTGGGGGGTGAAGCTATCATGGTGGGGCCATACGCCACATCGCAAATTAAAATAAATACATTTAGGGCGCCTAAATGGTAAGTTGTAATGTTTGCAAGATGCGATGGATGGCGGGGGGGAAGGGATGATGTGTCAGGGGGACTGGCCCACTTTAATCGCAATTGAGAAGATGGGAAAAGCGAAGGAGAAACAATGATATAACGGCAAAAAAAGTTAAAGTACAGAAATGAAATAGAGAGGCGGAAAATGTAAGGTTTTAGTGATTTTCAAGGGAAATGGAATGAAAGGGAGTGTGGCAGGTGGCTGGGTCCCACTGCCATTGCACATCACACTTCAGAATTTTTAAACTTTACCCTTTGCGCCTATCTTGCAACACTTGCGCTCTGCGACTGCAATTTTAATCTTCGCTGTTGACCGATGCTCGGATCAACGGTCCTCACTACTCCCCTTGCTGTGGTTTTCCGACCTTGTCTCTTTGGTTGCGCCCTTTCATTTCTTATTTGTTCATGGAACACTTGCCCCGCGTTGATGACTAGACCTACTTTAGCATTCACGACTTCACCTGAATGCGTGCATGAATTGACCCAACCTCATTCAAGACTTTTCCTTTGTTGTTTTTCTGTATTAATTGTTTCTCTGCTGCCTTTGTCTTCGCTAATAGTAACTGTTTCTCTGCCTCTACCCTGTTATTTCCTTATAGGGACCACTTCTCCATGTTATGTGCAGTCACAGGCCAACAGGTGTAAAAACTAGAAGAAAATTCATCGGAAGTTCTAGTTATGCAAATATTACCTTGGTCTCATAAATTGAGCCCAAAATTATCAGTCAGGCTAGTGATGATAAATTTTGGGTGAAAGTAATGAATGAAGAGTTGGACCAGATTGAGAAAAATGATAATTGGGAGCTTGACCTAAACCCAAGGATAAAAATGTTATAATCACCAAATGGGTTTTCAAAAATAAGCTGAATGAGGAAGGAAAATTTGTAATAAACAGAGCAAGATTGTACTACAAGGGTTATGCACAAATAGAAGGAACATACTTTAATAAGGAGATATTTACACCCGTATAACTAATGGAAGCCATTAGAATGTTTCTATATTTTCCAAGTCATAATAACATTAATGTATATCAAATGGATGTAAAATAAGCCTTCCTCAATGGAGATTTAGAAAAATAAGTGTATATAGAACAACCATAAGGTTCTTCCTTGCAGAGAATGAATATCATGTATGTTGATTAAGAAAGGCTCTATATGGGCTTAAACAAGCTCTAAGAGCATGGTATTCCAGACTAAACAAATATATGTAGCTGTAGGGTTTTAAAAGAGGGACTGTTGATAGAGATCTATACATTAAATCTGAAGATGATCAATTGCTAATTATTTTGGTTTACATAGATGATATTTCTTTGGAAGTGATTTGGAATAGATGGGGAAATAATTTGAAGAGGTACTGAAAAATCAATTTTAAATTTCATTGATTTGGGAACTATCCTTCTTCCTCAGATTGAAAATCCCAATCTAAAAGGGGTATCTTCATTTCTCAACCCAAGTATCTAAAGGATATATTGAATAAATTTAGGATGTAATATTGCAAGCTAGTGAGTAACCACATGGTGGCCGACTGTAAACTGAGTAAAGAGGATGGATATCATTTGGTGATTTAGAAAGCCTACACATCAATGATTGGAAGCTTGTTGTATCTAACTACTTCAAGACTAGACATAATGGAAGTAATGGGATTGGTAGTGACATTTCAAGCAAGTCCCAAAGAAAGTCACGTCAATGTAGTGAAGAGAATTCTCAAATAGTTGCAAGGAAATTATACATTGGGTTGTGGTATGGTAGAGGTAAAAATTTCAATATAAAAGATTATACTAATGTTGATTGGGTTGGTAGCATTCATGACAGGAAAATACCTCTAGAGAAACATTTTTCTTGGGGAATTTATAGTATATTGGGTGAGGAAAAATCATGACTCAATATCTCCATCCATAGCAGAAGCATAATACATAGTTGAAACTAGTTATTGCACTTAGATTTTATGGATGGAATAGACTCTTAATGACATAAAGGTTGAATTAAATGAGCCTATCCCAATATTGTGTGACAAAATGATTTCTATTAGCATCTCCAAGAATCCCGTTATGCATTCAAAGACAAAACATATTTTGATAAAATATCATTTCTTGAGAGAACAAGTTTCTACTAATGTTGTCTGTCTTGATTATGTGGCCAATAATGATTAGGTTTCATATATATGTACTAAGAATCTATCATCAGAGGAATTTAATTATATTAGGAAAAAACTCAAAGTAGTATCTTCGAAAGAAAATTGACTCAGCTCGGGTAATGGTCCGCAACTACTTATGATGGTGATTAATTTAATAAGTAGGTTTTAGGATAAGGGCATCAGATTTGGGCATGGCTTCAGGGGGAGATGTCACAAACTTTTACGATTAATATCAAAGGGGGATATAAATTGTTGGGATTATTGGCCTAAACATTTTAACATGGTAACATCCAAGGGGGAGCTATTGATGAACATTTGTAAGTCTGATAGTTCAAGGGGAGTGATTTCAAAAAGAGAAGTGGCTGAAAGATGGAAATGGAATATTTCTATTTGTTAGATCCTTCAAGATTACAGTAATTTTTTCCAGTGTTCCAATTAATAGAAAAGGGGTATATTGTTGGGTACACTATTTTCATTGATTCCAAATATGTGGGTTCCATGGAGCTTGCCAAGAAATGTTAAGTAAAGGGGGAATCCCCCAGTAGTTATAGTTTTTAGTAGAGAACCATCATAGTAGAAAGTTAAGTAAGGAAGCTAAAATATTATAACTATGTGTTATATTTGGAATAATCCCTCTTGCGGACAAGTCTAGTGATCTCCCTATATTTCAAACAAAATCTAGTAACAAGAAGACAATCAAAATACTCTTTCTCTGAATTTATCTTTCTTGAATCATAAAGCTAAAAGGAGAGGAAATGAGATCCATAGCTTATTGTGAAATTATTGATGATGTAAAAAATCTAACCAATGGATTCAATTTGATCATATAATGTATTAAAACAAGATATTGAATCCTTCTACAATTTGTGGAAACAAAACACGATCGCATAATCACATAACAAGTAAGAGAAAGAAAACATCAATCGCACAACACAGGATGTATACTGGGAAAAAAATTGCTCAAAACCCCGTTATATGTATATTTCATATGGTCAAGATCATGAAACAATACAATTCTATTCCTCCACTGACAAACCTATACACTATGTTGACTGTCTCACTCCGATCTTGCTCGAATTTGGCTTGCAATCAAAGAAAGTTTGGTCAAATATTTAACCTTTTGCTTGCCTCTTCCCGCCCAAAATTCCTTACACATTCTTGGGCTAATTGAGCCCCTATTAATTAGGAATATACCAATTAATGATTGCGTAATCCTTCCAAGGCTTCTTGATGACCTCATGCATGATCTGTACAATTTTCTAATAATACAACTGATATTTATCTTCCCTTTAACCCCTGTCTCAACTGGGCCTTCCTTAGAACTGGCATGAAATAGATATTTATAGAGAATTATCAGTTAATTTTATGATCACTCATTGTGAATTTTAATTCACTGGATCTATCACTAGTTCATCTCTGAGTTAGAACTAATTAAACTAATTTTAACTCAATTAAGTTAGTTAACTAATTACAACTCACAAATAACTATAATTGGACCCCCTTAAATAATGGGAGAACTCTATACGCCTCCTATTTGACCTCTAAGTCGAATTTCCTAAGCTAAATAAGTCTCCTTGACTCAGTTAACTAATACAAGTCTTCATGATATTAAATTACAATTTTTCTTCCAATTTAATTAAGGGAAAATTAAATTAGAATCATATGGTACCATTTTTTGGGTGCCATTTTTGGTTGCCATTTTCAATGTTTCTTGTTCACATTTTCAACGCTCCCTCTCAACAAGAAAAGAATTGAATCTATCTCAATCTAGTACCTTTGGAATGTTCTGCATGCAACACTTCTCTGGTGTTGTTTGCTCCTGCAACTCCTGAAACTAAATAGCCTCCAAAAAGCTGAATCAGTATGATACATATGTCATCAGAGTTTTTGAATTCTATCGGTTACTGCACTGTCTATTGAAATCTCTGTGTTGTTGCTGAATCTGCATATGTGCCCTCTGCACTGTTGCCAACTCTAATCTTCACTCCAGTATATGACATTCGTCACTCTAATTTATGTCTTCCTGAGATCTGACTGCATCAATCGCTATTGATCCTTCTTGCTGCTGTGTAATGTGGGATCCTCGTAGCCAAGTCTGATCCATGAGACAAGCCAGCTCATTGGATCCTGCCCAAATTTCTTCTCTTGGGATTATGTCTTCACATCACCCCACCTCTCACCTGGAGGTATGACTGCATGTGCTCCCTCTGCCCATCTGGATCGAAATTTCCCCTGATTGGAGATCTCTACTTGAGTGGATGCCTCCACTCGGTCTCCTCTCTGCTTCTCCAATTGTGGCTGATCAAAAATATTTTGAGTTTGCTTCTGAGGCTGCATGTTGAGAGGTAATTTTTGCTCCATATCAACCACAAAGTCACTATCCTATGATTTTCTCCTCGAATCTTTGCATGCATCTTCGACCTCGAGAGAACACAAGTTCTTGACTCTTACACCAATATGTTTCACCCATCCCGTGGCGATGTGTATAATAAAAAAATTTCCTTTTCTATATATGACATCATAGCCACGATATTCCAATACCAATATGGATAAAAGATTTTTCTTTAGTCCTGGAAGATACAAAAAATCTGTCAGTCTGAGAGGGGAACCAAACTCCCTCTAAAAGGTAACTCTACCTAGGTCGGTCAAGGTATACCTCTCGTCATCTCCAAAATATATGTTCTGCTAGAAGTCCTTCTCTTCCTAGTTACCGAAGAGACATCTATTTCCCGTCACATGAAACGAGGCACCATTGTCGATATACTACATGCATCCCATTACAGTGTTGGCCATGCATGCAATGAGAGTAAAATCAAGCTCAAACTGTGAAGCTATCGCTTCACTCACTACTGCAATTGTAGGCTCCTCCTTTCTTTCCTTCTATGGAAATTTTGAGGCATAACTCCCATGCTCGTGACAGTGGAAACACTTTACCTTGGACAAGTCTATGTTTCCCTCTTCACCTTGGGAATTATTTCCCTTAGCTTTCTTTCCTTTTCCGATTAATGCAAAATATTATGCTTTTTCATTGGAGGAGGTCCTGTCTCTAGTGCTCCACTTTATTTATTCTTGTACCAATTCAGACCATAATCGTTCCCAGTCTCATAGCTTATCTCTTCCATTCACAGAGTCCTGGTAACTATGCCAGCTCTTTGGAAGTCCTAGAAGAGCTAAGCTCACCAAATCATCATTTGATACTTTTACACCAACACTTCCAATCTCATATCTACATTGAGTGAACTTCGTCAAGTATTTTTGTATCATCAGACCCCCCCCCGCCCCCCATATTGATCTTTCTAAGCTGGTCTTTCAACGCCAACTTCCTTTGGTCACTACTATTTTGAAATATATCTATCAAGTCCTTCCACATCACATATGAAGTTTCCTTTCCATGGAGACTCGAGACAATATGATCTTGAACTCCTCCTAACAAGATCCTTCTCGCCTTTGCTACCTTCTTCTTCTTCCATGCATCAAGAAATTGAGCATCTGTTGCTGCGAGTTGGGGGATATCACTGTCTTTCAATTCCTTCAGTTCATTGTCTTTGAATCGTGCCTCCATCATGTCGTGCCATGTGATGTAATTCGAATTTACCTCAAGATCATATTTGAGTCTCAAGTCATTCAAAGACATCTTGATCTACTACTAGCCCCGAAGAATAAATCTGCAAATTTGATGTATGTGTTCAAAATAAATTCCATTTATTTTATTTTATTTTCATTCCTGGAACTCTGATACCATGTATAAAATATAACCAATGGATTCAATCTAATCTTATAATGTACTAAAATAGATACTGAATCCTTTTACAATTTGCGAAAACAAAACACGATCGCACAATCACATAACAAGTAAGAGAAAGAAAAAATCAATCGCACAACACGAGATGTGTATGGGGAAAAAAACTGCTCAAAACCCCACTATATGTATAATATTTCATATGGTCAATATCATGAAAAAATACAATAATTCTATTCTTCCACTGAGAAACCTCTACACTCTACTGACTGTCTTAGTCTGATCCTACTCGAATCTGGCTTGCAATCAAAGCAAGTTGGTCCAATATTTAACCTTTTTCTTGCCTCTTCTTACCCAGCATTCCTTATGAATTTTTGGGTTAATTGAGCCCCTATTAATTATGGATACACCAATTAATGATTGTGTAATCCTTCAAAGGCTTCCTAATGACCTCATGCATGATCTGTACAATTTTCTAATAGTACAACTGATAGTTATCTTTCGTTTAACCCCTGTCTCAACTGGGCGTTCCTTAGAATTGACATGAAATAGATATTTATAGGGAATTATCAGTTAACTGATTAAACACTCATTTTGAATTAAATCAAATTTAATTCACTGGACCTATCACTAGCTCATCTTTGAGTTAGAACTAGTTAAACCATTTTAAATCAATTAATTGAGTTAACTAATATCAACTCACAAATAAATATAATTGGACCCCCTTAAATAATGGGAGAAATCTACATGCCTCATCTTTAACCTCTAACTCAAACTTCTTGAGCTAACTAAGTCTCCCTGACCTAGTTAGCTAATACAAGTTGTCATGAGATGAAATTACAGTTTTTCGTCCGTTTTAATTAAGGTAAAATTAAGTTAGAAGCCTCATATGGTTCCATTTCTAGGTGCCATGTTCAATGCTTCTTGTTTCCATTTTCAACACTCCCTCTCAATAGGAAAGGAATTCAATATATCCTGATCCAGTACCTTTGGAATGTTCTGCATGCAACACTTCTCTAGTGTTGTTTTCTCTTGCAACTCCTGAAACTGAATAGACTCCAAAAAACTGAATTAGTATGATGCATTTGTCATTGGAGTCTTTGAATTCTACTAGTTACTGCACTGTCTACTGAAATATCTACGTTGTTGCTAACTCTGCATCTATGCTCTCTACACTGCTGCCAACTCTAATTTGCGCTCTAGTATCTGACATATGTCACTTTGACTTATGTCTTCCTGAAATATGACTGCCTCAATCACTACTGATACTTCCTGCTACTGTGTACTGTGGGCTTTTCATAGCCAGGTCCGATCCATGAGATAATCAGGCACCGTTGTTGAGATACCACATGCATCCCAATACAGTGCTAGCCATGCATGCAATGAGAGTAAAATCAAGCTCGAACTATGAATCTGGCGCTTCACTCGCTGCTGAAACTGCGGGCTCCTCCTTGCTTGAATTTTGTGGAAATTTCGAGGCATAGCTCCCATGCTCATGACAGTGAAAAAAAATCACCTTGGAAAACTCTATGTTGCCCTCTCTGCCTTGGGAATTATTTACCTTAGCTTTCTTGCCTTTTTCGACTAATGCAAAATCTTCTTTTGTTTCATTGGAAGAGGTCCTGTCTCTGGTGCTCCACCTTATTTCTTCTTGTACCAAGTCATACCATAATCGTTCCTAGTCTCGTAGCTTCTACCTTACATTCACAGAGTCTTGGTAACTATGCGAGTTCTCGGGAAGGCCTAGAAGAGCTAGGCTCACCAAATCATCATTGGATACTGTTACACCAAGAATTCCAAGCTCATCTCGACCTTGAGTGAACTTTGTCAAGTATTTTGGTATTGTCTCGTCCTCCCCTGTCTTGATCTTTATAAGCTTGTCTTTCAGCGCCAACCTCTTATGGCCACTGCTATTCTGAAATAGATCTATCAAGGCCTTCAACATCACATATGGAGTTTCATTTCCATGGAGACTCGAGACAATATGATCTCAAACTCCTCCTAAAAATTTCCTTCTCACCTTTTCTGCCTTCTTCTTACATGCATTGAGAAGTTGAGCATCTGCTGCTGCGGGCCGGGGAATATCATTTTCTTTGAATCCTTCCTATCCTTCCATGCTATGTAATTCAAATTCACCTCAAGAGCAAATTCGAGTCTCAATCCATTGAAAGAGATATTTTTCTACTGCTAGTCCCGAAGAATAAATATGGAAATTTGATGTACATGTTGTTGGGCCACGGAAAAGGTATAATTCCTCTGCTTATTTCCTTGATAATTGTTATGTTTTTAGGAAATTTATCCTTAATTTGCAATGGTTTAAGAGAAAAATGATGGTAAAAGAAAGTTGAAAATAGTATAGTTAATGTGAGCTTTTCCAATACCAAAAAGGTTATAATTCGAGTAAAAATTGTTATGTAGATCAGCCTAAATGAACAATTGTTGTTCCTCAAGATATTGGAGTCAGATATTGATCGAGCCGATGCTACATTTGTAGCATATTACAACTTGATGTCTGAGCACTGTCAGAGAATGAAGGAAAAAGGAAACTGATTGTTACTATACGAAGGCTTATGGTTAAAAGAGAAATCCTGAGAAACTTTCGATCCTTAGGATAGCTCTATATTCAATTTTCAAATGTAATATATAAGACAACAAAGTGAGAGATAGATGTTGTTCATGTTCCGTTTTATTATTTCACGTTCACTATGTATTACATACAACAATCCGAGTTTGAACCTTTTTGAGGTTATTCTGTAAAACACTTTGAAGTTAATGAAGTTGGACGAGAGTTTACTTTAGCCATCTGGATTGAATTTATGTAGGAAGTACTTCTGTAGACTGTGGGCCCAGTCACTGGAGGTTTTATTGTCTATTATGTATCATTGATAGTCAGATTACCTTTCTATCATTCACATTAGTTTTAAATTTTTACTTGCCTTTTCTTTTATAGTAGTTAATTGATTGAATCTTACATCTCGAATTCCGTTAATCATTTACGAAGTTATTTATTGGATTGTGTTACATAGATGTGAAGTGTGAATGTGTGAATTTTAGAAGTTTCTTTTGAGAAGTAGAGAATTTTGAGCATTCATGTGATTAATAGTTTCTCCTTATGTGTAATATTTGCCGAGAAATAGATTAAAACGATTTGTGAGTTAGAATATTTTATTTCATCAGAATTGTTATTGTAGGAGTAATTAATATTGTTATCATTTATTTCTTCAACGGTTGAATTAGGATAATGATTCATGTAAATTTTCCGTAATAGTTATTTTGCACTTTGTCATAGTCTAAGAATTTATTATTGCATATATTGTGTTGATAGCCTTGAAATAAAATATGAATCCCTGGTTGATAAGATTAATGAGATAGGATTAGTATTAATTTTTAGGAGTCATCTTAGTGCCAAAATTTTGGTGCCAATGCCGGGAAGGCTGTCAAATTATAGGTTGTGTCTCTGGAAGGCCAAGTATTGAAGACGAAAGGTAAGAACCTATGCATGCGTTAAGTAAAAAGCTTGCGCGTGGCGCCCAATTTCAGCTGATCTGATTAGGTTGAGTGTGTATCTAGTTTCATTTCCGATTTAAAGTATTGATGCATAGTAAAGAGTTAATGTAAGTGTGTATGACCAAGAAAAATAATCAAGTATTAATAGAACAAAAACTAGTAAAAAAAACCACAAAAACCCAAGGACAGGTGTGTCTTGGGAGAACGACCTTCATTGACGAAATTATCTAAAAATTTCAATCTCAGGCATCAGTAGGACCCCGAACAGTATCTAGGAAGTTCTCTACCGTAATCCCTCAAGCGACAGAATCACCAACTGTAGCTCACACAGAGATTCACAGCAAAACTGAAGGATCTGAGCAAAGCTTTCAAAGCACATTTCTTCAACACTCTAGTCGTTCACAAGAGGGAAATTATTGTAATTTAAGAGAAGGAGAAGGAGAAAACAGTGGAGCAGATCCACGATCCTCAGGATCCAGATATCCTGTGATCTTGATATAAGAGAAAACACCTGAGATCCTAGACTTAGGTATTATATTAAAACCTCCTAGAGAGACAAGTAGTATCCATAACTCCCTCGCACAAATAAAATGTCCTGATCAAGAAATCCCTGAAGATTATTGGCAAATATTCGATCAGATGGAAATTCAAGCACAACAAAACCAGATCTTGACATTGGAATAACCTATTGTTTATTCGGTGGCTAATTCCCTAATGAAGGCCATCCCCTTACAAAATATTCCAACCTTTCATGGGATGACCTCACAGGATCCAGATGCCCTTTTATTTGAATTGGATGTCTTGTGCAGAAGGTATGATTATACCACCGATATGCAGAAATTAAAACTTTTCCCTTCTACTTGAAGGGGACGACATTATGATGGTTTATGGGCTTGGGAGGGGGCACTATCAATTCTTGGGATGCAACGAAAAATTCTTTTCTTACAAAATATCAAGATTACTGTCATTCCTGGGATCTAAAAGATGAAAATTTTAAAATGAATACAAAAGACAGTGAAACTTTAGAGGAGTATGTTGAGAGATTTCAGTACAACTTACAAAGATCCCCATATACTACCTTACCAAAAGAAGTATTAAAAGTTGCTTTATTAAAAGGAATGAAATATGAGTGGATAGAAACATTGAATTTAATGGGTCAAGGTGATATTTATCAAGAATAACATGACAATATTGCTAAAGTGTGTATCAGGTGTTCATGTGGCAGTACTCGATCCATATTTGGAGTACGGGATCTCCTCACCCAAATCAACAAAACCACTAGAGGAGGTGTAACGTGAACATAAATTGGTAATATTTTAGAAGAATTTAAAAATGACATTTTGGGCACACTCACTACACAGTTAGATGTTTTGGAGGCTAAACGAAAGCAAGCTAAGACAGAGCGAGCATTGGCCATATTATTTCTGCGATGCCGAAAGAAACACATTGAGAGGAAATGCCTGATGGACATGGTTCGAACCTGTGCTATTTTCACTAAAGAGCATTCGACAGATTAGTGTCCATTGATCCCAAGATGAAAATTTGTACTTAAAGAATCCAAGGAGGAGAAAAAACTTGAATGCATGATGGCTCAACGTGGACCATGGAAATCATGTCCTCTAGGTATGATGCAAGATCCCTCCTCATTTTATTATGGACAATACATGCAATAGCAGAATCCTGGAAACGCATGGCAGGGGCAGTCACCCTTTAACTATGCCTGGAAATCGTAGTCATATCCTACTTCACCATGGATTAATCAATCGTTTGCTGGATTAGGATGGCTAAATCCAAAATATCCTTTCCCATTGTGGAAAAATCCAGTTACTAACTCCTATCCCTCGAAATGGTCAAACATGCCCGCGCAGAATTCAATGTGGCCTAAAAATTGGCATCATCCTGTAGGATTGGTAAATCCACCCCTGGGGACGATCCCTCAATATAAACCCACACTACAGGCTCCATTTCAGTTACCTCCTAATCCTCAACCTCTAATGTGTCCTCAACTGTCGGCTCATACAAATCCTAACCCCAACAATAGACCTGTCCAATATGTGAAAATTGTTGAAAATACAATCTATGAAGTAAACTCCTTAGGATGTAATGAGCTCCAGCTAAGATCTGGATGTATTGTTTCTCCTGAAGAAAATTAGAATGATCAAGAGCAAGAAAACAATAAATAATAACAGACTATGATAAATCCTTCGGCTATAGTTATTTCAAAAACATAGCCAAAATAAAACACAATTGAGCAATGGAACCCTGAAAAAATCATAGCTACTTCCCCTCCATTCCCTGAAAGACTCATGATATCCAAACCAAAAATCTACCATGAGTTTGATATTGTGGGGGAATTGAAATATTTTTTCATAAAAAATCCCCTCCTGCAAGCCATACGAGATATCTCGATTTATGCCAAAATGATCAAGGAGTTACGCGGGAAAAATCCTGGTAGAAAACCAAAAGATCCACCTATATTTCATGCTATAGGAACATTATTTGACCTCATTTTAGGAAAACATGTTCCTGTTAAATATGAAGATCCAGGAAGTCCGGTCGTGTCCATCCAAATACAAGGTTTCAATTTTCCAAACACGTTGGTAGACTTAGGAGAAACTATTAATCTTCTGACATATGATATTTGTAATATCTTGGGTATTACAACTTTAAAACCAACCTAAAATCAGTTAGAATTAGCTGATAGGTCGATGGTCAAGTCTGAAGGAACTTTGAAAGACGTTACTATCTCCGTAGACTCCTAGGAATATCCTGTAGACTTCTTGGTAATCAACCCGAGAAGTAGACTAGATGGACATCTAATGATACTAAGAAGACCATGGTTAGAAAAAACAGATGCATATATAGGATGTTGAACTGACAACATGAAAATTGCGAGAGGAAACATTGTCAAGAATCTTATTCTATACCCTCCAGCTAAACCTAGTTCACCTGTTGTAAATTTTCAGTTACACCTACCTAGATATCAAGAAGAAAATATGTGTTTTCCCCTTTCCTTAGATGAAGGCCTGGGACTTAAAAATCAATTAGAAGATGATGTAATCACCAAATTCATCAATAAACCAACTGTTATTGGAAACCAAACATGCCAAATGCTAAAATATCTGCATGATAATGATGCACAAGGAGACCCCTTAGAAAATTTAAATGGAAATCATATTCCAACAACTGTTCTCCATAACAAAATTCCAATTGAAATAGAAACACGAAAAACACTTAATATTAATGATGGTCTATAAAACCATCAGTAACAGAAATTAACTGAGGTTATCCGTAAATACAAGGAGGATTTTTCTTGGGAATATTTATGCATGAAAGGTATTGACCCGCAACTATGCATCCATCAGATCTATATCGAAAAATAAACCCATCCTATTCGACAGCCCTAGAGGAGGTTGAATTCACACCTCAGAGACATTGTGAAACAAGAACTGCAGAAATTTTTGGATGTAAAATTAATATACCCAATTTTATATAGTTAGTGGGTTTCCCCGTTAGTATTCATCCCTAAAAAAAATGGGAAATGGAGGATTTGTGTAGATTATAGGGAACTCAATAAGGCTAACCAAAAAGACCATTTTCCACTTCCTTTCATAGACCAAGTCCTTAATACTTTAGCTGGAAAGAAATTCTTTTCTTTTCTAGATGGTTTCAATGGTTACAATCAGATTTAGATTGCTTTAGAAGACCAAGATAAAACCACGTTTACTTGCCCATGTGATACATTCGCATATAGAGTTTTACCCTTTGGACTGTGTAATGCTCCCGCAACATTCCAAAGAGAAATCTTGATCATTTTTTTCGACCTAATAAATGAGGGACTTGAGTTGTATATGGATGATTTTGATCAAGCTCTGAAAAATTTAGAAAACGTCCTTGAGCACTGTATCGCTACTAGATTGTGTTTAAGCAATGAAAAATTCCATATGATGATGACTAAAGGTGTAGTTTTAGGGAATTACATCTCTGGTATAGGAATTTAGGTGTATCCAACCAATATTGAGGTAATTATTATGTTTCTTACACCCCATACACAAATAGAGGTACGAAGTTTTCTCGGTTTTGAAGGGTATTATTGCAGGTTTATAAAACGTTTTTCAAAGATAGCTACACCTTTGTACACTTTAACATGCAATGTCGAATTTGAATGGACTGGAAATTTTGATGTTGTGTTTGCAGGTCTCAAGAAAATCATTTCAACAACACTAGTATTAAGAGGAAAAAACTAGGAGCTACCTTTTCATATCTCCTAGGATGCATCATACATAGCCATAGGCGCTGTTCTCGGACAAGAGGAAGAAAAAAAACCTTATGATATATACTATATCAGTAAAAATATCACTCCTGCTGAGTTAAACTATACGGTAACAGAAAAATAATTTTTATCTATTATACATGCTATTAATAAATTCCGACGTTATATAACAGGCTATCAATTTTTTCTATAAACTGATCACTCTGCTATTAGATATTTAGCTAATAAACTCGTTACTAATGGTCAGGTGACTCGATGTTTATTGTTGTTGTAGGAATTTTATATCACCATCAAGGATTGACCAGGAAAAGAAAAAATTGTGGAAGACTTCCTGTCTCGAGTACCTAACGTAGATGACCATCAACCTGTGGATGACGAATTCCCAGATGAACATCAATTTGTATTGACAATAAAAACACCCTGCTAGACTGATGTGGAAAATTTCCAATAGATCTATCACCACGTGGAAGGAAATTATATTTTCCACACTGGTTCTGATTTTAAAATTCGAAGGTGCATCAGATAAGATAAAGTATATGAAAACCTGAGGAACTACCATGACAAACCCTATGGAGGAAACTTTCCAGACCGCCGAACTAGACATAAGGTTCTTCAAATGGGATATTATTTTTCCAAAATATTTAAAGATGCAAAAAAGTATGTCCAAGCTTATGATAGTTGTCGGCGAATGGGCCGTCCTGGCCAAGCTGACGAAATGCCCCTACAACCGCAAGTGGTGGCAGAACCATTCTCAAGATGGGTGCTAGATTTTTTTGGCCGCTTCAACCCACCATCAAATCAGAAAGTGTACATATTGGTTTGCACAGATTATGTAACCAAATGAGTTGAAGCGGTAGCCTTGCCAATAGCTACGGAGGAGGTAGCGATTAATTTCCAATTTGAACCAAGGGAAGTAATAACAGAGAGAGGGCCGTAATTCATAGGTCATAAAATTTCGGCCACTCTTCAGAACTATCATATTAAGCATAGAGTTACTTCCCCATATCACCCCTAGTTAAACGGATAATTGGAAAGCACTAACAAGGTCCTCGAAGCAATTCTGACCAAAAATATATCCGCAAATCGTCGAAATTGGGCAACCAAACTCCCTGAATCCTTATGGGCTTATTAGACAACATGGAGGAACACTACTTGTCACTGGCCATATCATTTTGTCTTCAGAAAAGAACCCATTTTCCAATAGAATTTGAAATAAATACTCTTAAGACTACAAGGGAAATTGGTTTGGATTTTACATAAGCACAAAACCAGTGCCTACAAAAAATTAATGAGTTGGATGAAGCATGTTTGTTTGTTGTAGAACACACTACTATTATACATCAACAAAGAGCTAAATGGCACGACCAACTTATTAAAAATAAATCATTCAAAAAATGAGATTGGGCATTTATTTATGATTCCAGGTTCCAAGATTTTCTAGGGAAATTACAAACAAGGTGCCTCAGGCTGTATGAAATCAAATAAGTCCACAATAATGGTATCGTAACATTAAACACCATCGGTGGATCTAGTACCTCTTTCCTAGTAAAAAGGACATCAACTACGCCTTTACCACCAACCGCTAACAAATGAGTATTTTTAGCAAGAGGTAAGTAATGATCCTGTTTTTCTGTAATGTTCCCAAATTAGCATGTAGCTAGTTGTAAGATTAATTTTTGTTTTTATCACCTAGGAGTTGAATAATTGGGTAAGGAGGCCCATACATAATAAAAAAATGAAAAAATCCCTCATAGTATGAAAGGGGATCATAATTGGAGCTGGATTTTACACCCTCATGTGTGAAAGAAGACAATTGCATAAGGACAAGGTCAAGTTTGACCAAGTCAACAACGCAGGGATAGGAGGTGGAGATCATCTTGTGGGACAACGCAGTGAAAGAGGGAGGAAGATTCCTTGATGGAGGAAACCCTAATGAGTGGGACCCATGGAGAGAGGGCTTCCATTTGAATAAAAGGAGGGCAAGGAAGCCATATCAAGACATGATGATTATTGATTTTATGGTCTGTTTAGACTCTTGTGCATTCTCTTGTTGTTTAGCAGAGTTGCTGTGCTGTTTAGCACAAGGCATTCCTGTTTAGGAATTCCTTCTCCTCTCAAGAGAGGCCTCTTGAAGGATATTTTTCTTCATTTCTCCACATTCAGGCTCAAGGCCAAGCCACTTCCTTCATCTACAGTGTTATTTCTGCTAAATTATAACATTGTGTTGCAGGGTGTTGCAATGGAGGTTCCACAAAACCATTCCTTAGCTTATTTTTCAGAGGAGAAAGCTTTCTATTCCTCTGGGAGATCAGTTAGGAATATCTTTGGGCATATTTCACCATATTTGACATCAGGCCAACCATTTCCATGATCTACAGCGTAGTCCCTCTCTTAGACTGTGTTATTTTCAATGTGTATCTGCAGTGAGAGTTGCAGTGTATGTTTGGAGGGAGAGATATTCAGTGTTAGGATCAACCTTTCACTTGGAAGATCCATTGGAGGAGGTCTATTCAGCTTGTGTATCATCTACAACCATCTCCATCTAATTCTTGAGTTGCAGCTGCTACTCAACCCTGCTACTCCGACATTTTTGTCATTTTGTATATTTCAGCCAATCCTTCTAGGATTGACTTGATATTGTTTTTCAGGGGTTAGAGCTTTGCTCCCCACATTATTTGAGCCATACATTTCCATATCTATGTATTGACATTATTTATGTAGCAGTGCCTCCTATAAATTTCACAGTCATAGCCTTGGGCTTTCCATATGTAGCAGTGTTCATTATTTTCATGTACATGTTATATTGAGGCTTGCCTTGCCTAGCTTGAGTGATTGTTTCCTCAAGGATTTGTACTCTTTTTCTGCTATGAGATCAATATTATGGATGTTTGGATCTTCTCATGTTTTATGCATTGATACAACGCTTCTACTCCATCATGTGTTCTTACATTTTTGCATCTCCAACTTTGGAATATCCTAAGGTATTCCCAATGTTGTAGAAATTCCCTATTTTGGGATATTATAGTGGTATCAAAGCACCATCTTGGCTCAGCCTGTGAGTTTCAGCCAAAGAAGATAGAAGAAGATCAGAAGGATGAGATTACTCTCATCACTTCTTAGACTTAAAAAGAACCTCTCTAAGGAGGAGGAGAAAATAGAGAAGGAAGGACCATGCACTTCCTATTCTCATCAAGAAGAAGACAATGAGCATGTAAGATACTTGGATCATATGATTCTAAGTAAGTAACTTGTTGAGTAAAAATATCAACCTAGAGCCTTCAAGGAGACTCTAGCTCTTCCGGAGTTCATTCAGTTGAAGGAAGAGAGGAGGTCCTGCAACAAAAGATAGATAAAAGGTAACAGGTTCCTATTGCCTACATATGATGGATCATCAACAGCAATAGCTTGGGAAAAAAAGCTTGAGGCATTCTTCCTACTACATCTAGTGGTAGAGAGGGAGGCAATAGAGGTTGCAGCGTTACACTTGGAGGGTGAAGCCAACGTTGGTGGTTCAACCACTTAAGCCATGCAAAGGTGAAAACTTTTGCAGAGTTCACTCAGAGGTTGATTAGAACCTTTGCTAGCGAAATATCAGAGGAGATAAAGCCCACACCACCATGGGAGGAGACTTGTACCAGCGCTGTCACTGCCTTAGAAGAGCAGCCTCCTACATCTGCAAATGGGGCAGCCATTTCATTGGAAGAAAGAACTATTGTAGCCACACAAGGAGCCCCCAAGTTCCATCAAGGTATGAATGAAGTTCCACTTTCTATTTCAGGAAATCTTTTGGAGGATTGTGGAAATTCATATTTATGTGTCCATGAATCAACATACATTGCTAATATAGAGCAGCAAGATTGCACTGCGCTGTGCAACATTGAAACATTCAAGGAAGAAATAAACCATCATCCTCATGAGCCATTTTTGGAGTGCATCCCACACTTGAGGTTGGGGTTTGAAGACTTGAAGGAAAGGATGATAGATAGTAGACATCTTGAGATGAGAAAAACTTTCTCCTTTCCAGATGACACTTTCTCAATGAGCACCTCTCAGCTCAAAGAGAAACTTCTACTTTCAGCAGTTCCAAGACCTCATTGGTTTTGGAGGACTATTGATGAGAGGGAGATCTCATGGAGAGATCCCATTAGAGGTGCACTTCAACATGTCATGGAGTGCAAGGTTCATCAACACATGGAGGATGGTAGCCCTCATTGGAGGAGTACCAAGATGGAGGATGGTAGGAGACATCCACAAGTGGTTGAGTGGATGTGGATGAGGAGCAAGAGGCTGGTAAGCCACTTGCAAATATATGACAACGAGCAGCAGAAGGCTTGGCTGCGCTGGCTACTCTTGAAGGAGTTTGGCCATCACTTGGCATATCCTCTTTCTAAGGGTATGGGAATGGAGAAAAGGTGGCTGGATGCTTGCATCATTGAGCAACAAAGAGTATGGATGCATGGTGTTGATGTGACATTCATATCATTCATTATGTCTTCATCACATGAGTGGTATGATGAGAGCATGAGGAGGCAACAAAAACTTTTGTTGCTTTGGAGGTTTTTGGGAGAGCAGGGGCAGATTTGCTCTCACACCTTGCATGATGTTGCAGGAGTAAGATATAGCACTATCATGGTGCAAAGGGGCTACTCCTTAGCCTTGGATGATCTGGAAGTACTTCCACTTTGGAAGAAACTTCTTGTATGTAGCAGCATTATGGGAGATGTCTTTAACAATGAACATGTCAAATAATGGAGCTATGTATTGGCAGAAGCCTATTTGCATAGGCCAACAGCGCTGTCACTTTGGAGCTTGGACTTATTGATGGAGTGTCCCCAGGATCACTTCACTTTTGATGCACTTGATGGACAAGGAGGAGATGAGAGAGATGGAGTAGTGGATGGAAACATCTATTACATTGATATGATCTTCTTAACTTGGATTTCCAAGCATAAGAAGGGTGATCTTCCAGTAGCATATGATTCATTCCTCTTCATGGGGGGCTTATTTATGGATCCCATCATCATCTTACTTTCAGTACATGGTGAGAATCTTGCTTTTGCATTTATTATTTTTCTAAAACAATATTTGCATACTATTACCATTTCTATTCAGTGCATTTCTCCATAAGAGGGCAAGCTTTTCATTGAGCTCCATGGTCAACATTGGGCCAAATTGCATGATGGAGATAGCCATCTCTTATATGGCCTTGGCCAAGTGTTTTCTTTCATATATGTTCAGTTGATTTACCCAGCCATTTGCTATTTATTAGTAGATATCATGACATACATAATTATCCATATAAGAAAAAAAAACTTGCCATGTAATTTTCTGAAGCAGCAGTTTGGGAAACTGCGCTGTCACTATTGGAAAAACTGTTGGTACCTTCTTGCATCAAATGAAACCATCAAAATTTTCCTCATTTTGATGTTGATCATGATTTCATTTGCTGATATTGATATTATTTGTATGGGAAGCATGATTGGGAGAGAGACACATGATTTGGATGTGTCCTTTGGGAAAGAGGATTCCCACACTTTTTGCATTGCATGTTCTAATTGGAGCATGAGAGGAGATATGGCCACCACAGCCAAATACTTGTTTCCTTTTATGGAGTTGGGCCATGTGATTGATGGGATGCCATATGGTGATGATTTCCTATCCATCACATATGGGATGATTTGGGCCAGCTTGATTCATAGCGTTGGAGAGGAGATCTTTGGAGATCTAGTCTTCATCTTCCAACTTGAGGGCAATTTTTTTGCAGCCCAAGATCAGCATATGATCCACACTTATCATAAGTGGAGAGGAGGACAGCGTGGGGTAGGCTCTTATGTCTACCATGTTCATATTTTCAGCCCACCTACATTGAATGAGCTCAAGGTAGAGGAGAATTTTCAGGAGTTGCAATGTTGGGAGGTGACTCATTTTGTATAGATGATTGCTTGGGGATGGAGGATCCACATGGGAAGGATTTTTCCTAATAAAATTTAGACTCCATGCCTTGAGAGGAGCTCTAAATAGCACCTTATTGCCTCCTTGAGTACTTTACTTATTCATGATGATAACCATTTGGCTAGCTTACATGCTTGGGAGGGGCAGTTTGGAGATTCATTGATGAGACAACATCTCATTCCTTGGAGGAGCACATCATATGTGGATGCTACAGTAGGAGGAAAGGAGACTTCTCAGTTCTATCCTTGCAGTTTCTTGATGACACGAAACATTTTGGAGTGGAGGACTGTAATGTTCCAAAATTAGCATGCAGCTAGTTGGAACATTAATTTTTGTTTTTATCACCTAGGAGTTAAATAATTGGGTAAGGAGGCCCATAAATAATAAAAAAAAGAATAAAATCCCTCACAATATGAAAGGGGATCATCGTTGGAGCTGGATTTCACACCCTCATGTGTGAAAGAAGACAATTGCATAAGGACAAGGTCAAGTTTGACCAAGTCAACAGCGCAGAGATAGGAGGTGGAGATCATCTTTTAGGATAGCGCAGTGAAAGAGGGAGGAATATTCCTTGATGGTGGAAACCCTAATGAGTGGGACCCATGGAGAGAAGGCTTCCATTTGTATTAAAGAAGGGCAAGGCAGCCATAGCAAGACATGTTGATGATTATTGATTTTATGGTCTGTTTAGACTCTTGTGCATTCTCTTGCTGTTTAGCAGAGTTGTTGTGTTGTTTAGCACAAGGCATTCCTGTTTAGGAATTGCTTATCCTCTCAAGAGAGGCCTCTTGAAGGAGCTTGTTCTTCATTTCTCCACATTTAGGCTCAAGGCCAAGCCCCTTCCTTCATCTACAACAATATTTCTGCTGAAGTATAACGTTGTGTTGCAGGGTGCTGCAGTGGAGGTTCCACAACACAATTCCTTGGCTTATTTTTCAGAGGAGAAAGCTTTATATTCCTCTGGGAGATCAATTAGGAATATCTTTGGGCATATTTCACCATCTTCGGCATTAGGCCAACCATTTCCATGATTTATGGCACAATCCCTCTCTTAGACTGCGTTATTTTCAGTGTGTATCTGCAGTGAGGGTTGCAGTGTCTGTTTGGAGGGAGATATCTTTAGTGTTAGGATCAGCCTTTCTCTTGGAAGATCCATGGAGGAGGTGTATTCACCTTGTGTATCATCTACAACCATCTCCATCCAGTTCTTGAGTTGCAGTCACTAGTCAGCCCTCTTACTCCGGTATTTTTTCCATTTTGTATATTTCAGCCAATCCTTCTAGGATTGACTTGATATTGTTTTTCAGGGGTTATATCTTTGATCCCCACATTATTTGAGCCATACATTTCCATATCTATGTATTTACGTTATTTCTGTAGCAGTTCCTCCTATAAACTGCGCAGTCATAGCCTTGGGCTTTCCATATGTAGCAGTGTTCTTTATTTTCATGTACATGTTCTATTGAGGCTTGCATTGCCTAGCTTGAGTGATTGTTTCCTCAAGGATTTGTACTCTTTTGCTGCTATGAGATCAATATGATGGCTATTTGGATCTTCTCATGTTTTATGCATTGATACAACGCTGGTACTCCATCATGTGTTCTTACATTGCTGCATCTCCAACTTTGGAATATCCTAAGTTATTCCCAATGTTGTAGAAATTCCCTATTTTGGGATATTACATTTTCAGATCATAGCTGACTAGGATAGCAGCCCAACAGCCCCATCTCCATAAATATTATTTTCTTTATCACTTTGTATATAATGTATATATGTTTTATTTAATATTTAATTAAGTTTATTTTTTCTTTATTTATTTTTCCTTGTCGTTTTCTCTTGATAGTAAAAATAAGGGGGTAAAATTCCTTTAGGACATTTGTTTTTCCCTTCAACACAATTGTTGTTCCCTTTGGTATAGTTGTTTTTCCCTTTCTCTTTCACAACCGATGTTCCCTTCAGCACAATTGTTGTTCCCTTTGGTACAGTTGATGTTCCATTTCTCTTTCACAGTCATTTTTCCCTTTGGCACAATCATTGTTCCCTTTGATACAATTGTTGTTCCCTTTCTCTTTCAGAACCGTTGTTCCCTTCGACACAATTGATGTTCCCTTCGGCAAAATTGTTGTTCCCTTCAGCACAGTTGTTGTTCCCTTTGCGCTAAGCTATATATTTCTCATATAATTAATTCCAATCTCTTAAAGGGAACTTGAAAAGCATTGATATTTACTTTATCATGGTGTTAAAAATAATGCCTTATCTATCACCCTACGAAGACATTATTTTATCATGTGGCACATCCTATTTTAAATATTTTCTTTTTATTCAGATCTTTCTTAAAGAATTATAAATTGTTCATGATCTATCACCACCGTAGTAGTTTTATCTTTTGTGTACATCTTTAATGGTGATTATCTTTCAATATAATTGAAAGGGTTGACACATACTTTATTGGGCATCCTTTTTCTTCCTTACACCATCCTTAAACTCTTAAGGAGTTGATGAACCACCCTTGATGAATAAAAAGATCAATTTTTCACAAAAAACATGACACTTAGAGCTAGATTTCCTCATAGGAATAGGGGGTCTCATCATGAGCCAACCTACTATGATCATAAGATAATAACATCGGTGACATTTCCATTATGGATACCAAACGAGGGTTATGGCCTTTTTGACACTAATGTCAAAAGGACAAGAGGTCTCATCACAAGCCAGCTTGTTCAGTTTGTTATGATTTGGTGAGTAGCATTGTTGTTGCTTGGTCACCACACCAGAACAATGAAATTTTGAGAAAATTCAGTTAAAATAATATATTATATATCATTCATAGGATATTAGATCATCTACAGGTTAAAAAGGAAACCTTGTCGAGGCTACGGACACCTGCAGGCAACAATGGCTCTACCTGTGGCATTGGAATACATCATGAATTGCCTTATCATAGTTATGTTGTTAGACCTCTTTCTTTTATAAAGAAATCACCGTCATCAATATCTACCTTGAGGTGGTATATAAACTATAACATGAACATAACTCTAAACTTTCGTACCTTCGAAATATGCATATTACCTATAAAGGAATGTCTTCAAATATATATATATATATATATATATATATATATATATATATATGTTCTTCAAAGGTTATTTATTTTAAAAAGGGAATATTTTTACACATGGTATATCATTATCATTACTTCCACGTATATATGACAGTTAATTATCCCCTCCATCTGGTTGCGCTCGATTTGACCATTCCCTTTCGCGGTAATGACTACTTCCATTTGACCATTTAATTTCCATAACACTATCGATCATCGTTGACCTTTCTATTGGAGGGAGTTAAGGCACAACAGGTGCATGAAGTGACTAAGAAATTAACGAAAATGGTAATTTCCATCGCACAAAAGCACATTAAAAAATGTTACTCTGTCATATCTCTCATTCTATATTCTGGATTGAAACAACTCTATGTATAGTTTTTGTAGTAATTCCTTCCAAACCAACAACAATGGGGGGTAAATCCATCTGTAGTGAGCCTGTTACACTGCGGGTAACTGAACAAGCTTGACGAATCCTAGAAAGGGTGGGTTGGCTTGAATATTTCACCCAATTGCAGGGATTTGATAACTTTGTGGCTTTGGATTTTTTACAGAATTTAAGTAATGAAATCACAACAACAAAAGGAAAGTAGATATTAGTTAATGAAATGGTCCTAGCAGAAGTTCCAGGTCTCTCTACGGAAGGAGAGAAGTGGATAGACAAGGATACCAGACTCCAGAGTGTAATGGAATTGTTTATAGATCCTGGCGATGAATTGGTCTGCAAAGGAAAATGACTCCACCCTGCTTCATTCAGAGAACCATGGCAAGATCTTGCAGAAATAATCCAACGATACATTACATGTGACGATCGCCATGATGTGGTAAGACCACGACATCTCAAACTATTGGTAGCTTTAAAACAGAAGATAGTGCTAAACATGGCTTTCTTTTTAAATTTAATTTTACATGAGGTTGCTGGTAGGATGAGTAGAGCTAAGGACCAAAGTGTTATAGTTAGTGACCACTGTTTAATCAAAATGATAGTCAGTAAGGAATTGAAATTGTAACAATTAAGCCGGGGGAATATTTTTAGGACTTAATGACTTGCCACCTATGGAAGAAATGCAGGAAGAGGAAAATACCAACCTAACACAGAAAACATTTAGCCATACATGGAAAATGTAAATAATTAGTCAAGAGACGAAAGTGATAATCAAACCCCAGTTTTGAAAAAATTGACTAGAGCTGAGAAGATGTTAGCGTCTGTCCTAGTTTCCTGGCCAGCTAAGTGTAGAAGGTTTGAAAGACTTTGTTGCTACTGCAATCCTTGGGAAGATACTTTCATAAACTGCTTGAAAGATGTAGAAGAGGGCTTTGGATTCCTTCCTCCTATTGTTTGTCAACACATCATTTTTTTCTTGTGTCAAAGCATTGTATACTAGTGCATCTCTTGGTTCTTGGAATCCATTCTCCACCAATTCCCAAATATCTTGAGAAGAAAATAGAGTCTTCATTGTAATAGCCCAATAGTTGTAATTTTTTCCATTAAACTGAGGTATTTATGGATTAGTCAAGCTTGTTCTTGTTGCTGCCATTTTCACTGTATGAAAAAATAAATTTCTTACTGTGAAAGCTTAAACCTGCTCCAATACCATGTCAAAAATTTAAAAGTTGCAGAAATTAAATCATGACAAAAAATTTCAGAACCCCTTTTAACTCCTCAATAAAAATACTTTCAGTAATGAAAGCTTAAATTCGCTCTGATACCATGCCGAAATTAAATCATGACAATCTTCCTTTTCATACATAGTGGTCAAGATTAAAACATGTTGACTTGCTCAACTATAATGGAGAAAATAAAATTAAACATACTTGCTCACATTGAAAAAGAGTAAAACAAAATGGTTGCGGTAAAAACAATAAGTCAAATTTAACGAGTAAAATAGAATGGTTGCCGTAAAAACAATACATCAAATTTTCTAGAACCATATAGCAACCAACAATACTTTATATTATGATTCAAAAATACAAGAGATAATTTATATAGAGATTGTGACTCATTCACCAGTAAAGCAAATGTTCTTATTGATTTACTCACCAGGGGTTGAGGAGTAGCACATAGTAAAACTGAAAATTCAGGGGCCCACCAAAATTCACTCCACTATTTTCTTCTCTTGTTTTCCCAGACTTACATCAAGTAAATGTTTGCTTTCTACTAACCATTAATAAATTTCAATTTGACTTTTAATTAAGTTACTCTATTGCGGAATGAGTAAAATGTACTCTGCTTAGTACTTTATTTATGCAATTTCCCTTGCAAACACCATCTGCAACTTGTAAAAGATTCATGGAGTTCATTTATGAGATGTCCTTGCTAGCAAACACAATCCTCAACTTGCAAAACATCTACTGAGATATGACTCTTGTAAGTGCATTTAATGTTGTTCTAAATTCATTTATAAGATTTTCTTACTGGCAAACACAATCCTCAACTTGCAAAACATTCACTAAGATCTCCAACAATGGTAAGTCACCAGAGTCGAGCCATGTAGGATATTAATTGCAGTGGTTGAACAATCCTCAACTTGCAAAACATTCACTAAGATCTCCAACAATGGTAAGTCACCAGAGTCGAGCCATGTAGGATATTAATTGCAGTGGTTGACAAAGTTAAAGTTAATGGTACGTCTGTAAGTAAGTTATGATTATTGAATAAGAGACAACTCAAGTAAACGAATAAGAATTAAAAATATATATGTTAAAATAATTAAAAAAATAGTTTATAATATTACCTTTATGCATCATAATTTGATTTTTAGTGAAATAGAAAACTAATTCAAGGTCAACTAATTTGAAATACATTATACCTTCCGGTCGCACGATAATAACACAAATAATAATAACTAAGCAGATCGACCACAAGTATAAAGCCCAAAAAAATAACACGTGGAGACACAATAAATCTCGTTGTGTGTAATTTAGAGTCGAGCCATGTAGGATATTAATTGCAGTGGTTCACAAAGTTAAAGTTAATGGTACATCTGTAAGTAAGTTATGATTATTGAATAAGAGACAACTCAAGTAAACGAATAAGAATTAAAAATATATATGTTAAAATAATTAAAAAAATAGTTTATAATATTACCTTTATGCATCATAATTTGATTTTTAGTGAAATAGAAAACTAATTCAAGGTCAACTAATTTGAAATACATTATACCTTCCGGTCGCACGATAATAACACAAATAATAATAACTAAGCAGATCGACCACAAGTATAAAGCCCAAAAAAATAACACGTGGAGACACAATAAATCTCGTTGTGTGTAATTTAAAAATACAATCAATAGTCTGTATATTAAGTCGTTTATTTTTTTTCTTTTAGGCTTACCCACGGAGTTGAACCCAGGACCTCTAAGGACCGAAGTTCTCATTCTCGTGGGCCTGATATTAAGTCCTTTGCGATAGCTGTGTCAATGTTATAATAGCTTCAGAGTGTGTGTGTATATATATATATATATATATATATATATATATATATATATATATATATATATATATATATATATATCCCTTTGGCTATAACTCTATTATAAAGCTCAGCGTATTCAGTGTCTGGCCAAATAGTCTTTGGTCTCAGATGATTGAATCAATATCAAACTCATCTACCGGGTTCCAGTTGGCTGATAAAGATCTATCTATTGAGTCGCTTTGAGTCGCTGATACTGGTCGCTGTCAAAGATTGAAAACTGGCCTGGTATGTCCTCAAATTTATCACTTTCATCCAGCATGGCTGCCCTCTTTTGCCCACGAAATTCCTTCGTTATCAACGCAATCTGCAGGCATGGCATCAATTGTTAACTTAAAAAGCAGTATTTTGCAGGACATAATTTGTCAACGCAACAAAGGGAAAAAGACGAAGGGAAATTACAACTTTGTTTGTAGATTTTTGAATTTCCATCAATATCTAAATCATCTACACAGTCGGTATGGAATAACCTTTTAATGAAAAAAATTGTTCAATTTGATCACTGTCGAAGATTGAAAAGTGACGCTTCATGTCCTCCCCACATTTACCATTTTCTTCAACTCCTTTTTCATGACTACCCCTGTGCAGAAGAACCTCCTTCATTGACAATTTGGTTGGAAGAATCTGCAGACATTGTGATTATCAATTATTGAATTAAAACAATATTCTGCATGATATAACGTTCTAAAACAAGAAGGAGAAAGAGAAGAAATGATCTTACAGCTCAACTAGTCCTTGCATGCTAAGGAATTCATACTATCATTTTCCAAGCTGCTAGAGTTGTGTACTTTTGCAGAGTTGGGATCATCCCCTCCCTTTTGCAGACTAGCTTGATACGGATTTTGCAACCGTTGTGAATCATGTTTTTGAGCAGCCGAGGACATCACATTATCAGAGTAACTGTTTGTGCTCAGGAAGGTGGGCGACGTTGAGACTCCGGCAGCACAATAAAAAATTTCATCAATAGAAAGACGTTGTTCCCATGCATTGGGATCAGCTACAGCATATACATCGTCTCCTTGAAGGGCGGATGACATCCAATAATTCATCATCACCTGGCTCAAATATTCGGATATAATTTCCGTCGGTAAGAGAAGCAGTTGTGATAGTAGGACAGCTTCCATATGTGTTATGCATAATCACCTCTCAGTCATCATTTATATTTTATTTGGAATTGCCAGAGGATGACAGAAACTGAGTCCTTCCAGTTTCTTCTAATTTTGTTTGTGCTACTGCTGCACTTATGATGATCATCTGATCATCTCTTACGTTGATAACAACACGTGCCAAAGAGGTATATAGTCGCTTGCACGTTTCGCATTTGTACTGGGGCTGTAATAATTTGGACGCTTTTCATTGTTGATAGATATAAACATGCAGATATG
This sequence comes from Pinus albicaulis, assembly GCA_034641835.2. NCBI lineage: Eukaryota > Viridiplantae > Streptophyta > Pinopsida > Pinales > Pinaceae > Pinus > Pinus albicaulis. Next base: position 407,567,317 of record CM076580.1, on the reverse strand, counting down.
ATTGACATCACCGGACACACAAATGGGCTTGTAACTTTTGCACGCCCTCAAAATAATCCTCTGAATGATTTGCTGAAGATTACTAGAAGTGAAATTCTCCACAAGAATTCTGAAATATTCTACAAATTTTCTCAGCTCCAGCTGTGTATTCCGATCATATTCATAATTATGAGACATATCCATGGGAATTTATCTTACCCGATAATAAGAATAGCTACGTCAGGTTGATAGCACAATTACAGAAGTTTAAAACCAAATCCCGGTTCTGAGCAGAAACCCTGTTCGGGATCTTCAATGAAGAAATAGCCATCATCCGTGTCATTTCTTTGAAATATGTGAATTACATTTTTTGTTTTGAAAAAATAATCATGATGATCCATTCCTCGTTGAGTTATACTTTGAGTCTTTACAACAGAACCAGGTTCATATTGTCTTTGCTTGGGCTGATATCCATACTTCCAGCTAAATTTTCATGGACGAGCCTATTGGACGGAGCAAGTTTGCTTTTCAAATTTTCCCATATCTATTCCATAGTAGTTCGGTACAACCTTCTTTAGATATAAAGACCCACAGAATCTTGAAACTTCTATATTCACAGAATCTTGAAACTTTTGCTCTGAAGTTCATCATCCTAGCCAAGAGATCCATACTCCTAGCCACTAATCTAGAGCTAATGGTCCTCACACTTTCCCAAGGCTCTTGCATCTTCAAACATCCTCTGAAATATTGAAAGCAAAGAAGTTCAAACTCTTACGCAAATATCTTATGCAAGGCTCAAGCAAAGAAGTTCAAACTCTTATGCAAATATCTTATGCAAGGCTCGTGCATAAGAATAGGTATCAAATAGCTTATGCAAATATCTTAATAAGAAAAAATATTTGATTCTTTTCGGAGTTTTGTACATCCATAATTAACATGAATCTAGGTAGTTTATATTCATTTTTTCATTTTTTTTTAGATATCATTTAGTTAAAAAATAATTTTATTGTCCAATATTATCATTATTAGTTTATATGTGCAATAATCGTATTTTATTCTATTTAAATAACAAATTATAATAAAAAATAAAATAAATGATCAAAATAAATCTAAAATAGAAAAGTAGAAGAAAAATTCAAAATAAATATAATACATAAAATTATAAAATATCATTAAATAATGTGGCTTTCTATTCATTTAATGGTAGATATTTAAAAAGAAAAAGGAAAAAAAGTAATGAAAGGTATTTCAGAATGAATGAATTCATTAGCATCAATTAGTACTAGTTTAGAACTATCATAAACTCTGAATCTACCAATGTGTTGTGAAGGAATACATGTTTTTTCACTTTAAAAGTGGTTTGCACCTCAATAGATTTGATCCCTCTTATGACAGATCTAAGCTCATATATATGTTATAACAAATATACTAGTTTCTTAAAAATTAACTTTTTTGTTTATGGTTTATTGATATCCAACGATAACACTATTTATAAAATAACAAGGATTAACCTATACAATTATGAGTTCTACCTAATAATCGATACCACCTAGACACTAGCACAACTATATAAATTAAATGAATGGTAAACATGAATATGCATTAATCCATATAAACTTCATTTTTATTTTCTTCATGATACATTTAATTTTGCTACAATTCAAAAAAATATAAAAAATAACTAAATTATAATTTTATTTTAAATTATTATTCATTATAAAAACAATTAAATATAAGTTAAATTTATACACATTTAACTTAGCTATACAAATTCACCCTCGCTTATCAGGATTCTTAATTTGTGCTTTGTCACAATAGCATGGCCCAATACTATTACTTATCAATAGAACATGCCACAAAAACCCATAACTCATTTCATATGACACTTGTTGATATGATTTTTTTTTTCTTAATTAATCAATTGAAAACTAAAAATGGCATAATTATTTAGAAAATAAATTTGAACCTTTGATTCATAGATACTTATAAGAATACTCTAAAATATTTTGTGGAGGTAAAATATTTACCATCCATCTAATAATTATTGATAATTAAGTTAAAAATCTTGAAGTTATATCTCAAAATAGACACTGTAATGAACAATATAGTCATCAATCCATAATAAGTGTCTAAACATATTTAAAAAAATATGAAATAAGATTCTTAACGATAGATATCTACCCTTACTTTATTATGAAGATTCTTAATTTATAAATAGAATTTGTACCGATACCATGGGCCAATACCATGGCTTATCAATATGATATGCCTAAAAAATGATAACTCACTTTATACAACACTTGTTTATATGATTTTTTTTTCTTTCAATTAATCAATTTATTAAAAGGGAAAAACTCAATTGGTTATCACCAAACTATGAGAGTGAAGGATCAAACCCCGTTGAGTCAAACCAACCAAAAAAAAATAGGACAAAGGGAATAACTATTTTGGAGATAAATATCAACATTTGATTTGTGTAGAATATTTTAGAATATTTTGGAAAGATGTTCATATGAATTTCTTTTAATTAATCAATTTAGTTAAAAGAGAAAAAAATAGATAATTAAAAAAAAAAAAAAACTTTTTATTTATGTGTACTATTAAGCATATTTTAAAATATACTATTTGGCTTAAATCTCTACTATCTGCCTCATAAAATTATTGATAATTAAGCTAAAAATTTAAAATCCATATTCCAATTAGAATATTCTATCGAGGTTAAACCTTTACTATCCACTTCATAAAATTAATAATAATTAAACTAAACATTTAAAATTCATATTCCAAAATAAACACACTTATTTTCATAATAATCTATTATTAGTCTATACTAATATATTATTAATCTAGCCCATTCTTAATTCTAAACAATAATATGTAGGTTGAACAAACTAAGTATGGCACAATTTTTTATTTGAGTACGTTTTATTTTATCCTACACTATCACCTTTGTAGTGGTTCCAATTTATTTATGTAGATCAAGTCAAAGGAAAAAAAGATGGGTAAAGTGCATAACTACTTTGACGATAAATATAGATATTTGATTTTTTTAAATACTATTAAGAATGTTTTGAGAAGGTGTTTATATCACTTTTTTAATCTGATTTATTAATTTAATTAAAAAAATTAAAATGAGAATTATTAAAAATAAATTTCAATTTTTTTTTGTGTGGATTATTAAAAATATTTTAGAATATTCTATAAAATTAAATTTCTATTAATAACTTTTTAAATTAAAATACCTCATCATTATCAATAATTAAACTAATTTTTAAAATTAGATATTCCAAAATAAACACACGTCTAAACCACTACTCATTCTAACCAATATTATGCAGAAAGCACAAACTGAATACGACACAGTTTTTCTATTTGGGATGGTTATGTTTTATGCTACACTATTACCTTTGCGGTGGTTCCAATTTATCCCTATACTCTCAAGTAGCCATAGGACATTTTGTTGGGTTCTCATTCGGGGATGAATCGATCAAAGCACGCCATCTTCGGGCGATCTTGTTAGTATTGGAAGGTTAGATTTAGTGTAGAAATAATTCATTTACCAGTATGAAAGAAGTTGAGGGTGAAAATTAATTGACAGATGAAATTATTTGGCTTAATCAATACTTACATCATCTTGGTGACAATATTATTCTTATATCCAACAAACTATTTTCCTTCCAACCTTGACATTCATCACATCCAAATAAAATATAATTAAATCACACATCAGAGTTGTAATTTAAAAAAAAAAAAAAAGAGTAGTGAATTTTTTTTTTCAATAATAGACATCAAATGTTAGAAGTGCAACTTTCTTACCATTTCTTGATCGACCTCAAATGGTAGGAGAATTGAGTTGTATAGATCTTTCCACAAGCGGGCAATATTGAATATTGCAGGTCCATGAAATAATGCAAGGTATGAGAAGGGTGAGTAAGACCAACTCAGTGGCATTAATCCAATATGGTGTTTTATTTCCTTCTCAAAGAAGTTCACAATAATTGAATCAAGCAGACATTTGCATAAGCTTCCCACAGGAAGATAAAAACGAAACTCACGAAGAAGTTAACTCACCGAATTCTCTCTTCCACTAACAAACACATATAATGCTTGCTAACATCTTGAAATGGCAAATTAATTTGTGAATGGTTTCGTTGGTCACGCATTGCATGTGAATTTGTATTGTTAATTGATTCTCGGAGTGTATGCGTACTGTTTATTTATAGTTAATTTTTTGGTCACACTCATTTTGTGAAATAACATGCTTCTCTGTCACGAATGATTCTGTTGGACACGCATTACTTGTGGGGCTCTTTTTCTGACCGATTCGATTGGTATGCACACTACCACCTAAGCAACAGAATTTGTAATTTTTTTCATGACTCTGTTTCACGTAGAAATTTTTCATGACAAACTCTGCAATTAGCTTCACCTCAGCAACAAAACTTGTAATTTTTTTCTATGACTCCTTTCACGTAGAATTTTTTCATCAAAAGCTCTACAATTAGCTTCACCTCACACAATAACCTCTGTCAAGTATTGCGCTTATATTATATCATACCATGATCTGTTTTCAACTCAATCTAGTTTATTCTCAATATGCATAAAGATATGGCCAGTGGCTTAAAACGGAAATTCCATTAAGGGTGCTGAACGGATAAATATATCATAAACGATATATAATCCACTTAGCATAAAAATATCATCGCAACATCCTTCCCAAACAAAATATAATCCACTTAGCATAAAAATATCATCGCAACAGTGTTCCCAAACAATTTTTGAGAAAATGTATTATAGGAGAAAATTAGAAAATGCATATTCATTTCAAATACTCTAAAATTTAGGTTCCAATGATGCCATAGACTCTGGCATTTCCTCCACTTTCTCATTAATTTCGAAGAGGAGTTTGGATATTTTATTATTTTGTTCACACCAAATATTCTAAAAATAAAAAATATATGAGACAGGGTCGACGAAATTAGGAAATTTTCGAAAATATTCTCATTAATTCTTAATATTCTGAGCTCCTTTTCGAAAAAATGAGCTCAATTACATTAATTTTAGTTCACTAGAGTGTGTTGTAAGAATTTTGAGTTCATGTTTATCCATGAAATAATTTGAGTATAGTGATTGAAATTTTCAAAAATGAATTTTAATATAATTATTATTAATTTTAATATTATAAGACACACGCTCCATGAAATTGGGAAATTTTCTAAACTATTCTCATTAATCCTTAACATTCTGAGCTCCTTTTCGAAGAAATGAGCTTGTTCACTTAGATAAATTTTAGTTCATTAGAGTGTCTTATAAGTTCTGAGTTCATGTTTATCAATGAAATAATTTGCTCTTAGTGATTAAAATTTTAAAATTTAATTTTAATATATATTTTTTAAGTTGATAGGATTATGGGTTCATCATCATGTTCAAATACAACATCTCCATGGGGCGGGAAATTGAGCATAGCAAGGAGTGACTTCTGAACTCACTCCGTCAATTCAAAACCGGGTGAACATAATTCTTAATTTTAATATTAATATTATAAAATTATAAAGATTAAATTTTAAAAGATTGATCTAATTTTATATGATTATAGATTTTGGAGGGAACCATTCTTTTTAATAAAAAGAAACTCTTTCTTAAAACTATTTTCATTCATATAATTGTATATGGATTTAGATTTTGGAGGGATTAATTTTCTACAAGTTTGAAAACTTTGGAAAGAGAGTTGCATCTTTCTCTATAATTATATAATTTCATTGTTTAAATTGTATTTTAGAATGTTATATACAGTTTATAACTTAAAAATCTTTGGTGGATTTAGAGAAAATTGACAAAACAAATGTAAGTATAATCGGACTGAAATTCAAACGTTTTAACCATAAAAATCTATTTTTTCCAATTGCTTTATATAATATAATCACTGCGTGCAGGTGGGTCTCTTGTCCCACAAACAAGAGAGTCTCATATACCAATTTGATGTTTGGTTTGGTTGTGACCTTAAAATTGGATAATAATAATAATAATAATAATAATAATGATACACAATTTGTTTTAACAATAAATAATATATGCATAGTTGACATTAAAATGATATTCTTTTGTTTTTAATATATTTTAAATATACATCCATATTACTTAATGATGCATATTAAAATATTTTGTTGTTGAATCACATTGAAATTTTTATTATTATGAATATTTTTAAATGTTACATTAGTTTTACATTAAAAATTGAATATTATTATTTTTAATTGGAATTGCCTTATATTGTTTTTATTTTCAATTACATTTTTCATTGAACATTGAATATTTTACTATATAAAATATTAAATAACTTTTTTAACATTTCCTTTCCTTTCCTTTCTACCTTTATATATACATGAAGTTGATATTAACATAATGAAGTTTTCAAATAGTTTATTTAGATTCCACGTTGAAATATTTTTGAAAAATATAAGGTTTAAGAACCCTACTCACACTTTTTTTTACTTCTAATTAGTTTATCTATTTTAAAAGTTTATAGGAAACTATGCTAGATCATGCACATATAGAAATATTTTATTTATAGTTAAGAGGGAGTGATATATTTTTACCACATTAGGTTATAATATCGATAACAAATTAGTGCCTCGTTGGAATTATTGATGTTTTATAATTCTTTTAATATTTTTTTTTTGTAAATTAGGCTAAGCTATATTAGAACAAAAATAAACTTTACATTGGGTTGAGATGGTAAGAGGTGCTTAGCCTATCCCAACCTTAGAAGCTTTTAAAATAGCGTAGGTTTGGGGCTGCCTCCTAGGAGGAAACTAGCCCCTTAATAGCATCAAACAATCGTTATTTACAAAGTGTTCCGTGACACATACAAAAATAAAGATCTATAGTATGTGCTGAAATAACATAAAACACAAAAGAACCGAGCAGCCGCGTAGTCATGGTGTTCCTTCATCATCCTTTGTAGCAGGGTCCTCCTCCTCAATGCAGCATCCATATTCCTGTACAATGGCCTCCCCCTCAACAGAAGGAACGCGCGGGGGCTGAGGAAGGGTTGTGCTGATGATAGGAGTGACTGGGTACTTAGCATCTGGAACTTTGGTCCAAACTCCATTCGAATACATGATCCACATGTCTGTATCCTCCTTCGGGGTCTCATGTACCGGGAGAGGCTTGGTTTTCTGAGGAGTGGGCGACTCAGAGTGCGCAATGGTGGACTTCCTGAGGCCTCTTATGCCCCTATGATTCTACGGATCTAAGGCTATCTCATCCTGGGTGTGCTCAGAACGTTGAGGTGCTTCCCTATCATGACTTCCAGAAGAGGAGCCCTCAACGGATTCCAAACGATGGTCATGACTGCGACGATAGCGACCTAAGAATGCACCTCTTTGGCTACCCCTCATAGTCTTTTGACGTTGTCGCGGAGCCATGGGGAAGCTAACAAGCAGAGGGGGAGATATCGGGCTTAAAGAAGTGAAGTGTGAAATAGGAGAACAAGCAACAAATAAGCACAATGAAGGGGTACGCAGCAGGGGGCACGCAGAAATGGAGCCTTCCTCAAAAAGCACGCAACGGGATAAAGAAAAAGAAGTGGGGAATTCTCAGTGCAATGAAAATTTATGCCTTGAAACACTATAGTTATAAGTTGAATCCACACATTGAAAGAACCTTGTAATCATCAAAGCCTTCAACATAGAATCCTTGTAACATATATTGGAGTTTACGAAAATCTTATTATGAAAGTGAAATGTCAATATTAATGTTAAGAACAAGATCTGAGTACGTCGATTTTGATAAGAATAGTTCAAGTAGGATTTCTGGATTTAAGCTTTGGGAAAGTTATAAAAATATTAGAGACATGGTAGTTGATGTGTAGTATGAGCCTCGAGTCATATTTCTTTATGTTAAAAAACTCTACGTAATAGTCATCCTATCCATAGTACTAATTGTTGCTATGATTAGTGAACTCTATTAATAACATAGTAGCTTATGACGATGACGGGTTCGTAAGAGACTACTAAGCAGGTTAAGTATGGTATATAATTCTAATATTTACACTAGTGGGTTAAGAATTTGATGGGAAGAATTTTATTTTGGATTTAGAAGTTTCAATGACTATTTAAAATGGGTTAAATTTTGTGATATGGAAAATATGCCAATTTAAGAAATCTTTAGAGTTTGAGAGATCTTAATTTCTTTGTGAGATGTGAATTTGTGCTTAGATTTACTTATAAAAATACTCAAGTTGTACCATTCAAACTTTAAGCCTCTTATATTTTGGATATATTAAGTCTCTTATAAGAGAAGGGATGAATATCCTCTTGATGTAGCTCCATCCGATGCAATCCAAAATTGTTCAACAACAACATTGCTCTAGACAATTGTATGGTGTGAAATGTGACATGTATTAGTAAGGCGGGAATTAAGAGGGCATAGTATGTTGAGATGTTGTCGCAATGAGGCCCATTTCCCTTTATCAAGTTTGTTTTGCATTAGGTTATATATAAGTTTGATTTGCTAGCTAGCCCAACCTTCTTATATATTACTTGATAATCCATTATACACTAATTCCTCTTGTAAGTACTAAACTGGGTATCCATCTTCAGTGTGTTTTGAATAACTTAGTTCTCCTTTATTAATCATCTTATCTTTGGTTCTATTAATCACCTAGAATATTAAAAACAAACTGGGATGCAAATCTCTTTATGGTTAAAAGATACCAAAATTGTACTATTATGTGTGTTAATTAATGCTTTGCATTTTTTTCTCGCTAAGGATTTATTTTTATTTTTTGATAATTTGATTTATAAGCATGGAACTTACACATCACATTCATATTATGGTGTTATATAACATAATTCACATATCACATAGACATTAAGCATGGACATTACGCAACTTCCTCATACTGCCTTGTTATTCTCGGTGCAATGAAAATTTATGTCTTTATATATATCTTTAGTCTCAAACAGATTTTTTGCTAGGAGATTGTATAATGTTTGACATGAACATGATAGGAAGAAATTTTTATTTGAAAATGTTTCTACCCAAAGAAATTAAGAAACATCTAATTGCCATGCATTTTGAAAATATCAATAAATTTAGTTATAATGAAATAATTAAATTTGTTAATAATACTTCAATAAATATAAAATTAGTAATATAAATTTAAGTAAAATATTTGATATAATTTTTTATTTCAAATAAAATATTTAACATAAATTTTATATAGAGAATCAATTTAAATTCATTTACACTTCATATTCTATGTATTTGTATGGAAATGAATCACTAAAGCATCATGTAATCACCAAACTCTTGAATATAGAATCAATGTGACAAAGATTGTAGTTTACAAAGAGCTTATCACGAAAGTGAAATGTGAAGATTAATGTTAAATTTACTTATACATACACTCAAGCTATACTATTCACCATTTAAACATCTTATATTTTGCATATATGAAGCATATTATAAGAGAAAGGATGAATATCCTCTTCATGTAGCTTCATTTGATGCAACCCAATATTTTTCAACAACATCGTTACTCTAGACAATTGTATGGTGCGAAATGTGACATGTGTTACTAAGGGGAGAATTGAGATGCCATACAATGTTGATAAACTATTGCAATGGGACCCGTTTCACTTTATTAATTTTGGTTTGGATTGGGTCATACATAAGTTTGATTTGATAGCTAACCCAACCTTCTTATATATTGGTTGCTAATCTCTTGTACACTAATTCCTCTTTTAAGCACTAAATCTTCAGTGTGTATTGAATAAATCAGTTCTCTTTTATTGAAAATATTATCTTTGGGTCTATTAAGAACCTTGAAGATAAAAAATAGATTGAGACACAAATATCTTTATGCTTAAAGGATCCCATATTTATATTACTATTTTTGTTAGTTAATGCTTGACATTCTCTTGTTACACTAAATATTTATTTTTATTTTATAATTTGATTTATAAGCATGGAATTTTCATATCACATTCATATTATGGTGTTATATAACTTATGACACATATCACTTTAGCATTAAGCATGGACACTACACGACTTCCTCATACTATCTTTCTATTCTTAGTGATGAAAATTTATCCCTCGAAACACTATAGTTAGAAGCCCAAGCCATGCATTGAAAACATCATGTAATCATCAAAGTCTTCAACATATAATCCTTGTGAAAAAGATTGTAGTTTAAAAACATCTTATCAACAAAGTGAAATGTTGAGATTAATGTTAAAAACAACATATGAGTATGTAGATATTCATAGTTCAACATAGTTCTAGTAGGATTTATGGATTTAAATTATGGAAAAGTTTATAAAAAATTTAGAGGCATGGTAGTTGATGTGCAGTATGAGCCTCCAATCAGATTGTTTTATGTTAAACAACTCTATGTAATAGTCATCCTATCCATAGTACTAATTATTGTGATGATTAGTGCACTCTATTAATGGCATAACAACTTATGAAAATTACAAGTTGTACTTCGTAAGAGACTACTAAGAAGCTTATGTATGGTATATAATTCTAATATTTGTGCTATGGATTTAAGAATTTGATGAGAAGATTTTTTTTTTTTTATTCTCAAGTTTCAATGACTATTGAAAATGGGTTGCATTTTGTGATATGGAAAATGTGTCAATTTAAGGAATATTTAAAGTTCGTGAGATATGAATTTATTCATGTGTAATATTCCTAAATTAGAATGCAGCTAATGGGAATATTAATTTTGTTTTTAACACCCAGTTAGATGAATAAATGGGTAAGGAGGCCCATACATATCTTAAACAGGTATAAAATCCCACTTGATGTGAAAGGGATCATAATAATAGTTGGATCTAGCACCCTCATGTGTGAACAGGGGAAAATACATGTGGACAAGGTCAAGTTTGACCAATTCAACAACGTTGATATGGATGGAGTAGCTCATCAATAGAGACAACACAGTGTTAGTGGGAGGAAGATTCCATGATGGTGGAAACCCTAATGAGTGGGACCCAAGGTAAGAAGGCCCACACTTGTTTATAAGGAGGGCAAGGCAACCATAGTGAGCATGTTATTTATTATTGATTTTATGGTCTGCATGACTATTGTGCATTCTTCAGCTATTTAGTTGATATTGTTGTGTTGTTTAGCATCGGGTGTTCCCGAGCAGGAATCCCATCTCCTTTCTTGAGAGGCCTCTTGGGGGAGCTTGCACTTCATTTTCCAAACTCAAAATTAAGGCCAAGCTTCAGTCTTCAGCTACAGCGTAGTTTCTACAGAGGATTGTGTTGTGTTGCAGGGTGTTGCAGTGGAGGGTTGAGAAACCCATTTCCGGAGCTAGTTTTTTAGAGGAGGAAGCATTCTTCTCTTTGGGAGATCAGCAAGGGAGGTTATTGAGTTTTCTTTCACATCTTGGCACCAGGCCAAAATATTCTTATCATCTACAGCACAATATCCCTCTTTGACTACGTTATTTTAGTGAGCCATTGCAATGAGGGGTTTCAATGTTTGATTGGAGGGTGAGATCTTCAGTGATTGGATCAACCTTTCAATTAAAGGATCTATTGGAGGAGATCCATTCATTATATATATCATCTACAACCATATTCATCCAGTATTGAGTTGCAGCCGTTATTCAGCCCTAGGGCTGTATTATGGCATTTTTGTATTTTTGCATATTTCAGGAAATCCTTCTCGGGTTGTCTTGAAAATGTGTTTGGGAGCTTAGGTCTTTATTCTCGACACTCTATGAGCCATATATTTGAAGATCTATACTTTTGTACATTTCCAGTAGCAGTGTACCATCTAAAAATGTGTTGTACTTGTTCATGAGCATTCTGCTGTGTAGTAGCGTTTCATATTTGGCATATGTATTCATGGGAGGCTTGCTTGCCTTGATTATTTGAGTTGTGCCCGCTTCTATTGTACTTATTTGCTGCTGATTTACATAATAAAATGGCCCCATGGTTTCCTTACATTTTGGTGTAATGTTATTCACTGCTATTTCTAGTTTTATGTTCATATATTGTTGCTTCCCCATTTGGAAATATTACAGTGGTATCAGAGCATAATCTTGGCTCAGCTTGTGGATCTTAGCCATTATGCTATCAGGAGAACAAGAAGAAGAAGGAAAAGATTAGAATGATGGAAAGAATGGTTTTCATCTCATCTATTTTCAGATCGAAGAAGGGCCTCACCAAGGAGGTCAAGCAAAGAAGAGTGGAATGAAGCAATGAAACTATGCCCTTTCCTTTTGGAGAAGAAGACAATATGCATAGAGATAGAGGACACTGGGATCATGAGATTCTAAGTGAATACCTTGCTGAATATAAATCTCAACCTATAGCTTTCAGGGAGACTCTAATTCTTCCATAGTTCATTCAACTTGAGGAAGAAAGGAGACCTTGTAGCAATAGGAGAATCAAGGGAAATAGATTTCTATTGTCTACTTTTGATGGGTCATCCACATGTACAGCAAGGGCTTAGGAAAGGAAGCTAGATACATTCTTCCTACTAAATCAAATGGTAGAAAGAGAGGCTGTAGATATTGTAGCACTGCACCTTTAGGGTGAAGCAAACACTTGGTGGTTCAGCCATTTGAGTCATGCAAGAGTGTCTACTTTTACAGAATTTACTCAAAGGGTGATTAAAAAATTTGGCAAGGAGAAATAAAAGGAGGAGGAGCCCTCACAACCACTTGGGGAGACTTATACTAGCGCTGATGCAACTATGGAGGAGCAGCCAACAACACCAGCATTTGGGGGAACCATCACATTGGAGGAAGGAACTCTTGGAGCCATAGAAGGTGTTCCCAAGCTTCACCAAGGTATGCCTAAGTTTCCATTTCCTGTTGTTTTAGCAAAACATATGGAGGGTTGTAGAAATATACCATTGCATGGCCTATGGTCAAGATACAATGCTGATTTGGAGCATCACACTATCACTACGCTGAGGAGCCTTGACAGACTCAAGGAAGAGTTAAACATTCATCTTTCTTACTCATTGTTGAGCTGCACACAACTCTTGGGGTTGGAGTGTAGATTTTTGGAGGATGGGATGGGCATTGTCCTATGAAATGCAATGCAGAACTATGTATTCAGTACTGAACATGATCTTAAAACAACAAGTGCATCATCATGGAGATCAACAATGTTGTCCTTGACTAGCAGTGATGAGTTGGGGGCCCAACCATTAGTGGGGAATTCCAATGACCATTCCACATGTGTAGCAGAGGATATACAGATGGTTGAAAGGATACATCTTGTCTCCCATTACTATGATGGTATTCTTCATTGGGAGGATGCCAATGTTGGGCATGATGATAGACACTCACCATTGGTTCAATGGGTGATGTTGATGAGAAAGAGGCTGGAAAACCCCTTGCAGATCTATGACACAGGACATCAGGAGGCAAGGCTGCGCTGGCTACTCTTAAAAGAGTTTGGCCATCATGTGACATACCCTTTGTCAAAAGGTATGTTATGGGTTGAGGCATTGCATGGCACCCATATATTATGGTAGTAGAAGATTTGGTTATATGGGGCATTCTACAAGTCAACCATCATGATATTACTCCATGACTTGTATGAGGGAGAGATGAGGGAGTAGCAAGAGATGTTGTCACCTTGGTTTTTATTGAGAAATTATGGGTTGATCCTCTCCCATGCTTGGCATGATGTTGCAGGAGTACGTGATGGCACTATCATGGTGCGAAGGGGCTATCCCTTAGCCTTGGAAGATTAGGAGGTACTTCCACTATGGAAGAAATCTCCCATATACATCAGCATTATGGTAGATGAATTTGACATTGGACATGTCAAAGAATGGAGCTATGAGATGTAGGAGCCTTATTACAAAGGCCAACAGTGCTGTCACTTGGGAGCTTGGATTTATTGATGGAATGTTCCCAGTATCACTTCACATATGATGCACTTGGTGGACAAGGAGGAGGTGAGAGTGATGGAGTAGTGGATGGAGACATCTATTACTGTGATATGCTCTTCTTGACTTGGATTTCCAAGCATAAGAATAAAGATCTTCATGCAGCATATGGTTCATTCCTCTTCATGGGAGTATGTCATACCACAATGGAGGGCTTATTCATGGATATTATTATCATCTTACTCTCAGTACATGGTAAGAATTTTGTTTTTGCATTTATTGATTATCTAACACAATATTTTCATGCTCTTACCATTTCTATATAGTGCATTGCTCCACAAGAGGGCAAGCCTCTCATTGGGCTTCATAGTCAATTTTGAGCCAACTTCTATGATGGAGATAGCCATTTCCTGTATGGCCTTGGGCAAGTATTTTATCATTTTCTGTATGCTCAGTTGATATACAAAGCCATTTACTATTCACTGGTAGATGTGACAACATACAAAACTAGCAGTTTGTTAAGAAACAACTTGCCATGTTATTTTCTGACACAACAGTTAGAAAAAATGCACTGTGATTACTTGGGAGACTGTTGGTACTTTCCAACACCATGCAAAATATTCAGTGCCTCTCTCATTTGGATCCCATATGATGATCATGTCATATTCACTTTATATGGGGTAGTATGGGTAAGAACTAAAGAGTGGATCTTTGAAGATTCAACTGCCTTTTTGCTTCATGAAGGCAGCATCATTGGAGCACAAACTCAGCAACAAATCTAAAATTACCATAAGTGGAGAGGAATATAGTGTGGGATGGGAAATTTGATCCATCTTTTTCAGCTATGCAGCCCACCAATTCTTTAGGAGCTTCAGGTGGAGGGAATTTTTCAAGAGTTGCCATGTTGGGAGGTGACTCATTTTGTATGGATGATAGCTTGGGGATGGAGGTTTCACATGGGAATGATAGTTCACAATGTATTTCAAATTCCATGCCTCAAGAGGACCTCTAGACAACACATTGTTGCCTCCATGGGTATTTTAATTCTTCATGATGATAGCTATTTGGGATGGTCACCAAAAGCTAACTTTCATATTTGAGAGGGGCAACTTGGAGATGTATTGATCTGACAACATCTGGTTCCTTGGAGGAGTTTATCATATGAGGATGCTACAGGAGGAGGAGAGGAGGCTCTTCAGTTCTATTCTTGCAGTTGCTTGAGGACAAGTAACATTTGGGAGGGGAGGACTGTAATATTCCCAAATTAGCATGCAGCTAATGGGAATATTAATTTTATTTTAACACGTAGTTAGATGAATAAATGGGTAAGGAAGCCCATACATATCTTTAACAGGCATAAAATCCCTCTTGATGTGAAAAGGGATCATAATAATAGCTGGATCTAGCACCCTCATGTGTGAACAGGGGAAAATACATGTGGACAAGGTCAAGTTTGACCAAGTCAACAACACTGATATGGATGGAGTAGCTCATCAATAGAGACAACACAGTGTTAGTGGGAGGAAGATTCCATGATGGTGGAAACCCTAATGAGTGGAAACCCTAATGAGTGGGACCCAAGGTAAGAAGGTTCGCACTTTTTTATAAGGAGGCAAAGGCAGCCATAGTGAGGCATGTTATTGATTATCGATTTTATGGTCTACATGACTATTGTGCATTCTTCAGCTGTTTAGTTGAGATTGCTGTGTTGTTTAGCATCGGGTGTTCCCGAGTGTGAATCCCATATCCTTTCTTGAGAGGCCTCTTGGGGGAGATTGCACTTCATTTTCCAAAATTAGACCTAAGGCCAAGCTTCAGTCTTCAGCTACAGCGCAGTTTCTACAGAGGATTGTGTTGTGTTGCAGGGTGTTGTAGTGGAGGGTTGAGAAACCCATTTCCGGAGCTAGTTTTTTAGAGGAGGAAACATTCTTCTCTTTGGGAGATCAGAAAGGGAGGTTATTGAGATTTCTTTCACATCTTGGCACTAGGCCAACATATTCTTATCATCTACAGCGTAGTATCCCTCTTTGACTGCATTATTTCAGTGAGCTATTGCAGTGAGGGGTTTTAGTGTTTGATTGGAGGGTGAGATCTTCAGTGATTGGATCAGCCTTTCACCTAAAGGATCTATTGGAAGAGATCCATTCATTATATATATCATCTACAACCATCTTCATCCAGTATTGAGTTGTAGCTTCTATTTAGCCCTAGGGCTGCATTCCGAGATTTTTGTATTTTTGCATATTTCAGGAAATCCTTCTTGGGTTGTCTTGAAAATGTGTTTGGGAGCTTAGATATTTACTCTCGGCACTCTATGAGCCATATATTTGAAGATCTATACTTTTTTACATTTCCAATAGCAGTGTACCATCTAATACTGCGTTGTACTTGTTCATGAGCATTCTGCTGTGTAGCAACATTTCATATTTGGCATATGTAGTCATGGGAGGCTTGCTTGCCTTTATTATTTGAGTTGTACCCACTTTTATTGTACTTATTTTCTATTGATTTACATAATAAAATGGCTCCATGGTTTCCTTACATTTTGGTGTAATGTTATTCACTGCTATTTCCAGTTTTATATTCATATATTACTGCTTCCCCATTTGGGATTATTACATCATGTGATGTAATTTGTGCTTAGATTTACTTCTACAAACACTCAAGTTGTACTAATCATAATTTAAACCTCTTATATCTTGCATATATGAAGCATCGTGTAAGAGAAGGGATGAATATCCTCTTCATGTAGATTCATCTGATGCAATCCAAAATTGTTTGACAACAACACTGCTTTAGACAAGTGTATGGTGTGAAATGCATATGTATTACTAAGGGGAAAATTGAGAGGCCATAGGGTGTCAAGATATTGTCACAGTGATGCCCATTTCTCTTTATTAAGTTTCTTTTGCATTAGGTTATACATAAGTTTGATTTTCTGTCTAGCGAAACCTTCTTATATATTACTTGATAATCTCTTCTACACTAATTCCTCTTGTTAGCGCTAAAAAGAACATCTATCTTCAATTTGTTTTGAATAAATCAATTTTATTTTGTTGGCCATCTTATCATTGGGTCAAGCACCTAGAAGATCAAAAACAAATTGAGACAAAAAAACTTTTTATGCTTAAAAGATCCTAGATTTATACTACTGTATTAATTAATGCTTAATATTATTTTCTTACACTAAGGATTTATTTTTATTCTTTTATAATTTGATTTCTAATAAAGTTACACATCACATTCATATTATGGTGTTATATAACATATTCCACATATCACTTTAGCATCAAGCATGGATATTACATAGCTTCCTCATACTACCTCTATTCTAATTGCAATGAAAATTTATTTATTTATTTATATATATTTAGTCTTGAATAACTTTTTTGCTACTAAATTGTATAATGTTTGACATGAACTTGAAAGGAAAAACTTTTTATTTGAAAATCTTCCCACCTAAAGAAATTAAAAAACATCTAATTTCCTTATATATTTATATATATCTTTAGCCTTGAATATCTTTTTTGCTACTAAATTGTATAATGTTTGACATGAACTTGAAAGGAAAAACTTTGTATTTGAAAATATTCCTACCTAAAGAGATTTAAAAACATCTAATTTCCTTGCACTTTTTCTAGTCAAAGGAAGGTCAATATATATTCAATTTACACATAAAATTAATTAAAACATATATTCGATTTTCCTCTTATATCAATATATAAATTCCAATGTATGAGATTTCTCAATGCTTTTTTCCATTAAAAATACAGATATTTAATTAACCATAATACAAATATTTAATTTTAATTAACCATAATAATTAATTTGAAATTTCATTGACACTTCATATTTTATGTATATGTATGGAAATAAATCAATTTCTTTTTTAATGTAAATTGGGAGAAAAAGTTACATTTAAAAAAAAATATTTGCCTTAATATATAACCAGCTTAGATTCATCTCAATCTCAAATATTTTAAGGATCAAAATTATAATAGGTAAGTTTTTTTTTTTTTTTAAAATGTAATTTTGGAGAGTCAAAATATTTATGTAACATGACATTTCAACATTATTACACATTACATTAAACTGGAGACTGCTCAACTCAAAAAACTTATTATTAAAATAACACTAAATATACCTAAATCTATTCATATCTCTAGAAAAATATGGTGCTTGTGTACAATTACAAATGGGTATGAGATTTTCCCCGATCAGGGCGTGGAGAAGCAGATAGGCCCTCCCATCAATAATTATCATGGTGGCATTGGTATTGAAGCCCACCACTCTCTACATGAGTGGAAAGGGTGGTAAGCAGTCCTTGCGCATGCAACTTGAGGAGAGGTGGCAGGTCAGATGTCCTCGCACTTTGATAAATTCCGGGTTGAGGAAGCCATGGGGGTTTTGTTATGAAGGTGGAAGTTGGTTCACGCGCGATATCAGAACGACCAACCTCCCTCGAACACTAGCCACGATGAATTTCAGGTATGTTACTGGTTTCCCTTGCGCCTCTCATACTATGTTTTTGTTATGCCAGTAAGTAGGGCCCCATTGGGCATATAGGGGTAATATGATGACCTTGAATTGGATTTTTCTAGGCATGGGGGAGGCGAATTGCATAGGCTTTTGCTTGGGGATGGTCGAGATGCTTCCGGGTAAATTTCTCTACAAAGGAATGGGGCATGGACTCTGCATGTGACATTTCAACATTAATACACATTAAATTAAATTGGAGACTACTCAGCTCAATAAACTTATTATTAAAATAACAATAACTTTACCTAAATCGATTCATATCTCTAGAAAAATATGGTGCTTGTGTACAATTACAAATGGGTATGAGATTTTCCCCGATCAGGGTGCGGAGAAGCAGATAGGCCCTCCCATCAGTAATTATTATGGTGGCATTGGTATTGAAGCCCACCACTCTCCATATGAGTGGCAAGGGTGGTAAGCAGTCCTTGCACGTGCAACTTGAGGCGAGGTGGTAGGTCAGATGTCCTCACACTTTGATAAAGTCCGGGTTGAGGAAGGCATGGGGGTTTTGTTATGAAGGTTGAAGTTGGATCACACGCGGTAGCAGAACAACCAACCTCCCTCGAACACCATCCACGATGAATTTCGGGTATGTTACTGGTTTCCCTTGCGCCTCTCATACTATGTTTTTGTTATGCCAGTAAGTAGGGCCCCGTTGGGCGTATAGGGATAATATGTCGACCCTAAATTGGATTTTTCTAGGCATGGGGGTGTCGAATGGCATAGGCTTTTGCTTGGTTCTGGGTAAATTTCTCTATGAAGGAATGGGGCATGGACTCTGCATGTGCCCTAGCGAGAGTCAGGGTAGAGAGAGGTATCGGTCTGGTGGGATGGAGTTTGAAAGGGAAATTCTTCCTTGGTTAGGGGTCTGGTTGGCGGCTTGGGCCACGAATGACTTGGGGGTGTTGCATGGTATCACCACCACGAGCCACCAGGGCTCTGCGAGAGCAGATGCCGGCCGATGGAATTCAAACCGGGAAGGGACATAGGGTAGGCATAACAATTCTGCAAAATGGGATGGCTGGAGGTACGTCGGGTGGGATGCCACTAGGTTTGGGCTTGGGCTGATGTTGAAACACTGCTGGGACTGAAGGAGATAGAAATGTGTCGGGGGCAAGTTTGGGCATTGGCACTTAGCTGGGTTAGGGAATTTCAGAGGCGAAGCATGGAGCCATGCTGACTCGTAAGGGAAATCCGGCTAGGTTGCATGTCATTCAGGGTGTTGAGGATTGTCGAATTCTCTGGCGGCATGCCCCACGACACAAATGTAATGGAAATCATGCTACATGAAATGGAAGGTGTCTTCATTCTTGGAATTACACTGATGTTTTGTTCTTTGGACAGGTAAACTCCCAGGAAATCGAGATTCTTGGAAGTCTCTTTTGACCTCATCAGCTCATATTGCGAATAACCATTAGCTCAGGGACATTACGACGATGGCCCATTCAAATATTCCTGCTCTACGTGGCCGCATCTAGAAAGATAAAGGGAAAGAGGTTGAAGCCCAGCCAAGTTCGCCCCCAAGTAAGCCAAGGGGCAGGAGGCCAGTGGTGGAAATCATCCAAGAGGCAGCGAAGGCTTACCATGAAAATACAACACGGGAAATTTAGAAACTAATTGAAAAATGGGAAGTTGACATTAACACACAAGGAGGAACAAAAAAGGATACTAAAGAGTGGAAGGGTCTCGTCCCTAATCCAGGGAAAACGCGGGGCAGATTGACACAGTTCAATCACACCTTGTTTCCTTACTAGTCCATGAAGTGCATGCTTGGAAAAGCCTTGGAGAAAATTTCTATGAGATTAGTCACCATAGCCCAAGACTTCCCAGACTAGAGGAGCGAATTTGATAAACTCAAATTTTAGCTGCGAAAGCAGCATGGACACCGTGAGTGCATTGAACATCGACTTCCTTGCATCTCTAAGCCAACTGAGCAGGCTGAAACCTCGGTCCAGGACCAACACCTATATAATCCACCTTGGCTGAGGCAGAGGGGTTTCATCATGATGTTTAATTCAACTAGTTTTTGTTTAGTTTTATATGCGGTGAGCATTTACATTTTCATGGTTAAGAAATCATGCCAATAGGCATGGTAAAAACAGTGTATGTATGCACATTAAGGCTTTGTTAGCTTGATATGACACACTAAGAACCTCATTTTTTTGGATGTCATACCACGCCATCAAGTGGCCAACAAACTCGGTTTCGAGCTAAGAGGGAGTTGATGCCACCAAATAAGTGATATCTCATTGTATCTTGTTTCAAAAAATAGATACAAAAAATTAATGAAAAAAGAGTACTACCAAGCTTAAAAAAAAGTGTATAAGATTTAATACAAATATTTAATTAAATATCAATTATAATAACACTTGTGTATAAATTTCTTCTTTCAACATTTCTTTTCTATAATAAAAATAGAAAATAATAATTTCATAGACAATCTATTATTTTGAAGTAAATAAGACAAAAACCTTACATAAATTAAATATTGTTTATATTTCCATATCATCTTCTTTTCTGATTTGGAGAAGAGAATTCCAGAAAAAGTAAATGAGATAAAGGAAAAGTAAATAAGATAAATTAAGTAGCATTGCAGAGGATTCATTAGATGAGGGACTTGCAACAAAACTATTTATCTAAGAAAAACCTAAAGTTGGCAAAGAATGGTTAAGTTTCAACTCTAAGGAATGGTAAAGCAGAATCAAGTAATTGATTCAGAAAGTGATTCTGAATTAAAAAAAAAGGGTAATGAAACATTTGCAAACAAAGGAAGTAGGGAAGATGACGCAGCAGAAAGGTGGAAACTTTAGTCTAAATCCACCAACTTCATATATGGTAAAATTTCCAGAGAGCCTCTCGTGATTCCCAAAACTTCCGCTTTTTTTCTAACTGTGGCACAATTTCTGAATAAAAAAAAAGGGTAAAAAATCCTCTGCAAACAAAAGAAGCAGGGAAAATGACGCAGCAGAAGGATGGAAACTATTTTCTTAATCCACAAACTTCATATATCGTAAAATTTCCGCAGAGCCTCTCGTGATTTCCAAAACTTCCGCGATTTTTCTCCAACTGTGACCCTATTTCCAATTAGGCAAAGACTTCGTCTCTCTTACTTTTCTTCTAATTAATTTGAAACCTCTTTCTTTCTAAACCATAAGCCGATTTATAATATATATGTTGTGGGCTCCCCCCACCCTCTTTTTATTTTTCTCATCACAACTTGATTGCGCCTTGCCAGTTTTTGGAACGCGGTAGCTGGTTGATTGTAGTTTTCATTGTATTGCGAACTCTGTAGATACATATTAAAAAAAAAAAAAACATGTTAAACCATACAACTTTTTCACATTACATTCCCACAAAATTCTCGGACATTAAATTTTAAATATATAAAAGAGAATTTACTAACTACCAGGTAATTGCCGCAACATGGGATTTACTTTATTTAAAAACAATTTGAATGTAACTGGTCTCATGAACTATACGGTTTGAAGAACTATTGAATATTGTCACCAAAAATATATTCATAAATATATGAAAGAAAATTTATTGAAATAGTTATGATTCTGAATGATTCAGTAGTGAAAAAACATTCATAACTATATAAGGAAATTTACAAAAATAGTTAATGCAGGAAAAAAACGAGGGTTTCTACTGTAATCATGTTGAGATTGGGTGTTGTTCCATAAGAACCAAAGGAAGCATAGCAGTGGAAAGAGAGGTAAAAGTTAGAAAAACAAGGGAAAAGACATTGTAAACGCTCATCTCTTAATTGAATGTAACCAAAGATTGTTAAGATAAACAATAGTGTTTAACAAATACTCTATCAATTTGATGGCATAGAGTTTTTTAATCGTCTAATATCTGATCTGATGGCATAGGAGGATACACTTATAACAGAGGAACGAGTTCTTCTAGCAATTGCACCTAATGTTGCAAAGGAAACGCCGTAAGGAAGATGGTAGAATGAGATGAGATGTATATATATATATATATATATATATATATATATATATATATATATATTTTAATGTCATTGGAGATATGTATACAGAATGTATAATGTTTGAAATAGACATTGCATTTTCATATTTGAAAAGAAATATGGCAATTTATTTTTATTACGTGAAATTTTAAGAATGTACAATGTTTGAAATGTAATTTTGAAGAGTGTGCAATTGTAGAAATGTACATTGCATGTTAGTATTTTGCAATGAAATTGTATTTTTTGTAAAAGATTACAAGTATATCATGAAGAGGATGATTGATGCTGAGGTTGGTGAAGAGGCAGGAGATATGCTGATGTAGTAAGGAACCTGCAAAGATTTTTTTTTTTTTGAGAAATTAGAGGAATATATTTTTATTTGAAAATGTAGAATAACTTGTTCAAGTTGACTTCAATGAGGTTTTGTGTGAATTCTATTGTAAAGAAATTATATTGATTGAAATTGAAGTTACCTGTAATATGTGATTGGAAATGTTCAGTCGTAAATGCAGGTCGATCGATGGCAGACTGAACACCATTTGAGATTTATTCGGAATTGTGGATGCGTATTTCTGGATTGCCATTCTCCTCTTGCTTTTCTCAATTTATCTCGTTTGTGTATGTGGATTATACGTTTGATAGTAGATTTTATTTTAAGTAATAAATCTATAGTTGGTCGTAATCTGTATAGTGGCACATTTGGATTTGGGACTGGCAGGAATCTTTTCTGTATCTCCTGCAATGAATGAATTGTTGCATCTATCTCTGTGCTGTAGTTATGTAGTTGCGATATCTGGGAATCCATCTGTTTTGTTTCAAAACAAAGAAATTGTTAGATGCAAATAGGTAAGCATTATATCAAGAATGTATATTTTGAACCATTTATTAATAATCAGTAAATCAGGTTAATGTTAGTAGGTAGAAATGTTGTGTGCTTAAAATTTTATGGAGTTGATAATATTTGGAAACCTTTACTAGATGTTATATATGGAATGCAGTGGTTTTGTAGCTGTGATATCTTTGAGTCGATGTGCTCTGTGTCAAAAGATAGAAAATGTTAGAAGCAAATAGTTAAGAAATATATAACGAATTTAATAATTTAAACTATGTATTAATAATGAGTAAATTAAGTTGTTGGTAATAGGTAGAAATGATACGCTATGAAAGAAATATGGAGCTGATGATATGCGGAAACCTTTTGGAGATGTTAACATATGGAATGGAGTTGGTTGTTTGTAGCAGACATTGAACGGAGACGTTCTTCTGCTTGTTCTCTGCGAGAAATATTTTTGTTGTCTTTCATTTTCATGAAACGGTCAAAACCGAATGCAGGGAAAATTTAGAGATTCTGTAGTGAAGGGACTCTTGAAATTGATGTGAACGTGAGGCCTTGTCATTCAGTTTTTCCAATGTCTATCGTTGCTTGTGGCAGAGTCATACCTTGAGATTTATGTATAGTCAAAGCCCAAGCCATTTTTAGTGGAATTTGCGTACGACCGTTTCTTTTTATTGCAGGAATCGACAAGTGAGTGGAGTTTGTTTCATCCCAAGCAGGCCCGATGTATTTTGGAAATTCAACTACTACAAATATTGGAAGTTGTGGAGGTGAAGTTGATTCTTTGTAGAAGATGGATATGATTTCCCCGAGGGAACCATTAACAAGCCCTGCTGAAACCCAAAGGTTGGAAGTCAACATTACTTTTTTCCCTTTGCAAAGGTAGACAATTCGCTCTAATTGCTCTTCGTCTGAAGAGAATGTAGAGTATGTGGTGTCATCTTCTGCGATTGATCTTGCAACTGAAGTGTTTAAAGATTTTATCATTTGCTTGTTATGGTCCAATGTTTGAGCGTTTTTTGGAAATAGATGTATAGAATCATGGAAAGACTCTATTTCATCTTCAGACAAGAAAGAGTCTGTTTGTGTCATAAGGATGTTGCAGTCCTCAATTGTTAGATTTGCATTTATAATGTTTTGGAGGACATTTCTGAAAATAACCTGAGCACTGCTTTGACCTTGTTGATGAAATATTTTGTCCAATGTGATGACTGTTGTGAATGTGTTCCACAATGCGGTTCCATGACTTGTCCCTGCATATAGTGGTATGTCTTGGACGGGTGGTAACTGACCGAGATCACCAACTAATATAATCGAACAACCGTCGAACGGTAATTTTATATTTAATGGAAATGCCTCACGAAGCCGTTCATCAACTTGGTGAAGAAGCTTAGGTCCAATGAAACTCATTTTATCGATTAGTATGTACCTAATATGCTTAAGTTCTTCTTGAAATTTTGCAAGAGCATTGCCTTCTAATGGTGTAAGATCTTTTATTGAAAGGTGGAGAGCAGAATGGATTGTCGATGCTTGTATGTTGAATGCTACAACACTTGTAGGGGCTAGGAGCATGATTGGTGAAGGTTCTGAGCCAGCAAGTGCTATGAGCATTTCTCTGATGCAATTTATAAGAAGGGATTTCCCAGTTGCAGCAGTGCCTTGTATTATCATTTGCAGAGCAGGTAAGATATCATTCTTAATGGAGTGAGCACGAATAATATCCATAGATTTTTTTTTCATTGAAGATAATGAGCTAAGGCACATTAGAGTATCTGTATTTTTTTGAATAATGCGATGGACAGAGCGATTATTCTCAATGAAATGTGTGCCTATTTCTTGGAGATGCAATGGAATAGTTGTATCATTCCAGTTATGGCTGTCATCAAAACCACGAAGACCAAGCATTTGAATGTCATTTATGAGCAGTTCGTCTATAGGGTACAAGTGAGAGAGTAATTCCCATTCGTTTAGGTCCATGGTTTCTGGAGGATGGAATTCTTGAGTAGTTGTGTTATCATTTGCAGGAGGATCGATATCAGATAGTGTCCAGTGTTGATGCCATGGTTTGTGAAATGGATGAAATGCTTGCCAATTTCTGATAAATTCTTCAGCAGAATTTCCTATGTCACTTGCGATATGGCGAAATGGTTTGTAAAGCATAAGTTCAACTCTACAAAAGTCAGCATAAGAAGAGTTGGTGGTTGATGGTATTGAGGAATAGTGTGGTATGATACGAAGAATTGCTTGTTCAGGTCTTTGTTTCCATTTGTTTGTCTTACGACGGGGATCATATGACCATGATCTTGTTATTTCTATAAGTGATGTGGATTCTAAGGGAGATGGTCGATGGATGTATGTATCTATGAAGTGTGGTGATGGAGGAGCGGTGGTGTTATTCTATGGAAGGCGCATATAGATTTGTTGGCTTACATTTAAAGGGAAGAAGGAGCGACTGCACAATGTTAGTGGTAATTTCTGTATCATATGACAGGTTTCTTGTCCTCCTATGTCACGATCAACAAGAGTTTCTGCAAGGAATTTTTGAAATGCAGATGTTGCTGGGTCAACATTGGGTGAAGCGAGTACAATTCTACGTAGCATGTCATGGAATGTTTCGGATTTATTTTCTACTTTGGATGCATATTTCACAATATATTTATGAACGACATGAATTGAGAGTACTGGTTGGCAATCAATGTTCGCACGCCAGATAGATAGGATGGTAGGGTTATGGGTATTTAGTCTATCATCATTGCGAGCGGGAGCGTATGTTTTTTGGCCATTGGAGTCAATGAATAAGGAGGAATGTGCATGTAATTCCCAAGGTGATTTATATCGGCATTCGAATGAGGAGCCTTTTTTCCTGAGGCATGTGTTTTCAGTGCATTTTGTGTGTCTTTCAATGCAATTGATAAGTTCGACATAATCATTGAAAGGATTGTTTCTAAGAATATCTGACGTAGACAATAAGCAAGGGTCTTCTACATTTTTTTGAGAAATTGATTGGCTAGAAATTGTAGAAAGCCGCGGGTTCCAAGCTGATATGTATTTGTCGAAGAATTGTTTAGCACGATCAACTGCTTCTATGTTATCCCAATTAAGAGTCTCCATATCAGGTGAATTTTGTATCCAGAGGAAGCCATGGATGTGCGTTGATCCTCTATGTTTCCATTCATACCTGCGAAGGATGTTTTTTTTTTAGAAAATTTTGAAATAGAAGGAGCTTGATGTATAGGGAACTATGGAAGTCATGTGGTAAAGTAGATACCTGTACCAGTAGTCTTTTGTTTGCAAGTGTTTCTCCAATATAACTTCACGAAATATTGTGAATCTGTGGTGCATATATAGCGATGTTAAGTGGGGGTTAGAGATAATGTTATCATTTCTCCATTTGTGTTGTACTGCAACATCAGGAGGTGGAATCCCAGACATGATTGCATGAAGATCAGGCCATTTTGTATCAGCTGCACTTAATGTGAAGAAGAACATTGGGCAACCGAGTTGAGATATCATGTCTGTTAGTTTATTTTTAGCTTTGTGCCAAAAAGATCTTGTGCCACGTAGAGAGCTACCGAAGCGCATCACTTGTTCTGCCAATTTTTCGTCTGGAAATTGTTGTAATCGAATGTTCAATTCTTGGATTGATGTTGGGAATCCATCTCCAATGTTTTTTTTTACAAATAAGGATGCTTTTGCTTGACTGTGATGATGCATCATCAGATTGTATATGTAGTAGCGGAAGCGAGGGTGCTTGCCGAATCTGTTATCGTGGTAATGCAGAAGATGAAGTGCGTATTCATGTAATTGCACTGTCTTTATTCTTGGTTGATTAGGCAGTGCAGCTCCTGCAGGGAATAGCGTTGGGAAAGCCATAGAGAGTAGACCTTATTTGTTGTATTCATTGATTGGAGATAAGCTTATTGGTGGCCATTGGATTGTAGTAGCAGAATGGTGGTTGTATGATTGTAAATAATGACGTATTTCTTGAATTTCTGTATTTCTATTAGGTATAGTTGGAATGAATGATGATGTATGGTGTGGGTATTGCTCTATGGAATCTTCAGTAAGGGAAATTGGTGTTTCAATTGACAGTTGGGAAGTTGGATCTGTGGTATTGGAATGGTGAAGGGATGAGGAGATATCGGTTGGGAGTTCTGGTAAGGATGATAGTGCATTGTTATCAATGCAAGCATTCCTATAGTAAGGATCATTTCTCAATTTGTATTCTAATGTGGCGAGAACTTGATGTCTACTTATAATGCAGTCATAAGCTTGACGGTCATTACTTTGACGGGTAATGATTAAAATATCCAAGTCTTCGACACGTCGTGGCAACATGCATGCTATTTTTGTAATGTCTTGCAGAAAGAAAATTGTGTGGCCAGTGTATTTATACTGGCCACCACGTGAATGTGTTACTTGGAGGATAGGGTTAACCCTAGCAATAAGCATTTCTTCTATTTGTGAAAGAGCAGCCAGGACAGGTGGTTGAGGACCAGGGTCCATGTTGTTTGATAATGAGAAACGGTGAATGTTTTTCAGACATGCATCAGTAGCAAAAATAGATTTGGTTTGACATGTGGATATGGATTCCAGGATAGGATTCAAGACAAATGGAGCATGATGATTTAGGTGCAAGCCTATCAATTCTTGCACGGAATTCACGTTGTGCATCATTAGTATGAATTTTGTTGAAAGCATGTGTAATGGATGGAGGGGTTGAATGAGGTATGGATGAATTTGTTTGAGCATCATTATTATGAGCGTCGTTGAAATCATCTGGAATGGAGGCTGGTGGCGAATGAGCTTTGGATGAATTTGGTAGAGTGGTTTGCTGAGAAGATGGTCGATTTGTAAATTGGGAAAGAGAATTTCTTTTGGAGTGAGAATCGTTTGATGGTAATTGTGAATTTCCATTCTATGTTCTTGATGATAAATTTTGACTTTTCTTTTGCCTTTTGTTTGTTTCAGAATCTTTGAGGGATTTTTTAGCATGATAAGCTGCACGTCGACGTGCATTTATTTGTTCTTTATTTGCTGCATAGTATCTTCACGCGCGTTCATCATTAGAAGTAGTAGACATTCCGACAAGTTAATGCACCTACATGAAAGAGAGATGGAGTGACAATGTTAGTTGGGAAGAAAACAACCATGTTATTTTATGGAAGGGGAAAAAAGAAATTGAAGCTTACAATTTATTTTTTTTAATATATTATTAGAACAATGTGTTTGAAATGAAGTGTTAGTAATTTCTAGCTGTAGAGGAAGATAATAAGATGTGTAATGAGTTGATAACAGTATGTTTGAGATTATATTTAAGTATTTTAAAGATGTATATGAATGTAAATGGATATGTAATGTGTAAAGTTGGTTGATTTGTTAATAGGGAAAAAGTTAAAATATTGTGAATTACCTTCAATGAAATTATATACAATTAGATGTTTTGTTGAAAGATATATGAGTAAAGAGTAAGAGATATGTTTGGAAAGGCATATGAAAGAATATTGTTTATAAAAGTATTTTTAAAATAAGATAATACAAATTATAAATAAGGCAAGAGTACTTGTAATCATATTTATCTATGATATTGAGATTTTATTGATTGCTTGAAGGATGTTGTTGCATTCTGTTGAGAATTGCAAGCTCTCTTCTTTGATGATAACACATTTCAAGCGTGGTATGTCTCTAAATGTTTCTGTCTTCACTGATAGTGTGAAGATGTGGTCTGTCCATAGTGCTTTGGAGACAATTTCCTTTATTACATCAGGATCCTCGGATAACAAATAGAAGTTCTTTGCATTAACTCCACGAATTGTAGATGCTGCATCTTCAAAAGCAACTGACCAGTGTGATCTTGTACATCTATCTTTAGTAAGTATCTTTAATCACAGTCAGTTACTTTGGTGTTGCATTTAGGGCAATACCATGTCTTTGCATTCTTTGGAATAAGTTTCTTCATGCATTTTTTCTTATCAACAATAGAAGGGCATGATAGGTAGTACAAATTGTCCATGTATACTTTTGTTATTGTCCCCTTGACTTGGTAGAATGCAGGTATATCTGAGGGGTCGATATTGTAAATATCCGCAATCGTTATTTTCTTGGGTTGATGGCCAAAATAGCGTGAATATTTTTTTGTCAGTGGTGTAGAAATTGTAGTGGAACCTTCTTTTCTAAACCATGACTTTAGGATATTAGCCTCTTCGATGTCAGGATCTATAAGAATAATCGATCTTGTTGTAGTACCTACATTTTTCCCATTAAATTCAGTAACACGAGCAGACTTGATTGCTATGATGGGATTATTTCATGTAGCACATAAGTTGGAAATTTATTTTGATACTCCATCAAAATTATCTCCCCAAAAGATTGCATCCATGTTATATCCAAACATGTATTGAAGATTTACTGTTTTTTTCGTAACTTCTGAGCCGTATTTTCTTTGTATGGTGCAAGGATTGGAAATGCTAGTAACAATACCAAGAACATCAAAAATGGAGTTGACGTTTGTTGTTCTGATATCATTGATTGATTTTATATTGAAATGCACCATTGGGTTGGATCTTCTTTCATTGGAAACATGATCAACGACAAATGTAGAATTTAACAAAATTTCCCACTCATTGTTTAAGTGGTTGTGTTGTTTATTAGCCATTTTCACATTGCCTTTTGAGACAATGTAGATATTTCCAACTTGGATTTTATCAAAGAAAGAATCGGCAACATTGTTGAAACATGTAATGTGTATTTCCCCACCTTCTGCATTATAGAGGTTGAAGCCAAACACTTTCCCAGGACCATATTGATTTTGAAATTGTCGAAGAGGTGTCTTTCTTTGAACATATCCTTTTATGCACCAGTTTGAATGGTAAGGGTTTATTTCTTTGATTGGAATTTGGACCGGTGTAATGGATGCAGTAGGAATGTCTGAAACGGTGCAGTGCCTTTTTGACGAAGGTTGTTGTTTCGATGACGACAGATCTTCTTCTTGAGAAGTGATCGGGATACTAAGATTTTTTGGAATACCAAATAAAGGTGCAGATGTAGTACAAATTTCAAAGTCTAGTAGCGTTATAGACCTACATGGTAAATGATAGTAATAAGAGCAATTGTTAGAGTGAAAAGTGATATGAAGGAAATATGTAAAGTTTAAATAATAATTTTGTAACAAACTTACATTGATGGACCAATAGTTGACGTAGTCCAATTTTTAACATGTATAATTTAACATTTTTGAAGCAAGCTTCTTTAAACGAGGTCATTGTAAGTTATTGGAAGCGTAAGGCGCTTCATATGTGTGCCATCAGAGATGGCGGTGCGATATCGTACTGTTCAAATTTCTATTGATGTAATACGTTCAAGTTCAACGATTTGTAAAAATGGTTGAATATGATTTTTCCTCGAGAGCATGGAGGAAATAACATTCTGAGTAAGATTTGTTTCCATTTTCTGAAAACGAAGATAAAAGAATAATGAAAATTGTTTATATGTCGTTTTCAGTTAGATGTATAATTACGATTCCTATAGAACTACATGAGAAGTTAAAGAGAGCCGAAGTGGACCATTATTAGGTAGATGTAAGTTAAAAATTAATAATGTCTGTGATTGAAAAAAATATGCCTATATGTAAAACTAATGTTTTTCCTGAAAATCACGGATGAAGCTATAGTTATTGCTTGAAAAGTTAGTTTTTGTAAATTAATCTAAATTTTAATATATAAAAATTATGGATAATTTGTATATAAATATTAGTTAAGTTAAAACTAATGATTATGTTGAATATTAAAAACTAAATCATAAAAATTTTGATGGTGTTAGAAAGAATGTTGTACAAAACATAGGAAAATAATATTTCGTCAATTTATTAATATGAAACTGTAATTATTATTCAAAGTCTCAAAATAAAATTTAAATTAAGTAATTCAAATAACAATGGATTTCGTGATATAATTTGAATTCAACTATTTTTCTCATCTTAAATACATGTAACTTAGTAGTGCAATTTCATTCAAACTTTAGCTTTGTACAGTAAGGTAAAACTCATTTTCTTATTGTTTCTTCTCAAGTTTGAAACAAATTGGAAGGAAACCGAGTTAGTACTAAACCCTTAACTGGGTTGAACCACCCTCCATCCAAATTTTCTAGGGAAGATCATGTATATTGTGTTGTTTCTTTTTAAAAAACAAGCATAACCTTTACAACTTTGAACTTTAGCCTTCATCCTTTAATGTTCCTAAGCCCAAATCTTAACCCATACCTTACACTCCTAATTCTTAAATGTTAATTAATAAGTTTAAAATTAAACTCATAATCATAATACTTAAACCATTAACACTAATCCTTAAACCCCCACACCTTAAGACGTTAACCAAACGCTTACCAGCTACCCTTTCAAACTTATTCACCAACCATCAACCTTGTTTCTTGAAGCTCAACCCCTAACCTACAACCTTTAGTTTTTTACATTAAATCCATAACCTTAAACTAATCCTTAACCAATCATTAATTAAAAATCCTTAAGGATAACCTAAAACTTAATCAAAATCTTAAGCTATAATAAAGATAATTTTAAAGCCATATTTTAAAATGATAGCTTATTTTCTGAATTTGGCATATAAAATGTTGAAACAATGAAAACAAAACTTAGGTTTTTGACATTATAAAAATGTATGAAATTGATGTTTTGTCATCAATTCATGTAATATTGAAATGTCATACCAACTATCATGTCTATATATAAAATTGGAATTTTGACCAAACTATCATATTTTCTCTCAACTATAGTATTCTCACTAATGTAGTAATGGTTATTTGAGAATGGCACTAGGCAGGCAAAGCCCATTGAAATAGGAGACATTACTGTTTAACAATATATAGACAAAATCCATAATCCATAAATATAGAAGACATTATTGGTTTACAAAATCCATAAATATGGAAGACATTATTGGTTTTCAAAATCCATAAATATGGAAGACATTATTGGTTTTCAATAAAGATAAATCATACCACAAAATTCCCAGCATCCTTCCTTTTCTTTTCATCTCATAAAAAGTTGATCGATTGTAAAGTGGCTTTGGATAATTGGGAAGGATAAATCTATGGAAGCATAAGTAAGCCAAGATGTCTTATATCGGGTTTACCGAACTATAAAAGTGGCACTCAAAGGAAAGGTTTCAAACTACAACACTTCCTAATAACTTGCTTTAAAAGAATTGATCCAATTCACTACTCTCTTAATGTTCACTTAGTTGAACCTCAGAAAAATATTGCTTAGCTTGCATTCTAGAAGGATCATTCCCACCTAAGAATTTATAAAGTTATTGCAAAGGCAAGGTCACCTCTGTGATCACTGATAATGCACACTCTATAGCACCCACTATTGTAAAGTTACTTATTTCTTTTCAAAGTTTATGCTTGTTTGTATAAACTCAAACATATAGTACAATATGAAGAAATTGTTGTTCGGTAGTTTATATGTAACCAACCATCTCTGCTGATGGGACTTTTCCTATGGCTTATTTCAGGCTGGTAATGAATATTTATTGTGATGATAAATACTAAAATGAAGAGGTGCAAATAAAATCTTGTCACATCTCAATGATATCACATAATTTTGAAGATGATTTCATTTTAAAGCGGGAATGTTATCACATACGTTTGCAATGTGGTGTTTTCCAATCCCATCAACAATGACCTTTAAAGCGGGAATACCCATCGTTACAGGGGAATGAAACTAAGTAGATTGAGGGATATGATCCGGCTCATCTCATTCCTAACGTTTCTAAAACTGTACAATCTATATTGCAAATTGAATGTTGAAACCAGGAATAGAGCATATAAGAATCTCTCTACCAAATATTACCCTGTCCTTCATTGGAAGCGGTGGACTATTATCTACTACCAATGGAGGTTACTCTGAATCGTGTGATTAATAGAATAACCAGCTTGAATAATGACTATCCCCTGGCCCCAATTGAAAGGTTTTCATTTTATTTGACAATAAGAATTTTTCATTCTATCTATGGTGGCATACTACCCAGAAGCTGCCCTTTTCTGAGGAGTCAGATCACTCATTCCATTGACAAGGTGTCAGGTGTTCTGTGTTGTGTATATAATATATATACCTGCAAGAGTTTGGATAAGAGCACATAGTGTACCTAGCAAGCAGGTTTTGAACAAATTCTCCTTGTATAAAGCCTACAACATACTCAGACAATTCAACAGAAAGGTGGACACATGGGAAAATAGAGGTTGTTTTGTTGGTATAGGGCAATCAATTGTCAATTAAATTGAAGTCTGCAATGCTTTGTCTTAAGGGTGTGAATATCTGAACCATGATTAAAATTTGAAATCAATAAGACATGACAATGTCTAGCAGTGGACAACCATGATTCAAATTTCAAATCAATAAGATATGACAACGTCTAGTAGGGAGGTTGAATCGAAAGAGGGGGCAAAGTCTTGAAGACGCAGAGAAATGAACTCCATTTGTGGAGGTGTCGTGGTGCAGAGTTTAACCCATAGGCGGACCCTTGAACAAATAAAGGGGACTGTGAGCTTGGAGGTTGAATCAAAAGAGGGGGCGAAGTCTTCAAGATGCAGAGAAATGAACTCCATTTGCAGAGGAACAAAAGGTACTAAGAAAAAATAACATGAAAAAAATGGACATATCTGAACCATGATTCAAATTTCAAATCAAATAAGGAGAACATAAATATACGTGAAAATAAACTTCAGCCTGCTAAAATTTGCAGCCCTAAAATGCAACACACCAAACAGAGACTTAACAGTTATTTGAGAATGGCACTAGGCAGGCAAAGCCCATTGAAATAGGAGACATTACTGTTTAGCAATATAGAGACAAAATCCATAATCCATAAATATAGAAGACATTATTGGTTTTCAAAATCCATAAATATGGAAGACATTATTGGTTTTAAATAAAGATAAATGATACCACAAAATTCCTTGCATCCTTCCTTTTCTTTTCATGTCATAAAAAGTTGATCGATTGTAAAGTGGCTTTGGATAATTGGGAAGGATAAATCTATGGAGGCATAAGTAAGCCAAGCTGTCTTATATCAGGTTTACCGAACTATAAAAGTGGCACTCAAAGGAAAGGTTTCAAACTACATCACTTCCTAATAAATTTAAAAGAATTGATCTGGTTCACTACTCTCTTAATGTTCACTTAGTTGAACCTCACAAAAATATTGTTTAGCTTGCATTCTAGAAGGATCATTCCCACCTAAGAATTTATAAAGTTATTGCAAAGGCAAGGTTACTTCTGTGATCACTGATAATGCACACTCTATTGCACCCACTGCTGTAAAGTTACTTATTTCTTTTCAAAGTTTATGATTGTTTGTAGAAACTCGAACACATAGTACAATATGAAGAAATTGTTGTTCGATAGTTTATATGTAACCATCTCTGCTGATGAGACTTTTCCTATGGCTTATTTCAGGCTGGTTATGAATATTTATTGTGATGATAAATACTGAAATGGAGAGGTGCAAAGAAAATCTTGTCACATCTCAATGTTATCACATACATTTGAAGATGATTTCATTTTAAAGCGGGAATGTTATCACATACATTTGCAATGTGGTGTTTGGAAATATGCTCAACAAAGACCTTTAAAGCGGGAATACCCATCGTTACAGGGGAATGAAACTAAGTATAATGAGGGATATGATCCGGCTCATCTCGTTCCTAACGTTTCTAAAACTGTACAATCTATATTGCAAACTGAATGTTGAAACCAGGAACAAAGCATATAGGCATCTCTTTACCAAAGATTACCCTGTCCTTCATTGGAAGCGGTGGACTATTATCTACTACCAATTGAGGTTACTCTGAATCGTGTGATTAATAGAACAATGATTATGCCTGAAGATATTGAATAATTGTGGACCAATTTCTAGAGGAGCAGATAAACATTGATAATGAAAGAAGGCTGCAAACTGCTTAATAAAGATAATCTCCTTGTAACCTTCATGTCAAGTTTCCTAAATTTTCACTCTTCTAAGCTGGAATGTTTTTTAGGACAATTATTTGAAAGTGCTAATGACCCGCTCATATAAAATTAACGGACTTGAGAAAGACTCTATCTTATCCAGAAAACGGGACAAGTACGAGACTGTAGGATAAGTATTCAGGGTATGATCAATAAGAAGTTACACAAGGACATGGAATTGAAAGAAATTCTTACAAAAATTTGGGAGGTTTTGAACAAATTCTCCTTCTATAAAGCCTACAACATACTCAGACAATTCAACAGAAAGGTGGAGACATAGGAAAATAGAGGTTGTTTTGTTGGTATAGGGAAATCAATTCTCAATGAAATTGAAGTCTGCAAGTAAATATGGCCATGATTTTAACATGTGCAAACACAAGTTTATACAGAACAACAGGTGCTGAATGTAGTCGACTGTAAAAAAGGATCAAACAGATGATTTGCAGCCCCAAAATGCAACACACCAAACAAAGACTTATTTGTTATTTGAGAACGGCACTAGGCAGGCAAAGCCCATTGAAATAGGAGACATTACTGTTTAACAATATAGAGACAAAATCCATAATCCATAATTATAGAAGACATTATTGGTTTTCAAAATCCATAAATATGGAAGACATTATTGGTTTTCAATAAAGATAAATGATACCACAAAATTCCCTGCATCCTTCCTTTTCTTTTCATGTCATAAAAAGTTGATCGATTGTAAAGTGGCTTTGGAGAATTGGGAAGGATAAATCTATGGAAGCATAAGTAAGCCAAGCTGTCTTATATCAGGTTTACCGAAATATAAAAGTGGCACTCAAAGGAAAGGTTTCAAACTACAACACTTCCTAATAACTTGCTTTAAAAGAATTGATCCGATTGACTACTCTCTTAATGTTCACTTAGTTGAACCTCAGAAAAATATTGTTTAGCTTGCATTCTAGAAGGATCATTCCCACCTAAGAATATATAAAGTTATTGCAATGGCAAGGTTACCTCTTTGATCACTGATAATGCACACTCTATAGCACCCACTGCTGTAAAGTTGATTTCTTTTCAAAGTTTATGATTGTTTGTAGAAACTCGAACACATAGTACAATATGAAGAAATTGTAGTTCAGTAGTTTATATGTAACCATCTCTGCTGATGGGACTTTTCCTATGGCTTATTTCAGGCTGGTTATGAATATTTATTGTGATGATAAATTATCACATACGTTTGAAGATGATTTCATTTTAAAGTGGGAATCTTATCACATACGTTTTCAATGTGGTGTTTAGAAATCCGCTCAACAACGACCTTTAAAGTAGGAATACCCATCGTTACAGGGGAATGAAACTAAGTAGAATCAGGGATATGATCCAGCTCATCTCGTTCCTAACGTTTCTAAAACTATACAATCTATATTGCAAACTAAATGTTGAAACTAGGAACATAGCATATAGGTTTAACAATATAGAGACAAAATCCATAATCCATAAATATAGAAGACATTATTGGTTTTAAAAATCCATAAATATGGAAGACCTTATTGGTTTTCAATAAAGATAAATGATACCACAAAATTTCCAGCATCCTTCCTTTTCTTTTCATCTCATAAAAGGTTGATCGATTGTAAAGTGGCTTTGGAGAATTGGGAAGGATAAATCTATGGAAGCATAAGTAAGCCAAGATGTCTTATATCAAGTTTACCGAACTATAAAAGTGGCACTCAAAAGAAAGGTCTCAAACTACAACACTTCCTAATAACTTGCTTTAAAATAATTGATCCGATTCACTACTCTCTTAATGTTCACTTAGTTGAACCTCAGAAAAATATTGTTTAGCTTGCATTATAGAAGGATCATTCCCACCTAAGAATTTATAAAGTTATTGCAAAGGCAAGGTTACCTCTGTAATCAATGATAATGCACACTCTATAGCACCCACTACTGTAAAGTTACTTATTTCTTTTCAAAGTTTATGATTGTTTGTAGAAACTCGAACACATAGTACAATATGAAGAAATTGTTGTTCGGTAGTTTATATGTAACCAACCATCTATGCTGATGGGAATTTTCCTATGGCTTATTTCAGGCTGGTTATGAATATTTATTGTGATGATAAATACTAAAATGGAGAGGTGCAAAGAAAATCTTGTCACATCTCAATGTTATCACATACGTTTGAAGATGATGTCAATTTAAAGCGGGAATGTTATCACATACGTTTGCAATGTTGTGTTTGCCAATCCCATCAACAACGACCTTTAAAGCGGGAATACCCATCGTTACAGGGGAATGAAACTAAGTAGAATGAGGGATATGATCCGGCTCATCTCGTTCCTAACGTTTCTAAAACTGTACAATCTATATTGCAAACTGAATGTTGAAACCAGGAATAGAGCATATAGGTATCTCTCTACCAGAGATTACCCTGTCCTTCATTGGAAGCAGTGGACTATTATCTACTACCAATGGAGGTTACTCTGATTCGTGTGATTAATAGAACAACCAAATTTAATAATGGCTATCCCCTGGCCCCAATTGAAAGGTTTTCGTTTTAGTTCACAATAAGAATGTTGCATTCTATCTATGGTGGCATACTACCAAGAAGCTGCCCTTTTTTGAGGAGTCAGATCACTTATTCCATCCACAAGGTGTCAGGTGTTTTGTGTTGTGTATATAATATATATACTGGCAAGAGGTTGGCTAAGAGCACACAGTGTACCCAACAAGCAGGTTTTGAACAACTTCTCCTTGTATAAAGCCTACAACATACTTAGGCAATTCAACAGAAAGGTGGACACATGGGAAAATAGAGGTTGTTTTGTTGGTACAAGGCAATCAATTATAATTTAAATTGAAGTATGCAATGCTTTGTCTTAAGAGCATGAATATCTAAACCATGATTAAAATTTGAAATCAATAATATAGGACAATGTCTAGTAGTGGACAACCATGATTCAAATTTCAAATCAATAAGATAGGACAATGTCTAGCAGGAAGGTTGAATCGAAAGAGGGGGAAAAGCCTTGAAGACGTAGAGAAACGAACTCCATTTGCAGAGGTGCCGTGGTGCAGATTTTAACACACAGGCGGAACCTTGAACAAATAAAGGAGACTGTGAGCTCAGAGGTTGAATCGAAAGAGGGGGCGAAGTCTTCAAGATGCAGAGAAACGAACTCCATTTTGTAGAGGAACAAAAGGTACTAAGAAAACAGAACAGGAACAAAATGGACATATCTGAACCATGATTCAAATTTCAAGTCAAATAAGGATAACATAAATATATGTGAAAATGAACTTTAGCCTGCTAAAATTTGCAGCCCAAAAATGCAACACACCAAATAGAGAGTTAATGGTTATTTGAGAATGGCACTAAGCAGGCAAAGCCCATTGAAATAGGAGACATTACTGTTTAAAAATATAGAGAAAAAATTCATAATCCATAAATATAGAAGACATTATTGGTTTTCAAAATCCATAAATATGGAAGAAATTATTGGTTTTCAATAAAGATAAATGATACCACAAAATTCCCTACATCCTTCCTTTTCTTTTCATGTCATAAAAAGCTGATCGATTGTAAAGTGGCCTTGGATAATTGGGAAGGATAAATCTATGGAAGCATAAGTAAGCCAAGCTATCTTATATCAGGTTTACTGAACTATAAAAGTGGCACTCAAAGGAAAGGTTTCAAACTACAACACTTCCTAATAACTTGCTTTAAAAGAATTGATCCGATTCACTACTCTCTTAATCTTCACTTAGTTGAACCTCAGAAAAATATTGTTTAGCTTGCATTCTAGAAGGATCATTCCCACCTAATAATTTATAAAGTTATTGCAAAGGCAAGGTTACCTCTGTGGTCACTGATAATGCACACTCTATTGCACCCACTGCTGTAAAGTTACTTATTTCTTTTCAAAGTTTATGA
The DNA here is from genome assembly GCA_034641835.2 of Pinus albicaulis. Taxonomy (NCBI): domain Eukaryota; kingdom Viridiplantae; phylum Streptophyta; class Pinopsida; order Pinales; family Pinaceae; genus Pinus; species Pinus albicaulis. The sequence continues at coordinate 407,528,184 of CM076580.1, read as the reverse complement.
CTGTTTGTAGAAACTCGAAAACATAGTACAATATGAAGAAATTGTTGTTCGGTAGTTTATATGTAACCATCTCTACTGATGGGACTTTTCCTATGGCTTATTTCAGGCTTGTTATGAATATTTATTGTGATGATAAATACTAAAATGGAGAGGTGCAAAGAAAATCTTGTCACATCTCAATGTTATCACATACGTTTGAAGATGATTTCATTTTAAAGCGGGAATGTTATCACATATGTTTGCAATGTGGTGTTTGGCAATCCGCTCAACAAAGACCTTTAAAGTGGGAATACCCATCATTACAAGGGAATGAAACTAAGTAGAATGAGGGATATGATCCGGCTTATCTTGTTCCTAACATTTCTAAAACTGGACAATCTATATTGCAAACTGAATGTTGAAACCAGGAACAGAGCATATAGGCATCTCTTTACCAAAGATTACCCCGTCCTTCATTGGAAGCGGTGGACTATTTTCTACTACCAATGGAGGTTACTCTGAATCGTGTGATTAATAGAACAATGATTATGCCTGAAGATATTGAATAATTGTGGACCAATTTCTAGAGGAGCAGATAAACATTGATAATGAAAGAAGATTGCAAACTTCTTAATAAAGATAATCTCGCTATAACCTTCATGTCAAGTTTCCTAAATTTTCACTCTTCTAAGCTGGAATGTTTTTTAGGACGATTATTTGAAAGTGCTAATGACCCGCTCATATAAAATTAATGGACTTGAGAAAGACTCTATCTTATCCAGCAAATGGGACAAGTACGAGACTGTAGGATAAGTATTCAAGGTATGACCAATAAGAAGTTACACAAGGACATGGAATTGAAAGAAATTCTTACAAAAATTTGGGAGGTTTTGAACAACTTCTCCTTCTATAAAGCCTGCAACATACTCAGAAAATTCAACAGAAAGGTGGAGACATAGGAAAATAGAGGTTGTTTTGTTGGCACAGGGCAATCAATTCTCAATGAAATTGAAGTCTGCAAGTAAATATGGCCATGATTTTAAGATGTGCAAACACAAGTTTATACAGAACAACATGTGCTGAATGTAGTCGACTGTAAAAAAGGATCAAACAGATGATTTGCAGCCCCAAAATGCAACACACCAAACAGATACTTAATTGTTCTTTGAGAATGGAACTAGGCAGGCAAAGCCCATTGAAATAGGAGACATTACTATTTAACAATATAGAGACAAAATCCATAATCCATAAATATGGAAGACATTATTGGTTTTAAAAATCCATAAATATGGAAGACATTATTGGTTTTCAATAAAGATAAATGATACCACAAAATTCCCTGCATCCTTCCTTTTCTTTTCATGTCATAAAAATTTGATCGATTGTAAAGTGGCTTTGGAGAATTGGGAAGGATAAATATATGGAAGAATAAGTAAGCCAAGTTGTCTTATATCAGGTTTACCGAACTATACAAGTGGCACTCAAAGGAAAGGTTTAAAACTACAACACTTCCTAATAAATTTCTTTAAAAGAATTGATCCGATTCACTACTCTCTTAATGTTCACTTAGTTGAACCTCAGAAAAATATTGTTTAGCTTGCATTCTAGAAGGATCATTCCCACCTAAGAATATATAAAGTTATTGCAAAGGCAAGGTTACCTCTATGTTCACTGATAATGCACACTCTATAGCACCCACTGCTGTAAAGTTTATTTCTTTTCAAAGTTTATGAAATTTTTGTAGAAACACGAACACATAGTACAATATGAAGAAATTGTTGTTCAGTATTTTATATGTAACCATCTCTGTTGATGGGACTTTTCCTATGGCTTATTTCAGGCTGGTTATGAATATTTATTGTGATGATAAATTATCACATATGTTTGAAGATGATTTCATTTTAAAGCGGGAATGTTATCACATACATTTGCAATGTGGTGTTTGGCAATCCGCTCAACAACGACCTTTAAAGCGGGAATACCCATCGTTACAGGGGAATGAAACTAAGTAGAATGAGGGATATGATCCGGCTCATCTTGTTCCTAACATTTCTAAAACTGTACAGTCTATATTGCAAACTGCATGTTGAAACCAAGAACAAAGCATATAGGCATCTCTCTACCAAATATTACCCTGTCCTTCATTGGAAGCGGTGGACTATTATCTACTACCAATGGAGGTTACTCTGAATCGTGTGATTAATAGAACACTGATTATGCCTGAAGATAACCAAGTAAATATGGCCATGATTTTAATCCTACGAGACTGTCGGATAAGTATTCAGGGTATGATCAATAAAAAGTTACACAAGGACATGGAATTGAAAGAAATTCTTACAAAAATTTGGGAGGTTTTGAACAACTTCTCCTTCTATAAAGCCTACAACATACTCAGACAATTCAACAGAAAGGTGGAGACATAGGAAAATAGAGGTTGTTTTGTTGGTACAGGGCAATCAGTTCTCAATGAAATTGAAGTCTGTAAGTAAATATGGCCATGATTTTAACATGTGCAAACACAAGTTTATACACAACAACAGGTGCTGAATGAACTCGACTGTAAAAAAGGATCAAACAGATGATTTGCCTTTGTATATCTATAGGACTTGGAAAGGTCTATAAATATTTATTGGTATAATAGGCCATATCTTGTTTATTTCTGTGGCTAATGCATTGACATGGATCCAGTATGATATAAAGAAATACGGATAGCTCCATTTCAATGGGTAAAGATATTTGCTAATTTCTTATTTCATTTATTCTTGGTAACTTGGCTCTTAACTATGAAATGAGATATAATGGATGTTTAAGAGATTGAGTAATTATATAGGTGTTGACAGAGAAAGATGTGTAATAGGAAAACCTTCATGTCAAGTTTCCTAAATTTTCACTCTTCTAAGCTGGAATGTTTTTTAGGACAATTATTTGAAAGTGCAAATTTTAAGAATGTACAATGTTTGAAATGTAATTTTGAAGAGTGTGCAATTGTAGAAATGTACATTGCATGTTAGTATTTTGCAATGAAATTGTATTTTTTGTAAAATATTACAAGTATATCATGAAGAGGATGATTGATGCTGAGGTTGGTGAAGAGGCAGGAGATATGCTGATGTAGTAAGGAACCTGCAAAGATTTTTTTTTTTTTGAGAAATTAGAGGAATATATTTTTATTTGAAAATGTAGAATAACTTGTTCAAGTTGACTTCAATGAGGTTTTGTGTGAATTCTATTGTAAAGAAATTATATTGATTGAAATTGAAGTTACCTGTAATATGTGATTGGAAACGTTCAGTCGTAGATGCAGGTCGATCGATGGTAGACTGAACACCATTGGAGATTTATTCGGAATTGTGGATGCGTATTTCTGGATTTCCATTCTCCTCTTGCTTTTCTCAATTTATCTCGTTCGTGTATGTGGATTATACGTTTGATAGTAGATTTGATTTTAAGTAATAAATCTATAGTTGGTCGTAGTCTGTATAGTGGCACATTTGGATTTGGGACTGGCAGGAATCTTTTCTGTATCTCCTGCAATGAATGAATTGTTGCATCTATCTCTGTGCTGTAGTTATGTAGTTGCGATATCTGGGAATCCATCTGTTTTGTTTCAAAACAAAGAAATTGTTAGATGCAAATAGGTAAGCATTATATCAAGAATGTATATTTTGAACCATTTATTAATAATCAGTAAATCAGGTTAATGTTAGTAGGTAGAAATGTTGTGTGCTTAAAATTTTATGGAGTTGATAATATTTGGAAACCTTTACGAGATGTTATATATGGAATGCAGTGGTTTTGTAGCTGTGATATCTTTGAGTCGATGTGTTCTGTGTCAAAAGATAGAAAATGTTAGAAGCAAATAGTTAAGAAATATATAATGAATTTAATAATTTAAACTATGTATTAATAATGAGTAAATTAAGTTGTTGGTAATAGGTAGAAATGATACGCTATGAAAGAAATATGGAGCTGATGATATGTGCAAACCTTTTGGAGATGTTAACATATGGAATGGAGTTGGTTGTTTGTAGCAGAGATTAAACGAAGACGTTCTTCTGCTTGTTTTCTGCGAGCAGTATTTTTGTTGTCTTTCATTTTCATGAAACGGTCAAAACTGGATGCAGGGAAAATTCAGAGATTCTATAGTGAAGGGACTCTTGAAATTGATGTGAACGTGAGGCCTTGTCATTCAGTTTTTCCAATGTCTCTCGTTGCTTTTGGCAGAGTCATACCTTGAGATTTATGTATAGTCAAAGCCCAAGCCATTTTTAGTGTATGACCATTTCTTTTTATTGCAGGAATCGACAAGTGAGCAGAGTTTGTTTCATCCCAAGCAGGCCCGATGTATTTTGGAAATTCAACTACTACAAATATTGGAAGTTGTGGAGGTGAAGTTGATTCTTTGTAGAAGATGGATATGATTTCCTCGAGGGAACCATTAACAAGCCCTGCTGAAACCCAAAGGTTGGAAGTCAACATTACTTTTTTCCCTTTTGCAAAGGTAGACAATTCGCTTCTAATTGCTCTTCGTCCGAAGAGAATGTAGAGTATGTGGTGTCATCTTCTCAAGGACACTGATTCTTGCAACCGGAGTGTTTAAAGATTTTATCATTTGCTTGTTATGGTCCAATGTTTGAGCGTTTGTTGGAAATAGATGTATAGAATCATGGAAAGACTCTATTTCATCTTCGGACAAGAAAGATTCTCGTCATTATAAGGATGTTGTAAACCAAACTGTAATTGTATTTATAATGTTTTTTTGAGGAAATTTCTCGAAAATAACTTGAGCAATTGCCACCTTTATTGATGAAATATTTTGTCCAATGAGATGACTCATAGGAATGTGTTCCACAAGGTTCCATGACTTGTCCTCGCATATAGTGGTATGTTTTGACGGGTGGTAACTGGCCGAGATCACCAACTAATATAATCGAACAACCGTCGAACGGTAAGTTTATATTTAATGGAAATGCCTCACGAAGCCGTTCATCAACTTGGTGAAGAAGCTTAGGTCCAATGAAACTCATTTTATCGATTAGTATGTACCTAATATGCTTAAGTTCTTCTTGAAATTTTGCAAGAGCATTGCCTTCTAATGGTGTAAGATATTTTATTGAAAGGTGGAGAGCAGAATGGATTGTCGATGCTTGTATGTTGAATGCTACAACACTTGTAGGGGCTAGGAGCATGATTGGTGAAGGTTCTGAGCCAGCAAGTGCTATGAGAATTTCTCTGATGCAATTTATAAGAAGGGATTTCCCAGTTGCAGCAGTGCCTTGTATTATCATTCGCAGAGCAGGTAAGATATCCTTCTTAATGGAGTGAGCAAGAATAATATCCAGAGATTTTTTTTGCATTGAAGATAATGAGCTAAGGCACATTAGAGTATCTGTATTTTTTTGAATAATGCGATGGACAAAGCGATTATTCTCAATGAAATGTGTGCCTATTTCTTGGAGATGCAATGGAATAGTTGTATCATTCCAGTTATGGTTGTCATCAAAACCACGAAGACCAAGCATTTGAATGTCATTTATGAGCAGTTCGTCTGTAGGGTACAAGTGAGAGAGTAATTCCCATTCGTTTAGGTCCATGGTTTCTAGAGGATGGAATTCTTGAGTAGTTGTGTTATCATTTGCAAGAGGATCGATATCGGATAGTGTCCAGTGTTGATGCCATGGTTTGTGAAATGGACGAAATGCTTGCCAATTTCTGATAAATTATTCAGCAGAATTTCCTATGTCACTTGCGATATGGCGAAATGGTTTGTAAAGCATAAGTTCAACTCTACAAAAGTCAGCATAAGAAGAGTTGGTGGTTGACGGTATTGAGGAATAGTGTGGTATGATACGAAGAATTGCTTGTTCGGGTCTTTGTTTCCATTTGTTTGTCTTACGACGGGGATCATATGACCATGATCTTGCTATTTCTATAAGTGATGTGGATTCTAAGGGAGATGGTCGATGGATGTATGTATCTATGAAGTGTGGTGATGGAGGAGCGGTGGTGTTATTCTATGGAAGGCACATATAGATTTGTTGGCTTACATTTAAAGGGAAGAAGGAACAACTGCACAATGTTAGTGGTAATAATATATGACGTAGAAAATAAGCAAGGGTCTTCTACATTTGTTTGAGAACTTGATTGGCTAGAAATTGTAGAAAGCCGAGGGTTCCAAGCTGATATGTTTTTGTCGAAGAATTGTTTAGCACGATCAACTACTTCTATGTTATCCCAATTAAGAGTCTCCATATTAGGTGCATTTTGTATCCATAGGAAGCCATGGATGTGCACTGATCCTCTATGTTTCCATTCATACCTGCGAAGGATGTTTTTTTTATAGAAAATTTTGAAATAGAAGGAGCTTGATGTATAGAGAATTATGAAAGTAATGTGGTAGAGTAGATACCTGTACCAGTAGTATTTTGTTTGCAAGTGTTTCTCCAATATAAATTCATGAAATATTGTGAATCTGTGGTGCATATATAGAGATGTTAAGTGGGGGTTAGAGATAATGTTATCATTTCTCCAATTGTGTTGTATTGCAACATCAGGAGGTGGAATTCCTGGCATGATTGCATGAAGATCATGCCATTTTGTATCAGCTGCACTTAATGTAAAGAAGAACGTTGGGAAACCGAGTTGAGATATCATGTCTGTCAGTTCATTTTTAGCTTTGTGCCAAAAAGATCTTGTGCCACGTAGAGAGCTATCGAAGCGCATCACTTGTTCTGCCAATTTGTCGTCTGGAAATTGTTGTAATCGGATGTTCAATTCTTGGATTGATGTTGGGAATCCATCTCCAATGTTTTTTTTTACAAAGAAGGATGTTGTTGCTTGACTGTGATGATGCATCATCAGATTGTATATGTAGTAGCGGAAGCAAGGGTGCTTGCCGAATCTGTTATCGTGGTAATGCAGAAGATGAAGTGCGTATTCATGTAACTGCACTATCTTTATTCTTGGTTGATTAGGTAGTGTAGATCCTGTGGGGAATAGCATTGGGAAAGCCATAGAAAGTAGACCTTTTGTGTTGTATTCATTGATTGGAGATAATCTTATTGATGGCCATTGGATTGTAGTAGCAGAATGGTGGTTGTATGAATGTAAATAATGCTGTATTTCTTGGATTTCTGTATTTCTATTAGGTATAGTGGGAATGAATGATGATGTATGGTGTGGGTATTGGTCTACAGAATCTCCAGTCGGGAAAATTTGTGTTTCGATTGATAGTTGAGAAGTTGGATTTGTGGTATTGGAATGGTGAAGGGATGAGGAGATATCAGTTGGGAGTTCTGGTAAGGATGATAGTGCATTGTTATCAATGCAAGCATTCCTATAGTAAGGATCATTTCTCAATTTGTATTCTAATGCGGCGAGAACTCGATGTCTACTTATAATGAAGTCATAAGCTTGACGGTCATTACTTTGACGGGTAATGATTAAAATATCCAAGTCTTCAACACGTCGTGGCAACATGCATGCTATTTTTGTAATGTCTTGCAGAAAGAAAATTGTGTGGCCAGTGTAATTATACTGGCCACCACGTGCATGTGTTACTTGGAGGATAGGGTTAACCCCAGCAATAAGCATTTCTTCTATTTGTGAAAGAGCAGCCAGGACAGGTGGTTGAGGACCAGGGTCCATGTTGTTTGATAATGAGAAACAGATAATGTTTTTTCAGACATGCATCAGTAGCAAAAATAGATTTGGTTTGACATGTGGATATGGATTCCAGGATAGGATTCAAGAAAAATGGAGCATGATGATTTAGGTGCAAGCCTATCAATTCTTGCACGGAATTCACGTTGTCATCATTAGTATGAATGTTGTTGAAAGCATGTGTAATGGATGGAGGGGTTGAATGAGGTATGGATGAATTTGTTTGAGCATCATTATTATGAGCGTCGTTGAAATCATGTGGAATGGAGGCTGGTGGCGAATGAGCTTTGGATGAATTTGGTAGAGTGGTTTGCTAAGAAGATGGTCGATTTGTAAATTGGGAAAGAGAATTTCTTTTGGAGTGAGAATCGTTTGATGGTAATTGTGAATTTCCATTGTATGTTCTTGACGATAAATTTTGACTTTTCTTTTGCCTTTTGTTTGTTTCAGAATCTTTGAGGGCTTTTTTAGCATGATAAGTTGCACGTCGACGTGCATTTATTTGTTCTTTATTTGCTGCATAGTATCTTCGCGCGCGTTCATCATTAGAAGTAGTAGACATTCCGACAAGTTAATGCACCTACAGGAAAGAGAGATGGAGTGACAATGTTAGTTGGGAAGACAACAACCATGTTATTTTATGGAAGGGGAAAAAAGAAATTGAAGTTTACAATTTATTTTTGTTAATATATTATTAGAACAATGTGTTTGAAATGAAGTGTTAGTAATTTCTAGCTGTAGAGGAAGATAATAAGATGTGTAATGAGTTGATAACAGTATGTTTGAGATTATATTTAAGTATTTTAAAGATGTATATGAATGTAAATGGATATGTAATGTGTAAAGTTGGTTGATTTGTTAATAGGGAAAAAGTTAAAATATTGTGAATTACCTTCAATGAAATTATATACAATTAGATGTTTTGTTGAAAGATATATGAGTAAAGAGTAAGAGATATGTTTGGAAAGGGATATGAAAGAATATTGTTTATAAACGTATTTTTAAAATAAGATAATACAAATTATAAATAAGGAAAGAGTACTTGTAATCATATTTATCTATGATATTGAGATTTTATTGATTTCTTGAAGGATGTTGTTGCATTCTGTTGAGAATTGCAAGCTCTCTTCTTTGATGATAACACATTTCAAGCGTGGTATGTCTCTAAATGTTTCTGTCTTCACTGATAGTGTGAAGATGTGGTCTGTCCATAGTGCTTTGGAGACAATTTCCTTTATTACATCAGGATCCTCGGATAACAAATAGAAGTTCTTTGCATTAACTCCACGAATTGTAGATGCTGCGTCTTCAAAAGAAACTGACCAGTGTGATCTTGTACATCTATCTTTAGTAAGTATCTTTAATCACAGTCAGTTACTTCGGTGTTGCATTTAGGGAAATACCATGTCTTTGCATTCTTTGGAATAAGTTTCTTCATGCATATTTTCTTATCAACAATAGAAGGGCATGATAGGTAGTACAAATTGTCCATGTATACTTTTGTTATTGTCCCCTTGACTTGGTAGAATGCAGGTATATCTGAGGGGTCGATATTGTAAATATCTGCAATCGTTATTTTCTTGGGCTGATGGCCAAAATAGGGTGAATATTTTTTTGTCAGTGGTGTAGAAATTGTAGTGGAACCTTCTTTTCTAAACCATGACTTTAGGATATTAGCCTCTTCGATGTCAGGATCTATAAGAATAATCGATCTTGTTGTAGTACCGACATTTTTCCCATTCAATTCAGTAACACGAGCGGACTTGATTGCTATGATGGGATTATTTCATGTAGCACATAAGTTGGAAATTTATTTTGATACTCCATCAAAATTATCTCCCCAAAAGATTGCATCCATGTTATATCCAGACATGTATTGAAGATTTATTGTTTGTTTCGTAACTTCTGAGCCGTATTTTCTATGTATGGTGCATGGATTGGAAATGCTAGTAACAATACCAAGAACATCAAAAATGGAGTTGACGTTTTTTGTTCTGATATCATTGATTGATTTTATATTGAAATGCACCGTTGGGTTGGATCTTCTTTCATTGGAAACATGATCAACGACAAATGTAGAATTTAACAAAATTTCCCACTCATTGTTTAAGTGGTTGTATTGTTTATTAGCCATTTTCACATTGCCTTTTGAGACAATGTAGATATTTCCAACTTGGATTTTATCAAAGAAAGAATCGGCAACATTGTTGAAACATGTAATGTGTATTTCCCCACCTTCTGCATCATAGAGGTTGAAGCCAAACACTTTACCAGGACCATATTGATTTTGAAATTGTCGAAGAGGTGTCTTTCTTTGAACATATCCTTTTATGCACCAGTTTGAATGGTAAGGGTTTATTTCTTTGATTGGAATTTGGACCGGTGTAATGGATGCAGTAGGAATGTCTGAAACGGTGCAGTGCCTTTTTGACGAAGGTTGTTGTTTCGATGACGACAGATCTTCTTCTTGAGAAGTGATCGGGATACTAAGATTTTTTGGAATACCAAATAAAGGTGCAGATGTAGTACAAATTTCAAAGTCTAGTAGCGTTATAGACTTACATGGTAAATGATAGTAATAAGAGCAATTGTTAGAGTGAAAAATGATATGAAGGAAATATGTAAAGTTTAAATAATAATTTTGTAACAAACTTACATTGATGGACCAATAGTTGACGTAGTCCAATTTTTAACATGTATAATTTAACCTTTTTGAAGCAAGCTTCTTTCAACGAGGTCATTGTAAGTTATTGGAAGCGTAAGGCGCTTCATATGTGTGCCATCAGAGATGGTGGTGCGATATCGTACTGTTGAACTTTTTATTGATGTAATACGTTCAAGTTCAACGATTTGTAAAAATGGTTGAATATGATTTTTCCTCGAGAGCATGGAGGAAATAACATTCTGAGTAAGATTTGTTGCCATTTTCTGAAAACGAAGATAAAAGAATAATTAAAATTGTTTATATGTCGTTTTCAGTTAGATGTATAATTACGATTCCTATATAACTACATGAGAAGTTAAAGAGAGCCGAAGTGGACCATTATTAGGTAGATGTAAGTTAAAAATTAATAATGTCTGTGATTGAAAAAAATATGCCTATATGTAAAACTAATGTTTTTCCTGAAAATCACGGATGAAGCTATAGTTATTGCTTGAAAAGTTAGTTTTTGTAAATTAATCTAAATTTTAATATATAAAAATTATGGATAATTTGTATATAAATATTAGTTAAGTTAAAACTAATGATTATGTTGAATATAAAAAACTAAATCATAAAAATGTTGATGGTGTTAGAAATAATGTTGTACAAAACATAGGAAAATAATATTTCGTCAATTTATTAATATGAAACTGTAATTATTATTCAAAGTCTCAAAATAAAATTTAAATTAAGTAATTCAAATAACAATGGATTTCGTGATATAATTTGAATTCAACTATTTTTCTCATCTTAAATACATGTAACTTAGTAGTGCAATTTCATTCAAACTTTAGCTTTGTACAGTAAGGTAAAACTCATTTTCTTATTGTTTCTTCTCAAGTTTGAAACAAATTGGAAGGAAACTGAGTTAGTACTAAAACCTTAAATGGGTTGAACCACCCTCCATCCAAATTTTCTAGGGAAGATAATGGATATTGTGTTGTTTCTTTTAAAAAAACAAGCATAACCTTTACAACTTTGAACTTTAGCCTTCATCCTTTAATGTTCCTAAGCCCAAATCTTAACCCATACCTTACACTCCTAATTCTTAAATGTTAATTAATAAGTTTAAACTTAAACTCATAATCATAATACTTAAACCATTAACACTAATCCTTAAACCCCCACACCTTAAGATGTTAACCAAACTCTTACCAGCTACCCTTTCAAACTTATTCACCAACCATCAACCTTGTTTCTTGAAGCTCAACCCCTAACCTACAACCTTTAGTTTTTTACATTAAATCCATAACCTTAAACTAATCCTTAACCAATCATTAATTAAAAATCCTTAAGGATAACCTAAAACTTAATCCAAATCTTAAGCTATAATAAAGATAATTTTAAAGCCATATTTTAAAATGATAGCTTATTTTCTGAATTTGGCATATAAAATGTTGAAACAATGAAAACAAAACTTAGGTTTTTGACATTATAAAAATGTATGAAATTGATGTTTTGTCATCAATTCATGTAATATTGAAATGTCATACCAACTATCATGTCTATATATAAAATTGGAATTTTGACCAAACTATCATATTTTCTCTCAAATATAGTATTCTCACTAATGTAGTAATGGTTATTTGAGAATGGCACTAGGCAGGCAAAGCCCATTGAAATAAGAGACATTACTGTTTAACAATATATAGACAAAATCCATAATCCATAAATATAGAAGACATTATTGGTTTACAAAATCCATAAATATGGAAGACATTATTGGTTTTCAAAATCCATAAATATGGAAGACATTATTGGTTTTCAATAAAGATAAATCATAACACAAAATTCCCAGCATCCTTCCTTTTCTTTTCATCTCATAAAAAGTTGATCGATTGTAAAGTGGCTTTGGATAATTGGGAAGGATAAATATATGGAAGCATAAGTAAGCCAAGCTGTCTTATATCAGGTTAACCGAACTATAAAAGTGGCACTCAAAGGAAAGGTTTCAAACTACAACACTTCCTAATAACTTGCTTTAAAAGAAATGATCCAATTCACTTCTCTCTTAATGTTCACTTAGTTGAAACTCAGAAAAATATTGCTTAGCTTGCATTCTAGAAGGATCATTCCCACCTAAGAATTTATAAAGTTATTGCAAAGGCAAGGTCACCTCTGTGATCACTGATAATGCACACTCTATAGCACCCACTGTTGTAAAGTTACTTATTTCTTTTCAAAGTTTATGATTGTTTGTAGAAACTCAAACATATAGTACAATATGAAGAAATTGTTGTTCGGTAGTTTATATGTAACCAACAATCTCTGCTGATGGGACTTTTCCTATGGCTTATTTCAGGCTGGTAATGAATATTTATTGTGATGATAAATACTAAAATGAAGAGGTGCAAAGAAAATCTTGTCACATATCAATGTTATCACATAAGTTTGAAGATGATTTCATTTTAAAGCGGGAATGTTATCACATACGTTTGCAATGTGGTGTTTTCCAATCCCATCAACAACGACCTTTAAAGCGGGAATACCCATCGTTACAGGGGAATGAAACTAAGTAGAATGAGGGATATGATATGGCTCATCTCGTTCCTAACGTTTCTAAAACTGTACAATCTATATTGCAAATTGAATGTTGAAACCAGGAATAGAGCATATAAGCATCTCTCTACCAAAGATTACCCTGTCCTTCATTGGAAGCGGTGGACTATTATCTACTACCAATGGAGGTTACTCTGAATCATGTGATTAATAGAATAACCAGCTTGAATAACGACTATCCCCTGGCCCCAATTGAAAGGTTTTCATTTTATTTGACAATAAGAATTTTTCATTCTATCTATGGTGGCATACTACCCAGAAGCTGCCCTTTTTTGAGGAGTCAGATCACTTATTCCATCCACAAGGTGTCAGGTGTTCTGTGTTGTGTATATAATATATATACCTGCAAGAGTTTGGCTAAGAGCACACAGTGTACCTAGCAAGCAGGTTTTGAACAAATTCTCCTTGTATAAAGCCTACAACATACTCAGACAATTCAACAGAAAGGTGGACACATGGGAAAATAGAGTTTGTTTTGTTGGTATAGGGCAATCAATTGTCAATTAAATTGAAGTCTGCAATGCTTTGTCTTAAGGGTGTGAATATCTGAACCATGATTAAAATTTGAAATCAATAAGACAGGACAATGTCTAGCAGTGGACAACCATGATTCAAATTTCAAATCAATAAGATAGGACAACGTCTAGTAGGGAGGTTGAATCGAAAGAGGGGGAAAAGTCTTGAAGACGCAGAGAAACGAACTCCATTTGTGGAGGTGTCGTGGTGCAGAGTTTAACCCATAGGCGAAACCTTGAACAAATAAAGGGGACTGTGAGCTTGGAGGTTGAATCAAAAGAGGGGGCGAAGTCTTCAAGATGCAGAGAAATGAACTGCATTTGCAGAGGAACAAAAGGTACTAAGAAAAAAGAACAGGAACAAAATGAACATATCTGAACCAGGATTCAAATTTCAAATCAAATAAGGAGAACATAAATATACGTGAAAATAAACTTCAGCCTGCTAAAATTTGCAGCCCAAAAATGCAACACACCAAACAGAGACTTAACAGTTATTTGAGAATGGCACTAGGCACGCAAAGCCCATTGAAATAGGAGACATTACTGTTTAACAATATAGAGACAAAATCCATAATCCATAAATATAGAAGACATTATTGGTTTTCAAAATCCATAAATATGGAAGACATTATTGGTTTTAAATAAAGATAAATGATACCACAAAATTCCTTGCATCCTTCCTTTTCTTTTCATATCATAAAAAGTTGATCGATTGTAAAGTGGCTTTAGATAATTGGGAAGGATAAATCTATGGAGGCATAAGTAAGCCAAGCTGTCTTATATAAGGTTTACCGAACTATAAAAGTGGCACTCAAAGGACAGGTTTCAAACTACATCACCTCCTAATAACTTTAAAAGAATTGATCCGATTCACTACTCTCTTAATGTTCACTTAGTTGAACCTCAGAAAAATATTGTTTAGCTTGCATTCTAGAAGGATCATTCCCACCTAAGAATTTATAAAGTTATTGAAAAGGCAAGGTTACTTCTGTGATCACTAATAATGCACACTCTATTGCACCCACTGCTGTAAAGTTACTTATTTCTTTTCAAAGTTTATGATTGTTTGTAGAAACTCGAACACATAGTACAATATGAAGAAATTTTTGTTCGATAGTTTATATGTAACCATCTCTACTGATGAGACTTTTCCTATGGCTTATTTCAGGCTGGTTATGAATATTTATTGTGATGATAAATACTAAAATGGAGAGGTGCAAAGAAAATATTGTCACATCTCAATGTTATCACATACATTTGAAGATGATTTCATTTTAAAGCGGGAATGTTATCACATACGTTTGCAATGTGGTGTTTGGAAATCTGCTCAACAAAGACCTTTAAAGCGGGAATACCCATCGTTACAGGGGAATGAAACTAAGTATAATTAGGGATATGATCCGGCTCATCTCGTTCCTAACGTTTCTAAAACTGTACAATCTATATTGCAAACTGAATGTTGAAACCAGGAACAGAGCATATAGGACAGCAGTGGACTATTATCTACTATTATCTACTACCAATTGGAAGCAGTGGACTATTATCTACTACCAATTGAGGTTACTCTGAATCGTGTGATTAATAGAACAATGATTATGCCTGAAGATATTGAATAATTGTGGACCAATTTCTAGAGGAGCAGATAAAAATTGATAATGAAAGAAGGCTCCAAACTGCTTAATAAAGATAATCTCCTTGTAACCTTCATGTCAAGTTTCCTAAATTTTCACTCTTCTAAGCTAGAATGTTTTTTAGGACAATTATTTGAAAGTGCTAATGACCCGCTCATATAAAATTAACGGACTTGAGAAAGACTCTATCTTATCCAGCAAACGGGACAAGTACGAGACTGTAGGATAAGTATTCAGGGTATGATCAATAAGAAGTTACACAAGGACATGGAATTGAAAGAAATTCTTACAAAAAGTTGGGAGGTTTTGAACAACTTCTCCTTCTATAAAGCCTACAACATACTCAGACAATTCAACAGAAAGGTGGAGACATAGGAAAATAGAGGTTGTTTTGTTGGTACAGGGAAATAAATTCTCAATGAAATTGAAGTCTGCAAGTAAATATGGCCATGATTTTAACACGTGCAAACACAATTTTATACAGAACAACAGGTGCTGAATGTAGTCGACTGTAAAAAAGGATCAAACAGATGATTTGCAGCCCCAAAATGCAACACACCAAATGAAGACTTAATTGTTATTTGAGAACGGCACTAGGCAGGCAAAGCCCATTGAAATAGGAGACATTACTGTTTAACAATATAGAGACAAAATCCGTAATCCATAAATATAGAAGACATTATTGGTTTTCAAAATCCATAAATATGGAAGACATTATTGGTTTTCAATAAAGATAAATGATACCACAAAATTCCCTGCATCCTTCCTTTTCTTTTCATGTCATAAAAAGTTGATCGATTGTAAAGTGGCTTTGGAGAATTGGGAAGGATAAATCTATGGAAGCATAAGTAAGCCAAGCTGTCTTATATCAGGTTTACCGAACTATAAAAGTGGCACTCAAAGGAAAGGTTTCAAACTAAAACACTTCCTAATAACTTGCTTTAAAAGAATTGATCCGATTCACTACTCTCTTAATGTTCACTTAGTTGAACCTCAGAAAAATATTGTTTAGCTTGCATTCTAGAAGGATCATTCCCACCTAAGAATATATAAAGTTATTGCAAAGGCAAGGTTACCTCTGTGATCACTGATAATGCACACTCTATAGCACCCACTGCTGTAAAGTTGATTTCTTTTCAAAGTTTATGATTGTTTGTAGAAACTCGAACACATAGTACAATATGAAGAAATTGTTGTTCAGTAGTTTATATGTAACCATCTCTGCTGATGGGACTTTTCCTATGGCTTATTTCAGGCTGGTTATGAATATTTATTGTGATGATAAATTATCACATACGTTTTCAATGTGGTGTTTGGAAATCCGCTCAACAACGAACTTTAAAGTAGGAATACCCATCGTTACAGGGGAATGAAACTAAGTAGAATCAGGGATATGATCCAGCTCATCTCGTTCCTAACATTTCTAAAACTATACAATCTATATTGCAAAGTAAATGTTGAAACTAGGAACAGAGCATATAGGTTTAACAATATAGAGACAAAATCCATAATCCATAAATATAGAAGACATTATTGGTTTTAAAAATCCATAAATATGGAAGACATTATTGGTTTTCAATAAAGATAAATGATACCACAAAATTCCCAGCATCCTTCCTTTTCTTTTCATCTCATAAAAGGTTGATCGATTGTAAAGTGGCTTTGGAGAATTGGGAAGGATAAATCTATGGAAGCATAAGTAAGCCAAGCTGTCTTATATCAGGTTTACCGAACTATAAAAGTGGCACTCAAAGGAAAGGTCTCAAACTACAACACTTCCTAATAACTTGCTTTAAAATAATTGATCCGATTCACTACTCTCTTAATGTTCACTTAGTTGAACCTCAGAAAAATATTGTTTAGCTTGCATTCTAGAAGGATCATTGCCACCTAAGAATTTATAAAGTTATTGCAAAGGCAAGGTTACCTCTGTAATCACTGATAATGCACACTCTATAGCACCCACTACTGTAAAGTTACTTATTTCTTCTTAAAGTTTATGATTGTTTGTAGAAACTCGAACACATAGTACAATATGAAGAAATTGTTGTTCGGTAGTTTATATGTAACCAACCATCTCTGCTGATGGGAATTTTCCTATGGCTTATTTCAGGCTGGTTATGAATATTTACTGTGATGATAAATACTAAAATGGAGAGGTGCAAAGAAAATCTTGTCACATCTCAATGTTATCACATACGTTTGAAGATGATTTCATTTTAAAGCGGGAATGTTATCACATACGTTTGCAATGTTGTGTTTGCCAATCCCATCAACAACGACCTTTAAAGCGGGAATACCCATCGTTACAGGGGAATGAAACTAAGTAGAATGAGGGATATGATCCGGCTCATCTTGTTCCTAACATTTCTAAAATTGTACAATCTATATTGCAAACTGAATGTTGAAACCAGGAACAGAGCATATAGGTATCTCTCTACCAAAGATTACCATGTCCTTCATTGGAAGCAGTGGACTATTATCTACTACCAATGGAGGTTACTCTGAATCGTGTGATTAATAGAACAACCAAATTTAATAATGGCTATCCCTTGGCCCCAATTGAAAGGTTTTCATTTTATTTGACAATAAGAATGTTGCATTCTATCTATGGTGGCATACTACCCAGAAGCTGCCCTTTTTTGAGGAGTCAGATCACTCATTCCATCCACAAGGTGTCAGGTGTTTTGTGTTGTGTATATAATATATATACCGGCAAGAGGTTGGCTAAGAGCACATAGTGTACCCAGCAAGCAGGTTTTGAACAACTTCTCCTTGTATAAAGCCTACAACATACTTAGACAATTCAACAGAAAGGTGGACACATGGGAAAATAGAGGTTGTTTTGTTGGTACAAGGCAATCAATTATCAATTAAATTGAAGTATGCAATGCTTTGTCTTAAGAGCATGAATATCTAAACCATGATTAAAATTTGAAATCAATAAGATAGGACAATGTCTAGTAGTGGACAACCATGATTCAAATTTCAAATCAATAAGATAGGACAACGTCTAGCAGGGAGGTTGAATCGAAAGAGGGGGAAAATCCTTGAAGACGTAGAGAAATGAACTCCATTTGCGGAGGTGTCGTGGTGTAGATTTTAACACACAGGCGGAACCTTGAACAAATAAAGGGGACTGTGAGCTCAGAGGTTGAATCGAAAGAGGGGGCGAAGTCTTCAAGACGCAGAGAAACGAACTCCATTTTGTAGAGGAACAAAAGGTACTAAGAAAACAAAACAGGAACAAAATGGACATATCTGAACCATGATTCAAATTTCAAATCAAATAAGGAGAACATAAATATACGTGAAAATGAACTTTAGCCTGTTAAAATTTGCAGTCCAAAAATGCAACACACCAAATAGAGAGTTAATGGTTATTTGAGAATGGCACTAAGCAGGCAAAGCCCATTGAAATAGGAGACATTACTGTTTAAAAATATAGAGAAAAAATCCATAATCCATAAATATAGAAGACATTATTGGTTTTCAAAATCCATAAATATGGAAGAAATTATTGGTTTTCAATAAAGATAAATGATACCACAAAATTCCCTACATCCTTCCTTTTCTTTTCATGTCATAAAAAGTTGATCGATTGTAAAGTGGCTTTGGATAATTGGGAAGGATAAATCTATGGAAGCATAAGTAAGCCAAGCTATCTTATATCAGGTTTACTGAACTATAAAAGTGGCACTCAAAGGAAAGGTTTCAAACTACAACACTTCCTAATAACTTGCTTTAAAAGAATTGATCTGATTCACTACTCTCTTAATCTTCACTTAGTTGAACCTCAGAAAAATATTGTTTAGCTTGCATTCTAGAAGGATCATTCCCACCTAAGAATATATAAAGTTATTGCAAAGGCAAGGTTACCTCTGTGGTCACTGATAATGCACACTCTATTGCACCCACTGCTGTAAAGTTACTTATTTCTTTTCAAAGTTTATGATTGTTTGTAGAAACTCTAAAACATAGTACAATATGAAGAAATTGTTGTTCGGTAGTTTATATGTAACCATCTCTGTTGATGGGAATTTTCCTATGGCTTATTTCAGGCTTGTTATGAATATTTATTGTGATGATAAATACTAAAATGGAGAGGTGCAAAGAAAATCTTGTCACATCTCAATGTTATCACATACGTTTGAAGATGATTTCATTTTAAAGAGGGAATGTTATCACATATGTTTGCAATGTGGTGTTTGGCAATCCGCTCAACAAAGACCTTTAAAGCGGGAATACCCATCATTACAGGGGAATGAAACTAAGTAGAATGAGGGATATGATCCGGCTCATCTTGTTCCTAACGTTTCTAAAACTGGACAATCTATATTGCAAACTAAATGTTGAAACCAGAAACAGAGCATATAGGCATATCTTTACCAAAGATTACCATGTCCTTCATTATAAGCGGTGGACTATTATCTACTACCAATGGAGGTTACTCTGAATCGTGTGATTAATAGAACAATGATTATGCCTGAAGATATTGAATAATTGTGGACCAATTTCTAAAGGAGCAGATAAACATTGATAATGAAAGAAGATTGCAAACTTCTTAATAAAGATAATCTCGCTATAACCTTCATGTCAAGTTTCCTAAATTTTCACTCTTCTAAGCTGGAATGTTTTTTAGGACAATTATTTGAAAGTGCTAATGACCCACTCATATAAAATTAACGGACTTGAGAAAGACTCTATCTTATCCAGCAAATGGGACAAGTACGAGACTGTAGGATAAGTATTCAAGGTATGATCAATAAGAAGTTACACAAGGACATGGAATTGAAAGCAATTCTTACAAAAATTTGGGAGGTTTTGAACAACTTCTCCTTCTATAAAGCCTACAACATACTCAGAAAATTCAACAGAAAGGTGGAGACATAGGAAAATAGAGGTTGTTTTGTTGGCACAGGGCAATCAATTCTCAATGAAATTGAAGTCTGCAAGTAAATATGGCCATGATTTTAAGATGTGCAAACACAAGTTTATACAAAACAACAGGTGCTCAAACTAGTCAACTGTAAAAAAGGATCAAACAGATGATTTGCAGCCCCAAAATGCAACACACCAAACAGAGACTTAATTGTTATTTGAGAATGGAACTAGGCAGGCAAAGCCCATTGAAATAGGAGACATTACTATTTAACAATATAGAGACAAAATCCATAATCCATAAATATGGAAGACATTATTGGTTTTCAAAATCCATAAATATGGAAGACATTATTGGTTTTCAATAAAGATAAATGATACCACAAAATTCCCTGCATCCTTCCTTTTCTTTTCATGTCATAAAAATTTGATCGATTGTAAAGTGGCTTTGGAGAATTGGGAAGGATAAATATATGGAAGCATAAGTAAGCCAAGCTATCTTATATCAAGTTTACTGAACTATAAAAGTGGCACTCAAAGGAAAGGTTTAAAACTACAGCACTTCCTAATAACTTTCTTTAAAAGAATTGATCCGATTCACTACTCTCTTAATGTTCACTTAGTTGAACCTCAGAAAAATATTGTTTAGCTTGCATTCTAGAAGGATCATTCCCACCTAAGAATATATAAAGTTATTGCAAAGGCAAGGTTACCTCTATGATCACTGATAATGCACACTCTATAGCACCCACTGCTGTAAAGTTTATTTCTTTTCAAAGTTTATGAAATTTTTGTAGAAACACGAACACATAGTACAATATGAAGAAATTGTTGTTCAGTATTTTATATGTAACCATCTCTGCTGAGGGACTTTTCCTATGGCTTATTTCAGGCTGGTTATGAATATTTATTGTGATGATAAATTATCACATATGTTTGAAGATGATGTCATTTTAAAGCGGGAATGTTATCACATACATTTGCAATGTGGTGTTTGGCAATCCGCTCAACAACGACCTTTAAAGCGGGAATGCCCATCGTTATAAAGGAATGAAAATAAGTAGAATGAGGGATATGATCCGGCTCATCTTGTTCCTAACATTTCTAAAAATGTACAGTCTATATTGAAAATTGAATGTTGAAACCAAGAACAAAGCATATAGGCATCTCTCTACCAAATATTACCATGTCCTTCATTGGAAGCGGTGGACTATTATCTACTACCAATGGAGGTTACTCTAAATCGTGTGATTAATAGAACACTGATTATGCCTGAAGATAACCAAGTAAATATGGCCATGATTTTAATCCTACGAGACTATAGGATAAGTATTCAGGGTATGATCAATAAAAAGTTACACAAGGACATGGAATTGAAAGCAATTCTTACAAAAATTTGGGAGGTTTTGAACAACTTCTCCTTCTATAAAGCCTACAACATACTCAGACAATTCAACAGAAAGGTGGGGACATAGGAAAATAGAGGTTGTTTTGTTGGTACAGGGCAATCATTTCTCAATGAAATTGAAGTCTGTAAGTAAATATGGCCATGATTTTAACATGTGCAAACACAAGTTTATACACAACAACAGGTGCTGAATGAACTCGACTGTAAAAAAGGATCAAACAGATGATTTGCCTTTGTATATCTATAGGACTTGGAAAGGTCTATAAATATTTATTGGTATAATAGGCCATATCTTGTTTATTTCTGTGGCTAATTCATTGACATGGATCCAGTATGATATAAAGAAATACAGATAGCTCCATTTCAATGGGTAAAGATATTTGCTAATTTCTTATTTCATTTATTCTTGGTAACTTGGCTCTTAACTATGAAATGAGATATAACGGATGTTTAAGAGATTGAGTAATTATATAGGTGTTGACAGAGAAAGATGTGTAACAGGAAAACCTTCATGTCAAGTTTCCTAAATTTGCACTCTTCTAAGCTGGAATGTTTTTTAGGACAATTATTTGAAAGTGCAAATTTTAAGAATGTACAATGTTTGAAATGTAATTTTGAAGAGTGTGCAATTGTAGAAATGTACATTGCATGTTAGTATTTTGCAATGAAATTGTATTTTTTGTAAAATATTACAAGTATATCATGAAGAGGATGATTGATCTTGAGGGTTGGTGAAAGCAAAGGTAGAATATCTTGATGTAGTAAGAACCTACTAAAGATTTTTTTTTGAGAAATTAGAGGAATATATTTTTATTTGAAAATGTAGAATAACTTGTTCAAGTTGACTTCAATGAGGTTTTATGTGAATTCTATTGTAAAGAGAATTATATTGATTGAAAGTGAAGTTACGTAATATGTGATTGGAAAGCGTTAGATCGTAGATGCAGGTGCGATCGACAGTGGATGAACACCATTGGAGATTTATTCAGAATTGTGCATGCGTATTTCAGATTTCCATTCTCCTCTTGCTTTTCTCAATTTATCTAGTTGGTGTATGTGGATTATCGTTTGATAGTAGATTTATTTTAAGTAATAAATCTATAGTTGGTCATAGATCTGTATAGTGGCACATTTGGATTTGGGATGGCGAGGGATTCTTTCGTATCTCCTACTGATAAATGAATTGTTGCATCTATCTCATGGCTGTAGTTATGTAGTTCGCGATATCTGGGAATCCATCTGTTTTGTTTCAAAAACAAAGAAATTGTTAGATGCAAATAGGTAAGCATTATATCAAGAATGTATATTTTGAACCATTTATTAATAATCGATGAAAATCGGGTTAATGTTAGTAGGTAGAAAATGTTGTGTACTTAAAATTTTATGGAGTTGATAATATTTGGAAAGCAGTTACGAATGTTATATATGGAATGCGATGGTTTTGTAGTCGTGATATCTTTGAGGCGATGTGTTTACGTGTCAAAAGATAGAAAAATGTTAGAAGCAAATAGTTAAGAAATATATAAATGAATTTAATAATTTAAACTATGTATTAATAATGAGTAAATTAAGTTGTTGGTAATAGGTAGAAATGATACGCTATGAAAGAAATATGGAGCCGATGATATGGGCGAAACCTTTTGGAGATGTTAACATATGGAATGGAGTTGGTTGTTTGTAGCGGACATTGAACGAGACGTTCTTACGCTTTGTTCTGCAGAAATATTTTTTGTTGTCTTTCATTTTCTCATGAAACGGTGAAGCCGAATGCGGGGAAAATTTAGATTCTGTAGTGAAGGGACTCTTGAAATTGATGTGAACAGTGAGGCCTTGTCATTCAGTTTTTCCAATGTCTATCGTTGCTTGTGGCAGAGTCATACCTTGAGATTTATGTATAGTCAAAGCCCAAAGCCATTTTTAGTGTATGACCATTTCTTTTATTGCGAGAATCGACAAGTGAGCAGAGTTTGTTTCATCCCAAGCAGTTCAGATGTATTTTTGGAAATTCAACTACTACAAATATTGGAAGTTGTGGAGGTGAAGTTGATTCTTTGTAGAAGATGGATATGATTTCTCGAGAGAACCATTAACAAGCCCATCGTGAAACCCAAAAGGTTGGAAGTCAACATTACTTTTTTCCCTTTGCAAAGGTAGACAATTCGCTCTAATTGCTCTTGATCGAAGAGAATGTAGAGTATGTGGTGTCATCTTCTAAGATTGATCTTGCAACTGGAGTGTTTAAATATTTTATCATTTGCTTGTTATGGTCCAATGTTTGAGCGTTTGTTGGAAATAGATGTATAGAATCATGGAAAGACTCTATTTCATCTTCAGACAAGAAAATAACTTGAGCACTGCTTTGACCTTGTTGATGAAATATTTTGTCCAATGTGATGACTGTTGTGAATGTGTTCCACAATGTGGTTCCATGACTTGTCCCTGCATATAGTGGTATGTCTTCGGGATGGGATAGTAACTGGCCGAGATCACTAACTAATATAATCGAACAACCGTCGAACGGTAAGTTTATATTTAATGGAAATGCCTCACGAAGCCATTCATCAACTTGGTGAAGAAGCTTAGGTCCAATGAAACTCATTTTATTGATTAGTATGTACCTAATATGCTTAAGTTCTTCTTGAAATTTTGCAAGAGCATTTCCTTCTAATGTTGTAAGATATTTTATTGAAAGGTGGAGAGCAGAATGGATTGTCGATGCTTGTATGTTGAATGCTACAACACTTGTAGGGAACTAGGAGCATGATTGGTGAAGGTTACGACGGCCAAGTGCTATGAGCATTTCTCCGATGCAATTTATAAGAAGAGATTTCCCGATTCTGCAATGACGTCTTGTATTATCATTCGACGAGTAAGTAAGATATCCTTCTTAATGGAGTGAGCACGAATAATATCTAGAGATTTTTTTGCATTGAAGATAATGAGCTAAAGGCACATTAGAGTATCGTATTTTTTTTGAATAATGCGATGAATGACGATTATTCTCAATGAAAATATGTGCCTATTTCTGGAGATGCAATGGAATAGTTGTATCATTCCAGTTATGGTTGTCATCAAAACCACGAAGACCAAGCATTTGAATGTCATTTATGAGCGAGTTAAATGTCGTAGAGTACAAGTGAAAGAGTAATTCCCATTCGTTTAGGTCCATGGTTTTCTCGGAGGATGGAATTCATGAGTAGTTGTGTTATCATTTGCGAGAGGATCGATATCGGATAGTGTCAAAGTGTTGATGCCATGGTTTGTAGAAATGGGACGAAAATGCTTGCCAATTTCACGATAAATTCTTGAAATGAATTTCCTATGTCACTACGATATGGCTGAAATGGTTTGTAAAGCATAAGTTTAACTCTACAAAAGTCAGACATAAGAAGAGTTGGTGGTTGATGGTATTGAGGAATAGTATGGTATGATCGAAAGAAATTGCTTGTTCGGGTCTTTGTTTCCATTTGTTTGTCTTTACGACTGGGATCATATGACCATGATCTTGCTATTTCTATAAGTGATGTGGATTCTAAGGGAGATGGTCGATGGATGTATGTATCTATGAAGTGTGGTGATGGAGGAGCGGTGGTGTTATTCTATGGAAGACGCATATAGATTTGTTGGCTTACATTTAAAGGAAGAAGGAGCCATGCACAATGTTAGTGGTAATTTACTCATCATATTACAGGTTTCTTGTGCTCTATTATCACGATCAACAAGAGTTTTCACGAGAATTTTTGAAATGCGTATGTTCTTTCCGGGTCAACATTGGGTGAAGCGAGTACAATTCTACGTAGCATGTCATGGAATGTTTCGATTTCTTTTTACTGCTTTGGATGCATATTTCGCAATATATTTTCCGAAACGACATGGATTGGAGAGTCCCGGTTGGAAATCAATGTTCGCCACGTATAGATAGGATGGTACGGTTATGGGTATTTAGTTGACCATTATTGCGAGCGGGAGTGTATTTTTTTGGCCATTGAAGTCAATGAACAAGGAGGAATGTGCATGTAATTCCCAAGGTGATTTATATCGAAATTCGAATGAGGAGCCTTTTTTCCTGAGGCATGTGTTTGTTGCATTTTGTGTGTCTCTCAATGCAATTGATAAGTTGGACATAATCATTAAAAGGATTGTTTCTAAGAAAGATGTGTAACAGGAAAACCTTCATGTCAAGTTTCCTAAATTTGCACTCTTCTAAGCTGGAATGATTTTTAGGACAATTATTTGAAAGTGCTAATGACCCCCTCATATAAAATTAACAGACTTGAGAAAGACTCTATCTTATCCAGCAAACGGGACAAGTACGAGACTGTAGGATAAGTATTTAGGGTATGATCAATAAGAAGTTACACAAGGACATGGAATTGAAATCAGTTTTCCTGTTTGATAATATGTGCACATGATGATGCATCATACAAAAAGCACATAATTGTTTCATTTGGTAAAGCTAGCTAGAAGATTTTAGCTATATGTCCTGTACTACGTTGTAAATTTCCACAAAGAGTTTTTCCGAAAATATGCTGATGGTTCAAACATAGGAATTTTCTTATTGTTTCTTCTCAGGTTTGAAACAAATTGGAAGAAAACTGAGTTAGTACATCCCCTGGCCCCAATTGAAAGGTTTTCATTTTATTTGACAATAAGAATGTTGCATTCTATCTATGGTGGCATACTACCCAGAAGCTGACCTTCACTCATTCCATCCACAAGGTCTCAGGTGTTTTGTGTTGCAGTCACCCTAGGCAGAACAACTAACGAGAACAAAAGGTACTAAGAAAATAGAACAGGAAGAAATTGGACATATCTGAACCATGATTCAAATTTCAAATCAAATAAGCAGAACATAAATCTATGTGAAAATGAACTTCAGCCTGCTAAAATTTCAGACCAAAAATGCAACACACAAAACAAAGACTCCAACACTAAGCATAAAGAAAAACAAAAGCAATAACTAAACTGAAGCTATCCAGAACCAACCGTTCCATGAGGTTACTATCATTAGCATTGGACAAGTATAAGATACAAATGGCCATAAAATTCCCCTGAAAGTAAACATCAAGAGATAGAAAATCTACGTTTGCAATGTGGTGTTTGGTAATCCGCTCAACAACGACCTTTAAAGCGGGAATACCCATCGTTACAAGGGAATGAAACTAAGTAGAATGAGGGATATGATTCAGCTCATCTCGTTCCTAACGTTTCTAAAACTGTACAATCTATATTGCAAACTGAATGTTGAAACTAGGAACAGAGCATATAGGCATCTCTCTACCAAAGATTACCCTGCCCTTCATTGGAAGCGGTGGACTATTATCTACTACCGATGGACACCAACTGCTTTGACCCCTCTATTAAGCACAAACAATCCCAGTGGGAAGGGAAATTCTCCAAATCACATACATGTACTTGGTAGACCTCTATCAGTACATTCCTCAATAGTAAATACTAAATATACAGTAGTATAACCTCTGCAGGCCCTTAAACAAAAATATAGTTGTACAGAAAGAATCATCAACTAAACAAAATAAGCGAAAATCAAGAAAAGAAATGCTTAAGAACATATAGGTCAGCACACATGTGTATGCATCGAAAAGGAAACCACAGATCTGCTCTTCATTGATTCCTTGAGAATCCCCAACAAAATGTAACAATGGAGGCAGAGAAAGTGAAGGGACCAAAATTGAACAAAGAAAATGAGAAATCTTCTTTCTGTGGAGAGAAGGTTTCCAATTTAGAAATATGTAGACTGAACGGGTGCTGAATGTAGTTAATTTATTAACATTATCAAACCTAAAAAAACACTCACATAGACAAACAAGTCCCTGGTCAACAATTCTAACACTCTGCAAAAGAAAAAGTGAAAAATGTGGGACAGAGAATGACCCAAGTCACAATACCATAAACTTCAGTAATAATTGATGATGGTGTGCAAAAAATCAGCAAAATGAACAAAAAATATGATCTAAACTTCATTTCAATTGACCAGATATGGCAGGAACTACATTAATACGCCCAAATTTTAGCTACCATAAAGGATGGACAATGAACGCCATATGTAGACTGAACGGGTTATGAACGCCATACCTAACAGCAGTGACCAGCACTAGAGGCAAACTGGAATAGACTGCAGCAGTCAGCAGCACTCACAGGCAAACTGGAACAGACGCAGCAGTCAGCAGCACTCACTCAGCAGCAAGTTTCTTCAGTTCTTCACTGTAACAGACAACAACAAACGAGATAGATAAGAATGAATAAAAGAAATACATTTAAAAGACAATCTGAAAACTACCAGAAAAAACTAATAACTACCAATCTTGTTGCTTGTTCTAACTGCGGCTTCAGCTCTCCCTCCTCATTCTTCCAGCTGCCCCTTCTCTGCAGCAAATGACTGACTGATTAATGTTGGAAATTCCATATTAAGGTTTTTGGTTATGTTTTTTTTTTAACTGTTTTATATCTATGGCTCAACTTTCTTCAATCGTCTAACAAGACATATGACGATCAACAATAGTACACATAGGCAGGTAGGAAAGTTGTTTTCAAATAATAACGCCTTACGCTGTAACTAGCAATTGCACCATATGTTGCAAAGGAAACGATGTAAAGCAGTAACATAGGAAAGATTAGTATAGAGGAAATGCTCTCACATAAATCATGTAGGGAGTAAAGAGTAGTATAGAGGAAATGATGTCACATGAATCATGCAGGATAGCTAATGCCTGTGGTGATGAGGAATGCCAATGAGAATTTGGTTGGATAATAAGTTTGAAGCTATGTTTAGGCCATTCTCCAATTCATTTCAATGTTTGCAACTTATCTTAAGTTCCCTTTTCTCTTTCAATTTGATAATAACAAGTTCCTTCTGTTTCAATTTAAAAATAGAAGCTAATAGTAAAGATATAAGAGAAATCAATATTAAAGAAAAACTAATATTATCACCACTATATCTGACATTGTAACACTGATAAAAGGTTTTACATTCAACTAAACATTTTACAGGTTAATACAATGTGAAAGAAAATTATGAAATCATTTAGGCAGAGAGAAATGATTCATGGATTACTGTAATGCATCACACATAGTTTGGAATTTAGCCCCAATTAGCCTTCTTGTACTAGTATCTTTGTATGCAAGCGGTGTATGCCAAAAATTTTAAAAAGCTAAGGAAAGCTAAAAGCCAAAGTAGTAATCTAGATGGCCTTCATTGATATTGTCAGGTATCCATCTCTGTTTTCCTCCTTTAGTGGTGACAGAAGTAACAATGGTAACAATTAAGGTTCTCAAATAGCTTCCTAATGATCCTGTAAGAAGAGAAAGAGCACTGCACAAGCTGTGCATTGCATCAGGAGACTGATAATAGAAAAACACCAGATGCCCTATAAGGAAAAATACTTCTACAGCACCAATTAAAAAATACTGGGGAATTTGCCAAAAAATGATCATGGAAACTGACGTGAGTGTATCATGGGCCAAATCATGAGTTCTAACAATATCCAAATGCTTGATTTCAACCAAGGAAGCTGCAGTCATAGAAATTATTAAAATGACCAGCCCAATACCCATTCGTTGCAGCTAAGTAAACCCCTTCTCTTTTCCACTGTACTTGCAAGCAATATGCACAATTATGCGATCATAAACTGGAACCCATATCATGACACTGAGTATGAAATATAGACAATCATAAGGAATTAAAGTATTATTGAGTAATCTTTAGAAAACAGAGCCTCAAGCGTCAGGATTATGCTTTGTAATTGGCATACAATTGGGGTTTTTTTATTCGCAGTTCCACTATCTCGACGCATGCTACCAATAATTGATCCCTGACATCGAGGTTTGTTTCGTCAAAGGATCTAAAGCAGCTGCTGTCCCAAGCGTGCCAAAGATGCCAGGATTCGAACCTGTAACCACCAAGAGAGGTAATGGCATCAAAACCCTAAATTCAACTCTTTTGATTTCAGAAGAAAGGGCCGGTCCTACGTATACTAATTCCCCGCCTCTGAGTTGCTTACCTTTACCAAAATTTTCCACTAAGAAGTTTGGAAAAGAGTCGGCTGAAATCGATAGATTTGCAACAAGGGATCTGAGACATCTGCTAGGTTTGGATTAAGCAGGCTGGTTCTATTGTATTTTAGTTTTCCTGGGTGATGAGGGTCAGATGGAAGCCTTTTCCAATGACTTCAGATTTTTCTTTAGGATTTGTCAAAGGAGGAGAATGAGAACATATTCCAAAAGCTTCTATTAGAATTGGATAACCTTCTCCTTGATAAGCGTGGAAAGCCATTCAACATATCTAATCTTCCTTTAAACACGGTCTCACTTGTCATATTTCATAGAGATCCAGATGATGATTTACTTTGTCCATTAATGGAGGAGTCTATTGATGACATTCAAAGAGATTTAAATTTTGAAATGATTTATATTGGTAAACATTTTAATAAGTTTCCCAAGAAGGTCAAGGACATAATTTTGGGCTATAGTCGTGAAATCCGAGAATTTGGATTGATGCTTGTTAAATTGTTATTAACATTAGATGTAGATGTTCGAGAATCTTGGTTATCCATTAGATATAAGTGTTCGAAAAGTATGGTTAGAAAAATATAATGCAGAGGAGCCCATCTATTTTCATATGGAGATGGTGGAAGACAGGAAAGGTGAAACATGCCGCCCTTGTTGGAAAGTCTTGTACAACTGTGATGTGTAGAAATTTGTATTGGGTAAATGTCACAAATATTTCAAATTGAAAGAACGGTTAGAAAAGCCTCAAAAGAGTAACATAGAGTTGTTAAGAGAATTGTTTGGAACAAGAGAAGAGGAAACCATCTTCCAAAGGAGTTATGTATCAAACCAGGTATCAAGTTCTCAAGTTTTGTTAATCATTCTTAATTAATATAGATTTAGATATATAAGTGTAAGATCTGATTTTCTAATTTAATTTTACTAACTGTTGTAGCTTGTTTTTTTGACTTCGCAAATGTAGGATCCAACTGAAAACCTTCAACCTTTTAGAGTTGACAAATTAGAAGGAAAAACGATTCTATTAGAAATGGGGTGTGAAGACTTATGTAATGATATTGGCCTCTGGTCTTTGGCTAAAATGTATCACACAGAAAACATACATGGTCTTGAAATTATATCACTTCCACTCCCAACTCTGCGGTCAAGTGCAGGACTGAATGCATTGGATGGATTTGATCTGTCTTCAAGACAGGTTCCTTGGTTAGTACTCCAAAACCCATTGACAATGACCAGAGCAGCATAGTACTTTCTAGTCAAACAATGTGGATGGAAAAAGGATGATCAAGATGACATTTGGCATCCAAGTATAATTTGGATAATAGAACCTAATGGAAGGATTTCAACCTGCAAGCCTTTTATGCGTTTTATATTGAACATGAGGGGGCCAAAAGCTTATCCTTTTATGGAGGAAATATTTGAAAAATTAAGAAAAATAGAATGTGATCAACTGAAAAGGATATCCAATTTAGAGTTTCTTTTCAACTATTTGGAAAATGTTTTTAATGAGGTGAGTAATTTTTCTTTGTTTATTCGTTGTTATATATTATAATATGAAAATATAGATTAAACAATGCCTTAGCTTTTATGATTGCGCTTGAAAATGTGAAAAAAATGTATATATATATATATATGAGTGAGTATACAGATTAAATATTTCTCTGACAAATTGCAAGTGAAACTCACTTCTAGTTTTGTTTTATGTCTTTCCTTGAAAAAGTGAAAAATAAGATGCATGAGGGAAAAATGATATGTTTATATAACGGGAATAGGGAACTTACATGTTCCATAAGGAATGCACTAATAGAGCTGAGGGATAGCATTCACATTATTTGCATTCCAAGACATGGCCATAAAATCAGGAAGATGCTAAAGATCACCAACACCATTTACAAGGATTATTATTCCTTGGAAAAACCAGAGATGCCACAAGCTGATATGGAGGGGATGTCTTTGCTAAATCTCTCAGAACATGAAGCCATGAGATTTTGGATGCGTCTTCTCCATTTGAAAGAACATATTAAGGGACTTGACAACAGTGATAGCCAATTATGTGAAATGAGAAGACTGTTACATATCTTTCAATTTATAGACGAAGGCAATGAGAATGGATGGATGACCTTCAAGGGCGAAGATGGAAAAATGGTTGCAGCCTGTAGAGGTGAAATTATGCAGTGGATATTCAAAGATGATAGGGGAGTTAGAGAAAATCAATTGATAAAGAAATTGATCTGAGTTTCCAAAGAAGAAAGAGAACAGACACATCATGATTCCAACATCTTAGTTTCTAGTAACAATATGCAAACATCTGTTCTACACTCCTGAGATCATTTGAAATAGTTCTACACTCTTGAGATCATTTGTATGCTCTATCTTTTAGCTTCCTTGAATAACATAATGCTTGTCTTACACCTTGTACAACATTGAACTATATTGAGGGACTTCCTTTTGCAATTTACACAATCATGCAACTATTACTTGGCATAATCATGTGAGGGGAATGCCTCCAGGTTTCTAGAGTCTATATAATGGTGCCCTAGAAAAGAATTTTATTATGGATAGCAAACCCCCATCCCCACCCAACATTGTCTTGGACCCATACAATAACGCTGCTGGAAACAAGAGTTCCAACATTAATTGAGAAATAAAACCAATTGAAGAAAGAGCCCTTCTTCTTTCGTTCTGTTGGATTGGTATCATCGAATTGATTAGCCCCAAATGAAGACACGTAGGGCTTGATGCCTCTAGTTCCTAATGCAATAAGGTAAATTCGAAGGAAAAATACAACATATTCAAGTGTTGTTTCCTTTGGGCAGACACTATTTGTGTAGGATGGGGGTTGCAAGGCAGAAACAGAGGCTGAAATTTTGAAGGTTGCCATTCCCTGCAAATATTAAAGTATGATTATCAGTCAGATATTAATAAATTAATAATAGACAAATAAGCCTACAGGAAGTAAATTCACTGTTCAGAGCAAAAAAGTGCTAAGGCATCCACCAGGGTCCATTCTTGTTGGGGAGTTGGTTCACTGGTCACAACCACAGAGTGTTCTAAGAAGCCATCCACCAGGCTCCATTCCTGTTGTATTCCGCCCTATCAGTGAATGAGATGAGTTTCAATGTGCTGAGCTTGAGACTGAGTATAGGTCCGAAACAACCTTCGCAGAATAGATATCTAAATCCCCTCAGACTTCACACCTTGGAAAAATAATTACCTCTCTTGCACCTTACATAAATAGATACCCCTCATACCTAGCACCTTGACCAAATATATGTCCACTCTTTGTACCAATAAAATATAAAAGAGATTGTAAAATAGGATTGAACATGCTTTGAAAACCAAACAAAGTTGGGCGATATTTAAGCATACATTACAGTAAAATCTCAATCATGAAAAAGAACAATGCCCAAAAATCACATTTGGAAGCGCGTTATCTGACCACAACAAGGCCTCTTACCCTGTCTCTACTTCTCCTATACTTGCCCATTTATTTAGAGACTTTTCTTAAGGGTAAACTCAATCAAATGTTTATGCTATTGCCTCTGCACCTGGCTTTGCTTAAGGTGAACCCCATCATGAGGAGCGGAAAAAACACTGCACTGAATTATCTTATTTATCTGTATGTTTGTTTCTGCTTGGTCTGCAAATAACACAGCCTGCTAAAATGCATAATAACGTGTTTGAGCTCTATAAAGATTATTGATTTTGATTATTTTTCATTAACTTGAATTTTTTTCAGAGTAATATAATCCATCCAAAATTAATAACAATACTATTTAACATAATTAGCACCACATACTATGATTTAGATTTAGCAACAATGCAATCCATCGATACATACCACGTTTGCTGACTGTAATATTTAATTACGACTGAGATGCATAATAATAGGTTTGAATTTTACATTTTCTTAAAAAAAACATCTTTAATTATCTTCTTTGAGTACATATTTCCACTTGCTCCTAACTCCAGCCAAGGTAGCATTGAGTAAGAATGCAGAAGCGTACACCAAAGTTCCACCCTCAAATCTATTTCCACTCACCCTATGAACACATGACACCACAACTGTACCATCACCATCAGTACCCCATCTGCCTTGTCTGGATACAAAATCTTGAGAAAAATCACCCAAAAGATAACTTCCAATTCCCCAATTCATCCAAATCAGACCAAACAAAGCACTATACACCCATCTCCCAAAACTAGTCATACCCCAAGTTCCAGCCACTGTGATCCCTATTACAATGCACATTATCTCAATAATTATAGTTGCCCAAAGCACATAATCAAATCAAGTTTCTAGAACCCACTATAAAATATAAGGTTCGGATGCCTAGAACAATTTCTCTAAATGTCAGCACTTGGCAGGTATTGGTGTTGGTTTTATCAACATTAGAATTTATCAGAGCTTTCATTATAAATGCATTGGCAACAAATATACATCCTGTACAATCCACAATATAATCTCTCAATGCCCTTCTCGCTATGAGAGAGCTAGAGAAGCCATCCAGTCTGAACCAACCAGTTAGTAGAAAGTTGACCAATACTTCTATAAGCCTTGGCACTGTCAAGGAGGTAGTGCTGTATTTCACTATTATCTGTGATGTTTCTTGTGAATCCAAAGTCTGGATTCTCACTCCTCTAGCCTCGTCCTCTTTTAACATGAGAGATTTGATCAGTAGATTTGTCCACTCATCACCTTTGTCTGTTGGATGCACTGGAATGCAGATGCAAATGCCCTTTTCTTCGATGATTTCTAGAGAAATATGAAGTGTTTCACTGTAAGATTCCAAACAATAAAAATTTGGATAGATCTAAAACATCTTAGTGTTCTCATTTAATATAATCTTTCATCAAGAACTAGAACACATGAAATGCAGCCATTTATTTATATTATTATTCACTGAAAGTAAAATACATGCCCAGACCATAAAATCCTGCAAATGGCATGCATAGCTGCTTGAAAATGACAAATATAAGAAATTGAAGCCCACTTGTGAATCCTAGATGGATTCACCACATAAACATCACCGCGGCGTTTTCGTCCCGGGATCAATGATAGAACTGGCCATGCCAGGTTCTCAACCCAAACATAATAAGATGGATAATCCAGAATGCTCTAAATGCCTAGCTTCTCTCCCATTTTATAGGCTTGATGGGTCAATACCAACAAGAAATACCATGGGTCAATACAAGAAATACCATGGGTCAATACCATGGGAAGATACCATGGGTCAATACAAGAAATACCATGGGTCAATACCATGGGAAAATACCATGGTAAGTACCATGGATTGATTCTATCCACTTTGACTAGATCAAGAAAGGGAATATTACAAATCCTCCCGCCCAAAGATTGCTTGTCCTCAAGCGATCCACTTCTATCCACAACAGAAGCATTTGTACATTGATACCAGGATCCCATACAATCCGATGTACCCTCCATGTTGAATGGTCCTGAATGGATCCTCCAATACCTGGATCCCAAACAATCCTCTGACCAATCCTCTCCTCAATAAATTTACCTGGATCCCAAAAAATTCTTTCCCCAATGGATTCTCCCGGATCCCAATGCCACCTAAATCCTGGGACCTGTGGGTTATGGTACCATTTCAACCCTCCATCACTGCCCACACCAAAGGGCCCATATTGCAATATGCCCTTGGCTGTGAGTATGCTCCAAATAATCAACCTATCGATAGAATACCAACTCATAATCTCTCGCCAATCCATACTTGGGAAAAAATGAATATCTGTAAATCTACTATGTTGATGTTGTTCGATGCTCGATTCATGCTGCTCTACTTGGTTACCCAACATGATGTATTTGGATAACTCTGCCCTACTCTTCCCAATGTATAAAGGTGGGTTGTTGGCGTTGCAAGCTTTATCTATGTATTCTTATAGAGGGCTACTCTGGAACTCCCAATTGTGCTCCTCTTGCTGCCTTATTAGGGATTCGAGTCGTTCCTCAACACTAGACAACTTGGTATTTGATTCAGCACATACCCCTATGAGTTCCTCAATTTTTCTGTTCTCCTGTAAGGCAATGTCTCAGACTGCCCAGATTTTCTGCTTCAACAACATAAGATCTGTCTTGAAATTATTGATCCTTTCTCAAAAGTCTTCTACTGGCAATTCTAGTGTTGTGCTGACTGTCTCTGTATCTGTTTTCACCTGATGCCCAACGACCACATCTTCAACTTGAATCTTTGATTGGCCCTTTAGAAATGACTCGTCCTACATACTATCTTTGTCTTGATGGCCTGCATAATCATGCTCATCATATTGGTTCATTAATACTGGCTCCTCATTTGATTCTCCTTGGGTGTATTCATCCTGGACCTCTTCACATGTCCATCCTCTCTGGTTGTCAAACATGGATGTACTGGTGGACTGTTGTCTATACCTGATTTCCCATACTCTTTATGGATGTCCTCCGATGTATTTATAGATTCAAATACCACATTATCAGGAGGAATTGCATCTTTCCTTTTGTCATGTACTTTGTCAAGCTGATTGCTTAGATTTTCTTGCAAGTTTCTCTGAAGAGCATGGTGTTGATGCTCACCATTTGTACTTGACTGCTCAGATCCTTCATAGGTCCTCTCTTGAAAACCAGCAAACCCATCAATGGATGAATCTCCATGATATGAAGAAGCCTCTGATTTTTCTATCCTTGTTGCCTCCTTATTATCTGGAGATGAATGGTCAAGCGCCCAAACTCCCTTGCATACAGAGCATAAGCCTTTCCTCCTTAGTTCATTCTTGCTGTCTCCACAAATCTTTGTTAGTTCCTCCTTGGTTAACTTCTTTCTAAGTAGTTTGATGCTCTGTTTGATCAACCCCTCAGCTACTTCATAAGCAGCAGGTGATGAAATTAGCTCCTTCCTCCAAATGGCCAACAATTTGGATCTCAATTGTTCGCAGATGGCCCTATCTTCTCCTAAGATTGGAGACATGATATTTTGCATGTCTGTTTTGATGAAATTTGGATGAGACGTTGTAATTCCATTGCAGAAGTATTGGAGCATCTGAAGGATTAAATCATCACACTCTAGATCTAGCATTAGCATACCAAATCTGAATTTCTCCATGCGTTGCAAAATTGTGCGCTTCTGGAAAAAAGTAAGAATGGTGGTGTTGTCCAACCCTTGGAGTGCTTCTACCATTACCCGAAAAGTTCTCCTCATGATGTCATCATTGTAGGGCAATAGCGGTGTTGTTAAGGCTATGATTTTACTGAGACAAGAGGCGACTATGAGTCTAACATTTTCACAAGAATGCTCCAAGAACCTAGGTTGTATCGAAGCAAGCATGGATGGCTTCAAGGCCCAACTTGACCCTTCCCATTCTGATTTATCTATCAAGCTCAAAGCTGCATTTAATGTGTCTAGCTGTAGGAGAACATCTTTTGACTTTGTACCCTGCAATTTGGATCCAAGTTCGAAGAGACACTTGCTTGTTACATCTTCCTTATGAGTATCTTTTGACAGCTGAAGGATAACATGGACCTTTCGAGAGAAAGGCCCGCTTCTCTGCTCTTGCTTCTGATTTGTATGTTGTTGCCATCTTTGATCCATAGAAGTATTGTAGCCGAGAGAATCGACTGATATATCATTATGTTGATTCTTGTGGCATTTCCAAAAATAAAATGATGACATTGGCATCAATGGATCTTAATACTTAGCTAATGAGAAACCTAGGAATGATCCCTATCTAGCAATAATTTTACAGCCTTTCAACAATGACCATATTTGCAAGAAAGATATGAATCTTCCATATAGATGAATAAATATCATGGGTACATTTATTCATAAGAGGCTATATACAAGGTATAAATGATTTTGTCAATCACGCCTTTAAATATTTTCACAAATTTAACCCACAGACTTATAAATGATTTTCCCTTCACTTATGTCTCCCAATAAAAATAATTTACTAAAAAATAAAAATCCAACTAGGGTGATAAATATCATCGAAGTGAGAAATGCTGGCTAGGGTGAAAAATAAATTTCACCGAAGTTCCTTGCATAAAACTCTCAGGCTGGCAGGATGCACAGCTCTGATACCATTGTAAGATTCCAAACAATAAAAATTTGGATAGATCTAAAACATCTTAGTGTTCTCATTTAATATAATCTTTCATCAAGAACCAGAACACAAGAAATGCAGCCATTTATTTATATTATTATTCACTGAAAGTAAAATACATGTCCAGACCATAAAATCCTGCAAATGGCATGCACAACTGCTTGACAATGACAAATATAAGAAATTGAAGCCCACTTTTGAATCTTGGATGGATTCACCACATAAACATCACTGCGGGGTTTTCGTCCCGGGATCAATGATAGAACTGGCCATGCCAGGTTCTCAACCCAAACATAATAAGATAGATAATCCAGAATGCTCTAAATGCCTAGCTTCTCTCCCCTTTTATAGGCTTGATGGGTCAATACCAACAAGAAATACCATGGGTCAATACCATTGGAAAATACCACGGTAAGTACCATGGATTGATTCTATCCACTTTGATTGGATCAAGAAAGGGAATATCACATTCACACACTATGTTAGAGTCCTTTGAGTCACCCACTGTCAATCTATCCCTTCCAAATCCATCAGTCTCGACCTACAAGAGGCCCTGATTACAGCTATGGAAACCTCGTCTTAGGCAATTGAAAGATGGAAGTATACACAAGGAATCAGATAATTGTTTTAGTATTCCAGGCATCTGATTAGCAAGCATGATTGTGATCTCTTCGACTGTGCAGAATATGATGCATTCGCAAGTCACCTCATTGCATTTACAGATCTGCGCAGTGATTGCTGCATATTTTATAGGAACACATTGCAATAGGATGATTTCCACATCATGGGCATATGAGAAATACTTCATGAATTGTGTGATGGAAGAATTGGGTGTGCTTGTCGACAGCATTACAACAGAAGCAGACTTTATATCTCCTTTACATGTGGTCAGTCCATAGCCATTAATACTCTCCATCTTGGGACCTGTTACGGTGGCCAGAACATCCCGGGCACCCATTTCTAGATGAAGCCTTCCTCTATACAAACTCATAATTTTTTTTTCAAAAGTGCCTAAATAAGTAATTCCTAGGTCAGGAAAACTAATGAAACCCGTTACAATTTCACTTAATTCCAACTATGCTATAGCAATACCAGACAGCCATCCTAACAATCCAAGTACTTTTATGATGAACAAATGCATCGTGTATTGCTTTCCTCTGCAACTTTGGGATACATCCATATAATATGATAAATCAAAGGGAAAGTTTTCTCACCCTGTCATAAATCAAAATACAATTTTATTTACTAGCGAGCTATATTCATGATTCATAAAATCCAATATGTAACATTGAAATACATAGTAGATAAAATCCAATTTCAAATAGAATTATCCTTTTTACAATATTGCCTCTGCACCTGGCTTTGCTTAAGGTGAATCTACTAGGTCAATTGCCTCTGTGCCAGAGTAACCCCATCATGAAGAGCGGAAAAAACCCCAACCTAGTCTGCTCAGTAAAGCGGAACCCCATCTCGAGTATAGCCTCCCGCAACTTTCGTTGGATAGATTCTGCGCGAGGAGGACATGGCCCTAAAGCACAGGGAGGCAGGGGCTTCCATCAATTTTTTGTTGATTCAGTTGCCCGAGTGATGGCAACAAATACTGAGACTGTAGAGGCAAAATCATAAGCAAAAGAAATTGATTCAGTTTACTAAGAACCAGTTTCAGAATCAAAAATAAATTCTATTTATACCTGCTCAGGATCCATGTCCATATATGTTGTGGAAGGAGTAGATATGATCGGACGAACATAGGGCCGAACATAGTCACCCGCCTCTGAACAAACTGTCATAGGCATCCATGAGCTTTTGCAGGGTGCTGGCGGACTCTTTCTGAAAAGGGCATTGTATTCTTCCTGCTGACGATTCTATTCTAATAGATCTCTGCCTGAGCACATCTCCATTACCAGATGGACAAACTCATCATAATCATGAAGCCCTTGCTGGTGCGTTCTTAGCTTGCGATTGTTTCTTCTTGTGCTCTAAATCCAATATGGATAGATAAATGGTGTGTTCGGTTTACCTACCTAACTAATTAATAACCATATTTAATTCTATGGTCCATAGTGTTTCAATCGTCTAACATGAACATTAACGGTACATAATGGTACAGGTGGCACTTTAGGTGGGTTGTTTTCAAATAAAAACGTTTTACAGCGTAAATATATATAATTAATATTCAATTATAGTGATAGGGTGGAGACGTAAATTGAAATAAGTGATTTCCTTAAAATCGTATAATGGTCTATTTTAGGTTATTTGAAGGAGGGGTAAATTGAATTTGAATGTAGGGTAAATTTATGTCATAGTAAAATTAACAGTTCAATAGGGTCACGACAGTTAGATTCCTGTCAGTTCAAACACTCAAATACTTTGTGGTAATCTATTTTTAGCCATCAAAATTGAGGCCTGGGTTTGATTTCAAATTCCAAACCTACCTACAATTGATTTTAGATTCCAAGCTTGCCTAGGAACAATACCGAATAATTCGTTCCATTTGGATGGGAGAAACTTCAACGAAATGTCCGTAGGATTTCTTCTAACAGCATAGGTTGTTCCTTTGGTTTACGCTATACTTTCATAAATGAAAATGCCATATTCCAATCAAATTAGGGGTAGGCTTTCTTAGGAAGAAGTTCAAATTAGGGGCACACTATATCGCTTTTATCGAAAGATATCACATCCATACCTGTGTTAAGTTTCGTTATTCTCATTGCACCACAAATCCACTCACTTATTAGTGCATGTACAACATTATTCCATGACAACAAAATATGAAAGTTCCAATGACACTTAGTTCAGAATATATATGCATGCACATGTACTTTACATGTGCATTCCATGATTAATGAAAGAGATCTTTAACCATTGTTTCACCATTCAACCTATAATCAATTTTGAATACTATAAAGCCAGAAAAATTTAGTCGTGATTTAACATTCCACGATTATATTTTAATATTTATATTTTAATTTCATGCATTAAAAAGATATTTAAAATTATAATATTAATAGTGCCTGCATGATTTTAAGATTTAGATGGTAAAAATTAATTTGAAATGTTTAATGATATATATATTATTTTAATTTATTGTTGTTGTTTTAAGTTTTATGTTTTTCTTTTAAATATGGAAATACAGTTTTTAATAAGATTGTTATTTTTCTTTATCTGAAATGTATTTTTAAATGTGTAAATGGATTTAAAATTTCATTTTTTTTTTTTAAGAAATGACAAATACTTATAAAAAAGGCAAAAATTTATGAATACATAAATGGATTTAGGATTTTGAAAAGTCTCCAAAACATTAGAACTCATCCAAATATATAACTAAAAAAAATAAAAAATGTAGAACATGACATTTATAAAATATAATTAAGGTGTTCTCAATATTGTATATATTATTTATAAAATGGAAAACCCAAAGAAAATTCCAAAAGGCATTAAAACCTATTCTTTTTTTTTAACAATAATAATAATAATTTAATTTAAAATCATAATCAATCAAAACATTAAATATTGACATATAAAATCTTAAATTTGTCACCATACATCAATTTCACACACACACACACACATATATATATATATATTACTCTCCTTAAATATTAAAACAAGATCCACACATCAATTCAATTATTTATATGCAAGCATAAGTATCGCACCTTAAAAATTGAATGTGTAATTTTAAAAAATGAAACATATATTGTTAATCATTATGAAAATATAATAATATAATATTTTTAATAGCTAATAAAACTGTCATAGTCTAACTAGAGTGTTTTTTTGCTCTGAAAATCATGGAAATTCTCGTAAGATTTTAAGAAAAAATTCTTAAATTTTTTTTGCCCTGATTCCGACCACTTTTGGGTGTACGAAAATTCCTCCACCTCCGTAGACAACTCCAATAAAACTAACCAATATAAAAGCATATGTTAGTATACTCTATGTATTATGGCTTTTCCTCTCTCTTGATAAAGCACTTATTTACTCATTGGGTTTATAAATTATTGTTTGTTTTTTTAGTATTGGTAATTAAAATTAGGATTTTAATATTTTGTTTTAATATTAGAGTTTTAGTATTTGAGTTTTAATATTGGGATTTAATGTTAGAGATTTCTTGTCCAATTTTAATAATAGGTTATAAGAATTAGGTTTTATAATATTATTTTAAAATATTGGGTTTAACATTAGAATTTATAATAGTGTATTATATTGATTTTTTAATATTGGGTTTATAAGATTAGGGTTTATTTTTAGGGCTTATAATATTGGGATTTATAATATTGGGTTATATTGAATTTTTAATATTGGGATTTATAATGTTGGGTTTATGATATAGAGTTTATAACATATTCAAACAAACTCAACTTTTATAGCCATTGTTTAAATAGTTGAATATGATCAAACTTCGTAAAACCTATGTTTACTATAGTTAAAAATTGATAGCATTGGTCACTAATAATAATCTTTATCTAACATAACTCAACCATATTCAATTATAGTCAACCAAGTTCACCAAAGTCAAACATTGTCAAACTTATTCATATATAATCATCCTTGGTGAGCCACAATCAAGATTTAAAAATGTTTAACAACAATACTAATATTAATAAGTTTGAATGCTACTACTACTACTGCTAATAATAATAATCTTTGATAGTGAACACTCCTCAAATTTGGCCAAACATAATT
Source organism: Pinus albicaulis (assembly GCA_034641835.2). NCBI lineage: Eukaryota > Viridiplantae > Streptophyta > Pinopsida > Pinales > Pinaceae > Pinus > Pinus albicaulis. Next base: position 407,486,037 of record CM076580.1, on the reverse strand, counting down.
GGATATCATTATTATTGATTAATATTGATACTCAGCCACATTTGATATCATAGCAAAAAAAAATCAACTTTGATACTCATTGTTTAAATAGTTGACCATGATCAAACTTGGTCAACTATGTGTACCATATTTATAGTATTAGGTTTTAATACTTGAGTTTTAATATTGGATTTTCGTATAAGGTTTTAATATTAGGTTTTTATTGTTGGGTTTTGATATTAGGGTTTTAATATTTCATTTTAATATCAATGTCTTAATAATCAAACATGTTATGGTATTGGAATGGTACATAAATTTAACCAACATTTCAATGTGACAATCACCACCACAATGCTACATTACATTACAATTTATTCAAAGTTGCATTGTGCCATTACATATTCAAACAAACTCAACTTTTATATCCATTGTTTAAATAGTTGAACATGATCAAACTTGGTAAAACTTATGTTTACCATAGTTAACAATTGATAGCATTGGTCACCAATAATCATCCTTATCTAACATAACTCAACCATATTCAATTATAGTCAACCATAGTTTACCAAAGTCAAACATTGTCAATCTTAGTCATGTATAATCATCCTTGGTTAGTCAAAATCAAGATTTAAAAATGCTTAACAACAATACTAGTGTTAATAAGTTTGAATAATAATAATAATAATGATGATGTTTGATAGTCAACCCTCCTCAACTTTGGCCAAACATAATTGGATATCATTATTATTGATTAATATTAATAGTCAACCACATTTGACATCATAGCCAAAAAAACAACTTTGATACTCATTGTTTAAATAACCGACCATGATCAAACTGTGCGAACTATGTGTACCATATTTATAGTATTAGGTTTTAATACTTGAGTTTTAATATTTTATTTTCATATGAGGCTTTAATATTATGTTTTTATTATTGGGTTTTGATGTTAGGGTTTTAATATTGCATTTTAATATTGATGTTTTAATAATCAAACATGTTATGGTGTTGGAATGGTACATAAATCTATCAAGCATTGCAATGTGACAATCACTATCACAATGCTACATTACATTACAATTTATTCAACATCACATTGTGTCATTACAAAATTAGTCAACCACATTTACGAATGTTATTGAGTATGTTCAATTAAGTTTGACGATTTTTGACATTCAACAGTCCTGATATTTAGTTAAACATAATCTCTCACCAATATTATGGAATAAAGTAATAGTAAAACATATTCAATAAAGTAATATTCAAACATATTCAACCATGTTAGTGAACATAGTCAACCTTGATAGTCATTGTTTAAATAATTGACGGTGATGGTATTATAAAATTTGGTTTAAAAATTGGGTCTATAATATTAGCTTTATAATATAGGTTTTAATATTAGGGTCTATAATATTAGGTTTAATTTTAGGGTTTATAATATTAGGTCTAATATTACGGTTTACTATTGTGATGTTGGAATGGTACAAAAATCTATCCGACATTATTTTCTTTTAACGAATAGGGTTACACCATAAGTTATGTAACATACAACTATTAAGTCACGATGTAAGCTAAATATTCTTTATTATTCATAATTTTACTTTCCACCTAACCACATAACACTTGTGGTCAAAAATATCTAACCAAGTTTTTTTTTTTTTTAAATAGAGCAGTCCAAGTGTTCCATTTGATCTAAAATCTTGCTAAAATTATACAGAAATAGAACACAATGTCCAACAATAATGTTAATATTTGCAATTATAATTAAAAATTACCAGAAACTTATCAACACTTATCAATTTTTTTTTTCTAACCTATAACAGTTACTTGGAAATAATACTCCACCAATCCAATGAGATCAGTCCTCACTGTAAATCCCCCTGACATAGCTTCACATTTAGGTTGGCTTAGAACAGATGATCATTTCCCTGAGACTATCTGATCCCAACGAGACGTAGTCACTGATTATAACCTCCACAATAGTGTTAGTCAAGAATTCCACTTGCTAAACCAACTCTAGAATCCTTTCCATGGTAGGGTTTTTTTTGTTCTTTTCTTCTATATCAATCATCTATTTTTTTCTTCCTCTTTAGCCTTAGGTCCACCGTCCCCTATTGGCTTATCCCATTTCCAAGAGGGATTTTGGGATGGTAACCACTCACCGATAACCAAATCTAATGACTACAATGTGATCTCTCTTAGTATCATTTACCAATGTAACTTTAATTAGGTCACATACATCGCTCATAATATATAAGTAAGTATGTTCAATTAAAGAAAATATAAGTTTGGCCTTACATGGCCCAAAACTAAATGTCTCTTCCCTTTTTCAGTAGTAAAAGAAATACTACAATTTGGAAGCCCAAGTTCCTCATGAACATGAAATATGACATGTGGCAGGAGACCCTTTACTTGTTCCATACACTCAACTAGTAGCCTTTAGCCTCGACGAAGTGATGCTAGGTGATCTTGCATGTTGCAATGCAAGTCATTAATGAAATTTACAATTTCATAGCGATCATGATGCCTATTATGACTGAGTTATTCCAGGAGAATTGTGACTTGTTGTAATTTAGCTTCAAAGTTGTATTAGGAGAAAGGAAGAAAGACATGACAAGTTGTCTTAGGAGGCAGGAAGAAAGACATGACCGAACAACTGATCAGGGGTATGTGCCACCAACTCATCACGGTTTGTATCATGGACACCTTCTCCCTTCACTGACATCATTTCTTTACTATATTCAACACTTGCCATAAAAAAGAAAAAAAATTACAAATGTAAAGTTAATATACTCAACCAAAAAAAAAACAACAAAGAACTTGATCCATAGATAAAAAAACCATGAATGAGAAGCACTTACATTACCAAGGATGTAAAGGCCATGACTTTATTCATCCACATTAATATTGTAATATTAACAAGGCTGCATAACTAGCATTCCTGCCACTTAGTTTAATGATTGAACTTTGGAAGATAAAAAACAATTATTTATGACATATATTTGGATGGTTAGTTACTACTTTAATGTACTAGAAAATTTCAAAAAAAGAATCATTAATAAAATAATGAAAATGATCTCAACATTCTTGTTATCATATCCTTGCATTTAATAGAACTACTTCAACCTTAAAAAAAAACAAAACTAAACTTTAGAGGTTTATTAATTGTGCTTTTACTACCTAGGTGGAATTCTGGTTAAAACAAATAGTATCAAAGTCATAATGGAAATTTTGTTTCAAAAATATCTCTTTATCCTGAACATAAAAACAAATATCAATGTCCAAGGTTATAATGGATTTATTTTTTCTAAATAACTTTAATCTTGTGAAATATATTACATATTTTATTGGCAAAGTTCTTAAAATTCGGTTGTTTTTCATTTTTAATAATTATATTGAAAAATGTTGTATAATTTATATAGAATATTTATTGCTATAATACTTAACATTATCTAAAGGAATTAAAAAATAATAATACCAAATTCCATATCATACTCACAATAATATTTGAAAATGAAATTGTACCTTGGATATAATAAACTAAGTGTAATAATATATAGAGAAATTAATCAGACAACATATTTTTAATACAATATGCTTATTTAAAATACACTTATATGTTTTTTATATTGGCACAAGGTCAAAACATAATAATATAAATTAAAAATAATGCATTCACATTTCACTTGATATATTTTTGAGTTAAACTTTTTTTTTTTCATATTTTTGTTGTTTATTTGAATTTGGATTTATTAAGTATTGAAAAGACTAAAATTTTTAATTATTTATTTTTATGATATATATATATATATATATATATATATATATATATATATATATATATATATATATAAAATAAAATTTTACACATTAATAAATTTGTTTTTTTTTAATGATTGAAATGTGCTACTCATTCTTAGTTGAAATGATTGAAATACACATTAGAATTGTAAAAACCATCAAATTTGAAGATGTTTCATATTTCAAATACTTATCATATTCAGAAATCACAACACTAATATTTAAATGGAAAAATAGTAAATACATTCCAATATACAATATTCTATTTTGAAAAGAATAAAACCTCTAATTTATTTACTAATCATATTTTAAAAATATTATTTTTTAATATATATAATAATAAAATATCAAATTAATTGTTATAAATTTTTTTAAAAACTAACCCAAAAAACGACTAAATTTCTTGATTTAAAATTATCTTTATACGTTTCTTATTAGCTACAATCATAATCAAATCAGTATTGAATTTATTTTTATATAAAATAAATGTTTAAAAAATTTACACATTTTACCTTAACGTTTTTCATAATTTCAACTAAATATATACTTCATAAAAAGTTTGAAAATATTACAACTATCACTTTAGAATTTGTAAAACCTTCAACTAGATTATTTTATTAAAGGTTTGTTGTCACGATTATTACACCTCATTAACGTGAGAAATGATGTTGATGTATTGCTTCAACTTACACATGGAATACAAATTCTGCAAATTCCTGCCAAACCTGAAATAAAACGTGGCAGCCATGAAAAGGCAGCGGAGTCGAGGCATGTAGGATATTATTGTAGTGGTTGAAGTTCTGATTACAGAATAAAAGACAACTCACGTGAATCGATAAGAATTAAAAACATATATTAAAATAATTAAATAAATAAATTTTTTGGTTTTATAATATTACCTTTATGCAAAAAAAAATAACATGCATAGCTACAATAAATTTTCGTGTGTTGTAATTTAAAAACACAATGAATCACACTGGCTGGTTCGAAAAGCGTCGACACAAATTTTCCCAATGTAATTTTCACTGAAAAATTTGATACATAATTCATGGATCACAGAAATCAAATTCCCATACTAAATCGTTTATTTTCTTTTTCTTTTTCTTTTAGGCTTACCCACGGAGTTGAACCCAATGCCTCTAAGGACCTAAGCCCTCATTCTTGTTGGCCTCATATTAAGTCCTTTACCATAGTTGTGTCAATGTTATAATAGCTTGAGTATTCTCAAACATATATTTATATATATGATATTATCCTTTGGCTATAACTCTATTATAAAGCTCAGTGTATTCACTCTAATGTGTGGCGCCTTTGGTCCCTTCCTTTTTCTTTTTAAGGCTTCACCCAAGCTGCTAATGAAGCAAATTCAATGTCTGGTCAAATAGTCTTTGGTATTCGATGATTGAATCAATATCAAACTGATCTACTACCGAGTTCCAATTGGCTGATAAAGTTCTATCTCTCGAGTCGCTTTGACTGAAAAGAGCTGCTCTCAAAGATTGAAACTGGCCTGGTATGTCCTCAAATTTATCAATTTCTACCCTGTTTTGCGGAAGAAACTCCTTTGTTGTCTGTTGGAACGTAATTTCCAACTGCCCGATCATAAGTCGGTAGCACGTTGGCAGCAGGATCAGTGTCGTGGGCGAAGATCGACGGATTACGGGGGTTGAAACCGCGCGGAGGTTAATTGAAGGCAACCCCCCGTAGTTGACCGGTTGGTTGCACATTGACCACAAATGTGTGGTTGTAATTTAGTGCGGGGGCTCACCCCATTTGGTCTGTACGAACAGACTCGACCCCCCGTAACCACCAAGGATGGTGGCTCCACCATACTCCGCCAGCGCGCCACCAAAACGCCACCACCGCGGAAAATTCACCGCTGCCACCAAATTCAGAATTTGCCATTAATTTTTTTTTGGCGGTGCTGACAGTAATTTAAGGCACCATAAATATTTTTTTTAAGCTGTGATATTTTGGGTAATTTTGTCAACGAATGACATTTAATGGAATTGAGATATTTTGTTTATAAATAGAACATAAATGTAATTTAATTTTTTTTTACACACAGACAGAACAGATTTATATATACGCACAGCAGTGCAATTGTTTTAAGAGAGACAGAGAGTGCAAATTAAAAAAATACACAGCAGTGTATGTTTATTTTGAAAAACACAGTGAGTTTTTTTTTAAATAGACAGAGACAGTGAATTGGAAATTCACAGCAGATTTTTTTTTAAGAGATAGAGAAGAGTTTTTTTTTGTTTTGGAGCTGTGATTAGAAGCAGTCCAGCAATTGTAAATCCCTCTGTGATTGAGGAAGAACTTGTAAACAATTTTATGAAATAAAATTTGTGTTATAGAGTTGAAATTCTGTTTTCTGTAGAGTGATATTTATTTCTCTGTGTTAAAGAGGGAGAGTTCTGGAATTTTTTTTTCAAATTTCCAACATGGTATCAGAGCAGTCCAGGCTATTTGAAGGTCAAATAAGCTGAAGGAAAGGAGTTCATTTTTGCAGAAGCCTCTCCAGCAGTGTGAAGGTTCAGATAGGAATAATTCAAAGGTATTTCTCTATACAGTTTTGTGTTACTGTTGCAGTACAGTTAGTTAAATTAAAACACACAGTCAAGTGTTTTGAATCATAGTTAAGAGTGCAGAATGGCTGGCTCCAGCACTGGTATGGGTATGGGAAATATCCATCTCCCACAATTTAATGGGAAAAATTATGACTACTGGTCAATAACTATGAGGGCATTATTTGTCTCCCAAGACTTATGGGAATTTGTTGAGGATGGCTTTGAAGAGCCAGCAGATGAACTTGAGTTTAATATGTTAACTCAGGCAGAAAGAGAGATTCTGAAGAGTAATAAGAAGAAAGATGCCAAGGCTCTTTTCTTCTTGTATCAAGCAGTGCATGAGAGTGTGTTTCCGAGGATAGCAGCAGCTAACAGATCCAAAGAAGCATGGGAAAATCTCAAGACAGCTTATCAGGGCATGGAGAAAGTGAAGACATCAAAACTTCAGTTGCTGAGGAGAGACTTTGAGACTCATGTGATTGGAATGGTCACACAAATCAGATCTCATGGAGAGACTCTTGAGGACAAGAGGATTGTGGAAAAACTCTTGAGGAGTCTACCCTCAAGATTCAATGTGATTGTCACCACCATAGAGGAGACTAAGGATCTCACAAAGTTTTCAGTGGATGAGCTACATGCATTACTGATTAATCATGAACAGAGATTGGGTAGGAGTGAAAACTCATCTCTTGAGCAAGCCTTTAAGGCCTAGATGTCTTTCGGAAGAGGAAGAGGGCAAGGCAGAGGAAACAAGAGAGGAAGAGGCAGAAGCCAGAACAGAGGTGGAAGGAACAATCCAGCAAATGCTCAAGGAAGGAGCAGCAATCCAAATCAGCATCAAGGCCAAGGCAGCCGGCAAAGTGGACAGCAAAATGATCAAGGACAAAGGTATGACAAATCCAATGTCCAACGTTATAATTGTAAGAAATATGGTCATTATGCTAATGAATGTAGAAAGAAGAAACAAGATATGAGAAGTGGAACTAGTGCAAATTTCACAAGAGAAAATAGCAGTCAAAACAATTTGTTTTTAGCTTGTAATATGGCTGAAGAAAAGAATGAGGATTTATGGTTTCTAGACTCCGGTTGTAGTAACCATATGACAGGAAATATATCAATGTTTTCTATGTTAGATGAGAGTGTGCAGTCACAAGTCACACTAGGAACTGATAACAAAGTTTCTGTTATGGGAAAAGGAGATGTGAATGTTTTAACAAGATTATGTGCAAAGAAATCCATAGCAGATGTTTATTATGTTCCAGGAATGAAGTGTAATCTCTTAAGTATTGGACAGCTTGTCCATAAGGGATATAATGTTTTCTTTGATAATGATGTTTGTACCATCATGGACAAACCACCCAGCAACCAGTGTATTGCTGAAGTGAAGATGACAAGGAACAAGATGTTCCCTCTCAGAATGAGAGTAGACTTGAAGAATGGTGAAGAGAAAGCAGCAGTTGCACAAGAGACTTTCCAAAGCGAACCAAAAGATGATAATTGGTTATGGCACTTGAGATTTGGACATCTAAACTTTGGAGGTCTTAATTTGTTGAAAAAAAAAGGAATGGTAAGTGGTTTACCATTGATAGAGAAACCGGACAGCCTTTGTGAAGGTTGTATTCTTGGGAAACAACACAGAGAAAGTTTTCCTTCCGGGAAAAGCATAAGGGCAAAAGCACCTTTAGAGATTGTCCACTCAGATGTGTTTGGACCGATGCAAACTCCATCACTTGCGAACAACCACTATATCTTAACATTTATAGATGATTTTACAAGAAAAACTTGGGTTTACTTTTTGAAAAACAAAAGTGAAGTGTTTGAAAAATTTTGCAATTTCAAAGCACTTGTTGAGAAACAAAGTGGGCTGCATATCAAAGTCTTAAGGACTGATAGAGGAGGTGAGTATATATCTAAAGATTTTCTACATTTTTGTAGAGAAAATGGTATTCAAAAGCAGTTTACAACTAGATATACTCCGCAGCAAAATGGAGTAGCCGAAAGGAAGAACCGAACCATAATGGACATGGCGAGGAGTATGTTGAAGGCAAAGAATTTGCCTAATGATTATTGGGCTGAAGTTGTACATTGTGCAGCGTATATTTTGAACAGGTGCCCTACAAAGGCAGTTATGAACAAAGTGCCAAAAGAGGCATGGAGTGGCACAAAGCAAGGTGTCACACACATGAAGGTTTTTGGATGTGTAGCTTATGCACACATTCCGGATCAGCTAAGAAAGAAGTTGGACAGCAAGGGGGAGAAATGTATTTTCATTGGATACAGTGAGGAATCCAAGGCATACATGTTATATAACCCATCCAACAAGAAGTTCATTGTGAGCAGGGATGTTCAGTTCATTGAAGAGGAAGCTTGGGATGGAAGCATAGAGAAAACAGTGAATGTTAAACACTGTTTATCTCATGATGAAAATGAAGATGAGTTGGCTGAAATACATCCCCAAATAGCAACACCAACAAGAGAGCAGCAAAGCACACCCTTGAGGAGAAATGAAAGTGCTTCTCCAAGCACACCACAAGGAGGAAATTCAAGTGCTTCTTCAAGCATTTGTACACCTACTGAAAGAGGTAAGAAATTCAAAAGTTTGAAAGAAATTTATGAACAAGATATAGCTAATGAAGGTATCAATTCTTTGTTTGCTTTATATTGTCATGTTGATGATCCTGTTCATTTCGAAGAAGCTATCAAGGATGAGAAATGGATAGAAGCTATGGATGAGGAAATTAATGCCATAGAGAGGAACAAAACTTGGGATTTGGTTGAACTCCCAAAAGGTAAAGATGTCATTGGAGTTAAATGGGTCTACAAGACCAAGAGTAATGCTGAAGGCAAAATAGAGAGACACAAGGCAAGACTTGTCGTCAAAGGGTATAAGCAAAAGCATGGGATAGATTATGAGGAAACTTTCGCACCGGTTGCTAGAATGGAAACCGTGAGAGAAGTGCTGTCCATAGCAGCACAAAACAAGTGGAAAGTTTACCAAATAGATGTGAAGTCAACATTCCTAAATGGAGTGTTAATGGAAGAGGTTTACATTGAACAACCTCTCGGCTATGAGAAGAAAGGCCAAGAGCACAAAGTGTGCAAGTTGAAGAAGGCTCTTTATGGGCTGAAGCAAGCGCCAAGAGCGTGGTACAGTAGGATAGACTCATATCTACTGGAAAATGGTTTTGAGAAGTGTGAGGGAGAACCCACCCTCTACATCAAAGAACAAGATGGTAAAATTTTGATTGTAGTCTTGTATGTTGATGATGTTATTTTTATAGGTAATGATGATTGCCTTATTGAACATTTCAAAACAGTCATGAAGGAAGAATTTGAAATGACTGATATGGGTTTGTTGAAATACTTCTTGGGAATAGAAGTAGAACAAGATGAAAGTGGGATTTTCATCTCACAGGCAAAGTATGTTAATGAGGTGCTTGAAAGATTTAACATGCAGGAATGCAAAGAAGCTATCACTCCCACAGTGATGGGATTAAAACTCAGCAGGGAAGACAATAGCAAGGACTTTGATCCTAGTTTATAAAAGAGCATAGTTGGTAGCCTTATGTATTTGACTACAACTAGGCCAGACATAATGCATGTTGTTAGTTTGATTTCCAGGTTCATGGAAAAGCCAAAGGATGCACATTGGCAAGCAGCAAAAAGAATTTTGAGGTATGTTAAAGGTACTAAAATGTTTGGTATTTTTTATACTACTTCAGAATGTTCAGATTTAGTTGGATACACAGACAGTGATTGGGCTGGAAGTGTAGATGATCGGAAGAGCACTTCCGGTTATGTTTTTCATATGGGTTCAGGAGCCATTTCATGGGCTTCTAAGAAACAGCCCATTATAGCGTTGTCTACAACAGAAGCAGAGTATGTGGCAGCTACAGCAGCGGTGTGTCAAGCAGTTTGGATGCAGAAAATGTTGAGAAGCTCATGTCAAGAACAGGTAAAAGGAACAGTGATATTTTGTGACAATAGTTCAGCTATTGCATTGTCTAAAAATTCTGTTTTTCATAAGAGGACTAAACACATTGACACCAAGTTTCACTTCATACGTGAATTGGTTAACAATGGTGAGATAGTTTTGCATCATTGCAGAACAGAGGATCAGTTTGCAGATATCCTCACAAAGCCACTTGCGCAGAAAAGCTTTGAATATTTCAGAAAATGCTTGGGTATGCAGGAAAACCCAGCAGTTGAAATTAAGGGGGAGTGTTGGAACGTAATTTCCAACTGCCCGATCGTGAACAGGCACAGAGGTAAGTCGGCAGCACGTTGGCAGCAGGATCAGTGTCGCGGGCGAAGATCGATGGATTACGGGGGTTGAAACCGCGCGGAGGTTAATTGAAGGCAACCCCCTGTAGTTGACCGGTTGGTTGCACGTTGACCACAAATGTGTGGCTGTAATTTAGTGCGGGGGCTCACCCCATTTGGTCTGTACGAACAGACTCGACCCCCCGTAACCACCAAGGATGGTGGCTCCACCATACTCCGCCAGCGCGCCACCAAAACGCCACCACCGCGGAAAATTCACCGCTGCCACCAAATTCAGAATTTGCCATTAATTTTTTTTTGGCGGTGCTGACAGAAATTTAAGGCACCATAAATATTTTTTTTAAGCGGTGATATTTTGGGTAATTTTGTCAACGAATGACATTTAATGGAATTGAGATATTTTGTTTATAAATAGAACATAAATGTAATTTATTTTTTTTTTACACACAGACAGAACATATTTATATATACGCACAGCAGTGCAATTGTTTTAAGAGAGACAGAGAGTGCAAATTAAAAAAATACACAGCAGTGTATGTTTATTTTGAAAAAGACAGTGAGTTTTTTTTTAAATAGATAGAGACAGTGAATTGGAAATTCACAACAGATTTTTTTTTAAGAGACAGAGAAGAGTTTTTTTTTGTTTTGGAGCTATGATTAGAAGCAGTCCAGCAATTGTAAATCCCTCTGCGATTGAGGAAGAACTTGTAAAAAATTTTATGAAATAAAATTTGTGTTATAGAGTTGAAATTCTGTTTTCTGTAGAGTGATATTTATTTCTCTGTGTTAAAGAGGGAGAGTTCTGGAATTTTTTTTTCAAATTTCCAACATTGTCAACGCAATCTGGAGGCATGGCATCAATTGCTAACTTAAAAAGCAGTATTTTGCAGGACATAATTTGTCAACGCAACAAAGGGAAAAAGACGAAGGGAAATTATAGCTTTGTTAGTAGATTTTTGAATTTCCATCAATATCTATATCTTCTACACAGTCGGTATGCAAAAGAGTCGTGTTGTCTCTTGAATCGCCTTTTAATGAAAGCAAATTGTTCAACTTGATCACTGTCAAAGATTGAAAAGTGACCCGGCATGTCCTCCCCGCATTTACCATTTTCTTCAACTCCTTTTCCATGACTATCCCCCTGTGCAGAAGAACCTCCTTCGTTGACAATTTGGTTGGAAGAATCTGCAGGCATTGTGATTATCAATTATTAAATTTAAACAATGTTTTACAGGATATAACTTTCTAACACAAGAAGGCGAAAGAGAAGAAATGAACTTACAGCTCAACAAGTCCACGAATGCTAAGGAATTCATACTATCATTTTCCAAGCTGCTAGAGTTGTGTACTTTTGCAGAGGTGGGATCATTCCCTCCCTTTTGCAGACTAGATTGATACAGATTTTGCAACGGTTGTGAATAATGTTTTTGAGCAGCCGAGGATATCACATTAGCAGAGTAACTGTTTGTGCTCACGAAGGTGGGCGACATTGAGACTGGAGCAGCACGATCAAAAATCTCATCAATAGAAAGACGTTGTCCCCATGCATTGGGATCAGCTACTGAATATACATCGTCTCCTTGAAGGGCAGGTGACATCAAATAATTCATCATCAGCTGGCTCAAATATTCGGATATAATTTCCCTCGGTAAGACAAAAAGTTGTGATAGTAGGACAGCTTCCGTATGTGTTACGCATAATCACCTCTGAGTCATCATTTATATTTTAATTCGAACTGCAGAGGATGAATGAAACTGAGTCCTTCCAGTTTTCTTCTATATTTCTTTGTGCTACTGCTGCACTTATCATGATCATATGGTGATCTCTTACGTCGATAACTTTGTGCTACGACAATGCCATGTCGTGATAGCAGAGTGAGTACAAGTTGGGTTGGATTACATCCAACACTAAGGAGGGGTATGAGGTTTGGTATAGAGGTGATGATGATGATCATGAGATGAGAGGACTTCCTTTGAGGTATTCAGTCAAGGCCAACGCAACCAGGCAAAGCATTGGCTTCATTGTTTTATGTCTTGAGAGCTTGGAAGGTGCAAAAAGTAGTGGTGATGGTGTTGCTACCCAGGCGCGGATGATTTAGTGTTACGGAGAGGAGGAGCTTGGGTTGGATACCCTGAAAACAACATCAAAATTCGTGAGCATTGTGCATTTTTTAAGGATGTTATTTTGGATGTCGGGGTGGTTTAGACTTTTTTTGGGGACTGTGTAGGTCTGGGATTCCAGAGGAATCTGATATAGAATCGGGGTGTTGTCCGCTACGCTATACTGGACTATTCATAGACCTTTTAAAAGTTTTAAGATTAATCTATGGGACAGATGGTGGAACGTAAGCATGTTGATATGTTGTTGTTGTGAGAAGGCTTGAGGTTTTATTTTCACAGGCCTGTGGTATGTTTTGGCGTGGTCTTCGGCTCTGGTTTTTCCGGGTTGCTTTTTTGTCTTTCTGCTGGATTTTTCAAATTTCTCAGCGGGGCCTCTTTAAGTCTTTGGGGGCATGTTATGCTAGTTTTTGGTACCGCTACATTGACGATTAGACTAGCCACTATCTGATGATGGGAAGGGATATTAATGTTGGCCATCAACTTTTGGTTTACGACATCCTGTTATATATTTTTGGTGATTCTCTTTTGTTTTTATTTCTAGTTTTCTCGGCGGGATTTTTATCTCACTGAAAGACTGTGACAGCTGAGGAGGCCAGGTTTAGTCCATATTTCGTCTATCAGCACTGGGGATCGCCACCTCGGGATTTTTTTTACCGTTGGTGTGGGCTGCCTCGTTTTATGGTATTAGGTACATGGAGTCGGTTTCCGATCACGAGTTGGTCATTTTGGATGAGGAATTTGTGAAGGCCATACAGGGGGCGAAAATTGAAGCCTTGTTAATAGCCTCTTCCCGTGACCGTATTATTCCTGGAACTCTGTTGGGATCGCACTCTTCGGTGTAGTTAAATGGTCATGATGAACAATGCGGGCAAGGTGATTGTTCACGGGGCTTGTTTTCTCAGAAGTTTTTGTCTTGACACGGTATAAACCATAGAAGGAAGCAGAATTTGAGACCTTTCAAGGCATCTGAGGTGCGAAAGGTGGTAAATTACAGCTTGATGGACCTGGCTGTGGGAGTGGAGAGTCTGATGGTTAGAGCGCTTGTGGGCCGTTGGTTTTTCCCAGATCAGAAGCTAGGGGACCTGCAGATGTGGCTTATGGGGACTTGGAAGGAAGTTCTAGGATATGAGCTGTGGTCGAGTAGACTGCCTGGGGGCTGGTGGGTTTATCGCTCTCTGAAGGACAGCAACGCTGTAACGATTTTAGGGAAAACTTGGGTTCGTGGTCGATCCGTTTCACCTCTCTATCGGTGAAAAGCTAACTTTCACCATGAGGATAACGGTCGTTCTGCCCATATCTTCTGGGTTATGTTACCCGAGCTTCCGATACAATTCTGGACTCCATCATCGCTGGTTATGATTGGAAACAGTATCGGTCACTGTTGTTATGTTGATCCTACTTGCATTGGGGCATCAAACAAGAGGATTAGGTGGGTCTTGGTCAAGCTCTCAATGGCTGGTGGCTTGATGGAAGATTTAGACCTGCTCTAGGATGGAAAAATTTATAGGCAAACGTTGGATTATTGGTGCACCCCCTTCCGGTGCCATCTTTACCATGGGACTAGCCACCTCAAGTGTTATTGTAAGCTTTGGAAGGAACCCGGGATGGCTGCCAAGTGGGGGCTGAGACCGGGTCAGCGTCAGAACATCTTTTCTCGGGACCTTGGACCTCCAAACGCGACTTTGTTGGGTAAGCATATAGACCCTCCTGGTTCCTATATTTCTTTGTGTTGTGAGAAAGAATTGCAGTCGGGGGCTAGGTTTCAGGGGGCCAAGGAAACAATTGTCCCTGATAGGGTCACTGATACCATAGTAAGGGTCTCTGATACCGTTGATAGGGTTATTGACTCCTGTGATCGGGTCTCGGAACATTCCGACTTGTGTTTGGGTTCTGGGGATCCTCCATATAAACCGTGTATCCTCATTCCTCATCAATCTTCTATGCTACCGTCGGACCCTTCCTCTACCCAATTTTCCTCTTTTGGTCACAATTATGTCGGGATGTTTGTTGTTTCCCCGTCAATTGCTGTAGCTCTGGATGAGTCCATCACGATGACGCCTACCTGTGAAACCCCGACCACTGTGTGTCTGTCCCCTTCGTTTTGGAACCCGATGGGCAGTGATTTGGAGATGCTGCTGTTGGAACCTGAGACCAAGCTAGTTCCCTTAATAGTTGATGTGGGAAATTATAAAATTCTGCAGGGGTTTGAATTCCCTTCTGATTTTTCAAATGTAACTATCTGAAGGCGGAGGGGTCGTTAGAACAAGGGGAAGAGAAAACTGTTGTCATCGGTGGGTTTGATTGGGGATCTTAATGAAGCAAATTTCAGAGATATTCTCGTTTCGACTGCTATTGATAGGGTTCTTAGAGCGACTGTGCCCTCTAAGACTGTCTCATGACCATTCTGATAGCGATCAACATTAGGGGTTTGGGAGGGAGGGAGAAGTACCTCTCTCTATGTGATTTTCTATTGAATTAAATCCTGCTATTATATGTGTTCAAGAGTCTATGCACCCGTCTGACCGATCTATTGCTGTATTTCGAACGATGTTCCCAACTTGGAATATTGCTGCTAGGGATGCATCGGGCCTCTCGGGGGGCGAAATTATCTTATGGAATCCAACTCTGGATATTTTTAAATCATTTGGTTTCTGCAGAGGTATTATCATCTCTGGTCATTGTAGGGGGTATAGGGAAAGGCTTCATATCTTAAACTTATATGTGCCTTATCGGGAGAGGAGGTTCTTTTGGGATCGGTTGGAGCGCTGTGGGGTTTTATCTCTATCTAACTTGATTATTGCTGGTGACTTTAATTCTTCTATGCATTCGGATGAGATCTGGGGAAGGGATGGCCGGGTTGACCCACTAGCTAGTCATTTATGCTCCCTCTTTTCAAAGCATAACCTCTGTGACCTGAAGATGGTGGAAAATGGTCCAACTTGGTACAACGACAGAGATGGGGATGCGATGATCACAAAGAGGCTGGATAGGGTCTTGGTCTCAAATTTCTTACTGTCTAAGATGGGGAAGTTGAATGCTTACATTGGGGGGCTCATTATTTCAGATCATCGGCCAATCATCTTAAGATGTTTTTTTTATAATTGTGATAGGCGATATCCTTTCAAGTTTAATAGGTGCTGGCTTGATGACCCTGCTTTCATCAAGCTGGTTCTGTCTTTTTTTAAATCAAATCCCAGGGCTGCGGATGTTTTTGCCTCGAATCATCTCATGAGATCAATGAGAGGCCTTAAAAAGGGGGTGAAGAATTGGGAAAGGGAGAAGAAAATCTCTATGAAACAACGTTTTTCTGAGATTAACAAGGAATCAGAAAGACTTCTAAAATTGCTGGAGGAATCTGATCAAACGGCGGGTATTTGGAAATCTTTAAAAGCTTCGGAAATCGAAAAAAGAAAAATCATGTTTATTGAAGAGAAATCTTGGAGGCTCAAAATCCGGGCGCTATGGCTCTGAGAGGGTGATTCTAACACCAAATTTTTCCATGCTACGACCGAAGGGAGAAAAAATACTAATGCAATTTGGGGCATTGAGGAAAATGGGACATATCACTACACCATGGAGGGGATTCATAAAGTGGTAGTTAGACATTTTGGCGATTTGTTTAAAGCTCGTGAAAATGTGGACTATGATGATATCATTTGGGCCATTGAAGGGATCCCGATCATGTTTGATGAGTCTTAGGAATCAGAGATTTTAAAACCTGTTAGCGGGAAGGAGATCATGGCGGTTATTAAGTCTTTTGCTGTGGACAAGATTCTGGGACCAGATGGCTGGACCCCAGATTTCTTCATCCACTTTGCTGATATTTTATTGCCTCATATTGTAGAGATGGTGGAGGATGCAAGAACGGCTGGGCATATCAACTAGGATGTTAATTCCACCTTTTTGGCATTGATCCTGAAGATGTCTTTGCCATGTAATTTTAATTATTATCGGCCAATATAATTATGAAATACGCTATACAAAGTGATCTCTAAAACCATTGCAGAGAGACTTAAATTGGTGTTGTCTCATTATATCTCCCCTAAACAGTCTGGTTTCCTGAAGGAGAGGAGCATCCATGATGCCGTGGCCTCTTCTCAAGAAGTGTTACACGCCATCCATACTAAGAATTTGAAGGCCATGGTCATGAAGATTGATCTCTGTAAGGCATATGACCATATTGATTGGAGATTACTCCGGATGTGTCTTTTTAAGATTGGCTTAGAGAGGGGCTCAGTGAATTGGATTTTAGGTTGTGTTACTAATACCTCTTTGGAAATTATAATTAATGGTGTTGCTTCTGAATTTTTCAGTCCTGACCGTGGATTGAGACAGGGCTGTGCTCTGTCACCTCTACTTTTCATTCTTATTATGGATATCTTGAGCAACAAAATTGGAACCACTGTTTCAATGGGTCAGATAAAAGGCACAAAGATATCCTTTACCAAGGAGATCAGCCACAACTTGTTTGTTGATGATGTTTTATTGTTTGGTTTGATCCTTAGATCTGCGTGGAAATTTTTCTTTGACATTTTTAGCAAATTTTGTGATGGTTCTGGTATGGTTGCTAACAGTTTGAAATCTTGTATCTATTCTGATGCGGATGATGATGAGACCATTTCGGTAGTGAGCAATCTTTTTTATTTCAATATTCAGCCTCTGTCATCTGGTTTCAAATATTTAGGCTTGAATTTAAAGCCCGACAACTACAAAGTTGAAGACTAGTCATGGCTGATTAAGAAGGCAGAGAAGAGAATTGGCAAGTGGACTAACAAATGGATATCTTTGGGGGAAGAGACATTCTCGTCCAAGCAATCATTCAATAGTTAATGGTGTATTGGGCTCATATATACCTCATCCCAAAGAAGACTCTTTGTCATTTCAAGAGCATTATGATGAAATTTATTTGGAATGGAAAGGCATTGGAGGGTAAGTATCATCTGGCTTGCTGGAACATGATTATGAGACCAAAGGAGGTGGTGGGGGGAGGGGGTTGGGTTTAAAGGATTTGGAATTTTTTGGGTGGGCTCTGCTGATTAAATCTCTTTGGAGGGCTTTAACAAAAGACAACATATGGCATGATATTATCTGTTTTAAATACTTAAAGGAATCAGATATGGAGTCTTTGACTATGACTAGATCACTCAAAATTTCTGGAGCATCATCAATATGGAACAAATTTAAGAGGGTCGGGTCAGTCTTTGTCTCTATGCTGTGTTGGAATTTTGGAAATGGATTTAAAATTCTTATTGGACATAAAATTTTGGGGGGCGAGAGGGGTCATCACCTGTGCAGTGATCGTTTAACCAGATGGCTTAACGGAAGGGGTCTATTTTACATATGCCAGATAATAAAGGAGCAGATAAATGGGGTCCTGGTGTGGTTTTTTGTTGATGATTTGAGCCTTCTGAAATTGCTGTTGGAGGATTGGGAAATTTCCATTATCGAATTGAAAAGTTGTGGATTGACATGGAATCAAGATAGAGATAAGGTTACTTGGGAGGGGCCTCTAATAAATGGGACACCAGTGGTAAAGGAGATTTATCAGAGCCTCTTTTCAAATTCAAGATCTCAGGTGGAGGTTTTATCCCGCATGAGTATTTGGGAATCAAATGTACAATTGAAAATGAAATTGTTTCTATGGCTAGTTCTTAATAGTAACAATCTGACTTGGGAAAACTTGATGAAAAGGGGTAAGACTGGGCCCGGTGTTTGTAGTTTATGCATGAAGGGGGGAGATGATAATGAGCATATCTTTTATGAATGCATTTTTGCAAAGAAAGTTTTAAAAGCATTGGGTTGTTATTTTAACATTGTCTTCCCTATTTTTGGAAGCACGATGGAGTTCGTTATATGGGGTAAGGAAAGGAATCATGTTTATGGAGTTCTGCTAGTACTTTTCCACTGGTTTATCTAGTTCAGTCGGAATAGGATAATTTTTGATGGTGTTCCGAGTTGTGTGGTGGGTGTCACCTCTAGCATTATTAGCCTTTGGAGTAAGTTGAAAATTGGTGAAAAGCCTTCTAAGAACCTCTCTAAGCGTATGCGCCCATTTGAGATACATTACCCTGCAGGATTTTTCGATGGGGCATCACAACAATCGGTCTGTGGATGTGGGGCATGGCTTGTGATTATGCCACAACATCATTATAAGATTCATTGGTCGGGTGGTAGGGGATTGAATACTAGGGCAGAGGTTTTAGCTCTATGGGGTTTGCTTTGGTTTGCTACCTAGCTGTGCATTGATAAGCTGTGGGTGCTGGGTGACTCCAAGGTTCTTATTGATCACCTTAATAAAGACACAAATCTGGCCCCAATAAATCTGAAGTCGTGGCTGGATCGCATTTACACACTCAGGTCATCTTTTAGTAGAGTTGATTTCAATTATATATATAGGGAATAAAATGTTCAGGCTGGCAGGCTCTCAAAATTGGGACTTATTGATCTTTTTGGCAGCATGGATTATGAGATGGTGGATGCCAATGGTCAGGGGGTTGATGGTATGGTGAGATTCAATTAAGTCTGGGTTTTGACTGCTTATTTTTTTTTGTTTATGGCTACCCTGACAAGCTATGGAAGATCTGCACCAATGATTTGTTTTTTGATCACTGTTTTGTGCTATGGCTCGGGGGTTCTTTTACTATTGCTTCGCTCTGAACTTTGTCAACCGGATGGGCTTTTGCATCTGTTGGCAGCATGCCTCTTTGTGATTATTGGTATAATATCCTGGAATGATGCATAGGGTCTGATGTTTTTTCAGTACTAATGCTATATAAGGAGCTTTTTTTGGAAGGGATGTTTCCCTGGGGAATATAGGCTACAGGTTTGATATGCATAAATTTTCTGTTTCCTGATTTAAATTGACATCTGTGGGTGGTTGCACATCCTGCATGATATCTTTTTGATCGATCTTGTAAAGTCATATGATGGGTTTTACAGACTTCTGGATGGCACAGTATATAAACCATGTTTTTTTCGTCGTGAAAAAACTTTGTGCTACTACTGCACTTATCATGATAATCTGATGATCTCTTATGTCGATAACAACACGTGCCAAAGAGGGTAAATAGTAGCTTGCACATTTCACATTTGTATTGAGGCTGTAATAATTTGGGCTTTTTTCATTATTGATAAATATAAACATGCAGATATAATTAACATCACAAGACATGAAAATGGGCTTGTAACTTTTGCACGCCCTCAAAATAATCCTCTGAATGATTTGCTGAAGATTACTAAAAGTGAATTTCTCTGGAAAAATTCTGAAATATTCTACAAATTTTCTCAGCAACAGCTGTGTATCTCGATCATATTCATAATTATGAGACATATCCATGGGAATTTATCTTACGAGATAATAAGAATAGCTACGTCAAGTTGATAGCACAATTACAGTAGTTTAATACCAAATCTCGATTCTGTCCCGATCAGATTCATAATTATGAGACATATCCATAGGAATAATTTATCTTACTAGATAATAAGAATAGCTACGTTAGGTTGATAGCACAATTACAGCAGTTTAAAACCAAATCCCGATTCTGAGTAGAAACCCGGTTCCAGATCTTCAATGAAGAAATAGCCATCATCCGTGTCAATTCTTTGAAATATGTGAATTGTATTTTTTTTTTTGAAAAAATAACCATGATGATCCATTTATTGTTGAGTTATACTTTGAGTCTCTACAACATATTGTCTTTGCTTGGGCATATATCCATGCTTCCAGCGAAATTTTCATGGACTAGCCTATTGGACGGAGCTCTGGAAGTTTGCTTTTCAATTTTTCCCACGTCTATTCCATACTAGTTCTGTAGAACCCTCTTCAACTATATACAGCAGATCCTTGAAACTTTTGCTTTTCAAATTTTCCCACATCTATTCCATAGTAGTTATGTAGAACCCTCTTTAACTATAAAGATTCGCTGAATCTTGAAACTTTTGCTGCAAAGTTCACCATCCTAGCGAAGAGATCCATGTTCCTAGCCACAAATCTAGAGCTTATGGTCCACACACTTTCCCAACGCTCCTGGTTCTTCAAACATCCTCTGAAAGCTAAGAAGTCCAAACTCTTATGCAAGGCTTCTGCATAAGAAGAGGTATCAAATATCTTATTTAAATATCTTAATATGAAAAAATATTTGAAAATATTTGATTTCTTTTCAGATTTTTGTACATCCATAATTAACATGAATCTAGGTAATTTATATTCATTTTTTTTCATATTTTTGAGATATTTTTAGTTAAAAAATAATTTTATTGCCCAATATTATCACTATTAGTTTATATGTGCACTACTCATATTTTCTTTTATTTAAATGACAAATTACATTTAAAAAATAAAATAAATGATTAAAATAAATCTAAAATAGAAAAGTAAAACCAAACCAAAAAAAACTAATACATAAAATTATAGAAAAAAATTCATTTAATGGTAGATATTTAAAAAGAAAAGTAAAAAAAATAGTGATGAAAGGTATTTCAGAATGAATCAATTCATTAACATCAATTAGTACTAGCTTATAACTCATAAACTCTAAATCTACCAATGTGTCATGAAGGAATACATATTTTTTCACTTTAAAAGTGGTTTGCACCTCAATAGATTTGATCCCTCTTATGATGGATCTAAGCTCATAAATATGTTATAACAAATATACTAGTTTCTTAAAAAATAACTTTCTTGTTTCTGGATTATTGATATCTAACAATAACACTATTTATAAAATAACTACTATTAACCTATACAATTATGAGTTCTACCTAATAATTGATACCACCTAGTCACTAGCACAACTCACTACAAGAAGAAGGGTAATTTAGCCACACATTAGCACCACAATTTGTAAAGGATTTGAGAAATATTTACTTTTCAAATAGTAGTGCAAAAGTGGTGATAATGTGGAGATACGCAAGTGGTGCTATGTTTTCTGGTGCAAAAGTGGAGTTAGTAAAAAATGTTAAATTTGGTGTTAAATGCATATGTGGCATTCCATGGTGTATGGTGCAAACCACCAAAAACCAATTTGACATGGATCAAGATATTGTGATGCAAAGCACCAAAACCAATTTTACAAAAATTAAAAATTGATCATAAAAACATCAAAATTATTATAATAATAATAAATTGTATATGGTGCAAAGCACCATAAAATAAAAAATGGTGCAAAAAAATACATTTATTATTATTATTATAATAAAATTGTATATGGTGCAAAGCACCATAAAATATGAAATGGTGCAAAAAAAAAAAACCTCCTTTATTTAGAAAGGTTATATATTGCATGTGGTGAGTATCCTAGGAAGAGTTTGATTTTATTGCCAAAGAGAACATTTTGACCATTTTCTTATGCTTAAATCCAATTACCATAAATATATTTAATTAATATCAAATGTATTAACACAATTGAAGTATCTCATAGTTACATCCAAAAATTTTAATTCATTGTGTACAATAAGACTATGGTACATTTTTTTGTGCTTGGCTACATTATGGCAGGTATCAATTACAAGTAATGGAACAGTCTCTCCATTGAAACATTCACATGATTCCAAGTTGATGGGCATAATAAATTTAAATACATAATATCACTACTGATCATTTTGGTGATCATTTTGTTCAACATGGTATTGATCATGTAGATGAATCATTTCAATCTTTGAAAATTAAATAAATAAATAAATAAAAGTTCTAAGAAGTGTCATTTCAATTCCAAGCCTCACAGATTTTTGTTTGAGTGAAAACTTCAAGATGGCATGATATTTCAAAAACTTATTTTTTTCTAATCTATTACATATCTTTCTAGTTATGAAAAAATATAATAAATGGATATCTTTCACATTAAATGAATAATTACAAAGTAATAACAATACCTACATATGTTAAAATTTTAAGTATATTATACGACAACCAAAACAATGAGTATATAAAAGGAGATAATTTAATTAAAGAAAATAAAAGTTATACATATGTTCCAACATTGATTATCAAGAAATCACTTTTCATTTATTAATATAATTAAATGTCTTAGGTCTTGAAATTTGTTTATTATGAGATATGAACAAAACGAAACTAATAATTCATTTGAAATCATCTGTATTGCTCATCCTTAAAATAAATTTTGTTGCCGCCTGTATGGAAAAATCATAAAAAGAAAATTATAAGCATAAGTTTGTGAATACAAATACATAAATGAAATAAACGGAGGAAAACAAAAACAATAGCTTCAATTGAATTGAAATAAACCTTAAAAAGTGTGTGCATTTAATGGTATTTCATAATTAAAGTATCCTATTGATTTAAAAAATAACTGAAGTGAACTAACCAAACATGTGGTAAGGTTGAAGCATGATTCAAAGTTTAGCTTCATCTTCTCTTTCATCATGTTGATCAGTTACCTAAGAAACATATAAGATTAGATCAACACAACTATAAATTGTCTTAATTGAAACTTTCATTTGCATATATTTCTTTCATATTATAAAAATTTATCTAGAACAAAAAAATTATAGGTAAAAAAATACCTCATAATCTGTAATAGGATGAAATCCATCTTTAATCTTTTGATGAATGAGAGAAGATACACCATAGCATGAAGAAAAATCTTTTTCATCTTCAGACATTTTAGTATTGAACACCTGCAACTATTTTAAATAACAATGAAACAGTTAGAAATTTGATTATATAAAAAATAAATTTTCCTTACGAAACATAGTAGTGTAATAAGCTTACAATTTTTGCCTCTGCAGATAACATGCCACCTTTCCCCAAATGATGGCGTGTGGACAACCTAGAGGCTCGTACAGTATGTGCATATTTTTCTTTTCCAACCAAATTTCCATTTTTCCTTTTTTTCTTAATAGAAATCTCATCCAATAATCTCTTCCATTCTCCTTCTCCTATGAAGTGCGACTTGACTACATTTTTGTTTCTTACCAATTCTCCTCTCAAAGCATTCCTGGCATTTTTAATATATTCAGAAACACTATGAAGAATTTGTTTTGGAGGTACAATTGCCGATAATTTATGCATAAGACTCATAACAACTCATCCTTATTAGATTTATCTGTGAAATACATGTAGAAAGTAAATAATCCATATAAAAAATCTTAATGTTTCTAGTATCATAGCAATGAAATTTAGGGAATGTAACACCGAGTACAATATCTAATTTTTTTTAATATGAAACATGAAACGTTAAGTATATATTTTATACTACATAAATTAAGTATGCAATTTATGAAAAAACATAGTATATGTGTTTTACCTTGATGATGAAAATCTTTAGTAATTGTAGGAACAAATACTCTCAATGCTTCACGGTGAAGTATGTCTCTCCATGTTCTCCCACCTTCATCATTTAACACTTGCCCTTTTTCATTTGATGTGATTGTTAATGGCATACCATTTTTTTCCTCTCCTTTAACATATTCATTTGGATGTTTTAAGAGAGGTTCAAAAGATGCACCAATAGATGGTATAGTTTGTTCATTTGATGGAGGAGATTGATTTTGTTGTCCATTGGCGTTAGTGTCTTCTTCGAGGAAATTGATATTACTCCTGAACATTGCGATATAATGTATTATTAATAATCATATGTTGTGTAATTACAACCCTAAAGATATAAGTAAAATATAAATGACTATTTACCTTAGTAGATCATCAACTATTTTTTCTGTATATGTTGCATTCTCTGTGTCAGAGATAGCTGTTTTGTATGTTGCATGAATTGCATCTTTTATGAATGGGTCAAAATCAACATTCATCAACCACTCTCTATATGATTGCAATCTATCAATTTCAAATCCAGTTTCAAGTGTAGGCTCCACATTATGGCAAGTATCAGTTACTACTGGGATATGTACATCATCTGTAAAATCTAAATGGGAAGATGGAATTGTAGATAAATTACTTCCTTTGGAAGGTATCTCATTAATACCTATGACTCCAGAAGGTGTGTCCCTCATAAATTCATTTAAACTCTTTGTCCGAATAGACTTTCCTCTTTTTCTTGTTCGCATATTGAATCAATAGACCTAATTCAATATTACACATTTCCCAAGTTAGAACGAGTTTTATATACTTCATTGCATTAATCCAATAATGAAACAAGTGAAATATATATATATATATATATATATATATATAATAAAAACATCAACCTTTGATTATATGAAGTGAAATAATGAGTATATTATAAAATGAAAAGTATGCAAATGAATTAAAATACATACAAGAAACAAAAAAAAATAGTAACTCATAATCAAATGAAACATTTTGAAAATATTTTAATCATAAAATATCATTTTGGAGGGTAAAAAAATCTTAACAAATCCTCTAATATCTAACTTTCCCTTGTAAAAAATAAGTTTTCAATTCTATAAGATAGAAATTCATTAATTATTAAGTTTTCTAAAAAAATAATGAGAAAAAAAAAATCTAAATGTACATAATGATAATATATATAACATTGTTATCATGTTATAGTTCTCTGATATGTTTAATATTGAAATACTATTAATTTTTAGATTATGATAGGTTTGATTCTTCTAAACAAATCCATATAATAGATTTAAATGAAAATACAAGTCTAATATAGAACTACTAGACATTTACATTTTCTTGAGTAGAACTATTCATAGAATTTGTCATTAATCATGAAAATAATTTGAATAGCCATTGTACATTTCAAGCATGTCTTCTTGCCCATTAAATCCATCATCTGAGCTACCATTAGATGACATTTCTGCTGAGATAGGTTGTTCTTCATGTGAAGGTTGGAAGACTCTTATTGATCTAGGATTATACTCAATGACAAATGACTTTGATCGTTCTATAGGATGACAACATAAAAATATTTGCTCACATTGGTCAGGAAAAACATATGGTTCATCTGTTTGCTCAAACCTGGTATGATTGATGATGCAAAAACCATTCTCATGCGTATATGTTGTTGGATGATTTCTAACTACAATATTTCTAAACCACTTAACTTCAAATAATACCACCTTGAAAGATTTGAAGTTAAGCTCTAAGATATCTTCGATTAATCCATAGTATCTCAAGGTGTCGGTTTTAATGTTTCCATCACGAACATGTGACTGAAAATCTACTGTAAAATATGCAGCAGTTCCATAGTCAAATGTTTGTTGATTTTCATCTAGCTTCCGAACACGATAATGACGAACCTTGCACCACAACCCCTTATAATGAGTCACATTATTCTCTTCTAGTCCTTTTATAATGTCCAATACATGTGTTGTAACTCTTTCATCATTATTTCTACATGCCCTTGCTACTCTATCTCTCAAATATTTTAAACTCATAGTTGGAGGCCAATCCTTTTCAAATTTTCTCATTATTGTTGAATGTGAAGATGAATTATGACCACCTCGAGATACATATGACAAACAATGCCTTTTTTGGGCATCATGATGCCTTTGATATTCCTCCCTCCATATTTTTGTGTGTTCACTATTTCTTGCAACATATAATAATAAAGCCTCCATTTCAACAACATCTGCAATCATAAACATAAAACACATTATACCATCATAGTCACAAATCAAAATCGTGAATCATATGTAGATATAAGTTTAATCACCTTTAATTTCACTAGTTTTTGCTCATCCTGTGAATACATGTCCTTCAACTTTTTCACTTTATTTTGAATCCCATAGACGTGGCCCTTCAATATTTAATTCTTTGCAAAATTCAATAAGATAAAATGTGGATTTGAACAAAATGTACCCTTGAAGCATGGAACCTTCAGGACGAGCCTTTTGCTTTACAAAATTTTTCAAAGCCTTTAAATAATGCTCAATAGGAAACGTTGCCCTTGTTTGAACTGGTCCACACAACTCTATTTCATGTAAGAGGTGCACAATGTAGTGTTCCTGTGCATTGAAGAAACTTGTTGGGAAGTATTTTTGCATGTCACACATCAAAATGGGGAGTTCTTTCTTCCACATATTTAAGTCTTTGTTGTGTATCTCTGTTGAAGTGACCCACCTATAATATAATTAATTAAGTTAAGCCCACGATTTGTGTAAAAAAAAATATATTATAGATGAACAATTTTCTAGTATATCACATTGTACTTGAAGAGACCTTTTTCCTTATACAGGCCATGCATCATACCTAAAAAATCTACTTAGCTTGTAGATTTTCCTCCTAATGTTGTCATTGAGATTATTTGGAAGGCTGGCAGGTAATAGATACTACAATTAGAATGTTAAAATTAATCAATTACTCATGCTATATAATTATTTTTTAAATAAAAGAATTTTAAAATCACATAATAGATAATATAGTTAATGTCGATCAATGTGCACATACCCTAAGGAAATTATGCCAATCATGGGTATTCATTCCAACAAGCTCATTTCCTTTTGAGAATGCATTCTTAAAATTTACTCCAAAACCTGTTGGGAATCTTACTTATTTTATGGATTTAATCATCTGCTCTTTCCCCTCCTTTGTGAGAGATCATGGATCAACTACAAAGTTACCATCATCATTTGGCCAAATATGAGGAATTCTTCCTACTTCTTTGAGGTCCATCCTCACTTGTAGCTTATTTATTTTCCTCCCATGTATTGAACTCTTCTCAAATAGCATATTATATAAACAAACAGATACATTCTTCCCTATGTGCATTTTATCAAACAAGTGAACAATAGGTAGGTCTTCATAATATGGCAACTCTGAAAATATTGTCTTTCGAGTCATTCCTGAAGGAAGAGATCCTACCAAAATGAAAAATCATAATAAATTTAACAAATCAATGTTTTAGGAATGTAATCATATATCATTTAAAAGTTGAGAATGAAAATTACCATTTGTGCTTCTATATGCATGCATCCATCTCCCGGGATTCATCTTTGAAGGTTCTCTAACAAGGCAATCCTTTCCACCAAAATAATCCTTATCTTATACGCAATATGGATGATAAGGCTTTAGAAATATTCTATATTCATAGTATACAGTCTTTCCCAAATGACTCGATCTTCTTGATGAGGTGCAAGGCCCACATGTTGGGCATCCATAAGATCCCTTAGTCTGAAGGCCTTTCATTTTTATATGCAAGATCAAGTAATAATTTATACAATATGAGGTTATTAACACCAACTATAACTCACCACAACACATTGATGGCCCTAGAGCATCATGAATTGTGAAAAGAAGCATTGCATGAAATTGAAATATCCTTGAAGAAATAGGACGAGACACATCCTTCATATTCATTCCTTGCCAAAGCATTAATAACTCGTTCATTGAAGGCTCCAAGTATGTGTCCATATGTTTCGGTTGATTTGGACCTGTAAAGACATCAACTTCAATTTGTCATTTGCAACATGAAATTTGTTACTATTACCATGTAGACTCAATATTAGGAATTTCCATAAAGTATAACCTAGTATGATAAGTGTCAACATAGCATGTTCCTTTCTGGTTGATAACTATGGGGATAGGTTGTTTTGATAGCAATTACTTGACATGTGGACCATTGTGTTGATTGATTTCCATAAGGATTCACACCATCTAATGCTAATAATATTCTTTCATTTCGTGGCTCATCTTTGAAAATTGGCCACTTCTCCTCGATCTTACGCCACACCACTCCATCAGCCGACATCCTCATAACACCATCTGTGCTCCTTCCCCTCACATTATAATCCATGAGCTGTGACATTTTCTTACATCCAAATAACCTCTCAAATTGTGGGGCTAAAGGTATGTGATGTAGTACCTTTCTTCCTATCTTTATTGATGATGTACTTATATGGTACCTTTTCTCACCACATTCCGGACATTCATCTAAGGACTCCTTACCATCTCCATAATATATGATGCAATCATTGGGACATGCATCACACGTCTTGGAAGCATCCATACCTAAATATTTTGTCAATGACATGATCTCATTTTTTGATTTAGGAAATTTGTTATTAATTGGAAGGAGTAGACCTGATAACAACCTGTGACAGTACCATAAAAAATGATAAGATATAGTTTAGAGTGGAATTATATTTTTGGAAACATATATTAAAAAAAATTGAAATTTCCATTTTGTATAAAAACACTTACTGTAGAATATCAGTGAAACTATTATTTGTCCATCCATGGACAAATTTTAAGTTAATAAGGGGTAACATAGCTTGAAATATGGAGCATTGTGCACCAGGGTATAGTGTTTTCCTTTCCATATGTATAATATCATTATCATGAGGTTGTCCATCAACGTGTATATTAATTGAATCTAGAATTTCTCTTGTGTTGGATTCAATAGTTATTTGTTCTTCTACATGTGCATGGTCGTCTTTAGAACCATCCATGTAATCGTTATGTATACTGTCATTATTGGGGCTATGATTAACATTATCTTCTCCAATGATGTTGGGTAAACCATTACCACTTCCAATTGTTAAATCATTATTTTGAATTCTTGCGGACATTTCCATATTCATTTCTTCTTCATTCTCCAAAAAACCTTGCATGGGACCATTTAATGATAAATGGTCCCTCTCAACATGTTGTTTTTGACATCTTCTACCATAGCAGCGATTGAATGAGTAGTAGACATCCATTTGCCACCATTCATATGTGCCATATTCAGGGTTGCTCATGTTTTACACTGAAACCTAAAAAAATTCAACAAAGAAGCTTACTCATATTAGTATCATAATATATAAATATGTGGTCTCAAAGGTTTTCAATTAAAAAAAATAGTGTAATAAATAACTAAAACTAAAATTTCTTAGATAAAAATAGATTGTATAGAATCTCAAACTATTTCCTCTCTCCTAAGATACATTTAAGAGTTAAAAGAAATCCATCAAGTGTTATGAGATAATCCATTGATCTAAAAGAAATGATTTAAATTCATCAATACACATTAATTCAATTAAAAAATGATACACCCATGATTTCTACTCAGCATATTTAAAACCAATAGGATAAATCCATTATTGTTTCTTCTCCTCTTATGATTAAACAACAATGCCTCCTGAACCTATCTCAGTTCCTCTTAATGATTTTGTGAAATCATGGTGGTTTTTTTGGTATAGAAACAGGCTAAAATACCACCTGTGGAAGCGCCCTCTTCAAGAAAGAATGAACATAAGATAAATGTCAGAAGAGCATTCACAAGCACAAGGAATTGAGTAGGACAACCTGGTCTGAGTGCAAGGCCTAATGGAAGCTTGCAGCTCCCACTATAGCTGCTACTATATTGCAGTACATGTTTAATATTGTCGTAGAATTGATGGCAGGCCACTTGGGGCAGTTCGAGTTGGATGCATCGGCTGCTAGTCTTGATGGCTGAGGCAGGGGTGTTGACCATTGTAAAATGGCCGATGATGTCATCTGGGGGCTAACTAGCGCTGAGGGGGCCTGGCTGTTGATACTAGGGAAGTGTGGGAGAAAATTAGCCCCACATTTTTTCCATCCAAGTTTTCCCCACTTTCTTACCATCCAAGGTTGAAGGATAGAAATTTTGGAGAGAATCCTGACTGTTTGGCTAAATCTGGGGAGCTAAAATGAGTTTAGTACCCCGAGGAACTGTCAAAGCATAACTAGCTCAGGTAGGTAAGTCATTTATGTCATGAAGTTTGAACAACGCTTGTAACATGACCTCTTCTTCTCCTAGAGCAGTTCTAGAGGTGGAGTGCTTGGTCTGTCACAATTGAACTCTTGAGTCAAACCAACTCAATATCAAATCAGCAAATTTGGAGTTTCCTCTCATGCACATTGTGCATTTGGTGAGATTCCAAACATTTTTTCAATTATCCTATGATGGGAAACCACGAAATCTTATAATGTTGCCCAATATACCAAAATGTCAAACTCTAAATTGCCAAAAATGTTGTGAGAGTTGTGGACTGTTCTATCCAAAAACAATGAGGGTTGAGGATAGTGCCTCTGAAAGTTTCTTCGAGGGCTATGAATTTAATCATTTGTTGGAGTTTTTCTTAGGGATTGGTTTAACAGTATGTCCTTATGGATTCCGTTAACTATTCAAAAGACAAAGTATACCCCTATGGCTATCTCTTCTGAACTTCCACTTTGTAAGATCTGCAACTTTTCTAAAAGTTTATTCAAAACAATAGGCTAAAAACTTAAAAGGGATGTTGAACACAAGAAATGGTTTAATGCCCATGATATCCAACTTGGTGTATTGGACATTTGCAACTTCTTTGTGTATCAATGCCATTAAATTTATATTGTTTTTGGTAAAAGACAAGTCACTGTGGCAGTTTTTTGGCTTTGTAGCCTTCCATGAGAAAAATGTATGTTGTTCCCATGCATACAATCTTATCCATCTCATGCGTCTTTCCCAAACAGAAATGAACCTACCCTAAAATTGCGTATATGGTTATTAAAAATTATGAGTTCGAGTGATGAAGCTACAGTCTAATGAGCTAGCCGACCTTTCGCTTCTTGGTTCAAAACTA
The DNA here is from genome assembly GCA_034641835.2 of Pinus albicaulis. NCBI lineage: Eukaryota > Viridiplantae > Streptophyta > Pinopsida > Pinales > Pinaceae > Pinus > Pinus albicaulis. The sequence continues at coordinate 407,454,827 of CM076580.1, read as the reverse complement.
TATTGAATCTTGGCATTTACTGATTAAGTCCCACAAAATTAACAAAGACAACAAAGAAGATTGCATGGTAAAATAGCTCATCTCAAAGTAATTAGTTGTTATGGATGAAGGTCATTATTTTAAAGAGCAAAAGAAAAATGATAGAGAAATCATCAGCCCATTCAAACAAAAATGAAAACATGGTTAGAATGGTAGACCACTTAAAAAAAAACCGTGAAATCTACATTATCATAGTAAATTCATCAACCGTCTCATCAGAGAAATGAAACAAGCATTTTATAGTACAGCTGGGCTACTATTTTAAGAACAAATAATTCACAATATTCTATTGTTGAAATCCATTACCTGGTTTGTTTTTGCAAGGATAAGGATAAGATATTTGTTGATGAGAAAAACATGACTTTAGAGAGAGTCTAGACTCTAAACTCTGCTCAATAAAATAGCAAACTGCCCCAATAAATGAAGAAATTGATAGACAAAAAAGTTCTTGCATTAATAACAAATCAATACCTATAAATATGTTATTTGTGTTTCTAATGGTGGCAGGGTTATAAAAACGTGAACATAGTTGGCTAAACCAACCAAGCAGACCAGTTCTGGGGTTTTCTAGGTAGAATTTCCAATAGAATGAATGAAATCACAAGGAATGTATCCAAGTTTCCATCAAGCAAGGGACTGTTTGAATTCCAATTTGGGAATATGTCAGAGTTGGGCTCAATAACTCATAGTGGCTTCAAATCAAATCTACAAACCATTATTGCAGAATCCTCCTTCAACATCTAATGGAATTAGCCATCAAAGAGGAGAGCAGATTCAAGACTGTTTATGTGAATTTTGAGAAACTACATCTATAAAAAGAACCGGAATTATCATTAGAATTTGAGACACAGTGAAAAGAGGTGAATTATCTGCCAAGCTTGACAAGGCCTATACTTCTGAACTTTAATCGTCAGATCTTCTTGTGGATAGATCTATGTCAATCCCCTTATAGAAGTGAATCCAACAATTGGAGGAAAATATTTTGTGCTTCAAGTTTAGGGATTATTTTGGGGAAAGTTGCCATAAAATGGTCTAAGCCATTGTAGATCTTGCACTTGAAAGGGATGTTTTAATAGTCCATCTATTGAGTCCATGGGAAGCCCTCGAGATAGAAATGATTCTTTCCAACAAATTTTTATTTGATATTAGTCCAACACAATCTAGCACACGTGAATAAACCTCCCATGTTTCTGTTATATGAGCCTAGATATCTACACATAGGGTTGCTGATTTCTCCCACAATGTCTTCCTTCTAGAAGTGAAGGGGAAATTCACAAGCCTGATCCTAATGGTATCGGTGGTAATAGTAAAGGTGGATCTAATCACAGGGCTGTCTAAAACTGCAATGAATATGTATGCACTTTGTAAACTTAAAAGTTAATGCCCATTTAACTTGAGTCCGCAATAGAAATAAAACATTGTTAATAATTTTTTCCTTATTGCATTGTTGGTGGGTAAATTTTTTAGTGGCATTTAAGATGAGTAATCCATTCGGTGAAACAAATCTAGAAGAATGAATGCCATGCACAATATACTATAGGGTATGCCTATATTTTTTTCATGCAATGCCCTCTTTACATCGTCACGGTATAATATGTTTATTAGTGTTGTTTATCATCATTATGGAATCATGGTATGCTCTGTTTTGTTTACATATTGGTCCTATTAAATGGCCCCCCCACCCCCCATAAGGCATTGTTGATTTCGGACTGCTTTCATACCCCATTTGTTTTCAAAAAATAGAGAGGAAAAAACAGAGAGGCACATTCCATGGCTGGACTGCAACTCTAATGAGAATTATAAAACCTAAATAAAACGTTAATTGAATCTATGCTTCCGAAGCTAATTTGGGTTTTTGTTAACTTAATGTATTATTATGATTCTAGGAGTTTCAGCATGGTGCCCTTTTAGCTAAACATATCCATGTGGTTCAAAAAAATTTGTTGTTGAACTTGTTTCCTTGTACAATGTTTCTGTTGTTAATCTTCTCCCCTCTATATGTACTTATTCTAGAGGTAAATGATTCACTCACTATATGAGGTTCCCCTCTTACAAACTAGTTGTTCCCATTGCTTGTTTAACCATAAAACCAAGTCCATCATTTCCTGTCCTTGTACTTGGCTCCATGGGCTTTCTAATTCTTTTCCCATATTTTCCTAGACCTTTGCTGCCATGAAATATAATATAAGCTTGGAACCAATTTCTTTGGTAGTTTTTTCAAAACACCCTTTGAATTCATCTTTAATGTTTGGTACATCATTTTCAGAAGTCCCATATCATGAAAGAGACACATAATCATTATTAGTAACATCAAGAAAATTTTCAAGCTTTTGAACTGTGTCAAAGGTGTCACAAGAAACACCTTTCACAAAAATCTCCTTGCAGTCATGTTTTATGATCTTCTGCTTATTTAAAAAAAATTTAATAGAATTGAAAAGAAATCTATCTATGAACCAATTATATCTTTACATTCTTTGTATTAAAGATTTTGTTAGCACCTCATGTGGTCCTCCTAGGTGGTCTTGCCCACAAGAAAATATGTAGGCAGAAATATAGTCTGGAACTGTTGCTTTAAGATGTAGATTTATTGTCTGAAAATGGTTTATGTTTGTTTCAATTTATATGTGTGAAATTATTGATAAAATTACCAATAACACCTCTTCAATTCGTGTGTGTGTTTTTACCCCAATTCAATACAATAATTATATGATCAGGACATCCTGTAGTGTGCTGCACTTATTACCATAAAGATCTTTCTTGTAATAGATTTTCTGCTTATCTCTTTCATTGCCACAGGAGTAGCTTTGTTTTTTATTCCTTTTAGTTATCTTCGAATATGTAGTGGGGATTTTTTAGTGCTACACCGTACACAAAGCCAGTGACCTATTTCTGATTGATGATAAGAGGGAGTTGACTTTTGAACGTCAGATGATCACATGATCACCTTAAGAGGGAGTTATGAAATCCATGGTTTGATATCATATGGTTAAATTTTGAAAAGAATTATTCATCTATTGATGTTGTCTTTTACATTCCAGTAAAATAAAATGATCCATACTTCATTAGAGTAAGTTACAGGGTTGTCGGTATGTAAGAGAACTCCTAGGTGCCACATCTTCTGAGATCCACCATGGATGAATCATTGATTGAAGTCAGTTTCTATGAGAAACCATGGCTTATTATGAAGCTTCTCATGGTTTTTTTTTTGGCTAAGGCACATGCACAAAGAAGACCTTCTTCACTACACTTTCAACAAGAAAGGAAGGAAAGGCTAGCACAAAAAATAAATAAACGTGTTATTATTGTGGGAAGCCAATTCATATTGCCTAGAATTGTACAATTCATGCTGCTGATTTTCTTGAAGGGAATAACCCCCATCCCCTACCCATGTAGCTGATTTGCAGCTTGGCTTCATGACCCTACACAAAATGACTTCAAATATGGGCAGTCTATCCTCTCCAGTTCCACAGCCTGAAAGCTCATCATACAGATTATGGAGGCTAATCATGAATGTGAACCATCTAGAATATACCTTGAAGCTGCTATCAAAAGGGGGGAAATATTAGATAAGCACACATGGATCAATAAGATAATTCAGTCCATGAACAACAATTGGAGGAAGAATTCATCAATGGCAATGTTGCAGGAGCCCTCCCTAACAGGCCAAACAGGCCTACAAATAGTCTTCTCACTACAGACCAACCACAAGTTTGATGTTTAATTATATGATGGTTTTGGAGTCATACTGATGTACAATGCAGGAGTATCACATTAGAGTTTTGAATATCCCTGCAAACATTTTTCATGCAGTTGCCCAGGACAAAAGCTGCCAACATGAGAGGCTACCCAGGACACCCTAGGGAAACTATAAATAATTCTCCTAAAAGCCCAGTTAATGTAATGTATAGTTGTTCATTTTGACAGCTATTACCACATTAATGGGATTCATTGACTCCAACTATGCCAGTAATGAACACTGTGACAACTTGTTATAGATTCTACTCTATTATGATTGATTCTACTTTATTATGGATATAAGCTTATGTCTACTTATACAGAAGAGTGGGAATTAGTCTAAGCATTGTAAAATATATGACTAGGATTACCTATGTAAGGTATGTATTACTTATACTAATACCAAGATCATTATACTGATAGCTTGATTATCAGCTTCATCCTATCTAAGATGCTTAGTACTAATCCCGTCTATTCAAAGCTGTTACTCGTTGTAAGCTTTATTGAAAGTTGAAACATACCATGTACTGTCCAATGTGTTTAATTCATGTAATAAAAGCTTATCTATTCTAACTAGTGTTCACTAATATAACTAGTACTTATTAACCATGGGAATAATATAGATAGAGTATTGAGTCTAATGTAAGCCATATCTATTCTAACTAGTGTTCACTAATATATCTAGTACTTATTAACCATGGGAATAATATAGATAGAGTATTGATTCTAATGTAAGATAGGTATTTTATGGTTATTGAGTATAGATAGTGCACTGATATTTACTATCTTGCTCTCTTTGGATGCGTACAAGGCTTTCAAGAGGAGAGCCCATTGGATTCCAGGTGAATCTCTGGTCATTAGCGCCCTCTTTATTGATTTGTTCTCTTTGATTGACAATTTCAATCTAAATGTACATTCAAATGACAATGATATAAAAGACGACTAGTTATATCATTTTTTTGACAATCCACTATTAATTCAGAGCAGGAGAGTTATGATATGTGTTTTCATTAGTTATTTACTTCCTGGGGTGGTTCGTTCAGGTTTGGGAACTATGTGGGGCAATATTGGAGCGTTGGTATTAGTTGTAATATGGCATATGGTTAATGATTTTTACTTAAGCTTAGTGGCCAAAGAGGCACATTCCATGGAAAAAACAGAGAGGCACATTCCATGGAAAAAACAGAGAGGCACATTCAGTTCAGGATTACAAAAAAAAAACTTCAGTTTGACTGCTACAAAAAAGAAATGACTCCAGTGATATACCAAATTGCAAGAATGGCAGCGAGGGCCAAATTTACCTTATGTACAAAATGGAGCAGCTTGTGCTATTGTAGAGTGCTGAGGGTAAAATTTGAATTGATCTGACTATTTAGGTCTGCAAGACAGTGCCCACTGTTTTTTGTGGACCTCTTGAAGGATTGTTGAGGTTAGCTACTATAATTCATTCTATGAGATCATCTATATTTATTAAAAAGAAAAAAATAGTTTTCTCAATAGGTTCTATTCTCAAGCATGACACTTTTAAGTAACATGTCAAAGTTCAAATTGGAACTCAAAACGAGGTTGAGGTAAGTGCTCCTGTTGCTTCCTGTAATATATTACCATTGCAGAAATGTACAATCCATTGAATATGCTTTCCCTGGCTACAAGTTTCAGCTATGAAACCAATTAGTAGAACATTGTTATCCTTATGGATATTTATTATTTTCCCTAACCACAACAACAAGATATGTGCAAAGAAATTAAAATGTATGTATGATTACTGGAATATCGATGGTTAATATCCATTATCTGCAAATCTGTATGCTTCATATGTGAGCCATTAGAGGCACTATAATCTAGATGACTTTTAAGATTTCCATGAAACTTCGGTGTGCTCTTTTATTAAAAATTATGTAATATTGCTAATTTTTTCTCTTGTAACATTCCAATCCAGTTTCAATCTAGTCTACATGCAACAAAAGGTAAGTTTATACTGCCTATCTGATGATTTCTTTGACATATAAGTGGATAAGTTGTTTTAATGCTTTGGTTGAATTTAATAGTATTATACGCATATATGCTCTCATTAGAGATCTCTAATTTCAGCTTTCCATCTTAGTGTAGTTTTCATTATTTTTTGTCTTAATAATTTAGGGAGAAACCAGACTCCACATGCCCCAAATATCAGTCACTGAGCCATACAGAGTTACACAGAGAAATCCTTCTTCAAAAATTATTAGAATAAAAGTGCAAAGAATGCATCTATACACAAATTGGGAGAAAAAATATGTCTTTGTGTTAATTTCGGAAGATTTCTGAATACAATAAACTTCACAGGTATAGTATTCAACTCTAGATTCAATCAGTATATTAACTCACACTGCCGAAAGTTCTATAGAATATTTGCAACACAAAGATGTTTCATCAATCTCTCTGACCTCACTGTCTACTATTTGCTTCTCTGCTCTCCATAGCCTCTCTCACAAGTTTATACTCTGCAACTATTCTACCACCATCCTTTTATTTTCTCAAACAGTTAATCGTATCTCCAAGGGCTGGACTCTATAGGCCTCATTTTCAGCCATTTCCTGAATCTGATTTCCCCTCCTTGAGATGTTATTCAATCTCCAACCATTCCACTATTAAACCTCTTCCACTTATCATTTATGTTGGCTATTATGGTAGTTATATTCCTCTCTTATTTGATATAACAAAATCATTCAATCTGCTGATTAGCTTTGTGTTTCCAGCAAAATTGTCATCAACCGTTAGGTGTCTCATATGTTAGCACAGATCCGAGTAGGCATTCAACTAGATTCCAATTGACTGAGATTCTATCACACTAGAGTTCTGAATACCCCCGCAAACATTTTGCATGCAGTTTCCCAGGACAAAAGATGCCAACATGAGAGGCCACCCAGGATACCCTGGGGAATCTATAAATCATTCTCCTAAAAGCCCAGTTAATGCAATGTATAGTTGTTTATTTTGACAGCTATTACCACATTATGGGATTCATTGACTCCAACTATGCCAGTAATGAACACTATGACAAATTGTTATGGATTCTACTCTATTATGATTGATTATACTTTATTATGGATATAAGCTTATGTCTACTTATATGGAAGAGTAGTAATTAGTCTAAGCATTGTAACATATATGACAAAGATTACCTATGTAAGGTATGTATTACTTATACTAATACCGAGATCATTATACTGATAGCTTGATTACCAGCTTCATCCTATCTAAGATGCTTAGTGCTAATCATGTCTATTCAAAGTTGTTACTCCTTGTAAGCTTTATTGAAAGTTGAAACATATCATGTACTGTCCAATGTGTTTAATTCACGTAATAACAGCTTATCTATTCTAAATAGTGTTCACTAATATAGCTCTTTATTCAGTTGCTCTCTTTTATTGACAATTTCAATCTAAATGTACATTCAAATGACAATGATATAAAATACGACCATTTATATCATTTGTTTGACAATCCATTATTAATTCATAGCAGGAGAGTTATGATATGTGTTTTCATTAGTTATTTATTTCTTGGGGTGGTTCGTTCGGGTTTGGGAACTATGTGGGGCAATACTGGAGTGTTGGTATTAGTTGTAATATGGCATATGGGTAATGAGGTTTACTTAAGCTTAGTGGCTAGAGAGGCACATTCCATGGCAAAAATAGAGAGGCACATTCAGTTCAGGATTACAAAAAAAAACTTCAGTTTGACTGCTACAAAACGCAGTGACTCTAGTGATATAACAAATTGCAGGAATGGAAGCGAGGGCCAGATTTACCTTATGTACAAAATGGAGTAGCTTGTGTTGTTGTAGAGTGCTGAGGGTAAAATTTGAATTGATCTGACTATTTAGGTCTGCAAGACAGTGCCTGCTATTTGTTGTGGAACTCTTGAAGGCTTGTTGAGGTTAGCTACTGTAATTCATTCTCTGAGATCGTCTATATTTATTAAAAAAAAGAAAATAATGTTCTTAATAGGTTCTATTATCAAGCATGACACTTTGAAGCAGCATGTCAAAGTTCAAACTGGATCTCAAAACGAGGTTCAGGTAAGTGCCCCTGTTGCTTCCTGTAATATATTACCATTGCAGAAATGAACAATCCACTGAATATGCTTTCATTGGCTACAGGTTTCAGCTATGAAACCAATTAGTAGAATGTTGTTATCCTTATGGATATTTATTATTTTCCTAACCAAAACAGAAAGAGATGTGCAAAGTAATTAAAATTTATGTATGATTACTGGAATATCAATGGTTAATATCATTATCTATCTATCTCATCAAATCCAGACCAAGCTCACATTTTTGGGGTTAATACACTCACAATTGGGCACAATGAAGAGCACAATGGAGCCAATTCACCAATATCACAAATTCTGCAGAATAAGTGCAGCAGAATCTAACTCACAAAATTAAAACCAAAATATGATACAACAACATAAATGGCCAAACATCACTCAGAGTCAGAGGGCACAGGAGCTAGATTTCACAATCATAAGGAAAAATGTCTAAGCATTCTCATTACGAGAAATTAAACCACCTTTATGGATTTACAGTCTGCCCCACTGCTCTCCTAATCCGGCTCTCGGTCAGCTCTCTGTGGCTCCTATCTTTGGCTATGGACTCCCTGTCCTGACTCTAACAACAAAAATTCCTTCTATTTCCTTCACAGGTTGACTGTCCAGCTTATTCAGACCCTTGATCTTGCTCCTGCATCTTCTTGTGTCAAATATGGCTCTTATCTTCCTCCATAAATATAGGTCCCTTTCTCTCTTCTGCTTCAACTCCAACCTTCAAATTTTTTGTCTCTTAAATTTCATTGTGACCATCATACCCATTCTTGTCATTTCAACTTCCACCATGACCTTTCATTATTCCTAGCACACTCCCTAATGCACATGACCATTAGGCATCCATCATGTTGTTCTTTCACTCCTGTGGCATCCTCTGAAAACACAATGACCTCATCTTTCCACACACTCCCTTCCTCAGATTGTTGGGTATTTCCTTTTTGTGCCTAAACAATGCACTACACTTTTCCTTTGTTGCACTTGCTAACATCGTGACTGATTTCTTCAACATCCTATCTTAGTGCCCATCTTATTTTTTTCATGGGTACATTACAGGATGGATTAGTTGGTCAGTCCATCCATGAAGCATCGAATTTAGGGGTTGATGATAGGACAACTTATTGCACAAGTCAAACATATTTAGAGGTACATCTGGTGTACAGATTTTTAATAGCGCAGGGGCCCCATACTTGCAAGTTAGGTCTGGTATTGAGAGAAAGTATGGGAGGTTGAAGACCCTTAAGTAGTGCAGTCAGGTTCAAATTTTAACCAAATCTGAGAAGTTGTTACTTTTAAAAATTCTATTTTTAGCAGTGTTTGAAAGTGGTCCCATTGGCCCAAATCAGAGATTTTCCTATGGTTCAAGTTTCCTCTGATTCCAAAGTGGTGCTATTTTAGCAGTGAAATTTTTAGCAAGGTGACTCTACTTTTGGACACCCAATACGTCATACAACATTATTGTCAAATTTTTGGACATTCCTAAGCACTTAAAATTTTAGGGACTAGTTGCATTTCAACATGGTCAAGAGGTTACTCAGTGGGCCCACATTGAGTTATAATTTTTGGATGTTATAAGCCTTGAAATGTTCTTACAAAACTTCAGATGGTGTTCCCTCCTTGATAAGATAGTGCATCTTCCTTAAGCATTATTCACTAGCATTCTAAGTCTAAAACCCTACTCACCCTCTTGGGAAGCCACTTATTGATTTTTGAGATTGAAATAATTAGCCTGTGAGGAGGTAACTAATTGTGACATGGTTTTCCTTAATTTCTATTTCTTAGCATTTTCCTTCCTAATATTAGGAGGTTACTAATTGCGACATGGTTGACCTTAATTGATATTTCTAAGTGTTTCCTTCCTAAAATTATTCTAGTTCGTCATTCTATTTTTTATCATCACTTATTCATACTCTGAAACTATGTGATTCTCTCCTTAAAACAAATTTAGGGCCTTGTTTAGGCATGATAAAAGTGCATTAAAAAGGAAAATTATCCACATTAATATACAAGTATATTTTCTCTTGCAGGTGGCATTGAGAGCTAGCACTGAGAAAATTATGCTAGTTGGATTTGAGATTGCAGCGTTGTGATTGTATCTATCATATTTTGCAAAGGAGGATCAGGGTATCTTGGAGAATTATTCTATGTGCAGACATGTCAAGGAGTGTTTTCATCCTGTAGTCCCTTCGTAATAAACAAAATCAAGCTTTTTGGCAAAATCTCTTCTGTCTGTTCCAAGAAGTTATCAATCTATAATTTTCATAGATTTTACTTGCTTTTAGTTTTATCTTGATAAAATTTTAGCACTAGGAATAGGATAATTTTGTCCTCCCTATTCACTTTTATTAAATACATCTTCTTGACTCCATAAGGCATTGATTGCTATGTTTAGTCTTTGATTATTTACATAAACACAAAACCACTTCTTTATCTAAACATTTGTGCATCTTAGGGATCTTACACAAACTAGGCACTCAGCTAGATTTATTCAATTTTTTGTTAAATTGCAAGCTTGACTTACTGTAATTTCATTTTTTATGCAAAAATAGAGAGAAAACTTTTTCTCAATTTATGTGCACTGGAAAAATATAAATACATTCGAAAGCATAAAATATTAAAAAATACTTTAAAACAACATTTATTTTAGCAAAGACAACATTAAAACAGTCATTAGCAAAAAGTCATATTATGTAAATGCAAATACAATCCCAAACATTCCTCTCAAAGAAGCAACACAGTTTTATGGAGGATACAAGGTAGATGAGATTGGCAAGCATCCAATATTCTCAAATCCATGTTTTTCTGAAAATAAATGATGACCAAGAATCCACAAAAATAATGTTGATGCTAGTTGGCCCACATCAGCTTGGACTAGAGTTGTAACATCTAGAGATGAGTCATAGACACATTTAGCAAATTCAGGCATAGCTCAAGATAGTGTAAGACTAGACAGAGCTTTGCTGTTATAGAGAACACTCATGTACCTCAACTAGACATTTCGAAGTGGATTGATGAACAACGTGTAACAAAGATGGATTTGATGTTTTGCTTGTTTTAGCCATGGCCTTCAATATTGTTAGCACATGGTAGAGAAGATCTATCTATATTGTTAAGAATATTCTCATTTTCTTACTTCTCTTACGCCACTAAATTTACCTTCAACATCATTACACAAGAAATTAATGTACAATGTGCTAGCAGTTTCTATTCTTACAAAGATGAATGGTCATAGTTGAACTATTTCTGATTTGAATGAAAATAAATCATAAACATAATATAATATAATCATTATATATCATTTGGAGAATTGAACTTGTCCTAAGTAAAATTTTCTTCCAAGATCTCATGAGTATGCTAGAATATACCTCAATCATTTCTAACTTCTTTGAAAATCCCATATTGGAAAAAATGTTTGATGTGACTAAGGATAAGTATAACTTACAATTTATGGTTCTCTTCTAGTGTTAAATGTGATTATTAGATGAGGAAACTTATTCTAGTAGGTACAGAGGCTTTGGGCCTATCATATAACTTTAATGGAGTTATGATTATAGCACAAGACTTGATACAGATCACTAAACACTAGCCATCTTGATGCGTAAGCTATTAGGAGAGAATGAGAGCTCTATTCTGTTTTTACAAGTGTTTTCTTAACACATTAGAGGAAGATATATTTTTGAGGAGGAACTAAAGGCACACTATGATATAAAGAGAATTACTTTCTCAAGCAAGATGTCAAGAACTTGTGAAGTAACATCTTGTATTCAGAAAATTAGAAAAAATAATTGCTGACAGACTAGAGGCAGGAAACTTAGAGTTAATACAATCAATGCCCATATTTAAGCTTCAGTTTCCACCAGACTCCTAACCGCAAAGGACCAATGAGGATATCACTGTAAAGAACTTAAGAGTAGATACATGTTATGATAAGATGGGTTTGGCTAGGGAAAAAAAATGACGAAATGTTGCAAATGGTAGTGATTCGCTTCCTTTAATGATGTGACTACTTAAGTCGGACTGCTCGCTAGAGGAAGTGATTTGGTTGAATCCATTGATTAGCTAGTGAGTATCGTAAAACCAACAACATCAAAAATTGAAATCCTAGAACCAACAGCATCATAGAAAAAACGAAAAAAATCCATTGCCGATCGATCCTTACTCAAAAAAATTTGTGTGAATCAACAATATCTTAAAACAAACAGAGCAAATAAAAAGCCAGGAAATAGAAAAATATAAAATCAAACTAACCTGTGACTCTGGGTATGCAAACTTCAATTGTGAATTTGCTACTGCTTGCCTCTTCAAAAGCCTCCAAGTTTTTTCTAAAGTTGTAATTATATAGAAAAAATTCCCAGCCTCGAGAGAAAAAAATTGGCACCAAATAACCAGCACATCCAGTTTTCATCTAGTTTTTATCTAAATTTTAAAACCAACTACAACAATTTGGCACCAAAGACCTAGAACCTCATATTCCTGAACCAGTCTAGGTAAGAACAACCAATTTTCCTTTGTTCTTGGGCTTTCATACCAATGAAATCAACCATGTCCTCTCCCGGACTTTGACTTTTGAAAAACTTCACCCTCAAAACCTTGTCTTTCCCCGAATTTGACTTTTGAAAAACTTCGGCATGCCCTCAAAACCTCATCTTCCTAAACTAGTCTTGGTAAGAACAATGAGTTTTCTTGGGCTTTCCTACAGTGTTAAGTTAAACTTTAGGTACTTCTACATGCCCTCAAAACCTTAACCTCATCTTTCGGAACCAGTCGAACAACGAGTTTTATTGGGCTTTCTTATGGTGTCAAGTTTGACTCTTACCAACGAGTTTTCTTGGGCTTTCATATGGTGTCAAGTTCGACTTTGGGGACTTCGGCATGCCCTCAAAACCTCAACCTCGTCTTCCTGAACAGTCGAACACCAAAACCTCATCTTCCTGAACAGTCGAACAACGTGTTTTCTTGGGATTTCTTACGGTGTCAAGTTCGACTTTGGGCTTTCATACAATGTCAAGCTTGATTTTGGGGACTTCAGCATGCCCTCAAAAACTCAATCTCGTCTTCCTGAAAAGTCAAACAACGGCTCTCTTACAGTGTCAAGTTCGATTTGGGCTTTCATACCGGTATTTTTAATGAAAACAACCCATGCCAATTTTCGAATGTGGCATGCCATCAAAATTTTACAAATCTTACAAATCTTGAAACAATTTCTTTTTAAATAATTAAAATATTAATATTTATTATTTTAATTATTAATTAAATATAAATCACAATATATTTATAATTTAATTTTATATAATATAATTAAAACAAATAAAATATAAATATTGATAATTAATATTTTAATAAATTCAATAAAATATAAATATTGATATTTATTATTTTAATAAATTAATTAAGGTTCATATCAAATAATATATATATGTTAAATTGGTGTCGCACAATATATGTATGTTAAACATATTATAAATAAATTATATATGTGTGTGAGTATTCACAGCTTGAGTAGACTTAATGGTTAAGAGTATGTGTTTCCTCCTAAGAGCTCATAGGTTCAAAACCAGAGGGGGTATAGTATGTATGTCTTCATAGACTTAGCAGTCAAATCGCTACGCGGAGGTAAGTCCCTTGTCCCACAAACAAGGGGGTCTCATACACTAATTTGGTGTTTGGCTTGGTCGATGTGACCTTAAAATTAGATTATTATTATTATTATTATAACAAAGGTTCATACTCTCTCCAATGGGGGTGATGTTTGAGCAACACGTGGAAGGCGTCTCACATGAGTAAATACAAGTGGAGCGAGGAGAAGGGAGTGCCACACCCTCGAGTTAGTGTCGCGACGACTGAGTGGTGGGGGGCGCGATGGGCGCCCAAGTCGGGTATAATGTGCGACGATGATGTGCAATTGGTGCACCATATTGGCGAATGCCCACCTTGGGCGCATCGTGTCGTGGTGGGCAGAGTCGTGCGTTTTGGCAGACGGGATGAGTGGTAACGTCAAACGGGTGTGTGTCCCATAGCAGGTAGATGAGTCAAAGGTGTCAGGTGAAGTCGTGTTGGTGAGCGCGTTCAGTGTTACGGGAGCATTGTGTAGTGATTGGGCGAGCTGGGTGGGACAGGGCACAGGCGGTCGATCAGTCGTCGGGGTAGATTAGGAACTCGTGGTGGCAAGGGGAATCACGGGTATGATCGCTCTGAGGTAAATGAGGGGTAGGGTATCCAAATTCCAGAAATAGTGCATGCCAGAGGAAGATAGAACCAGTCTCTGCATACTATAAACCTCTCTTGGAAAATGAAGACGCTATTAGCCATCGTGCTTCTGGATCACAACAATGCCAAGGATGAAATTATGCTCATGCTATATGAGATGTAGTTTCAAATCATAGATATGGCCACTAGAATGGAATGCATTGAACCATGACTTGCCCCATCATCTGGACCATGGAACACCAATAAAACTATTGAAGACCTTTACTGAGGTGGATCCCTCAGTTTCTTCATAGATTAATGATAGGTTTTTGGTTTTCTAGTTTTTATAGTTACTATACAGTTTGCCATATTAGTCTGCTAGTCTGTTAGGCATATTAGTATGCTAGACAATTTTAATTTTGAACAGAAACACACTATCATATTTTGTATAAATCTCAATTTTAAACTTCTCATGGTGAAGAGACTTTTGCATTGCCATTAGTCTGGTTTCCCTAATGGCATACTAGAGGCTTGCAATAACTCTCTTGACATGTAATTTTAAACAATACCAATAGAGCAACTTAGCTTACAAAAAAAACGTTCCTATTATGTGTCTTTTTTCTTTACTCTTGACTTTAAGGAGTCACAATTGCACTTCCACCCCTTATCACCACTAAAATACTTTTGAATCCCATTGACCTACTTTTCTAGTTATTTGTGGACATTTATTGAGATTAAATTATCTATATTATCATATCTCAAGAACAATTAACCAATGCTAACAACATTTCCCTAACTCTCTAGTATGAAAGATCAAACAAATAGCATAACCCTGCACACCTAACAAGCTCTAACCAACAACATAACTCTACTATTGATATCATGATCTCCAAATCCCAAGGACAATGAAAGCATATATACTCTCATAGGTTACTTTTAACATGCCCCTTCAAAGCAAGGTCTCATGGGGAACCAAGGCCTAGACCCTAGGTGTTAATGACCATTTGAATCACCCCAAGATTACATTGGGAACCAAATGCATAATCAAAAGGGACTTAAGCATATTAAAGGCCAAGTTTAATATATATATATATATATATATATATATATATATCTTGGACTCACTTTTATCCCATCACCTAACATGCCCCACTCATCCCATGCCTAATGTTTCTCAGCTAGTATTAGACATAATCATAATCATCACCATTGCATTACAAATAACTACATCACATTTACCATCTTTGTTGCAAGGGATCCTAGCTATGCTAGTGTTCACTGAATTTCTACTGTGGGATACTAGTTGAAATTTTGAGCCACGCACAAGTAACAACGCAGAAAACTAGGAACAGGCAAAGGGATGGAACCAAGAAAGGCTTCCTTTCTTTATAGAGCATGGTAATTCCTCTCTTCTTTATAGAGGTTGATGAGAAGAATTTCGCAATGGAGATTTGGCTTACTCAAGCCAACTTGAGGAGACCATAGTTTGAACTAGGCAAATCAAGCTTTAAAATCACAGAGGTGATGTGCCTACTAACCATGTGGGAAAAAGTCATTGTCTCGCGAATCTATGCCATCTAACTCCAAGGAAAAGGAGTCCACCTAGGATTCACACCACCAAGAACCCAAATAGGCTGGAATAAACAAGAAATGCTCTTAGTGGTAATGAGCCTAGAGAGGCCATCCAAAGTCTCTTTTATAGAGAGAATCTACTCTTGAATAGATAAATCTAGGCCTCTCTAATCATACCGATGAGAGAAAGTCACAAGAGAACCTCTTGAGTCCCAAAAAAAATAACAAAACCTCCCTTAAAAAAGTGATCGTTAAACTTTATCTCATGGAGATGGCATAGTTGTGATCCTGTCAACCCTAGGGACACAATGAATCATCTTAATCGATAGGTGTTAGGAAAAAAAACCACAATTAGTAAAGCGTGATATGAAGACAATGAACCCAATGACATTGTATGTAATCAAGATGGACAATGGGATTGTTGTGTAGCAAGAGAAGGTCTTCTCTGGTGTGTGCCTTAACCAAAAAGACCATGATTTGTCTTCCTTTGCCCATGGACGAGTTCGTGGAGATAGTGACTTCATGCGTAGTGTTGGAGGATCAGTTACATGGACCTTCTTCAATTTGACTACAAGTTCAAGAGGCAGTTATAAATTTAGAAGAGGATGAGTTGGGAGCTTCAATCCTTGATTGAAGAAAGGACGAGTTAGAGAACCAATTAGACTCGGTTAACTATTCAATAAAAACACATGTTCTAAATTTGTAACTTGCAAATTTTAGCATGGATCAAATCAATAAAGGAGGAAAAAGGCACAAAGTTTCATAGTTGTTTTGTGCACAAAGGACTATGACAAGACACAACTCATGAGATTGTGAGAGAGAGCACAAAATTGTGTGAGAGATCTTTGTTGTGAGTGCGTATCTTGGAGGAGCCAATACGCAACATTGAATAGAGCTTTTCTTGTGGCAGAATTGCGCTAGGAAATAGGGCAATTCTGTACTAGGAAATAGGAGTCCTAAACACATTTGGGCAGGCATCCTCACACGGCACGCCCGACTGAACGAAGGCACAAGGGAGCAACCAACAAATGGGCCGCACGAACGTGCACAGGGCACCCGTGCAGTCATAACTTAGCAAATTTGATATGGGCTCTCTCAACCGAAACAACCCGACCCAAACGTGTTTGGGCAGGCACAATCAACCGAAATGGCCCGACTCGAATGTATTTGGGCAGGCGCCCTCAACCGAAACGACCAAACTTGAACGGGTTTGGGTGGGTGCCCTCAAATGAAACGATACAGTGTGCCCGAACGAATGAAGGCACAAGGGAGAAAATGGAAAACGGGACGCACGAACATGCACAAGGCACCCGCGTGGTCAGAACTTAGCAAATTTGATACGACCGACCTCAAATGAAACGATCCGACCCGAACGCGTTTGGGCGGGCACCCTCACATGGCGCGACCCGACGCACACAACCGAACAAAGGCACAAGGGAGAAAATGAAAAACAGGCCACACGAATGTGCAAAAGGCACCCGTGCGGTCACAAATTAGCAAATTTAATATGGCCGCCCTCAAATGAAATGGCCCGACCTGACCCAAACGCGTTTAGGCAGGCGCCCTCACACGGCGCGCCCGATCGAATGAAGGCACAAGGGAGAAAATTATAAACGGGTCACACGAACATGCACAAGGCACCCATGCGGTCACAACTTAGAAAATTTCATAGGTCTTCCCTCAAACGAAATGACCCGACCCGAACGCGTTTGGGTGGGCGCCCTCAAACGAAACGACCCAACCTGACCCGAATGCGTTTGGGCAAGCGCCCTCATATGAAATGACCCGACTCGACCTGAACGCGTTTGGGTGGGTGCCCTCAAACGAAATGACCCGACCTGACCCGAACCCTTTTGGGCGGGCGCCCTCAAACGAAACGACCCGACCCGACCCGAACTCGTTTGGGCGGGACCCTCAAACGAAACAACCCGACCCGACCCGAACACGTCTGGGCGGGCACCCTCAAACAAAACGACCCGAACCAACCCAAACAGGTCTTGGCAGACGCCCTCAAATGAAACGACCTGACCCAAACGTGTTGGGGTGGGCGCCCTGACACAACGCGCCCGACTAAACGAAGGCACAAAGGAGAAAATGGAAAACGGACCACACGAACGTGCAAAAGGCACCCGTGTGGTCACAACTTAGCAAATTTGATACGGCATTCCTCAAATGAAATTAAAAAAAAGAAGAAGTTATTGAATATATTTAAAAAAAATAAACCAAATATTATACTTTTTAACATCCACAATATTCCTCAACACTAAGAGCTCAGCCTACAACATTTCTTGTCATCCCTTAATGTATCCCACCATATAATGGTGAACTATGAGATCAAACAACCCCTATCTATGGTAAAACAAAATTTTAAGATAAAACAAAAAGTTGTTGAGTGATGCATTAATTTAAATTCATTCTAGGTATTAAAACCTACATTCTCTATAGGATTTTGAAATTCATAGTAACAATGCCTATAATTGTTTTTTTTACTTAAGTACATCATTGAATGTCATGTGTTTTCTGATATGTAGTAAATTAAATGCTACCCCAAACAAAAAGTACAAATAAAATTATCTAGATTGAGAGTTGTAATATAAACTTTATCATAGGCCTTTAACATCGCAATATCGATGGAATTCCTAAACGTCGCAAGGCCGACGTATGACTCCTAAATCTCAGTATTTTGACGGTTCTGCCCTCAACATCGTAAGACCGATGGTTTCCTTAAATGTCGCAAGACCAATGACGGTCTCCTAAATGTCGCAATACCGATGGTTTGTCCTGTAATGTTGGTATTTCAACGGTTTTTCATGTAACATCGGTATTCCGAAAATTGTCCTAACTGTCATTGTTCTAACGATACTCAAAAAATGTCGCTAGAGAAACAATTGTTGGTGGGATTTGAAAATTTGATAAAAATTAGGGAAATTTCTGACAATACGTCAAAAGTGTCGGAACTAAATTGTCGGAATTTTGACCAAATATAATAGTGTGCCTTGCAAAATGGCAATAGTCATGACAATGCCTACATTTAAATGGAAGCTACTCATAATCCAGCTCCTGGATATGGGTCCAGTCAACAACCGTTAGTTTGATAGCTTCAGGTAACCCAACTTCCAAATCCACCTCGACACATATACGTGCGCATGAGTATTGATATTTTCTCACTGCTTGATCAATATACTTTCTGAGGGTATTGCCAATGGTTTGGAGAGACTTTTGGTTCTAGCAATGCAGTGGGAGATGTGGGAGGCTTACCCAAAATATAACAGTTGAAGGCACATATTGAGCGTGATCTAAGTTAGGGGTCCATTTATTTAAGTATAGTCCCTTAGGACCCATAAAATATGGGCCATTCCTGAAGATGAGGCTTTTGTCTTCCACATTCTAAAAAAAACAAAACAAAGTATCCTTTGCCTATGAAGTTGCTTTTGATGCCTTCCGAAACTAAAGGAATCCAATTCCTCTGCACCCAATCTTCCACAGCTTAGGGAGAGGGCCAGAGGCCAGTAATCTGTCCAATGAGCCCTCTTTCAGCCAGGTTCAATGAAGATCGACAAGTTTCTTTCATTTGAAGGGCCACCGAAGGGATGCTATCCAACTTCTTCACAAAATTTTGCTCAGATTCAGTCAGAGGGCACTTGTTGTTCGCTGCTATCAGTTTCTTGAATGCAAGGAATTCTAGAGGAGGAGGAAGGGGAGCGTCGAGTCCCCCTCCTGATGCCATGACGACTAGGAGGTCATAAGTAGGCCAGCTCGTGCTCGACCTATCAGAGCGCACACTAGCTGGTACAATAATATCATCTAGTCATATATTTTAAATTAGCCATTTAAATTAGTCATTTTTAGTTCGTTCACTTAAAATTGATCAAATTTAGTAGTAATTCACTTGAAATAATTGTGGTGACTAACGTTTTTAGTCACCTATCATTAATTTCATCATTTTCTAGTAGTGCATCCTCTCGAAGAAGTGTATGCTAGATGATTGGCAAATGGCTCCTCAGGAAGAAATAATTCTCCAGGGCCTCCACCTAGCGCCTAGCATGGTATCCCTAGCTTCTTGGAAAGCTATCCCTGACATAGGGGACACCATCAGGATCTTCAAACCTTCTCTAGAAGGATTCATCAAACTCAGCTTTGATGGAGCCTCGAAAGGAAATCCGGGGCAAGGAGGGGTTGGAGGGATTTTTCAAGATCATCATAGCACAACAAGATTAATATATGATGACTCATGTGGCTTTGCCAGCAACAATGAAGCATAATTCATAGGAGTGCACCAAGGTCTCCTCTTGGCCATCAGGCTAGGATATAGAAAGCTAGTAATCGAAGGAGACTCTCAGTTGGTTATGAACACTCCCAAAAAACTTAATCAAGGAACGAAGTGGGGAAAACTAAGCCAAATATGGCGTACTTCTTCACATGTGCAGGGATTGGAGGATACAAACAAGAAATTTGATTATATCATTATCACCCATGTAAGGAGGGAAGAAAAGAGAGCAGCCGACCTCTTGGAAAATTTTGGTTGTGCTCACTTGAATGAACCTATTTAATTAAGCATTCCTCCTAATCTCAGGGAAGAACGATGGATCAAGCTGCAGAGCATCAAAGAGCAGGACAGGTTGGAGGGCAGAGCTCACCCACAGTTTTCGGACTCAGCTCCCCGATCAGGGTGTAACGAAGAAGACCGACGCTTCCATCAGTGTTAATGGTAGTGTCCTTGGGGTTGAAGCCAACCACCTTCCACATGAGTGGTAAGGGGGGCAGGCTGTACTATCGCATGCAGCACGAGGTGAGGTAGCGAGACAGAGGCTTGCACATGGAGCTTAAAACAGTGTGGAGGAAGGCGTGGGGGTTTTTTTATGACGAAAGACTTTGGTGCAAGTGCGAAAATGGGATAAATAACCTCCATTGCACTTCCACCACGATGAAACTCAGGTATGTGCTTGGTTTCCTCTCCCTTGTTCATGCCATGTTTATGTTTTATGATTTGGGCTGGTTTCTATGGGAGCCTAAGGTGATTAATTTGGACTGGTATAGTCTTCTACTGGGTAGGGGAGAGTGGAACAAGTATGACTCTGGTTGGGGGAAGGTTGGGGTTATTTTGGGTCTCTGCCTCTGTGTTAGAGTAGGAATTGGGCATGGCCTCAACTTACACCCGAGTGTGAGTCTGTCAGGTAAGGTATGCCAACAAGATGGAATGGTGAGGGGTTGGGCAATCCTGCCAGGGTATAGAGTTAAGGAGCAGTCATGGGTTGTGTTTAGTTCAGAGGCTTTGCTAGTTTATACCACCTTGAGCTACTTGGGCTCAGTGCGCATGAGGAATGGGAGAGGGAATTCCACCCAGGCCCGAGAAATGGGCAACGACGCCTCCTTTGTCAATTTCGAGGGTGGGAGGTATGATGAGAGAGAGGACACCAGAAGGGAGGTCAGGATATTGAAGGAAGGTAGGAGCTCTTTGGGTTATGGGGATATTTTATGGGGTGTGTGCAACCGTCAAGGATAGGGGGTGGCAAAAATTAAGCAGGGCATGAGGGCGATGGGTCCGCAGAGGGACGCTCAGGGGAGAAGTCCTAGGAAGAGGCCCCTGGGTCACCTTTCTTCTGATAACTGGGATGCATGGACATTTGATCGTTTTAATTATATGGAATTATGCCTTTGTTTAATTGTGTGGATAGGTCACCTACCCGGAAACCTAGTCAAAGATTGTGGGATGGCATGCTCCAAGATTTCTACAGCTCGCGACCATTCCAAGGGCCCTGCAGCTTAACTCTGTGGCCAGAAAGATAAAGGGAAGGTGGTAGAAGCCCAACCCAGCTCACCCCTGAGCAAGCCGAGAGGAAGGAGGCCTACAATCGATGTGATCTAAGAGGCAGCGAAAGCATACCATGAGAACACATCAGAGGAAATTCAAAAGCTCATTTAAAAATGGGAAGCTGACATAAATAGACATGCAGAGACAAAGATGGATACTAAGGAATGGAGAGGTTTAATACCAGATTTGGGACAAACAAGGGGTAGACTAACATAATTCAAGCAGACATTGTATCTTTATTGGTCTATGAAGAGCATCCTTGGCAAAGCCTTGGAGCAGATCTCTATGTGTCTGGTGAAATTAGCCCAAGACTTCCCAGACTACAAGAGCGAGTTCGATAAGATCAAGTTCTAGCTGAGGAAACATGATGGGTGCCTCGAGCGTATTGACTACCACCTCCCATGTATTTCCAAGCCTTTTGAGCAGGCTGGTACCTCGGTTTAGGATCCAACACCAATGGAGTCAGCCTCGGTTCCAGATGAGGCTGAGTAGTTCGTGTCTGTTTTAATCTGCCTTTTTTCTTAGTATTTATATGCAGCTAGCATTTAATTTCAAGGATCCAGTAAATATGTTAGTCAATCTGTGAGAAACTGTATATGTGTGAGTATCCAGGCTCTATTTATTTAGTATGATAGACTCAAAACCTTACTTTTTTGGATGGCATACCACGCCATCGGGTGGCCAACAGACTCGGTTCCCCGCTTAGGGTGGGTTGAGACCACCAAACTGGTAAATCTAGTTGTTTGTTGTTTATAAAATGAATGAAAAAGGAGTCCTACCAAGCTTACAAAAAAAACACTATAAAATGTATAAAATTAATAACAATAACAAATTCTAAAATTACATACATACATATATGTAATGAAATAATAAAAAATATACTAAGTATAATATAAAAATGCAAACCGTACTATAACATGTGCAATACTATTGGATTCTCAGTGCCATGAGCCCATACAATACTATCATTAAGTTGAAGAAAAGTTTAATGGCACATGTACATATTATAACTCTATCAAGCTATGTGTCTCCATCAAGCTCCATAACACGATGGAGTTATGTAGCTTAATTTAGGGTTTTATTTAGTCCTAGATGGACCTTTTAAAAGCTTTGATGGAGGGTTAAAAAAACCCTCAGAAAGATACATTTTCAACATTTAGAACAGAAGTTCTTCCAAAAAAGAGTAACCCAACTCCATCAAATTCAGGCTTATTTTATTTTAAAATTACAATAATATAAAAATATTTATCTTAATTGGCTTATTCATAAAATAATTAATTATGTATTATGATTTTGTGTATTTATTTTCTCATGAGAATAATATAAAAAGTAAATAATTGAAATAAAATATTTAGAAAACATTTACTTTGAATTTGTTGTATTTATGGTGCAAAATGAGAATAATATAAACAGTAAATAATTGAAATAAAATATTTAGAAAACAATTACTTTGAATTTTAGTTTTACATGTAAACATGACAAACAAATAAATATTATAAAATAAATATTTGTGAGTTTAGTTCTAATTTATATATTCATAATATAAATATTTGTAATTTTTTATAGTTATGGTGGCAATTCACATTAATACATCCACTTGTACATGCCAACATGGCAAACACAAAGTTAACTACCCTACTTTATAGAACTTGACAATATAGCATACACCACTTCTTTAAATATATGGTGATATACTCCACTTCCAATAAGATCAATAAAAAATTATTTCACTTTAACACCACATAGTAAGAATGGTGCTAACTTGTCCATCAAATATGGTGATTATATACTTCATTTTAAATATGATACATAAACATTTACACCACATTAACACCACATAACGTAAGTGGTGTTAACTTATGGTGATATAATTCATTTTTAATATAATACATAAACATTTACACCACATTAACACCACATAACTTAAGTGGTGCTAACTTATGGTGATATACTCCATTTTTAATATAATACATAAACATTTACACCACATTAACACCACATAACTTAAGTGGTGCTAACTTATGGTGATATACTCCATTTTTAATATGATACATAAACATTTACATCACATTAACACCACATAACGTAAGTGGTGCTAACTTATGGTGCTAAAAGAGAGCTTTTCTTGTTGTGACTATATAAATGAAATGAACCTTAAACATGGATAGACATTAATCCATATAAACTTCATTTTTGTTTTCTTCATGATTCATTTTATTTTGCTACAATTAAAGAAAGCATAAAATATTAACTAAAGTATAAATTTATTTTAAATGATTATTCATTATAAAAACAATTAAATATAAGTTAAATATATACACATTTAACTTAGCTATAAAAATTCACCCTCACTCATGAAGATTCTTAATTTATAAATAGACTTTGTAGCAATACCATGGCTTATCAATATGATATGCCTAAAAAATGATAACTCACTTTATATAATACTTGTTTATATGAAATTTTTTCAATTAATCAATTTATTAAAAGGGAAAATGGGCGTACAAGGGAAAAAATCAATTGGTTGTCACCAAATATCAAGATTTGATTTGTGTAGAATATTTTAGAATATTTTGGAAAAATGTTGATATGAATTTCTTTTAATTAATCAATTTAGTTAAAAGAGAAAAAAATAGATAACTACTTTGAAAAAAATAATCAACTTTTTATTTATGTGTACTATTAAGTATATTTTAAAATATTCTATCTGGGTTAAATATCTACTATATGTCTCATAAAATTATTGATAATTAAACTAAAAATTTAGAATCCATATTCCAATTAAAATATTCTCGGGATTAAATCTTTATTATCCATTTCATAAAATTAATGATAATTAAACTAAAATTTTAAAATTCATATTCCAAAATAAACACACTTATTTTCATAATAATTTATTATTAGTCTATAATAATATATTATTAATCTAGCCCATTCTTAATTCTAAACAATAATATGTAGGTTGAACAAACTAACTATGGCACAATTTTTCTATTTTAGTCAGTTTTCTTTTATCCTACACTATCACCTTTGCGGAGGTTCCAATTTATTCATGTACGTCAAGTCAAGGGAAAAAAAGATAGGTAAAGGGCATAACTATTTTGAGGATAAATATAGATATTTAATTTTTTAAAATACTATGAAGAATGTTTTGAGAAAATGTTTATATCATTTTTGTATCTAATTTATTAATTTAGTTAAAAAATTTAAAATAACTAATTTAAAAATAAATTTCAATTTTTTGTTTTTGTAAATTATTAAAATTATTTTAAAATGTTTTATGAAATTAAATCTCTACTATTCACCTTTTAAACTAAAATACAAGATAATTATCAATAATTAAATTATTTTTTTAAAATAAGTATTCCAAAATAAACACACTTATCTTCATCTTCATAATGATTTATTAATAGTCTAAACCACTCATTCTAACCAATACTATGCAGAACGCACAAACTGAATACGACACAGTTTTTCTATTTGGGTTAGTTATGTTTTATGCTACACTATTACCTTTGCGGTGGTTCCAATTTATCCCCATACTCTCGAGAAACCATAGGACATTTTGTTGGGTTCTCATTCGGCGATGAATAGAGCAAAGCACACCATCTTTGGGCGATCTGGTTAGTATTGGAAGGATAGATTTAGTGTGGAAATAATTCATTTACGAATGTGAAAGAAGTTGAGGGTGAAAATTAATTCCTAGATGAAATTATTTGGCTTAATCAATACTTACATACATAATGTTGGTGACAATATCATTCTTATATCCAACAAATTATTTTCCCTCCAACCGTGACATTCATCTCATCCAAATAAAATATAATTAAAAATAAAAAAATAAAAAATGTTAAATAAAAGAATAAGCGGCTGCCGCGTATAAGCCTATAAGCACACATCATAGTTGTGGATTTACTCCACATAAAAAATAATGAACGTGATAAACGAACGACGGCCAAAGAATTCATGAAAGACTTTTAAGTTGTAATTAAAAAAAAAAAAACTGGCCAAAGTATTTTTTTTAATAATAGACGTCAAATGCTAGAAGTGCAAGTTTATTACCTTTTCTTGATCGACCTCAATTGGTAGGAGAATTGAGCTGCATAGATCTTTCCACAAGCGGGCAATCAATATTGCAGGTCTATGAAATAATGCAAGGCATCAGAAGAGTGAGTACAACCAATTCATGTGGAATTAATCCAATATGGTGTTTTATTTCCTTCTGAAACAAGTTCATCATAATCGAATCAAGTAGACATTTGCACAAGCTTCACAGGAAGATAAAAACGAAACTTACGAAGAATTTAACTCACCGAATTCTATCTTGGTCACGCATTGCATGTGAATTTGTATTGTTAATTGATTGTCGGAGTGTATGCTTATGCGTGTACTGTTTATTTGTAGTTATTTCTTGGTCACACTCATTTTGTGTGAAATAACAAGCTTCTCTGTCACGAATGATTCTCTTGGACACGCATTACTTGTGGGGTTCGTTTTTTTGACCGATTCTATAGGTACGCACACTACCAGTGAAGCAACAAAACTTGTAATCTTTTTCATGACTCTGTTTCACGTAGAAATTTTTCCTCACAAACTCTAAAATTAGCTTCATCTCAGCAACAAAACTTGTAATTTTTTTCATGACTCTTTTCACGTAGAATTTTTTGACCACAAACTCTACAATTAGCTTCACCTCACACAATAACGTCAATTATTGCGTTTATACTATATCATACGATGATCTGTTGTCAACTCAATTTAGTTTATTCCCAATATGCATAAACATATGGCCAGTGGCTTAAAACGGAAATTCCATCAATTGTGCTGAACGGATAAATATATCATAAACGATATATAATCCACTTAGCATAAAAATATTATTGCAACATTGTTCCCAAACAAATATAATCCACTTAGCATAAAAATATCATGGCAACATTGTTCCGAAACAAATTTTGGGAAACTGGATTATAGGAGAAAATTAGAAAATGCATATTCATTTCAAATAATGTAAAATTTAGGTTCCAATGATGCCATAGACAGGAATTTCCTCTATTTTCTCAGTAATTCCGAAGAGGAGTTTGGATATTTTGCTCATACCAAATATTCTAAAAATGAAAATATATGAGACACACTAGACGAAATTGGGAAATTTTTCAAAAATATTCTCATTATTTCATAACATTCTAAGAAATGAGCCTGTTCAATTACATTAATTTTAGTTCACTGGAGTGTTTGTTTTATAAGATTTTTGAGTTCATCTTTATCAATGAAATAATTTGCGTTTAATAACTATAATATATATCAATGAAATAATTTGCGTTTAATATATATATATATATATATATATATATATATATATATATATATATATATATATAAATTTAATATTATAGGACACACGTTAAATAAAATTGGGAATTTTTCTAAACTATTCTCATTAATTCTTAACATTCTGAACTCCTTTTCGAAGAAATGAGCTTGTACAATTACACAAATTTTAGTTCACTGGAATGTCTTATAAACTTTTTGAGTCCATGTTTATCAATGAAATAATTTGCGTTCACTGATTAAAATTTTAAAAATCTAAATTTAATATAATTATTAGTTTTAATATTAATATTATAAAAATATAATGATTAAATTTTAAAAATTATTTAGGATAATTTGCCTTCAGTGATTAAAATTTTAAAAATCTAAATTTAATATAATTATTAGTTTTAATATTAATATTATAAAAATATAATGATTAAATTTTAAAAATTATTAAATTAATCATTAAAATTTTATTAAATTAATATTAAAACTAATAATTATATTAAATTTAGATTTTTAAAATTTTAATCACTGAAAGCAAATTATTTGATTGATAAACATGGACTCGAAAAGCTTATAAGACACTTCAGTGAACTAAAATTTATGTAATTAAACCAGCTCATTTCTTCGAAAATGAGCTCTGTTCTAAAAGGGGCTAAGAATGTAATGATAATAGTTTAGAAAATTTCCCAATTTCATGGATCGTGGGTCCTGTAATATTAAAATTAATAATAATTATATTAAAACTAAATTTTTTAAATTTCAATCGCTGAACGCAAATTATTTCATTGATAAACATGAACTCAAAAAGCTTATAAGACACTCTAGTGAACTAACATTAATGTAATCGAATTGGCTCATTTGATCAGAATGTTAATGAGAATATTTTCGAAAACTTCCCAATTTCGTCGAGTCTGTCTCATATATTTTTATTTTTAGAATATTTGGTGTGAACAAAATATCCAAAATCCTCTTCGGAAATAATAAGAAAATAGAGGAAATGCAAGTCTATGGCATCATTGGAACCTAAATTTTACATTATTTGACATGAATATGCATTTTCTAATTTTCCCCTATAATCCAATTTCCCAAAAATTGTTTGGGAACAATGTTGCCATGATATTTTTATGCATGCTAAGTGGATTATATAGTCATATTTTTATGCATATTGAAAATAAACTAAATTGAGTTGAAAACAGATCATGGTATGATACTGTATAAACATAATAATTGATAGAGAGTTTATTCTTGATAAAAATTGAATTACTGTGGAGACTGCACACAAATGGAGAGTGCTCCCTTTACACACTCTTACATTACATAATCGAGTGATACAACAATAAATACATAAAAAGTAATAAGAAGTTGTAAACAAACTCCTATAACCTAGGAACTATTCCTAACTTAAGGAGATACGTTACAACAATATAACCATTTCTCCATTAATAAAAAATAATATTAATTATTTTCAACTCTCCCCCTTAATGGAGAAATGATGGTCATGTATTTCTAACATCCCTCTAAACAATTCAAACTTCATTTTCCCAAGACGCTTAGTGAACATGTCTTCCATATTGTCACAAATTTTACAATATTCAATAAATATTTCATTTGACTGAACTTTTTCTCGAACAAAGTGAAACTGAGTATCTATGTGTTTCGTATTCTTGTGGAATACTGGATTGTATGCTAGCTTTATGGTACTCTAGCTTTCACATTTGATGAAGGTTTCTTCTTTCTACTTTTCTCTTGCACCATGGAGAAGCCTTCTCAACCAGATAACTTCACATGTAGCTGCACACAATGTTTGGCACTCGACTTCAGTTGAAGATAATGCCACAATACTCTTCTTTTTACTGCTCCATGTTATGACCCCGGATTTAATACTAAATTCATAACCTGTGATGGACCTTCTGTCATCCAGATCGCCTACCCAATCTGAGTCTGAGAAACCTACTAAAATAACATCAGATGTGTCAGTGTATAAAATACCATAGTCATTAGTACCAGGAAGATACTTCAACACACTTTTTCCTATCATCCAATGACTTTCGAGAGGATTATACATGAAATGGATTATCATACTAACAAAGTATGCTAAATCTGGTCTAGTTGTAGTGAGGTATATCAGACTACAAACTAGTTGTCTATAAAAGGTGGCATCCACCTCCTTAGAGACATCGTCACTGCATAACTTAAGATTCTGTTGCAAAGGTATTGATGCTTTCCTACACTACTCCATCCTCAACCTTGTGAGCAGACTTTTGACATACTTCCATTGAGTAAAAAAATTCTATCCAGAGTCTCTCCATACTTCCAGACCCAAACAATAATGTAGACTTTCGAGATCTTTCATTTCAAAAACTTGCGACATATGCAATTTGATTTCTTTGATCAAAGAATCTGCATTACTTGTTATAATCATGTCATCCACATACAAAGAAATAAGAATAATCTGCCTCTGTTTATTATAAATGGTATACAAATTTGGATCTTCATGCTCCTATGAAAACCATGTTGTAAGAAGAATTAATCAATTATCTCGTACCAAGACCTGGGTGTTTGTTTTAAACCATATAGTGCATCCTTCAACCTACACACTAGATGTTCCTTCCCTTCTTTGACAAACCCTTTAGGCTGGACTAAGTAAATATTTTCCTTTAAATCACCATTCAGAAATGCAGACTTAACATCTAGCTAGTGTAGCTTCCACTGATATTTTGTTGCTAATGAAATTAACATTCTAATGGTATTCAGTTTGGCTACAAGAGCAAAGGTTTCTTCAAAGTCAATTCCCTCTTGCTGTGAATATCCTTTTGCTACCAGTCTAGCTTTAAACGTTTCTATATTCCCATCTACATTAACTTTAGGTTTGTAGAGCCACTTACAACCTATAGGTGTTTTTCCTTCAGGTAGTTCAACTAGATCCCAAGTATGGTTTCTAGAATTGATTCAATTTCTTCATTCATTGCAACCCTCCATTCATCAGATTGACTTGCTTCTTTATAGTTTGTGGGCTCTATAACATTTAAAATGTTTGACATTAAAGCATAGTATTTAAATCTCGTTGGTAATTAAGTCTTCCTACCTGATCTTCTTGGTAGAGGACTCACCTCAAATTTATCTAGTTCAGACCTCTGCGGGTTTGCCTTGTTGACTAAATCACCTGATTTTTCATCTTTCTATTCCTACTGCTGATTATCCTCATTGATTTCTTCCATCAATAATGGAATGTGCCATTATTTATTACTGTCTTCCTTTCCTTCCTCAACCTGCTCATGAAATATATCATCTCGACTTGCAAATATTTTATGAGTCACTAGATTAAACAACTTGTAGGCTTTAAACTCAGTGCAATATCTGCAAAGATAAATTTCATGGCCTTAGGATCTAAATTCTTTCTATCCTCCTTGGTTATATGGGAAACGGCTTTTGACCCAAAAACCCTTAAATGACTCACTACTGGTTTAAATCCATAAAGTGCTAAATAGAGTCTTAAAGTTAAGAAATTTAGTAGGACTCCTATTCTTTAAATAAACAACAGTGTTGATAGGTTCAGCTCAAAAACCATTTGATAGACCCTTACCTTGAATCATACTTCTTGCGCACTCCACTAGGGTTCTTTTCTTTCGTCCTAAAACTCCATTTTGCTGCAGACTGTGTGGCACTGTGAACTGTTGAACAATCCCATGACATCTGTAAAAATTTGTGAACTCACCCAACCTGTATTCTCCCCCTTGATCGGAGTGGAGAATTTTTATGAATTTCCCTATCTTCTTCTCCACCAGAGTCTTTAATTCTTTAGAAAATTGAAAGTTCTTACACTTTTTACTTAAAAAATATATCCAAGAGAATCTAGTGTAGTTTTCAGTAAACAGTAGAAAATAATATGCACCACTTAGCGACCGAGTCTGCATAGGTCCGCATATGTCTGTATGAACCAACTCTAGGATATCTCTTTTCTTCCTATCAACATGCAAAGAAAATTATTCTCTATGTATTTTCCCTAATGCACATTCATAACCATCTAACTGAACACTATGAAAAGCGGGGAGTCCATCGACCATACCTTTCCTTTGAAGTTACACGAGGTCTTGTAAGTTAAGGTGACCGAATCTCTGGTGCCAGAGATTTTCGGCTGTCAATCTTGTTGAAACTAGAGCTTGATGTGCATGCTCTTAACATTCAATCTGTACAAGCTCCCCACACGCACTCCTGATGAAATTGGTTCCATCTTGTTGTCCTTTATGACACAGTATGTCTTGAATAATTTAACTAGCACATCCTGATATGTTATCATTGATACAGAGATTAAGTTCTTTTTAATCCCGGGCACGTACATTACATTCTTAATATTTCTAATGTTACCACTAAACAACACTACCGGAATATCATCATACCCTTTGATCTCATAGCCTCTATCATCTCCTAGATAAATTTTAGATCTACCATAGGTTTCTTTAAAAAACTCAAAACCAATTTCTCTTAGTTGTCATATGTGCGGATGCGCCATAATCAACATACCATATGTCATCCTCATCCTCCTTAGAAGATGAAAGAGCATAATCAGCTACAAACAGTCGAAGATCATGACTGTGACCTTCATTAGCAAAATATCCCATGTTCTTACTCTGCTTGTTCCTAGCCTCATCTATCTTCCTCTTAAAACATAACTTAACTTGATGCCCATTTTCCCACAGTAAAATCATTTAATGCCAGAAAAATAATTTCAAGACATACCTCTATATGGTCTCTTTTGAAAAGTGCTTCTGCCTTTCTGTTGCGACCATGGTTGTTTCTCTTTGTACGAATTTCTCTTTGCCATTAGCACAAGATCGACACTTTGAGGTCTGAAATTCTGTCGATGCTTGTCTTCTTGTAGAAAAATTCCTGTGAGTTCTTCAAATTCAGGGGCTTTATCCTGTGCTACAAAACTTGTGATGAACATTTGATATTCATCCTTCATTCTGTTAAATGTGATTGTGACTAGATCGAAATCGGACACCTTCTCGCCGATGTCACCCAATTTTTCCTTCAGGTCTTTAAACCTTGCAATGAATCCAACAACGGATTCATTCTCCTCCATCCTCATTGAAAAAAACTTGCCCTCGAGTGACAAGATGTGATTTGTGTTTTTTGTTTGGTATAAGTTCTTGAGTGTCGTCCAGATCTCAGTGGATGATTTTCCATCTCTGATGTGTGGGATAATATTGTCTTTAACAGACATCTTCAGTAAAACTTTTTCCTTGTTATCCCTTTATCCTAGTCTTTTATAAGTGCGGTTGTCCCTGTTATAATATTCGATTTCTTCTCATCACCACAGAAAATCGACCATGCATTTGCCCCCTCCAGAAGTGTCTGTAGCCTGAACTTCCAATTGGTATAATTGGACCCATTGAGTTTGCTAGATTTGTTGAGATATGTTTTTGTAAAGTTATTCATACTAGACTAATCGGATTACAGATCCTCCGATAATTATAACCAATTAAATAATTACAAGCTATGTGGACAAAATAAAAAATTCAATACATACCAGAACCTAATCACAGATCTGCCACTGATCCGACACGATCTCTGTGACTGTAGCTTAGATCCACCACCGATCTGAAGATTGATTTGTCTGCGACTCAGATCCACCACAAATGGGCAACTCCCATGTGCAGAACCAAAAAGGGAAGATCAATGCTCTTTTGAGCTAAAAAATCGCGCCTGAACGCAAGATCAACGCTCTTTTTAGCCAAAAAAACCGTGCCTAGATGAAAAAATCCATTCCTAGAAAGTGTCAGTAAGTGAAGCGAGATCGGTGCGGGTATTACCCTGAAAGGCATGCTGATCCTCCAAAGGGTAGCGTCTACCAATGCAATCGACGCGACTATCACGCAAACACTCGTGTTGATCCATCTGTGCTCAAACAAAAAGAAATCTAAGACATGTGAGGAATTGTGTTCCTCCTGTGAGTGAGGTTTTTGTGCAGACCACCTATTCCTATGAACTCTAAGGCTCCTGTGTGCACCGTAGCCACAAAAGCTCTATAGCCACTTAGGGCTCTAAAGGAAATCACGCTCAGGGATCTAAAAGAAATCACGCTCATCCGATCTGAGCTCTAATACCATGAATAAAAAATAAATTGAATGGAAATGGAGCTCTCAAGTGAGTACTGGAGATTGCACACAAATAGAGAGTACTCTCTCTACACTTTCTTACATTACATGATCAAGTGATACAACAATAAATACATACAAAGGAATAGGAAGTTGTAAACAAACTCCTATAACCTAGGAACTAATCCTAACTTAAGGAGATACGTTACAAAAATATAACTATCTCTCCATTAATACAAAAGAATATTAATTATTTTCAACTATTTTTCTTCGAAGTATAACTAATTATAAAGTTTATGGTGAAAAAATTCTATGTGAAAAGAGACATGAAAAAAATTACAAGTTTTGTTATTGAGATGAAGCTAATTGTAGAGTTTGTGAGAAAATTTTTCTAAGTGAAACAATCCTGAAAAAGTCGGTAAAAAAAAACCCACAAATAATGTGTGTCCAAGAGTATCATTCTGACAGAGAAACTTGTTATTTCTCAAAATGAGTGTGACCAAGAAAAAACTATAAATAAACATACACTCCCGGAATCAGTTAACAATACAAATTCACATGAAATGGGTGACCAAGCAAACCATTCACAATTTAATGTCATTTCAAAGTGTTAACAAGCATTATCAATAAATAAGACACATACACATATATCTGTTTGTTAGTGGAAGATAGAATTCCGTGAGTTAACTTCTTCGTGAGTTTCGTTTTTATCTTCCTGTGTGAAGCTTATGTAGATGTCTACTTCAGAAGGAAATTAGGCACCATATTGGATTAATGCCAGCTGAATTGGTCGTACTCGCTCTTATGGTGCTTCGCATTTGCATTATTTCATGGACCTTCAATATTGACTGCCCTTTTGTGGAAAGATCTATACAACTCAATTCTCCTACCATTTGAGGTCGATCAAGAAAAGATAATAAACTTGCACTGCTAACATTTGAGGTTTGTTAGTAAAAATAAACTTTCACCACTTTTTTATTTTTAAATTACAACTTAAGAGTCGTTGATGAATTCTTTGTTCATTATTTTTAATGTGGAGTAAAACCACAACTTTGATGTGTGCTTATACGACGCAACCGCTTATTCTTTTATTTTACCATTTTTAATTTTTATATTTTTAATTATATTTTATTTGGATGATATGAATGGTAAGGTTGGAAGGAAAATAATTTGTTGGATATAAGAATAATATTGTCCATCAAGATTGTTTATGGGATCTTGATTAAATAGTAATGAGACTTGTTGTTATAGTATTTATCACAGGTTTCGTGGAGTCTTGGTTAAACGGTGATGAGATGGGTTGTTATAGCATTTATCACAAGTTCAATCCTATTTCCTTATCAGAATGATATATTTGGACATGTTAATGAAGATGAAATTAATAAATAAAAAATAAAAAATATTACCAAACATTAACAAAAAC
The DNA here is from genome assembly GCA_034641835.2 of Pinus albicaulis. NCBI lineage: Eukaryota > Viridiplantae > Streptophyta > Pinopsida > Pinales > Pinaceae > Pinus > Pinus albicaulis. The sequence goes on along the minus strand of CM076580.1, from coordinate 407,420,560 downwards.
AAAATTTATAACCAAAATTATGTAAATATTCATTAAGCCAAATAATTTCATCCCAGAATTAATTTTCACCATCGACTTCTTTCACATTCGTAAATGAATTATTCCTACCCTAAATCTATCCTTCCAATATTAACCAGATTGCCCGAAGATGGCGTGCTTTGCTCTATTCATCGCCGAATGAGAACCCAACAAAATGTCCTATGGTTACTGGAGAGTGTATGGATAAATTGGAACCACCGCAATGGCAATAGTGTAGGACAAAACATAACCAACCCAAATAGAAAAACTGTTTCGTATTCTGCATAGTATTGGTTAGAATTAGGAATGGTTTAGACTATTAATAGATTATTATGAAGATAAGTGTGTTTATTTTGGAATACTAATTTTAAAAAGATAGTTTAATTATTGATAATTATGAGATATTTTAGCTTAAAGGATGAATAATAGAGATTTAATTTCATATAATATTTTTAAATATTTTTAATAATCTACACAAATAAAAATTGAAATTTATCCTTAAATTAATTTTTGTTTTTGTTTTTTTAACTAAATTAATAAATTAGATAAAAAAATGATATAAACACTTTCTTAAAAAAAATTTAATATTATTTAAAAAAATCAAATATCTATATTTATCCTAAAAGTAGTTATGCCTTTTATCCATTTTTTTTTTCCTTTGGCTTAACTTACATGAAGAAATTGGAACCACTTGAAAGGTGATAGTGTAGAATAAAATAGAATGGATCCAAATAGAAAAATTGTGCCATACTTAGTTTGTTCAACCTACATACTATTGTTAGAATTAAGAATGGGAAAGATTAATAATATATTATTATAGATTAATAATATATTATTGTGAAAATAAGTGTGTTTATTTTGGAATATGAATCTTAAAATTTTAGTTTAATTATCATTAATTTTATGAAGTGGATAGTAAAAATTTAACTTAGATAGAATATTCTAATTGGAATATGGATTTTAAATTTTTACTTTAAATATCAATAATTTTATGAGGCACATAGTAGAGATTTAACCTAGATATAATATTTTAAAATATGCTTAATAGTACACATAAATGGAAAGTTGATTATTTTAGAAGTAATTATCTATTTTTTCTCTTTTAACTAAATTGATTAATTAAAAAAAAATCATATATATATTTTTCCAAAATATTCTAAAATATTCTACACAAATCAAATGTTGATATTTATCTCTAAAATAGTTATTCTCTTTGGCCTCTTTTTTTTTTTTGTGTTGGTTTGACCCAAGGGGATTTGATCCTTCACTCTCATAATTTGGTGACATCCAATTGAGTTTTTCCCTTGTGCGCCCTTTTTCCCTTTTAATAAATTGATTAAATTAAGGGTAGATATCTATTGTTAAGAATAGTATTTCTTAGTTTATTAAATATGTTTTGACACTTATTATGGATTGATGCCTATACTGTAGATTTAGGGTGCTACAAAGCCTATTTATAAATTAAGAATCTACACTGTAAATTAAGGGTAGATATCTATCGTTAAGAATAGTATTTCTTATTTTATTAAATATGTTTTGACACTTATTATGGATTGATGCCTATACTGTCGATTTAGGGTGTCTATTTTGAGATAGAACTTCAAGAATTTTAACTTAATTATAAGTAATTATTAGATGGATGGTAAATGTTTGACCTCCACAAAATATTTTAGAATATTCTTATAAGTATCTAGGAGTCAAAGGTTTAAATTTATTTTCTAAATAATTATGCCATTTTTAGTTTTCAATTGATTAATTAAGAAAAAAATCATATCAACAAGTGTCAAATGAAATAAGTTATGGTATTTTGTGGCATGTTCTATAAATAAGAAATAATATTGGGCCATGATATTGTGACAAATCTTATTTACAAATTAAGAATCTTCATGAGTGAGAGTGAATTTTTATAGCTAAGTTAAATGTGTATATATTTAACTTATATTTAATTATTTTTATAATGAATAATCATTTAAAATAAATTTATAATTTAGTTATTTTTTATGTTTTCTTCAATTGTAGCAAAATAAAATGTATCCTGAAGAAAATAAAAATGATGTTTATATGGATTAATTCCTATTCATTCATGTTTATGATTCATTTAATTTATATAGTTCTGCTAGTGTCTAGATGGTATCGATTATTAGGTAGAACTCATAATTATATAGGTTAATGGTAGTTATTTTATAAATATTGTTATCATTAGATATCAATAATCCATAAACAAGAAAGTTATTTTTTTAAAAACTAGTATATTTTTTATAACATATCTATGAGCTTAGATCCATCTTAAGAAAGATCAAATCTATTGAGGTGCAAACCACTTTTAAAGTGAAAAATATGTATTCCTTCACTTCACATTGGTAGATTCAAAATTTATGATGGTTCTAAAGTAATACTAATTGATGTTAATGAATTCATTCATTCTGAAATACCTTTCATTACTTTTTTTTTCCCTTTTCTTTTTAAATATTTTCCATGAAAGGAATGGAAAGGCCCATTATTTAATGATTTTTTTCTATAATTTTTTGTATTAGGTTTATTTTGATTTTTTATTTTAGATTTATTTTGATCATTTATTTTATTTTTTCAATTCTTTTTTTCCCTTTTCTTTTTAAATATCTGCCATTAAATGAGTGGGAAGCCACATTATTGAAAGATTTTTTCCCATAATTTTTTGTATGAGATTTATTTTGATTTTTTATTTTTGATTTTTATTTTAGATTTATTTTGATCATTTATTTAATTTTTTCAATATTTATTTCATATTTTCAATATAATTTGTCATTTAAAAAGAAGAAAATATGATTTGAAAATATGATTATTGCACATATAAACTAATAGTTAGGCAATAAAATTATTTTTTAATTAAAAAATATGAAAAAAATATGAAAAAAATGAATATAAACTATTTAGATTCATATGTTAATTATGGATTTACATCGATGTACAAAACTCACACAAAAATAAAATATTTTTTGATATTGAGATATTTGCATAAGAGATTTGATACCTCTTCTTATGCAGGAGCCTTGCATAAGATATTTGCATAAGAGTTTGGACTTCTTTGCTTTCAATATTTCAGAGGATGTTTGAAGATGCAAGAGCCATGGGAAAGTGTGAGGACCATTAGTTCTAGATTAGTGGCTAGGAGTATGGATCTTTGGCTACGATGATGAAATTTGCAGCAAAAGCTTCAATATTCTGTGAATATTTATATTTAAAGAGGGTTCTACAGAATTACTATGGAATAGACGTGAGAAAAATTGAAAAGAAAACTTCCAGAGCTCCGTCCAATAGGCTTGTCCATGAAAATTTCGCTGGAAGCATGGATATCAGCCCAAGCAAAGACAATATGAACCCTGGTTCTTCTGTAGAGACTCAAAGTATAACCTAACAAGAAATGGATCATCATGGTTATTTAAAAAAAAAAAAAAAACACAATTCACATATTTCAAAGAAATGACACGAATGATGGCTATTTCTTTATTGAACATCTTGAACCGGGTTTCTGCTCAGAAACGAGATTTGGTTTTAAACTGCTGTAATTTTGCTATAAACCTGACACAACTATTCTAATTATCTGGTAAGATAAATTACCACGGATATGTCTCATAATTATGAATATGATCGGAATACACAGCTGGAGCTGAGAAAATTTGTATAATATTTCAGAATTCTTCAAGAGAATTTCACTTTTAGTAATCTTCGACAAATCATTCAGAGGATTATTTTGAGGGCGTGCAAAAGTTACAAGCCCATTTGTGTGTCCGGTGATGTTAATCATATCTGCATGTTTATCAATAATGAAAAACGTCCAAATTATTACAGTCTCAAAAAAATGTGAAACGTGCAAGTGACTATTTACCCTCTTTGGCACGTGTTGTTGCGATCATGATGAGTGCAGCACTAGCACAAGGAAAATTAGAAGAATCTAGAAGGACTCAGTTTCAGTCATCCTCTAGCAATTCCAATTAAAATATACATGATTTTATAAATATCACTAGTTCTTGTCTTACCTAGGGAAATAATATCTGAATATTTGAGCCACATGATGATGAATTATTGCATGTCACCTGCCCTCCAAGGAGACGATTGTTGGAATTTTCAGAATTCCAAAACAATAAGACTGCCCTCTTCAACACAGAGAATAATTAACAAAAAAAATCACTTACAGACAGAGTTCAACTCAGAAAAATTTATATTTCATATAAAAAAAACTGATATTACAGACTCTTCTATCTTTCCACTGCTGGGAGATTACAATCTATGGTACTGCTTCACACACAGTGACCAAAACACTCTTCTCTGTCTCACACAGAGAAATACCCTGTTTCTGTTGTTCTGTGTAATTAAAAATTACAACTCTGTTTTTACAAACAATACTCTGCTGTAAAAACTATTCTCTGTCTCTCTGTTTTTAAATACGCTGCTGTATAAAAAACATTACATAACAAAAAAAACAAATGACTGTCTCTACATATTACAAAAAACAGAAGAATAATATCCCAAAATATCTCAGCCCTTTTTAATGTCATTCATTGACATTCAACCACAAATTTCACCGCTTCAGATTTCATTTATGGTATCATAAATTTCTGCAGGCACCGTTTGATAACGCATTGATATCAAATTGACTTTCTGGCACTTTGATGTTTCATCCCGCACTGCTGTGCACAAACCTGTGTAATAAAACCAGCCTGTTCTCTTTTTTTATTTCTCCACCGCCGTTCTTTTATATAAAAATTGCCGTGTATTATAAATAATAATATCACTTCTTTCTCACGTCTATTTAATATATAAATCTCATATATTAAAATAAACAAATAATTTTTAAAACAACAGATGAATTATTGAATTAAAATGAATACGTATTAAAAACATTTCTCTCTGGACCCTATAATCTTTATATAACATAATATATATGTGTGGGTCAGATATCATGTGGCCACCAGGAAGGGGCATTGTCATGACAAAGTATGAACCTCTCAAGCACAATTATTTCACGACCCCCGCGAACTTTCATTACGAACAAATGATGTGGGGCCAGTCGCACATAATGACAGCCATTCCGATGGGGTGATCTGCTCTGCCGGCTCTCACTTACCGACCCCCTCGGACTTCTATTCTGCCGTTGAAATTAATTCCAACACTCCCCCTTAATTTCAACTGCTGGGCTTTCCTGCATACCCAGGCATTTCCTGAAATGTTCAAAGCTTTTATGTTGTAGTGGCTTTGTGAGGATATCTGCAAATTGATCCTCTGTTATGCAATGCTGCAAAACAATCTCGCCATTGCTAACCAATTCCCGTATGAAATGAAACTTGGTGTCAATGTGCTTGGTCCTCCTTATGAAAAACGAGAAGAATTTTTAGACAATGCAATAGGCTGAGCTATTGTCACAAAATATTTGCTGTCCTTGCTGTTCTTGACATAAGCTTCTCAACATTTTTCTCATCCACACTGCTTGACACGCTGCTGCTGTAGCTGCCACATATTCCGCCTCTGCTGTAGACAACGCTACAACGAGCTGTTTCTTAGAAGCCCATGAAATGGATCCTGAACCCATGTGAAAAACATAACCGGAAGTGCTCTTCCGATCATCAACACTTCCAGCCCAATCACTGTCAGTGTATCCAACTAAATCTGAATTTTCTGAAGTAGTATAAAAAATACCAAATTTCTTTGTACCTTTAACATACCTAAAAATTCTTTTTGCTGCTTGCCAATGTGTATCCTTTGGCTTTTCCATGAATCTGGAAATCAAACTAAAAACATGCATTATGTCGGGCCTAGTTGCAGTCAAATACATGAGGCTGCCAACTATGCTCTTGTACAAGCTAGGATCAAAATCCTTGCTGCTGTCCTCTTTGCTGAGTTTTAATCCCATCACTGTGGGAGTGATTGCAACTTTGCTTTCTTGCATGTTAAATCTTTCAAGAACTTCATTAACATATTTTTCCTGTGAGATAAAAATCCCATTTTCATCTTGTTCTACTTATATTCCTAAGAAGTATTTCAACAAACCCATGTCAGTCATTTCAAATTCTTCTTTCATGACTGTTTTAAAATTTTCAATAAGGTAACTATCATTACCTGTGAAAATAACATCATCAAAATACAAAACTACAATCAATATTTTTCCATCTTTTTCTTTGATGTAGAGGGTGGGTTCTCCCTCACACTTTTCAAAACCATTTTCCAGTAGATATGAATCTATCCTATTGTACCACGCTCTTGGCTCTTGCTTCAGCCCATAAAGAGCTTTCTTCAACTTGCATACTTTGTGCTCTTGGCCTTTCTTTTCATAACCGAGAGGTTGATCAATGTAAACCTCTTCAATTAACACTCCATTCAAAAATGTTGACTTCACGTCCATTTGGTAAACTTTCCACTTGTTTTGTGCTGCTATGGACAACACTGCCTTCACGGTTTCCATTCTGGCAACCGGTGCGAAAGTTTCCTCATAATCTATCCCATGCTTATGCTTATAACCTTTGACCACAAGCCTTGCCTTGTGTCTCTCTATTTTACCTTCAACATTACTCTTGGTTTTGTAGACCCATTTAACTCCAATGACATCTTTACCTTTTGGGAGTTCAACCAAATCCCAAGTTTTGTTTCTTTCTATGGAATTTATCTCCTCATCCATAGCTTCTATCCATTTCTCATCCTTGATAGCTTCTTCGAAATGAACAGGATCATCAACATGAAAATATAAAGCAAACAAAGAATTTGTACCTTCATCAGCTATATCTTGTTCATAAATATCTTTCAAACTTCTGAATTTCTTACATCTTTCAGTAGGTGTACAAATGCTTGAAGAAGCACTTGAATTTCCTCCTTGTGGTGTGCTTGGAGAAGCACTGTCATTTCTCCTCAAGGGTGTGCTCTGCGGTGTTGGAGCCGCTGTTTGGGGATGTATTTCAGCCAACTCATCATCATTTTCATCATGAGATAAACAGTGTTTAACATTCACTGTTTTCTCTATGCTTCCATCCCAAGCTTCCTCCTCAATAAACTGAACATCTCTGCTCACAATAAACTTCTTGGTGGATGGGTTATACAACCTGTAAGCTTTGGATTCCTCACTGTATCCAATAAAAATACATTTCTCCCCCTTGTTGTCCAACTTCTTCCTTAGCTGATCTGGAATGTGTGCATAAGCCACACAGCCAAAAACTTTCGTGTGGGTGACTCCTTTCTTTGTGCCACACCATGCCTCTTCCAGAATTTTGTTCATGACTGCTTTTGTTGGGCATATTTTTAAAATGTACGCTACACAATATACAACTTCATCCCAATAATCATTCAGCAAATGCTTTTCCTTAAGCATACTCCTTACCATATCCATGATAGTCCTATTCTTCCTTTCGGCAACTCCATTTTTTTGCGGAGTGTACCTAGTTGTAAACTGCTTATGGATTCCATTTTCTCTACAAAAACGTAGAAATTATTTGGAGATATACTCACCTCCTCTATCGAGTCCTAAGGACTTTGAAAATTTCTACATAACGTTCCTCAACAGTGCTTTGAAATTGCGGAATTTTTCAAACACTTCACTTTTATTTTTCAAAAAATAAACCCAAGTTTTTCTTGTAAAATCATCTATTAATGTTAATATATAGTGGCTGCTTGCAAGTGATGGATTTTGCATCGGTCCACATACATCTGAGTGGACAATCTCTAAGGGTGCTTTTTCCCTTATGCTTTTCCCGGAAGGAAAACTTTCTCTGTGTTGTTTCCCAGGGAATACAACTGGATTAAAATTTTGTCCGGTTTCTCTATCAATGGTAAACCACTTACCATTCCTTTTATGTTCAATAAATTAAGACCTCCAAAGTTGAGATGTCCAAGTCTTAAGTGCCATAACCAATTATCATCTTTTGGTTCGCTTTGGAAAGTATCTTGTGCAACTGCTACTTTCTCTTCACCATTCTTCAAGTCTGCTCTCATTCTGAGAGGGAACATCATGTTCCTTGTCATCTTCACTTCAGCAATACACCGTTTGCTGGGTGTTTTATCCATGATGGTACATACATCATTATCAAAGAAAACATTATATCCCTTATGGACAAGCTGTCCAACACTTAAGAGATTACACTTCATTCCTGGAACGTAATGAACATCTGCTATGGTTTTCCTTGCACCTAATCTTGTTAAAACATTTACATCTCCTTTTCCCATAACAGAAACTTTGCTATCAGTTCCTAGTGTGACTTGTGACTGCACACTTTCATCTAATATAGAAAACATTGCTAAGTTTCCTGTCATATGGTTACTACAACTGGAGTCTAGAAACCATAAGTCTTCACTCTTTTCTTCAGCCATATTACAAGCTAAAAAAAAATTACTTTGACTGTTGTTTTCTTTTGTGAAATTTGCACTAGTTTCACTTCTCATATCATTCTGCTTCTTCTTTCTACATTCATTAGCATAATGACCATATTTCTTACAATTATAACATTGGACATTGGACTTATCATACCTTTGTCCTTGTGCATTCTGCTGACCATTTTGCTGGCTGCTGCCTTGGCCTTGATGCTGATTTGGATTGCTACCCCTTCCTTGAGCATTTGCTGGACTGTTCCTTCCACCTCTGTTCTGGCTTCTGCCTCTTCCTCTCTTGTTTCCTCTACCTTGCCCTCTTCCTCTTCCGAAAGACTTCTGGGACTTAAAAGCATGTTCAAGAGATGAGTTCTCACTCCTACCCAATCTCTGTTCATGGGTAATCAGTGATGCATGTAGTTCATCCACTGAAAACTTTGTGAGATCTCTTGTCTCTTCTATGGTGGTGACAATCACATCGAATCTTGAGGGTAAGCTTCTCAAGAGTTTCTCCACAATCCTCTTATCTTCAAGAGTCTCTCCATGAGATCTGATTTGAGTGACCATTCCTATCACATGAGTGAAGAATGAGTCAATGTTATCTGACTCTTTCATACATAGAGTCTCAAAGTCTCTCCTCAGCAACTGAAGTTTTGCTGTCTTCACTCTCTCCATACCCTGATAGGCTGTCTTGAGAGTTTCCCATGCTTCACTGGATTTCTTAGCTGCTGCTATCCTTGGAAACACACTCTCATGCACTGCTTGATACAAGAAGAAAAGAGCCTTAGCATCTCTCTTCTTATTGTTCTTCAACTGTTCTCTTCCTGCTTGATTTAACATAAGAAACTCTGCTTCATCTGCTGGCTCTTCAAAGCCATCCTCAACTAATTCCCATAACTCTTGTGAGGTAAATAAAGCTTTCATGGTTATTGACCAGTAATCATAATTTTTTCCATTGAATTGTGGGAGATAGACATTTCCCAAACTCATACCTGTGCTAGAACCAGCCATTCTGCACTTCTAACTATGATTTTAAAAACACTTGACTGTGTATTAAAATAGCTCACTGTACTGCTACAGTAACACAACAAATTTTATAGAGAAATACCTTCGAATTCTTCTTGGCTGAACCTTCACTCTGCTGGAGAGGTTGCTGCAAAAACGAACTCTGTTCCTTCAGCTTATTTGACCCTTCAAATAGCCTGGATTGGCTCTGATACCATGTTGGAATTTTGCTGAATTCCAAAACAATAAGACTGCCCTCTTCAACACAGAGAATAATTCAAAAAAAAAGCATTCATAGACAGAGTTTCTCAACTCAGAAAAATTTATATTCAATAAAAAAACTGATATTACAGACTCTTCTATCTTTCCACTGCTGGGAGATTACAAACTATGGTACTGCTTCACACACAGTAACCAAAATACTCTTCTCTGTCTCACACAGAGAAATACTCTGTTTATGTTGTTCTGTGTAATTAAGAAATTACAACTCTGTTTTTACAAACAATACTCTGCTGTAAAAACTATTCTCTGTCTCTCTGTTTTTAAATACGCTGCTGTATAAAAAACATTACATAACAAAAAAAACAAATGACTGTCTCTACATATTACAAAAAACAGAAGAATAATATCCCAAAATATCTCAGCCCTTTTTAATGTCATTCATTGACATTCAACCACAAATTTCACCGCTTCAGATTTCATTTATGGTATCATAAATTTCTGCAGGCACCGTTTGATAACGCATTGATATCAAATTGACTTTCTGGCACTTTGATTTTTCATCCCGCACTGCTGTGCACAAACCTGTGTAATAAAACCAGTTCTGTTGTCTTCCCTTTTTTTTTATTTCTCCACTGCTGTTCTTTTATATAAAAATTGCTGTGTATTATAAATAATACAACAGCCCTTTCCTTACGGGTCTATTTAATATATAAATCTCATATATTAAAAACAAACAAATAATTTTAAAACAATAGACAGAACTATTGAATTAAAATGAATGCCGTATTAAAAACATTTGACCCGCAATCTTTATATAACATATAACATATGTGTGGGCCGTATTATATATGTGGGCCAGCTGTGGTGCTGTCAGCAATTCCGGGGGGGTAAGAACCTCTGGCCACAATTATTTCACGACCCCCGCGGACTTTCATTACGAACAAATGATGTGGGGCCAGTCGCACATAATGACAGCCATTCCGATGGGGTGATCTGCTCTGCCGGCTCTCACTTACCGACCCCCTCGGACTTCTATTCTGCCGTTGAAATTATATTTCAACAACGATGCATATTCAATATCTGATCCCCATGCATGCGGACACTATCTTCCTATTGATGAGATATTTTATCGTGCTGCCTGAGTCTCAACGTCGCCCACCTTCCTGAGCACAAACAGTTACTATGATAATGTGATGTCCTCTGCTGGTCAAAAACATGATTCACAACGGTTGAAAATGTTGAAATATTAATTTCAACTGCAGAGTAAAAAGACAGATTGCGGCAGCGTTCTTTTGTATCGCTTGCATGCCACCATGAATCTTTTAAAACTTTGCAAATTCCAATTTTTTGATGAAGGCCGTAGCCATGTCTCTCTGTGATTGCATTGAAAGGTTGTGGTTTCAAACCACGCAACCGATAACTTAACACTCTGCCATACCGCCATTAAGCCAACTCACCAAGCCGCATTTAAATTTGGCGCGTGGCTTGAATCTCTGAATATGCTAAGTCAACACCAGCAACCAATTAGAGCTTATCGCGTGAGTTTGAGGCCCTAAGTTAGCAGGACCATTTGATACACGATAATTTTATGAAATCGAACTCAATTTTTGATTTCGAGTCCGAGGGTCCCACCTCCAACCAATGGGAGGCCAATCGCGCGGGTTTGGTCTTTGATGATGTCAAGGAGATTTGTTACGCGATAAAGTTTATATTTGAGTTTAATTTCCAGGTTGAATTCCACGGCAAAAGTTGAAAACCTTAATTTAAGGTTTTAATTTATGCGGCAGACGCATTAAAGTTCAACCTCTTGTTTTTAACATTTCCCTTATGTTTTTTTTAAACGTCGTGACTAACCTTTTGCCTTTAACATATGTATAAGGTTAATATACATATATATTATAAACTTTAAAGTTTATAATATATATATATATAAAAGTTCAAAAGTCTGTTTTAATTTTTTTTTAAAAGGTATGTTGTGCCATATAAAAATAGTTTCATGTTAAAAAAAAAAAAAGAGTTTGTATTAAAAAAAAAGGCTCCAAGGAAAAAATAAAAAAGTTGTTGCTGTGTATTTTTCTTAAAATGGAGAGTATGTAAAAACATAGTGCGATTCTGTATGAAAGATTTAGAGAGCATTTTTATATGGAGTGATTGTGTGTATTTTTGAGAAGGTCAGAAGGAAGTATTGGATGCAGAGTGTCACTACTACATGTGGGGGTGTTTTAAGACAATAGTTAAGACAATTTTACAATGAATTGTCTTAATTAGAGACAAAAAGAAAATTGTGTATTGTCTTAAATATTGTCTTTAAGCGGGTGTCTCAAATTTAATGTCTCAGGATTAATGTCTCAAACAATTGTCTCAAAATTACTGTCTCAAAATTAGTGTCTCAAAAAATTGTCTCTATAAAGACAATATAGAACACATACTATTATTGTCTCTATAAAGACATAGTCGTTATTGTCTCTCTAGAGACAATTTCATTTGTCTACAATTTGTCTCTCTAGAGACAATTTCATTTTTGTCTTTGTAGAGACAATAACATTTGTTTCTTTATGGATAACAGCTGAGATCAAAAATGTATTGTCTCTATAGAGACTATATGTCCATAATTCAAATTATTGTCTCTCTAGAGACGATATGAAAAAATATTTTAAAAAAAATAAACAAATCATTTTAAATGTTATTTTAAGGTGGTTTCAACATTTCAAGTTTCCAAATAGTGATTTTAATTACCTTAAAATCTGTTTTTTATGGAAAGAAAAAATAAATTCCATTTTTTTTAAAGCTAACAGCAGTGATTTTAAATCTAAGTTAATAAACAATTTCCCAAAACTTAACAATTCTGGAAAGAAACCTTGAAAATAATAAGGCATCACACTTATATTTGCTGAAAATAAATTCATGCCATTGAATTTGAACATACAAGATCCTCATAATTTGGAACTTCATTTCATGACTATTATGAGGTAAAAGAAAAATGTACAATATTTCTCCATCTTACAAAGAGAGTTTAATATCTGACATATAAATCGAAAAATAAATTCATATCCAGTGGTTAGCTCCACCATTTCAACACCTTTGTATAATTGGAATTGGCTTCCTTGATAACAAAAAATAGCAAAAATGTATATGCATCCAAATGTACAATTGATTGCCCAATTTACACTTAATTCCAGTGTTGTCATAAGGATGTTCTGTTGACAGAGGATTATCCACATATACTCTAGTTTTCTTACATTTGGGAGAGGAAAGGAATCAGGCTTGGTCTGATTCTTGTCCAAATCTGGGTGCTGCTGCCCGAAGAGTCCAACACCCTTGCATAGAGCGCAGTGTGCAGTGGCCCGAAGAGTGCCAATTCCCAATTCCCCAATGTTTAATTCAGCAAAACTGAACTCTCATCCTCCAAACTATCAAGAGTACTTTCCCATTGTTCCTTGAGAGTTTCCATTTCGTTATCAACAGCATCTTCAAACTGCACTCTCATCCTCCAAACAAATGTTTAAGAGTACCTTCCCACTGTTCCTTGAAAGTTTCCATTTCGTTCTCAACAGCATCTTCTAACTGCACAAAATACATAATCTGTCTAGTTTCAATATGCATAAACATAAGCAACAAACTCTCAAAAAGGACAACATAAGTAAAGGAGGCTCTTACATTTTTGCCCGTTAATGACTCAGATAACTGAGACCCAACATCCCTTTCAACATGGAGAAGTGTTTCTTCCTCTAATGATTCTTGAGCTTCCGCTGCCTAAAATATTGAAGATTAGATATCTATGTAACTTTAAGATGGGAGGGCCTTTTCATATTGAAAAAAATCACTACACCAAAGGAACTGATGAACTCATTATACAAGCAAATATCTTTGCAGCTCGACCAAGAAAATTTATTTTACCTAAATCTCAAGACTACAAAATCTTGCAAGGCCATGATTAAATGAATCAGGGGCGGCGCAGCAAGCATACCTTGCTTTCAACCTGTAAAAATTCATCAATCAGATATTGAACCTCTGCATCTGCTAGACGCATCTGCAAAGAGAAGTGAAACCAATGTCACATGACTGAGTGGAATTATAAAATTAGAAGTATACTCAGGTTTCTGGAAAAAATTCAAATTAAAATTAGCCTAAGTCAGATTATTAAATATAGAGGATCTGCTAAAGGTCACAAGTGATAAATATTAGAATGAGGCGAGCCAGTCTCTTAAGCAAATATCTTGACAATACCCCCATCAAAACAAACTGGTCAAAAATATTTCCACAAAATAGAGTCCAAGTTCATAATTACTAAACCATTGATTGGGGTTTGCCGTTAAACAAAGTTATAATCTGCATACTTTTGCCTAGCCAGTTTACAAATATACTCCAGGTTACAGGGTAAGGTGGGACTTCTAAGTTTCTTCAATTCCATCACAAGGAGGAAAACTGGTTAAAAATATATAAACGATATCATAAGCAACCATATATTACCCAAGTGTATAAACCTAACAAGAAATCTCATTTATTGTTTATTGTGTGATGTGAGGATCAGCAGTAGCACCGATGCCTTACCTTTCTCTACTAGCTATGGTTTTCATCTGGAAGTGTACCAACATCTGCATCACAACCCTGCATATTATTAATAGGAGGCAAAATGCATTGTACAATCATTGCCCGAACAAATTGGTTGGCTCCCTTTCATCAATCTCTATGGCATCATATAAAGTTGTCCAACTATGTAAAAGATTAATTTTGAATCATATTCAAACTCTTTTAAGGATAAAATGGAAGTAGAGAAACCACTTCCAATTTGCATTTTTCCCAAACATTCTTGGTTTAATACCTAGAGGAGACAATGGATATGGGTGACGAACGATGTCTAGCAAGGGATAGATGTGGCAGTTGTGCAGTATACTAAAAACGTTTTCCCAAACATTATTGGTATAAAACCTGGAGGAAACAATGGATATGGGTGTTGATCCACCTCTAGCAATGGATGGATGTGGCAGTTGTGCAGTACTGAGTATACTAAGAAGCTGGAAAGGAATTAGTTTAACCTTTGAAAGGAATCAATATTCACCTCAATGGTCTCGACAATATACTGAGAAAGCAGGGAGATAATAACAGTCAGAGTGCAGAGCCAGACAATAGAATTTATGCATCCTATGGATGGTTCTTCCTCATCTTCTTCACCTTCTGTTTCTTGTAACACAAGTATAATGTTAATGATTGTATGGTGCCAATGAAGCACCAGGACTTGTGCCAATTTTATAGTTACAATTTATTAAGTAATTTGTACCTGGCCTTCTTCAAACAGTTGCCTGTGTGTCCTTCATTGGAAGAACAAATATGCAGCATAAGCTATCAGCATGATGATGCTGCTGACTCTAGATAGTTGTAATGTTGATACAGTTGCTTCACTATATGCCATAAGATTGTTTAAGAGCCAAGGGTAGCATGAGACATAGTGAAGCCATCATAAGAAGACTGGAGTTTATTCCAGAAACAACCTACATCATATAGCAATATAACACCCATGGTTAGCCCCTCCATGAATAAATATCTAGAGTAGTTCGGACTTGATTTAGTTATTAAACAAAAACTAAAAAAATATCACTTGCCTTGTCAAACTGTTGTTCTTTTTTCAGGTTGGCTATTCCTCCACAAAAAAGAGATGTGCCAAGCACCAGAAGTAGATTGGAAAGAACAGACCCCAACAGAGAATACTTGACCACATTGGTCTTGCCATGGCAAAGTGCAAACACTGCAATGAGCATCTCTGTTGCATTTCCACACGTGGCATTGAGCAGCCCGCCAACTGTAGGATAATGAACAATAGAATTGCATCAGTTACTTATAAATGTCAAACACTTTCTCAAATATAACAATTAGTCTGATATCTAGCATCCACAAATATGAGTACATAGTTCATATATATATAAACATCCCACCCGTTGGTCCAGTGTAGAATGAAATTTGTCTGCAACAATTTACAACAAAATATCATACTGTGGAACCAGCAAAAACATAATATTTTATGAAGTCACTGACCATAATTCCAAGTGTATAAACAATTGCAATACAAGGTGTGCTTGTGGGACCAGAAATAGAGTATAGAATACACGTAACTTAGGTATATATACCATGCAAATTTTCAGTTACTCAGTGACAAAGCCTAGACGTTCAGCAAGAGGTGCTAGACCAAGCAAACTTATGATGAACACCCAAACCTGCAAACAAAAGGCACTGTACTTGTTGAGATCTAGAGATAGTTATATATATATATATATGAGATCCTTGCAAGCATAGAACCCAACACAAGTTGCCTCTGCGAGATAAAAGAAAAAGACAAACCCTCATTCTGTAGCACCTTTCAATTGACATGATGCTGCAAACCATTGATGAAATAGAAAATAGGCAAAGTTAATACTAAAATTGTGCCTAATCATGAACAAAGAGAGCAAAATATAGACTCCCAAGTATTAATCTGAACCAAAGCTAAACAGATTCATTGACAAACACCCAGAAATTCCACCAATTAAATTAGCAGTCGCAGAAAATTCAATTCTGTAGTGTAGCACTCCTAGAGAATATATTCCATTATATTGTTTACTCCTGCTTCCACCATAAGATAAAAATCACTACACCAAAGGAACTTATGAACTCATTATACAAGCAAATATCTTTGCAGCTCGACCAACAAAATTTGATTTACCTAAATCTCAAGACTACAAAATCTTGCAAGGCCATGATTAAATGAATCAGGGGCAGTGCAGCAAGCATACCTTGCTTTCAACATGTAAAAATTCATCAATCAGATATTGAACCTCTGCATCTGTTAGACGCATCTGCAAAGAGAAGTGAAACCAATGTCACATGACTGAGTGGAATTATAAAATTAGAAGTATACTTAGGTTTCTGGAAAAAATTCAAATTAAAATTAGCCTAAGTCAGATTATTAAATCTAGAGGATCTGCTAAAGGTCACAAGTGATAAATATTAGAATGAGTGCTGAACCAGGTAATTCTGCACTCACTAAAGGTAATTATGCCCTAAGATAGTAATAGAAGACATACTTAAAGTTTCTCAAGCCAATTTCAATACACCATAATCAACTTATCATATAATCTTAATTCTAATCCCATACCTCTATTCCTGACCGAACTCCACTCTTATAAAAAAAATGGCACTGTCATACAACTTTGCAAAAAGACTGAATCACTAAATTACCTCAAATGATTGAATATATTAGGAAAGGCACCCAAACTACTTATTTGTATAACACAATATAAATATAAACTAACTGTAGTATATACCTAATATATTTTGCAATGGAAAAAATCTTCCAACATTAATTTAAAAAAAAAAAAAAAAACCTTTAACACTCTAAAAGCAACTGTGCAACATATAATTTGGAGGATAAATCTTCCTTATGGACGCAATATTCCCAAAGTGAAGATTTATAGAACTCAATATAAAATTGTAAGCATGTTCACTTTGAGTCTATAAATGTGTAATTTATGATATTAAATGGATTACACTACAGTTAACACTCAGAAACTTACAGCCCTCCATTCAAGAAAGGCAATCATGGGCATGAGTACAAAGGCCTGTGTCCTTCCTCCTAATTGATTTCCTGAAGAGGAGGCTGTCTAATATCCACACACTCCAATTTATATATATATATATATATATATATATATATATATATATATATATATATTGCAGATACAAAGAGACACCATTCTCAAAGTTCCCCTCAATCACCATACTCTTTAGCAGGGGCTCTCAACCTGAAAGAAGGGTTTGAATATATACACAGAAGATACAGTAAGTGTATATATTACAAGACAGTATGGAGTTGAGCAGCAGGAGGGTATTCAGACTCAGAGTTCCCATTAGCCTCCACTAGACTCGTCGTTATAAGGCTGGTTATATCCTCCTTAACAGCACAGCAGATGGATATGATCACAAGACAAAACCCAAAAGGAGGAGTGATCCACCTATGCTCAGATTGGGTCAGGGGAAGAAGAAGGGATTATTCATTGCTGGGATGTGCAGGAGGTTTCGTGTTCGAATCGTGAGGATGCGCAATTACAGTTGGGGTTTGTTGTTGAAGGGACTCAAGGCTTTCTACCTTCGCCTTCTTACAGATATCATGGAGACAGGCCCCGCGGTGGAGATGCTCATGAATTCTGTCCCTCACATCTGTCCGCATTCTTTCTAACAAACAGATGCCATATTTTGTTAAGTCAGTCAATTGTAGATACATAGAGTCTCTATTTTTCTGCACATCACATATGGATTTGGATGGTATACACACATATTCTTCTAGTACATTTCATATATAGCAGAAATCTTGATTGGTTTTGTTTCATGATCATATTATGTACTGCCAGAATATGCAATTTGATTGTAGATTTCCAAAATATTTCAAAATTCGATGGACAAGAATGAATGAGCAATTTTGTTCAAGTCTATTTAATTGTGAAATATTTCCAAACCTTACAATCAAATTATTAGGTATGCCAAGCTCTCATTACTCCTAGAATTTTCACTCTTGTCCTTCTGTGCTATGGAACAACTTTTTTTAATGGGCCTCTTCAGAACATGCAGATTATTGATGTGGCAAAAGCATACAGTTTATATGAGATTTCAGAGATGTGACAAAAGCATACAGTTTATAAGAGATTTCATGAGACTTCGACTCTACAGGTCTTAGTCTGGTAGCTCATAAATGATGTATTAATGGTGTCTGTATTACAGTCAGAGTGCTGAACCAAAAATTCATCAATCAGATATTGAACCTCTGCATCTGTTAGACGCATCTGCAAAGAGAAGTTAAACCAATGTCACATGACTGAGTGGAATTATAAAATTCGAAGTATACTCAGGTTTCTGGAAAAAATTCAAATTAAAATTAGCCTAAGTCAGATTATTAAATCTAGAGGATCTGCTAAAGGTCACAAGTGATAAATATTAGAATGAGTGCTGAAGCAGGTAATTCTGCACTCACTAAAGGTAATTATGCCCTAAGCTAGTAATAGAAGACATACTTAAAGTTTCTCAAGCCAATTTCAATACACCATAATCAACTTATCATATAATCTTAATTCTAATCCCATAACTCTATTCATGACCGAACTCCACTCTTATAAAAAAAATGGCACTGTCATACAACTTTGCAAAAAGACTGAATCACTAAATTACCTCAAATGATTGAATATATTAGGAAAGGCACCCAAACTACTTATTTGTATAACACAATATAAATATAAACTAACTGTATTATATACCTAATATATTTTGCAATGGAAAAAATCTTCCAACATTAATTAAAAAAAAAAAAAAAACCTTTAACACTCTAAAAGCAACTGTGCAACATATAATTTGGAGGATCAATCTTCCTTATGGACGCAATATTCCCAAAGTGAAGATTTATAGAACTCAATATAAAATTGTAAGCATGTTCACTTTGAGTCTATAAATGTGTAATTTATGATATTAAATGGATTCATACATAGCCAACACCTGTAAAACCCTTACACAAGTCTCCAATCAAAGAGTGCAATCATGGCACAGAGTGCGTGCCTGTGCCCCCTTCCAATTGATTAATTAAGGAGGAGATGCCCCATTATCTACATCCAACTTTTATATATATATATATATATATATATATATATATATATATATATATATATATATATATATATATATATATATATATATATATATATATATATATATATATATATTGTAGATACAAAGAGACACCATTCTCAAAGTTCCCCTCAATCACCATACTTTAGTGTGGGCTCTCAACCCTGGCAGGTTTGAATATATACATGGCAATGCGTAAGTGTATATATTACAAGACAGCATGGAGTTGAGCAAGCAGGAGGCATCCGTACTCGCAGTTCCCATTAGCCTCCACCGACCCCGCCGTTATAAGGTCAAGGTTATATCTCCTCGGGCCACATTGTTCAACATATGATCACAAGACAAAAACCCAAAAGGAGTGGCATCCACCTATGCTCGCATTGTCAGAAGAAGAAGGGATTATTCATTGGTCAGGATGCAGGAGGTTTCGTGGTTCGAATCGTGAGGATGCGCAATTACAGTTGGGGTTTGTTGGTGAAGGGACTCAAGGCTTTCTACCTTCGCCTTCTTACAGATATCATGGAGATAGGCCCCGCGGTGGAGATGCTCATGAATTCTGTCCCTCACATCTGTCCGCATTCTTTCTAACAAACAGATGCCATATTTTGTTAAGCTTTCATTTCAATTGCAGACATGAGTCTCTATTTTTCTCGCACATCACATATGGATTTGGATGGTATATACACATATTCTTCTAGTACATTTCATATATAGCAGAAATCTTGATTGGTTTTGTTTCATGATCATATTATGTACTGCCAGAATATGCAATTTGATTGTAGATTTCCAAAATATTTCAAAATTCGATGGACAAGAATGAATGAGCAATTTTGTTCAAGTCTATTTAATTGTGAAATATTTCCAAACCTTACAATCAAATTATTAGGTATGCCAAGCTCTCATTACTCCTAGAATTTTCACTCTTATCCTTCTGTGATATGGAACAACTTTTTTTAATGGGCCTCTTCAGAACATGCAGATTATTGATGTGGCAAAAGCATACAGTTTATATGAGATTTCAGAGATGTGACAAAATCATACATTTTATAAGAGATTTCATGAGACTTCGACTCTACAGGTCTTAGTCTGGTAGCTCATAAATGATGTATTAATGGTGTCTGTATTACATTCAGAGTGCTGAACCAAAAATTCATCAATCAGATATTGAACCTCTGCATCTGTTAGACGCATCTGCAAAGAGAAGTTAAATCAATGTCACATGACTGAGTGGAATTATAAAATTAGAAGTATACTCAGGTTTCTGGAAAAAATTCAAATTAAAATTAGCCTAAGTCAGATTATTAAATCTAGAGGATCTGCTAAAGGTCACAAGTGATAAATATTAGAATGAGGCGAGCTAGTCTCTTAAGCAAATATCTTGACAATACCCCCATCAAAACAAATTGGTCAAGAATATTTCCACAAAATAGAGTCCAAGTTCATAATTACTAAACCATTGATTGGGGTTTGTCGTTAAACAAAGTTATAATCTGCATACTTTCGCCTAGCCAGTTTACAAATATACTCCAGGTTACAGGCTAAGGTGGGACTTCTAAGTTTCTTCAATTCCATCACAAGGAGGAAAACTCGTTAAAAATATATAAACGATATTATAAGCAACCATATATTACCCAAGTGTATAAACCTAACAAGAAATCTCATTTATTGTTTATTGTGTGATGTGAGGATCAGCAGTAGCACCGATGCCTTACCTTTCTCTACTAGCTATGGTTTTCATCTGGAAGTGTACCAACATCTGCATCACAGCCCTGCATATTATTAATAGGAGGCAGAATGCATTGTACAATCATTGCCCGAACAAATTGGTTGACTCCCTTTCATCAATCTCTATGGCATCATATAAAGTTGTCCAACTGTGTAAAAGATTAATTTTGAATCATATTCAAACTCTTTCAAGGATAAAATGGAAGTAGAGAAACCACTTCCAATTTGCATTTTTCCCAAACATTCTTGGTTTAATACCTGGAGGAGACAATGGATATGGGTGAAGAATGATGTCTAGCAAGGGATAGATGTAACAGAAAGAAGCACGATGCAATGACAAAGTAACACAGCAGCAGCACTAAACCCTTCATGTAGTTTGAATTTCCATCCTGTACAAAAATTAATTACATGATATAAATAAAAGCAGAGTAAACATATTATTTAAATACCATAACAAAAAATAAGCATACAACTATCTTACCCTTTGGATTATTTACAAATCAAGGGTAAGATGAATCAGGCGAGTGTATATTACTATATTTTCACTAAGGGCAAACGATGAAGGAAATAAATTTCTAGTATATAATATGCATTGCTATAGGGTATCATCCACATGGTAATGCTGACGAGACCATACCTGTAAGATATATGCTGTTATTAGTACAGTGGCAAATAGAGCAACAGTTTCCAGGATATGAAAATCCAAGTCCATGGCTGTTATTAGTACAGTGGCAAATAGAGCAATAGTTTCCAGGATATGAAAATCCAAGTGCATGGCTGTTATTAGTACAGTGGCAAATAGAGCAACAGTTTCCAGGATATGAAAATCCAAGTCCATGGGTTTTCCCATAATCCAGGCTAGAGCAATTATAAAGGGATCTGCAAAGACAAGCGATTGATATTCAAGATCTGTTCAATAAAGACATTAATACTACCAAGATCAATTCCTCTATATGCAGATCATACCACAAACATGGAAATCTGTGTGGCAGAACCCATAGCCACAACCAAGGATATATCCTGCATCAGAAGGAGATGTATTAAAACCTTCAAATTTCAAAATAATAAGGAAAATAAGGAAAAAACATGACATCGTTGTCATGTGACAAATAAAGAAGCAGCACTAACAGGTTGTTAAGGTTACCTGTTTAATATTACACACCCCACTAACAAAAATATTTTAGCCTATAACTTTGGTACTCACAAGTTTGTTTTCTAGAGCGAATAATACGGCGCCAGCGTGCTCGGCTGCATTGCCTACGATCGGTAACAGTATTATACTGATAAATTTCACAGATATTTCCCATGATTCCGCCACGTCCTGATCCAAATATCAATCTTAACGAACAAGTAGAATATAAATTCGGTAAAATTAGTTTAACCTTTGAAAGGAATTAATATTCACCTCAATGGTCTCGACAATATACTGAGAAAGCAGGGAGATAATAACAGTCAGAGTGTAGAGCCAGACAATAGAACTTATGCATCCTATGGATGCTTCTTCCTCATCTTCTTCACCTTCTGTTTCCTGTAACACAAATATAATGTTAATGATTGTATGGTGCCAATGAAGCACCAGGACTTGTGCCAATGTTATAGTTACAATTTATTAAGTAATTTTTACCTGGCCTTCTTCAAACAGTTTCCTGTGTGTCCTTAATTGGAAGAACAAATATGCAGCATAAGCTATCAGCATGATGATGCTGCTGACTCTAGATAGTTGTAATGTTGATACAGTTGCTTCACTATATGCCATAGATTGTTTAAGAGCCAAGGGTAGCATGAGACATAGTGAAGCCATCATAAGAAGACTGGAGTTTATTCCAGAAACAACCTACATCATATAGCAATATAACACCCATGGTTAGCCCCTCCATGAATAAATATCTAGAGTAGTTCGGACTTGATTTAGTTATTAAACAAAAACTAAAAAAATATCACTTGCCTTGTCAAACCGTTGTTCTTTTTTCAGGTTGGCTATTCCTCCACAAAAAAGAGATGTGCCAAGCACCAGTAGTAGATTGGAAAGAACAGACCCCAACAGAGAATACTTGACCACATTGGTCTTGCCATGGCAAAGTGAAAACACTGCAATGAGCATCTCCATGTATCACACGTGGTATTTTCGAGTACCGCCAATCGTAGGTATGTTTTAACAATAGAATTGCATCAGTTACTTAGAAATGTCAAACACTTTCTCAAATATAACAATTAGTCTGATATCTGGCATCCACAAATATGAGTACATAGTTCATATATATAAACATCCCACCCGTTGGTCCAGTGTAGAATGAAATTTGTCTGCAACAATTTACAACAAAATATCAGACTGTGGAACCAGCAAAAACATAATATTTTATGAAGTCACTGACCATAATACACGTAACTTAGGTATAGAATACACGTAACTTAGGTATATATCCCATGCAAATTTTCAGTTACTCAGTGACAAAGCCTAGACGTTCAGCAAGAGGTGCTAGACCAAGCAAACTTATGATGAACACCCAAACCTGCAAACAAAAGGCACTGCACTTGTTAAGATCTAGAGATAGTTATATATATATATATGAGATCCTTGCAAGCATAGAACCCAACACAAGTTGCCTCTACAAGATAAAAGAAAAAGACAAACCCTCATTCTGTAGCACCTTTCGATTGACATGATGCTGCAAACCATTGATGAAATAGAAAATAGGCAAAGTTAATACTGAAATTGTGCCTAATCATGAACAAAGAGAGCAAAATATAGACTCCCAAGTATTACTCTGAACCAAAGCTAAACAGATTCATTGACAAACACTCGGAAATTCCACCAATTAAATTAGCAGTCACAGAAAATTCAATTCTGTAGTGTAGCACTCCTAGAGAATATATTCCATTATATTGTTTACTCCTGCTTCCACCACAAGATAAAAATCACTACACCAAAGGAACTGATGAACTCATTATACAAGCAAATATCTTTGCAGCTCGACCAACAAAATTTATTTTACCTAAATCTCAAGACTACAAAATCTTGCAAGGCCATGATTAAATGAATCAGGGGCAGCGCAGCAAGCATACCTTGCTTTCAACCTGTAAAAAAGCATCAATCATATATTGAACCTCTGCATCTGCTAGACGCATCTGTTAAAAATTCATCAATCTGATCTTGAAGACCTCTTGGAGAGCTGGGGATCCATCCTCAATTTCTTTGCTGAGGGCTCTGGCCTCATCATAGCTGTAATCGCTAATCCTAATCCCATCTGTCTCACCAATGCCGCTGTTTGCCTTGTCACTGTTTTTGTCATGGCAACCCGTGATACCCTGCTCTTGACAAACCTATTTACATTTTTCTATGTTTTCAAAGGTTTCACTATTCCAATACGTCCATAAAAAAAATTCTTACACAAAGTTCTCTTGACTACACTTCTACAGTCAGATATCTACCGTAAATTCTACAACCCCCTCGAAAAAAATAAGAGAAAACTTGCAATACATTGATTCAAACATTGAAAATTAAAAAGCACCAGAGGACCCAACTTCCAAAATATATCACTATCATATATAGATGTAAATATAAATAACAAATACAAAACATATCTTCCTAATAACATTAGAATTTTATCTCAGGTAACAAAAAAGAAAATCTTGTAGTCAGTGAAGTTGTATATCTATCAGCATAATCTCCATGAAAGACTTGTGATAATATTCAGAGGTGTTTTCATCTATTTGCTCCAGGATCTTTCAAGTTCCAAAAATATGTTTAGCACATTTAACACATATCAATCCTTTTTGTCCTCTTTCTACGAGGTGCTACTATAATTGTGGGTGTGGATTTCTCATCACATTCAACACCCTCCTCATTATTTTTGTCTCCCATTTGCTGAAATTCAACAATGGTTTCTTGCCAAGGTTCAGGAATGACAATTGATTGATTGTGTGCAGCAAACGATTCATCATGTGCTTGTATATCGTCCTCATGCTCACTCCCAGATGTTTCACCTGATGATTTAGATTGTTGGGATTCCTATACACAACACAATTTAACTTGTTAAAATAACATTATACCTTCAATTAAATTATTGCATATTTCATAAGATATTATAAACAACTAACCTCAGATTCATAACCAGTAATTAATTTTTCCCCTCGATCTATCATGTGTTGTCGTAGACCTTGGGAACCGTGTAATAAAGCATATTTTAATTCTTCCTCTGAAGCTTCCTTCTGAAATTGGTGAACCTACATTAACAAAGATAATCATATTTATAAGCTATAATGACTAATAAGATACAACTAACTCAATGTGACCATAGTTATTTTCTCTAAAATAGAAAATATAATAGATGAAAATAGTCACTTACCATGCCACCACGAATACTGTTATATCCACCAGAGCCTAATTTATGAGATCCAATACTTGACACCCTAGCTTGGGTTGCTTTCGTTGTATCTCGAAGTCGCCTTTTACCTCCTCTTCGTGCAGATGGCCTATAGTTTGGATTATTGTGCACCTTCCTTTTAAACTTGCCATCTTTCATAAGTTCATCCCACGTCACTTGGTCTGTGATCCAAGCTGGACGTGGATACATCAAATTTTTTGCTAACTTTGACCTTAAATTGTCTCTTTTTGAGTGAATGTATTTACATGCAATATCTAGAATAATTTCTTTATCAAATCCAGGATTTCCAAATTCTATTACAACATCTTTAAATAGTTCTTCTTTTTTAGCATTGGTTTGCTTCCTCCAATCCATTTGGATGGTATTGCCAAACAATTGTTCAGCACGACGAAAAATAAAGTGATAAAATTTCAACCCCATTTCATCCTTCAAGACATTTCCTTCTGCAGTGAGAAAGATTGTAACTTCTTGCATTCCTTTTGTAGTCACCGAGGATATTGTTGTAGTCCTGGAGGTTGAGGTAGATTCCCTTATAGGTACATCAAGCACTTTCTCACTTATTTCCTGCATTTACAAAGAAATTTTGGAACAGTTAAAAATACAACCAAAATATGAAACTACTGCCATCTCTAAATTAATTATCCTAAACATAACAAATGAAATTATAAAAAAATTAAAATAATTTTACCCGCTCATTTGAAGTAGGCACTGCACTCTCCAACAATGGCATTTCCCATAACTGAATTTGTTCAACCATTTCTTGTCTGATTTGAACATTTTCAGGAGTATCTGGTAGGAGCCTTAACATTCTTGATTGTGAATCTATGAGACTCCTCAAAGAAACTTGTTCCAGTCTTGGTGGGAGAATTCTAACTGAACCCACATTTGATGGATTATTTATTAATTCTGATGTACTCCTAGGAGTCACCCTAGAAACATCCTGCAAGGCACAAATATAAATAATAAGATGGAATAAAAGATGAATAAAGTTGAAATATGTAAACTAGGTTTGGTCTTCATAATGACATATATAATCATGATTTTATGTAATTTATGTAAAGAAGGAAAAATAAAATCAGATTTGTTATGTTTGAAGCATGGGTTTCATGCTCAGGGATAACATAGATGAATAGCAAGAAAAAATTAAAAGATGAAAGACATTTTCCATGGTTGAATGCATCTTAGTAAGAAGGCATCATGGTAAGCATACAAATTGAAGCAAGAGCTCATAGCTGAAGTAAAAGTATACAAACAAATAACATAATCAAGTAAAAGTTACAAGTTTGACATCTAAAAGTCACGGGCTGCTTACACTTTGGTGAGCGTTTCTCAACATTTTTTGTGATGGTGGCTACGCAACTACTGTTTTATTGCTTGGTTTTTCTCGCCTGAAGGGCTGCTACAGCAGGCTGGTCACACATTTAAGTGACACACATTGACAATGACGGTGCTACATTTCAGCTTTTATGATGTGTTTTTTATCTGTTGGTGCATCCATAAGGTCTTATGACTGTCTGGGCTATGATTGGCTCTGTGAAGATCATTAGAAATCTTTTCTAGGCAGTGTTACGAATTCTTACTGGACTGCTAATAGTAGATAGCAGCGTTTACTGAATTTTTATTATGATCAGCATGTTTATTGAACCTTAAATTTTGCATAACATTGGATGCATTAGGGGGCATAAACAATACCTGCATGGCAACATTTGATGTATTGGCCGACATAATTGAATCCTGCATGCCAACAAAATGCATGCTTAGAAAAAACACAAATATTAATAAATATATAAAGTGAAATAAGTTAATTTAATGCACAAAAATGATCACTGTTATTATATCTGGGGTAGCAGTCTCGTGGTTGTGTTCTGCTGTGGGCAGGAAAACCTTTTCTACTATGACAACTATTATCTTACATCTGTCTGGGGATGCAGTCTAGTGGTAGAGTTTTTGCTGTGGCCTGGTACACATATGCCAACTATTTTTATCTGGGGATGCAGCCTCATGTTTATGCTTTGTTGTGGGCAGAAACACCTTCAACTATGGAACACCTTATATGCTGTGGTAGTGTTTTGCTGTGTTTATTTTTAAGCTTGGAGAATGGTATCAAAACTTTACTGGGATGGTGGCTACATAACACAGTTTTATGCCTGGTCTTCATGCCTGAAGGAACACTACAGTGGGCTGGTCCCTTTTTATTTCGACATACACAGCTTATTACCTGGGCGGTGCTTATTTAATATGACATACACAGTCATATGTCCCTCCTTAATTCGACAAACACAATGCCTATTACAGAATTAACTTGTGAGGCATTTTTAAATATTGGAGCAACCACTTGGTCCTTTGACAGTGGGCTTTGATTGGCTCGGTGTACTTAAATTTTTTTCCTTCTTATTGGTAGTGCTACTTCAGCAGGTTTTCTTGCATATTTTCTTGCAGGACTGTTTTAAAAGGAGTTAGCAACAACTTTTTTTAAAATTTGAACAGCAGTTTCTCCATCCGAATATGGTTAAAGACAGATTTGGATTCAGAACGGGAATGTTTATTTCTTCTCTGTAAATTCTTTTTGTATACAAACTCTATGGGTTTGTCTTCATTGAACACATAGTACATGTGACTCTCATTGCAATTTTGTACTCAACTGCAGTAATAAAATTACGCTTTTTTCTCTAGGAAAAAAAAATGCACAAAAATATTGATCAAGCTTTACCACTAGCATAAGTTTAGATGTATTGAAAGGTGTGATAGGGTTTGAATGACTTTAGAAATTGCCTGCATTCCAAAAATATAAATTAGCATAATATAATAAAGAACATAAGATAATTGAACCTATAAAATACTTATTCAAGCTTACCTCATGCATCATCATAGCCATGTCTTGCCCTCGTGCATTTGTTAACATTTCCATAAATGCGGTTAACATCATTGAATCCCCCAGTTCAGAAGTAACATTCTTAAAAAAACACATAACAACATAAAAATAAGAAAATATTGATTTGAGAACATATGTTAGTCACATTAATAACAAAATTCGAATTCACTAGCACATGAAAAATAACATAAACAAATTTCAATATGTTTCAATACATAAAAAAAAACATAAACAATACTCAATATGCAAAGTTTTTTTTAGGTTTACAGTATTATGTTTCTCTTGCCTAGGTGACAATGGCATAAATTAAAGGTGTTCAAAAATTCAATTAAGAAGTTGAAGTGTAGTAGATTAGGTGCCTCCACCAAATATATATGTGCTTTTCAATTAAAACCTTAAACATTCAAATTACTTAATGTCCATTACAATTAGAAACTCAATACTTAACTGTAGTGAATCCTTACAAATATCTTAAAATAAACATAGTGATCAAAAAATTTCATCCTCACATGAGATTTCCTCATCTGATGGCATAAATACCCCATCATTAATGGACCCTAAATCAACAAATAAATTAATACCATCATTTTCATAGTCTTCACCACCTTCAACTACAGGTAAATTAAAATCAATAAATTCATCATCTTCATGCACTTGATGTCCATGTGGTTGATCATGTCCTTCAGGCACTTCAGTAAACTCGTCATGATCTTCGTCTTGGTCATATGCATCATTGACAATAACATCATCTCCATCTTGGCCATCTATGTCTTCTGGAGGAACTTCTACATCTTCAAGTAAATCATGGTCCTCTACATCTGGAACAAATGTTACTCTTCGTCCCCTTGGATCATAATCAATCGCAAATGACCAACCAGGTTGTTCTAAATTTGGAATGAGAAAAATTTGGTCACATTGATTTGGAAACACATAAGGTTCAGAAGTGGCTTCAAACCTAGATGTATTGATCATATGGAATCCATTATTATGGAGTAAGATAGTTTTTTCTTCTCCCACTTCGATAAGCTTGTACCATTCAACACGAAAAATAACTTTCTTGAAAGACATAAAATCAAGCTCTATAATATCCTCCAACACTCCATAGTAGCGAAGTGTGCTTGTGATTGGTTGTCTATCATTTGCATGTGAACGACATTCCACCTCAAATGATGCTGAAATTCCACAATCATAAGTTTGTCTCTTTTCATCCACTTTTCTGATGCGATAATGATGACCAAAATTCCACATTCTTTTGTAATATCTTACCTAAATTCATAAAAATATTAACTAATTAGATTCAAGGATATAAAAGTTAACAAACAATTTATTCAATATATGCAACATATTAATATATATCACCTCCCCATTTATAGATCCTTTAATGAAATTCAATTGTTGTTGTGTCACTCTATCCTTCCCTTTTGTTTCCTCATTTTCAATATTGGTCTTTAGCCAATTCCATGAGCATCTATCTAGCCACTTTCTTTTATGGCTTGCAGGCAATCCTCGATTAGTGTTTTCACCATGTGTATTATATATATTGGTCCATGCATTTTCATCTTCTAATTTCTTTTGTTCAGCGTACTTCTCCATCCATTCCAACATAAAGTCAGAATTTTATGCAACATACAAATGTAATGCCTCCCACTCCTTAGCATCTACAATGAAAAATATATTTGTTCAATGAATTAATAATTAATTATAGCCATGTATTATAAAATTTAAGATAAAAAAAACTACTACTAACATTTTGTTTACCTTTTATCCTCTTTGAAGTCCCTTCACCCTCTAATTTTTCTCCTTCAAATGATTGAGATTGGGTATAATTCCATAATCGCGGAGCTTCAATATGCAATTGAGGTAAGTACTCACTCAAATGAACCATTGCCTGAAAAACCATGTACCCCTCAACTATGGACCCTTCTGGTCGAGCCTTTTGCCTCACAAATTGTTTTAAAACTTTCATATATCTCTCCACGAGCCACATTGTTCGAATATGAATAGGACCACATTGTTCAATCTCTTCTACTAAGTGTACAAGGTAGTGCTCTTGAGAATTAAAGAAGCTTAGAGGGAAGCACATTTGAATATCACACATCAAAAGTGAAACATTCCTCTTCCAATACTTCAATTCATCCTGATGTATCTCTTTAGATGAGACCCACCTGCAAGTATTACCATGTATTACAATAAGGACTTGTGATTTCTCGTAAACTAAAATTAATAACTCATATAAAGGCATAACCAATGATGCACTTCAAATGATAACATTCATGGAAGAGTATGCATGATTGATTGAAAATACCTCAGATATTTGCATAATTTGTAAATAGTCAAAGTGACATCATGGTCAAAATTACTTGGTATTGCTGCAGGCAACACATACTGCATGACCATTAACAAATAACCATGTTAAAATATGCATGAACTTCAAATATGCATGAGATGATATTATCACAATACTAGCATGACCATTAACAAATAACCATGTTCAAATATGCATGAACTGCTATTATCACTAGGATATACAATTTTCGAATTAAGTTCCAACAAATCTAACATGTGACAACGTTACCTTTATCCAATTGTGCCAATCATGTGTTTTTAGGCCTGAGATCTCTGATCCATCTCTTGTCAATAAGTTTTTTAATGTCGCACCAAAGCCAGAAGGAAATCTTATGTTTTTCATAGTAGAAATGATGTTTTCTTTCTCATTTGATGTAAAAATCCATGGAGCATGAACATATGAGTTGTCTTCATGCAACCACATGTTTGGCATGATATTGGCAACTCGAAGGTCCTTTCTTAACTTTATTTGTGCTTCAATGTTAGTTCCATTTAGATGTTTCCACAAGCACTCTGCCACATTTTTCCCGATGTGCATAGTATCCAATAGGTGGGCTATTGGCAAGTTCTCATAATATTCTAATTTGTAGAAAATAGAGAGTCTTTTCATTCCTGGGGGAAAACCTGTCCCTTATTTTTTGTCATACATTTCTTTCCACCTAGCAGGTTTCATCTTTATTGGCTTCCTCATTTCAACTTCCTTTCCATTGAACTTATGTTTATCACGCACTCGATAGCGATGATTTTGTGGTAAGAATTGTCTATACTCATCATATACAGTTTTATTGAGATCCTTTGATTGCCTATGCAACAATTTTGGCCCACATGATGGACAGCCATGTTTTCCCTTTGTTTGTAGCCCTAAAATAAGATTGTAAACCAAATTTAGTAAATACTAAAATGAAGACAATAATTATAAATGTAATTTATAATACATTACAACAACAAATATTACCACAACAAATAGAGAGCCCCGGGGCGTCATGAATGGTCCAGATAAGAATTGCATGAAAGAGGAAGTTTCTATCATTGACAAGTCTTGATACATCATACATATTTACACCATTCCATAATTCACGAAGCTCGTCAATGAGGGGCTCCATGTATACATCCATATCCTTTACTTGATATTTTCCTAAGTAAACAAAGTGTTCTTTATTAGGATTAACTGAATTGAAATATTTTTATATAAAATTCAAGAGAGCATTGCATTCATATGTTTTAGTACCTGGTATGATAAGAGTTAACATTGCATGTTCCTTTTTCATTGCCATCCAAGGGGGAAGATTGTTGTTTATAATTAACACTGGCCAAATAGAATACGTTGTTCTAAGATCTCCAAAAGGATTGACACCATCCATTGCTAGAGAAATTCTTGCATTCCTTGGCTCATTTCTTAAATGTGGCCATTTTTCCTCAATATCTTTCCAATATTTACTATCCGCAACCATACGCATGACACCATCTTGGCTTCTCCCTTGTGCATGATAATCCATATATTTTGCCAACTCCTTGCACTTGAACATTCTCTCAAACCTTGGCTTTAGTGGAATGTGTCGTAGTACTTTATAAGGAACCTTCTTGGATACTTGATCTTGACGGTATCTATTTGTGTGACACACTGGGCATTGTTGTAAATTTGCATTCTCTCCATAGTACAATATATGGTCATTTGGACATGCATCATATGTCTTGTACTCCATTCCAATGTCTTTCATTATTGAAGATACTTCTCTATGAGAATGAGGCAACTTATTGTCCTTTGGAAGTATTTTGTTTGCCAAAAGTCTGCATAGTACAAATAATTATTTTTATAAGTATACACAATATTCAAAACTTTTAAGACATCTAGAGCATTAATTTATAGGAATATCAAAACCAACCTTAATATATCAGTAAAGCATGTGTTTGTCAATCCATGTGTAACCTTCAAGTTCAACAACAACATAAGTGTCGCCAATATAGAAGATTCAGCATTTGCAAAAAGAGCCGTCCTAGCCAATTGAGCGAGGGGTGAATCAATAACTTCTTCAAAAGATGTGTAGAAGTCCTGGATAAATTCATTGACACCAGCCTCATTTATCTGTGAAGTGGTTTCATCCATAAATGTGTTTTGTCCTTCATCTTGACAGTCTCTACTATCAATATAATCCATAGGTTCTTCAGGAATATTGGGAACCGGAAGCGACTTTTCATCAAAAAAAAATCAATTCAAATGATCAATAATAATGTATTAAATAATGTGCATATTTATTTATTATAAGAAAAACAATTTGTTAATTATAGTATACCTCTTCTATATAAACTCCATGGTCCAATCTATGGATACCAACTAGCCTTCGCTTTTTTAGTTTCCTATTTTGGCACATTTTGCAACTGCAATATATCATTTCATTGAAGTATTCATCTGTCCCTGGAACAGGTCTTGTTGCCCGTTCATCTGAATATTCAGATGATGATGTGCTCTTTTCCTGAATGCACCATGTACTATGCTCGATAAGACTGCAACTTTTAACTTGATTATTAATTCTTTTTCGAGATAACATGACCAATGAATAAACCTAGGGAGTGAATCTATGAATATTTAATTTTTTAGTGTTGAGTGAGCACTGAAAATCTGTCGAACACTTTGAGGCAAGTCTCTCAAAGTGTTCCAACAAGCCTCTAACTGGTCACAAACAAACTTTTGAAGTGTCGTTTTAAAGTTATTTCTAAAAATAAAACCAGACTCTAACTAAATCAACAACATAAATACTACAAATACCAAAAACACAATACATACCTGGTCTGCCATTTGTATATATTCCAAGAAAGTAATGTAACAAAAATCTGCAAAGAAAAATGTGTGGACGTTAGTTAGGTTCATTACATAAACAACTGCTGAAATATATGACAACTTGTATACCAAAAAACCTTTTACTATTTTGTTTCTGATTGTAAATTCACAAAATGCAGGCAGACAATGAATAATAAGTGCTCTTCAATGGGAAATGGGACTCGTGATGATAGCTAAGGCATTCCTAAGTCACCTCATTAGGCTTATACAAATCAAATTATTGTAGTTACATTGTGATTTGATGGCCTAATATTCATAGAGAGCCACACAAAGTTTTCCAACAACCAAAAATCAAATGTTATTTTGTTTTGAGATGAAGGATCTAGGTGAGTTGCATTATTACTATGAAATTCTAATGACTAGAGATATGCATAATTATAATTATCAAAGCATTGTCTTCAAACAATTTTGAATGAAGAACAGCAAGCCTATATCAATTTTTCTCCACCAAAACTGAAAATTATCACACAAAATATAGCTATAATGATGTTGATTGGGTTACATACATTGATGGAAGAAAGTTGATGACAGATTATGTCTTTAATCTGTGTGGGGGGAAATCAATTGATGTAGAAGACAATACTTTGTTGCTTGACCAAGTCTAGATGGCTCATGATCTGACTTGTTGGTCATAGAAGTGGCACATTGATTTGTTGGTCATAGAAGTGGCATATTGATAGTGGTTACTTGGATGGATGAGATGGTTTCTAGAAGAGTACTCCCCTCGGATTGTGATGAGCATAGAAAATCACTAGACCACTAGAATGAGAGAAGACTAGAGCCCAGCAACCAATGAATAGCCCAGGACTTCCCCAAATAAAACCCAAACTCATTGGAGGAAGAAAATACTACCAACAGAACTGGAAGACATGCACATACAAATAAAAAACTTAACCCAGTCGATGACAATGCCCAAAGGGGAGGATGCTTTGAGGGAAACATTATCATTTATAAGTATTACCTTCTCCGAAAGCCCAAGGAAATCTAGAAAACAGATGGAATAATTACTTGTTGTCTTTGTAAGGCATTCATGGAAACAACTAATAAATGATATCAATTTCATGCCATATCCATACAAGGAGTATTTGCAGTCATAATTATATATTTTTGTGCACCTTTAATGGCCATACTGCTCACAATCTTCTTCTTTCTACCTCAGTTGACCTCAAATGAAATGAAGATGATAATGTACCATCAAGGACTTATACATGCTTGTGTGGATTGCTTTAGCCTAGTTTAAGATATTTTGCCCTTGCCCATGATCTTCATCAAAGGTTTAGCACAATACAGATGTTGTCTTTGATATTTATCATAGGCAAGGGAAAATTATCTCAAACAACATCTTTAAATAGGCTAAAGCAATCTACACTCGTGAATAAAGATGACCATATGGACTGAGGCAGGCTCATAGAGCCTTGTATGCAAGCATTGATGACCAGCCAAGGATAACTGTTTTGGAAACCTGTCTGATTGTCAAAAGCAAAGTGAAGGATGAAATATTGACTGCATCTTATATGTTGATGGCATCATTTCAGTGAATCCAACTTCCAAGAATGATGGAAGTGATAAAAGATGAGCTTCCTGCATAAATATTTTGAAATGATAGCTCCAATGTATTTAGATTTTCCAAGTTAAGTATGTAAGGAAGATATTGAAATTTGAAACGTATTTGACATTGTTGATGATAAATCTACAACAACTCCTATTGAAATGGATATGAAGTTATCGACTCTTAAAGACTCAAAGCTAGTGGATGCAACACTACACAGTAAATTGGCAGAAGTCTTATTTATCTTATCACTATTTGATCGGATTCAAAAGGTATTGTTGGTGGCATGATATCATGATTTATGGCTTTCCTCAATAGCTATTCATTGGAAGTCAGCAACATGGTTTTAAGTATGTGCACAAATATGACACTAAGCTGCTTGATCTCACACCCATTTATAAATTTCAAACCGCTCCACCTAATAAACAGGATTTCAAACCAGAACCAATTAAAGAGCAAGTAAGTTGACAAGAACAAGTTAAAGAGCAAACAGAGCACTCAGGTAAAAGAAAAGTCAGAGGAAAGAGACAATGGGGTTTAATTTTATCATCACCAATTTCAAAGTGGGTTTGAAATTACAGCAATGCAAGTTACAAGTTATTTAGTAACAAAGTAATTTTGTGTGTAATTGTGTTGAGATTTAGGGTATGAGTTGTATGTGAAATAATATTGTTTATAGGTAATTCAGGTTTAACTAAACATTGTATAGTTTTTAATGACAGTGGGAGGTGGGTATTAATACTTGATGGTATTACTGGATTATTGCTAATGCTTCACATGCATCTCTTAGAAAATTTAGGTACTTAAATCTTATGTGATTTGGTTGAAATTAGAACATATTCTCCCACAAGGTTCAGGTTGCCTTTTGGCATTGTAGTTAGGCTTTAGTTTTTAGCTTGTAAGTGCTAAGAAAACCTAATTAGGTGAAGGGGAAATGTAGATTTTTCTCTGGAATGTGCACAGTTGTCATTATTCCAGATCTCTCTTGAGACTCAGGGCCTTGTTGTCCATTTCACATGCCAAAGCCTTAAATTATCCATCTTGTAGTATCAACAAATTGTTGATTTTGTAGATCATGGATGCATGAGGGGTGATACGTTGAACCAAACTTGTATCTGGGTTGGTTTCATTCTGTGTCGTCTAATGGCAACTCACCTACTGCAAATGGTGTACGATTAACATATGGAAATGCTTAAGACAGAGAACAAACTAGCAGCAAGCCTGGAGTACCGTGATTCTGTTTTAGCACCATTCTAGTTAAAATTAATTTGAATAATAATGTGCGCTAGTGGCCAAAGATGGTCAATGGGACTGCAAAAAGATCGATGACCAGGAAGTACACTTGGATTGCCCAGAGCATCTCCTAAAACAGTAGAACTGGAAAGTGCCAATATATTTAAATATCATATGGCATGTTTATGGAAGTTCCTCGAAGGCCATTCTAATCATAGTATTATGATGCAACAATCCATTATTTAGCATGTTGTGTTATATATTTACTATTCAATAGTTTGGCAAACTCTAAGCACCAACAACCTTATACTATAGCACTTGTTCAAAACACAGATCTATGTTAGATCTTTTGATCATAGGCAGGATGTAAACAGTCTCTGGAAAGCAAATCTTATGTACTTTTTGCTTCCTTAATGGAACACGAACCTGTAGATGTTAGAATCATTGAAACAATAAAAGATAAGATAATTTTACTAATATTCAGGGGCGACCAAAACAGTAGGTCAGTGGTACTAGACAATACAACAAGTCACATACAAAATGTGGAGGTTCCATGGCTACTTCTGAAGGACAAGCACGATAAAGAGATACACAAGTTGCTCTGAAATGAACCGAGGTTGCTTGTTTTGACCGGGCTTGGTCAAATCTTGTCAAACTCCTGAAGGGTTGGTGTGTCTACCCAATATAGCACTAGTTTGTAGATATTTTCCTATCTGAAGTATTCTTTTAGTATTTTTATTTGTCGAGTGTTTTCGGAGTTTTCCGAAGTCTGAGGCCTACTTATTCTTTGGTTGTGTCAGGTCGTTCCGGAGTTTAAGTCATGTGACTGTGCATAGAACTCAAACAAAAATTCAAAATTGTGTATTGAATCTATAGATACTTCATCTAGGCCAACATCATTTAACCATGTGAGAGAAGTGCAACTGCCAGGCGCTACATTTGAAGCATATATGGGCAATCCTAATATGCTTTAAACTTGGTGTTTCTATATCGTTTATGAAACACATTTATACTATACAAGGTTGACCCATTTAATAAAAACATGTTCATTTGCATTATTGTTGCATCAAAGAATAGATTCATAATAAATTGGTTGCAAATATATGGCTATTTCTATATCGTTTATGAAACACATTTATACTATACAAGGTTGACCCATTTAATAAAAACATGTTCATTTGCATTCTTGTTGCATCAAAGAATAGATTCATAATAAATTGGTTGCAAATATATGGCTAGACTAGGATTGAGCAGGCAAGCATCCACAATAATCTCTAGTTTTCTCACAATTATATTCTAGTTGTGTATAAAAAATTGGTTGCTATTAAATGGCTAATTGGGTATGGATAGGGTTTTTATAACATCCAAAATCGACTCTAGTTGCAATTAGATCAATAATACTCAGTGCTCATCAATAGGTTAGTACGGGAGCATATTAGAATTAAACTGGAATCAGACCAAAAATGTTTGGAAGATAGGTTTGAAGAGTTGGTTGACTAAAAATTACATAAATATGCAAGATTTAATTAAAATGATTTTCATGTACATCAATGTAAGTCCAAACCATTAGATAGCCTAACGTGTTAGGTCAACTAGTTGCCAATTTTTCTGGGCATTTGGCTAGTTTTGTGCTAGCAGGCCTCTAGTTTGAAATTTGAATCCACTTGTCTGAGGCCTACTAGTCTATGCCAAAACGTTTACTAGGGATGCCATCCATGAATTTGGGGAAGCATCCCTTGGGTTTCCCCACAAGATTTTCCTTGGAGAAAATACTAACCATTAAGACACCAAACATGTAGAGTTTTCTCATGTATATATAGCATGTAACAGTAAGAGTGAATATAGAAACATGGCATTGAGTGCAATACATCTGAAACAAAACACGTCGAGTTCTAAATCTTCTAGAGTCCAAAATCATCATGCTACATTAAATTACTACATATCATCATAATTATCCACTATACTAGGATCCTCATCTGATTCATCATTACCTTATTCTTTGGCAGTGATTCTCTAAGGATATTAGTACTGGTGCAGGGAACCTCTAGTGCTGCTTGTGGTTCCAAGTCCATCAACCCTAAATCATTATCCCCAAATGTTTCCAATTGAGTATGATTTGTTGAAATTATGATGATATGTGCTAAAACAATTACTTGTTCCTTCTTTCTGCTACAATATTAGTTAAACAATTGTAGATAGAACATAAGCCAAATGCACAATAGAAGACAGCCAAGAACTAAATGAGAGGGAGAGAATTTATGTCCAATAACTAGGGCAAAATCCACAAGGGGAAAACCCAACCAGATTCTTCTTTTATTAGATATAATAACTTTGTAATGGGAATATTATAATCAAATTGTTTTTAGTGTGATTTTTTGAAGATTTTTTTATGTGGATTTTTGAGATCTAATTTCTCTAAAATTTTCTGGTCTAATTTCTTTAAAATAAGAACAGAAATTTATTGAAAACAAAGGTTGGATGGATAACCTTGCACAATAATCAAAGTGTTTTAAGGATTTTTTATGGTGCTGAATCTATATATACAGTAAAAAAACAATTTAAATAACAGAAATCTGGGCTATTTTAGCTTTTTACAGAACTGGACGATTTTATCTGCTTTTCTCGAATTTCCAGCTCTATCTTGGAGCTATTTATCAGATATCTTCTTTTTAAGCCTTTTGGTGAACATGACCAATTCTCTGGGCAACGTGTTTTAACATTTAACATATTTTTCCCCAGTTACTTGCCGTAGCCCCTACGAAATGATGTTCTAGCTTTATTGGCATTCTTCCACTCTGCCATTTAAATTATTCCGTTGAGGCATAATGCTCTTTAGACAGGCTGGGTTTGTCAAATGTAAGATATTGATATTAAATATATATTCTGTGACAATGACAAATTTAGCCTCTGAATACTCTTACAAAGTTGATCAGTTGTTCGTCTGGACTCTGATTATATGGTTTACTCTAATTTTATTTTAATTTTTTTTAGTCAAAAACCAAAAGCAGTGGTTTGCTAGCGTAGACAAGTTTAACCTTTTAAGAATTCAGTTCTTTTATCAAATTGAAATATCTGAACAAGTGAAACAAAAGCTGGGACACTTATCTTTTGAGATCATTTGTATCATGGCGCCCAAAACCAGAGGCCATATCTTTTGTGTCCATTTCTTTTTTAATCAGAAGTCTAAATTCCATAAATGTTTCTAAAAATTATTCCGCTAAAATAGGCTTCTTTATATTGTGCTTCCAACAATGGAATATATTTAAAATTCCGTGTTTTATTTTATTCTTCCAATGGTGCATTATCTACCTTGAAAAGTGGTTCAAAGCAATTGAGTCATTGTTCTAATATTGCATTGATTGGATTGTATGACTACCAATTTTAGCTCATCCCAGGCCACATCAGCTTCGATGTGTGAAATAAACAAGGTGGTCAACATTGGCCAAATATGTGTCTTATTCAATGTTTTAGAGTCTGGAATCGGTTTTGAACCAGCCACCTATCAAACTGGGTTTTGAATCAAAATCCATTTTAATGAATCACTTTTAAAAAAATACATAAAATGATTAATTTTAAATGGAATTTTTTTCTCAAAATTCCAGAGACCAAATATACAAAGTTTTCTCATCTATATACCATGTAAAGGTGAATATATCAAAATGGCAGAGTGCACTACATATTAGCGACAAAATACATAATTAATGAGTCTCTAAATGGCCTTTAGAGTCCAAAAACCATGCTACATTGTTCTAATATTGTTTGTATGACTATCAATCTCAGCTCTTCCCAGGCTACATCAGCTTCAATGTGTGAAATAAACAAGGTGGTCAACATTGGTCACATATATGTGTTCCAGCCAATGTTTTATAGTCTGGAATTGGTTTTTGAACCAGATACCTATCGAACTGAGTTTTGAACCAATATATAAAATGTCTGATGAATCACTTTTTAAAAAATACATAAAATGATTAATTTAAATGATTTTTTTTCAAGATTCCAAACTATGATTCCAACCATTAGAGATCAAATATAAAAAAAAATTTCATCTATATACCATACAAGGGTCAATATATCAAAATGGCATAGAGTGCAGTACATATTAGCGACAAAATACATAATCAATGATCCTCTAAATGCCCTTTAGAGTCCAAAAACCATGCTACAAGCCACTGGGTCATTGGCTTACTACAAATCATTGATGAACATGATTACTCATCAAACTTATCACTACTACTAGAAATGGGATCAAGAGGACCTACATAAACATCATTCGACTCAGTCTCCTGACTCCTTGAATTCCTCCACCTTATAATACGGTAGATAAAATTTAACATGTGTAATCAATGATTTTGGTTTGAGTGAAGGGTTTTGTTATCTCTCAAATTCTCCCTAGAGGAAAAGTCACAACTTCTCCAATAGGCTAGCTGCCCACTGTTACCTCAACAACTTTGTTCCTTACTTTTAGGTTCAGGAAATGGTTTCTTACCTAAGGGGAAATCTCTAGACTAAATCCTAAGCCTATCATTTTAGTACAAGTGAGTGAAAGGGACAAAGATTTGATTATGTATAAGAGGTGAATCAAATGATTAATATATTAGAGTGCCTAGTCCAAAGCCCCACTAGACAGATCCAAACCTTGTGGTAGCAAGAGATCAGCCACCAGTATCACCTTAGCAGCCTTTCTCTAGCTATTTAGTGGCAAATTATACCACAAGGGGGGCTTCCCTATATATAGATCACCTAAATATTATTCAACAAGAAGAGCTTAAGGTGATGGAAAGATCTAATGATTGGGATAGGGTTCTGATACATCCACAAAGACTAAGATACTTTTCACCAAAGTTCAAGTACTCTATCCTTAGACCACTTACATAAAGTAATTATTAGAGAGATGTTATAAGTTAGAGTTGATGTATTTTCAATGATATGGCATGCAATGTCATATAATAGCTAGAAGAAATAGCCAGGGCGTTGGAGGCAAGGTCATGAATCTCATATGGCCTTTTGGCAAGAAATACAAGATGAGGACCTTCAAATTTGATTGGAGCAATCTCAGTTACAATATCTATCATCAAGACTAAGTTGCCACTAAGCATAATCAACCTGTCAACTTCATGTTATGCCAAGATATGTAATTTACCAACTTCATGTTATGCTTCATAGAATCCATAATACAGAGGACAGGAGGCTTAATGAATTTTATTGTTCCGTTCAAC
Source organism: Pinus albicaulis (assembly GCA_034641835.2). NCBI lineage: Eukaryota > Viridiplantae > Streptophyta > Pinopsida > Pinales > Pinaceae > Pinus > Pinus albicaulis. The sequence continues at coordinate 407,379,189 of CM076580.1, read as the reverse complement.
GCATTACACTGTTCCTATTGCATTACTTGCATATCAATAAACTTGCACATCACAATATGATCTTAATTACATATATTAGACATATTTTACAAAATCTTATTGGAACACATCTCAAAATTTGGATGTGACATTGTTTTTGGTAGAGAAAAGCCTTTGAATTTTACTTTGCTGAAATGCCCTACTTAATTGTTTCTATGAATAACCAAAATCTCTATTTCCTCCAACCTAGTCTTGAAAAAGATGCAACCAATGAAAAATTTGAGAGATATTTCCAACATATCCAACCTTCGTACAAGCAAGGAAAGAAAGCAGAAAGAAACTTAAATACCTTGATCTAGGGCTTCCAGAAAATTATGGGATCGCTCCAACTTGTGAACCTGTGCTTGTTGATCAGATGTTAACCCAGTTATATAAACCCTAACTCCAAACTAAACCTTGAAGCAGCTGCGTTGTACCCTTTCGCTGAAAATTTGGCGCCAAATAATATTTCCCGCTCTCCATGAAGGAATCACAGCTCCATGCTTCTCCAATGCAACCCCTGATCGCTGCTGTGCCGACACGCAGGATTAACCGCTTTGTGAAGGCTATATGGGATGTCTTGGGCGGCCACGCAGGACTGTGCGATGTGGACGGCTTCATTTGTGAGGGAAAGCTTTCAGAAGCTTTCACTGTAGTACTGTACCTTAGGTTATAGCTGAGAGCTCAACGACCACCAATTCAGCCTACTCTCCAATTGGTTCAGCCTGCGAAATCAACAAATGATGGACACGCACGCCACCTGATACTTCGTGTTGACAAAGGCCGATTAAACTCTGCATCGAACAAACCCTGATTTTTCTTCGAATCAAATTTTTGATACATAGATATACCTCTAACTTTGACACGGAATATGTGTTTTGGAAACTTGACATAAAAATTCCAGACATAGCATATAAATTTCAAACATTATATAGGATGTCGTGAAGGTTGTCGTGAAGGTTTGGGAAAAGGCTTTTAATGCAAGGTATTTAGATATAAGTTATGGATGAAGCTTGAATATTCTAGGATTCATACTTCATGTTTGACAATCTTACACAAAGAAACTTGGTTTGAAAGTATCTATGAATTTTGTTCATTATATGTTCTTCTCTTTATAGATTATGCTTATATTTTGGGTTCGATTGCTTATGACTTCAAGGTCATTAGTTATTCTTTTGTTGCTCTCGATTTCTTGTTTGCATTTGGAATTTGTAGCTAAAGTTAGGATCTAAACATAGTTTTCCACTAAAGAACTTTATTTTAAATGGAGAGTTTCCAAAACGTGGTTTTGATTTGTTGTCCTTGCTTTCAACATTTCCATCTTTGTGTAATGCTTAAAACACTAAATAGTTTTTTTCCACTAGTACAATGTTACTATCCTTTCATGACTCAGCCACAACCCAGATCAAAATGAATCTAGACACTTAGGTTTCAAGAAAATTTTAAGCTTTAAACAAAGCCTTTCTAATGATACTTACAAAAAGTGAAATCACTGGTAGCCCATTAGGAATTAATGCCAAAATATTTTGATATAAACAAATTGGAAACCATTCAATATTTTCTTTTATAATAGAACCCTATCACTTGATTTTAATTATTGTCCAGAAAAATTTATTCTGATGACATACTAAAGTAAATAGTGATCCACTACAATTAATTAAACATATATTGGTCATACAAAATAGGCTTCTCAAAGTTTACAATACATATGTTCACCTGATGCTCCAATGCGGTTAAGGTAGACTAAAGTTGCTATGACCATGCCAGTGGTCGTTCGCCCTCTACCCATTTGACAATTGAACACTATCTCTGTGTTGACATCTGCTTGTGAAACTCTATGGACCAGTAAGTCAAAAGGGCTTCGTGAATACATACCCATAATACTGCATCTAGAGAGGCCACAAATTACTTTTGGGCGCCAGTAGGAATGAATGTTCTAAAGCGTGAAACCCAAAACCTCTACTCAACCAAAAATCGTCCCTCGACTAGGACTCTTGCAACATACACACCATCTTCTCAACACCAATAATTAACCCAATCATGATCACACAACAATTAACCTCGTCTGTAACAAAAAATACCCCCTAAATGAGTCCTTAGCTGACACATTCGTTTAATAGACAACATCCTTAACATGATTTCTAGGTTGGTGAAATAAATCCATCGCATGCACGGGGGTGGTCGCACCACCCCCATATTTGATACCCCTCCCGCTTCTGACCGTCACCGGGGACATTAAAATATATAATTAAAATTAGATAAATATTTAAAAAAAGTTTATGAACCTTTGATGAATGATTATAAAAACAATATAATAATTATAAGTCATTGAAATTAATTTTTATTTTTAAGTTTGATTAAAAAAATTATAAAAAGATTGACTAGTTTGTTTTAACGATTGAAGACAAAAAAAATTATGTCTTTGGTTTTCATAAGCTAACAAGTTATAAAAATCAAATTGTGAAGGAATAATGTTTAATATTGAAAATGTTTATATATGGTAACACAAAAAGAACTTGTAGCAATTTTTTTTTTCATCCCATGAAAAAATTGTATACTCACTATTTCATTGAAATCAAAGTATACAATATTACTATTCCAATACAACTTCTTGGACATGTCTGTGAAAACTATGGCATTCTAACAATTAGGAGCATAAAATAGTCCAACATAAAAAAACATGCAAGTTCCCAATACAACTTCAATTCAGAAAAATGTTGTTGGCATTCACCCTAAGGACATCAATGACTTTTTCTGTAATCACCAAATGTCCTACAATTTGGAGTAATGTTTCCTTTGATCTTCTATCCACTTCAACGTTGTTTTCTTTGTGGATATGTGATACCTCTAGCTCAAAAATTTCTTGTAATTGTCGAATTCTTTGTTGACACAGTTTTATGGCCAAACTATGTAATGTGTCAATCCCTAAGAACCAATCAAAAACCACTTGAGAATTGTCAAATATTTGTAAGCAGTTCACCTACCTGGATATTGCAAAGTCAAGGAAAATCTAAATCCCAATTAATTCTATTTTATTAGTAGTTATAAGCCCCAATCCCAGGCTAAGAAGGGAAGTGTGATTTTTGTTCAAGTGAAATGTAGCTACCGCTCCACAAATCGCCCTAGCATGATTTTTGGCTCCATCAAAGAAGGCCCAAGCCTTTGAAGTATCTATTCTAGGTCCAATTGGAATTTTGATTTTCTTCTTTAAACCTTCTATGTTGAATTCCTTCATTATCATAGTTGTTTTATGCACCGTCTATCAAATATTTGGATTTTATTATTAGAGATGGTTATATTCCCATGTAACCATACATGCCAAAGTACCAATCTTGGAAGGCCAAAAAGATGCTCCAAGGTTGGGGATTTTATCCACTCTGTGAGGAATTCTCCTCATGACCTACATAACCACGTACCCACACAAGCCTCCCCAAACAAAAATGAAGGTTTAAATTGAATATTATTTATTCAATTTCAAAGTTTTGATAATAAGAAATCAAATTTGCATTGAATCAATTTGTATCTCTAGTGTGAGTTGTTGTATCTTTATATCATGTAGGCATAAAGAAGACATGTCATGCTGGTAATATTTATAAATCCAAGCAAGTGGAAAAAATAGTAAATGCAAGCAAGTAAATTAGGAAAAAAATACAAACAAGTGGAGTAAGGCATAAGAAGATTTGCAGGTGGAGCCATAAAAGATTGGTAGGTACTATTTATAAATTCAAGGAGCAAGATGATAGAGATTTTATTCGAATTGGAATTGTTTCTTTTTTGTGAGATGGAAAAAAATTCACAACAACTAAAACTTTTGATCTTCAACACCCACTACTAAGATGTAATTTGAATAAATTAGTGATGTATGCCTGCATAACCTCCACAAAAATAAAGATATATATATATAAATTTCAATAACACAATTTACGATAAAAATATAACTTACAAAAGAATTCATAGAGCTCGTGATATAAAATTTTATTGATTCTTTTAGGGTTACTAGTTGGTATTTTAGTTTCTAGTTACTATTGTGTTTTATTTGAAGACAAAGAAGGGGAGTAAATATATGGTATTGAAAATGTACCAGCCACCCTTACAACGTTTAATACATTGGTGAGTGAGAGAAAAATATTCTTTGAAAAATGAAATGAACAATAGTTCATTTACTAAGTAATAGACACATATTAATAATATATAAGATATATATGATTAATATAAGGGAGCCATTTGTAACACCCACTCCCCAACCATTTCATGTTATGATTAGTTATTATCCTACCTACTAGAAGATTGATTGCTTGGTAATTTCTTGTTGATATTATTACTATACATACAAGGTATGTGTATGTTATCTACATATACATAACTCACATGGATATGTTAGTATTCTATGGTTTATTATGCTAAAGCATTTATTAATGATTAAGCTTATGATTAGCATTAATATTGATTAAGCTTGATAAATTTTTTAACTATAGCCTTATGAATAATTTAATATTAAATTAATTTTGGCCCTCTCATGACTCTTTTACTTTGATTAAATAACTAAAATCATTTGATTATTTATCATGTATTAATTCTTATTGTTTGGGTTTGTTGAAGTTTTGGGGAGAGAGGAGAGGAATAAAGTTGAAAGAGTTTGGATACTAAAGATTCTCTAAGGAGGCTAAGAGAGGTGTTAGCTACTTGACGATCTGAGCACATGGTTTGAAAACACTATGGGTGCTAATTAGGGCTTGGGCACAGAGGGTTAGGGAATTTGGGGAGGTTCCCTAGGGCTAGGATGTTGGTAAGGTTGTTCCTAGTTGGTTGGGTCACAAATTTAGTCAGGTGGGCCATGACTCTTTGCCTCAATAGTTGCATGTACCATCGCATCGATTAATATCATGTCGCCGCCCCAGTTTCCTTCAGTATCAAGTGACATCATAATCGATAGATGTAAATTTCAGCTGTACAGCTAACACTGTCAACACTCTGGTTTTGGACCATTCCTCTATTCACCCAAGCTTGGTTCCAGACCGAGAAACCTTTGAGGTTTCCAGAGAGCCTGATTAGAGACTTCAGGTTGTGAGATGGGGCATATTTTTCCTTCCAGAGTTTTGCCCAAGAGGTGTTGGGGCTGGTGATCCATCTCCACCAGTTTTTGGCGCCCATAACTTTTCCCAACAAGTCTGGGTCTCTGAGACCAAGCCCCCCATCTTTTTTAGGTATGCAGGTTTTTCTGGGTCTGGGTCTGTGTCTCTTGTTGAGTTGAATGGTCTAGGAGGTAATGAGGAAGAAGAGTTTTGATTTGGTTTTATTGATGGAGGTGCCAAAGGCCTGGGAAAAATCAACAAGAATATTGTGGAAGGAAAGGGCTTCTTTGACCGAGGGAGAGCCCATAAGAAGAGTGTCATCCACATATTATTGGTGGGTTGAAGGGGGGTTAGAGGGGTAGAGATTTAAACCTGGTATGCTTCCATAATAAGGTGTTTTCCTATAATGGATTTAATAAATTACAAGTAGAGCTTGTGCTAGTTGGAAGATCCATTTACAATTACAAGCATACATAACTTAACTAGTTGATTGAGAGGCAACGAGTAAACTTCTTGATCAACTTGATATGTCAAACAAGTATGGATTTATTATGAAGTGATCATCTGCCATGGTTTAGGTTGTTGTTTGTATGGATGCAATACAAACATGCTAGGGAGTGTGATGGCCAAGTGTCAGGGAAACACAAGGCCGGAGCACTAGTTTCAAATGCATGGAAATGGAGTATCAGCCAGTTCCAGGTGTGCTAAGAAGGGAGTGACATGGTATTCTAGGAAATGCCAAGGCATGTTAGAGTGCTAGGGAAGCATAAAAAGATGTTCCAAGTGCCAAGGTGTGTCAATGTGTGCTAAGGAGTGTTAGGGAGTGCCAGGAAAACATAACAGAGCACTAGGTCAAAATGCATAAATGAATGAATAAGAGTGTGTGACAGGGAGCGTTAGCGAGTTCTAGGTGTCTTGAGGAGGTGTAAACACGTCAATCACAAGAGAGGGATTTTGGAAGTTTTGATCTTAGGCATTCATCATTTTTTAATATTCCTAAACCTGAGGTCATCTTTCCCTCGAGCCTTTCTTTGAGAGTCCTTCTTTTGCTTCTAAAGTAGGGAACCTATTATCTAATCCTCTTCTTTGAATGGGCATTAGAAATCACATTGTGCATCATTATTGGTCTCATCATTCTAGTAATTTCCCTGTACCGAGACTCCTCCCATCAGTGAAAGTGCATAAAGAGTAGGGGAAATTGAATGAGGTGACAATGGGTCCTTGTCCCATTGTTTCCACTTGATCTAGTAGTAGTCCCTTTGGAACCCCTTCTACGACCCTTGCTAAATTAAGTGCTAACATTTTTCAAAAAAAATTATAAAACAGATGGCTCATTTGAAAAGAATAAATCTAGGCTTGTGGAAAAAGTTTTTACACAAAAAGAAGGGGTCTATTATGAGAATACTTTTTTCCCCCATAGCAAAATGGGATACCATATGGACATTATTTTCCCTAGAAACTCAAAAAGTTGGAAATTCCATCAAATGGATGTAAAAACTGCTTTCTTGAATGGAGATATGAAAGAGAATGTTTTTGTGTCCCAACCAGAAGGATTTTTTGTGAAGGGTTAGGAACATAAAGCATGTAAGCGGTAAAATCCTTGTATGGCCTCAAGAAAGCACCACGAGCCTAGTATAATAAGGGGTTAGGGGAATAGGGGCTTAGGGGTTAGAGGTTTAGGGTTTAGGGGAATAATGTGTTAGTGGTTAAGGGGTTAGGGATTGGGGGCTTAAGGGTTAGCGGATTTAGGCGCATTTAGGGGTTAGGGGCATAATGAGTTAGTATTTAAGGGATTAGGGATTCGGGTTCGGGTTAGTATTTAAGGGATGAGTTTCCTTGTTGCCCTATACTTTTGTAGAATTTCTAACTTCATATTTGGGATAGGAAATTTTAGTAATTTTAGGCATAAGTTAAGATGTTTTTATTTCTATTTTTAAGGCCTCCTAGTCATTAGGAAAGTTGAGTCTTATGATTAGGATTACTTGTGGCATCCTATGTATTTTTCAAACTCCAATACACCAAGACAAATATGTGGAGGACATTTGGGGGAAATGTGATTGTCCATCAAATGTAGATCGGATTTGGGGAACTTGTAGCTCTTTTCCTTGGACCCTACTAGTTCTTAGAAGTTAAGGATTTTATGGGTTAGGGGTGAGGGGTTAATGGGTTAATGGTTAAGAATTAACAATTTAGGGGTTAAGGGGTTAGGGATTTAGGTGTTAGTGGTTTAGGGGTTTAAGGGTTTAGAGGTTTAGGGTTTTGGGGGTTAAATGGGTTAGGGTTTTATGGGTTTAAGGGGTTAGATGGGTTAGGGGTTGGGAATTAGGGCTTAGGGGGTTAAGGGTTAGATGTTTAGGGTTTACGAGGTTAAATGGGTTTAGGGGTTTAGAGGTTTAGGGGGTTAGGGGATTTAGCAGTTAAGGATTTTAGGGGTTAGGAGTTAAGGGGTTAAGGGGTTAGATGTTTAGGTTGTTAAATGGGTTAGGGGTTTAAAGGTTTAGGGGGTTAGGGGATTTAGTAGTTAAGGATTTTAGCGGTTAGGGGTTAAAGGGGTTAGGGGTTAGGTTTTGGGGGTTAGGGTTTGGGGGTTAAATGGGTTAGGTTTTTAGGGGTTTAATGGGTTAAATGGGTTAGGGTCGGGAATTAGGGTTTAAGGGGTTAGGGGTTAAAGGTTTGGAGGTTTAGAGTTTAAGGGGTTAAATGGGTTAGGGGTTTAGGGTTTAGGGGTTAAATGGGTGAGGGGTTATAGCCATTTATTAGGTAAACAAGGCATAATATAGTTATAGTAACAATAACTTGGTCAAGTTGTTATAGTCAAGGCAAGACTTGGTTGGGATCCCAAGTTCCAAAAAAGTAAGGGTAATTGTGAGGGCATGAGAACTAAGGAGTGTCAGTGTGTGCCAAGGAGTGAAAAGGCATGCTAACACATGCTAGAAAGTGTCAATTGATGTTGAGGAGTGTTAGGGAGTGCCAGGACATTGCAAGGGAGAACTAGGTCAAAATGCATGGAAATGAACGAATAAGAGTGTGTGCCAAGTAGTGTCAATGAAATCCAAGTGTCTCAAGTATAAAGTGTGTTAGGGGAAGGCCAGAATAAGACTTGTAGGAGGTAAGCCTATGGTTACATAAAGGGTTTCACAAAGTAGTTTCAAACAAAGGGAAACTTTGGGTTGGGCACAACATTTATTTTCCAATGACTTGGTTGGGTTCCCAAGTCGCAAAAAAAAGTAAGGTTATCTATGACGGCATGAAAGCTAAGGAATACCAAAGTGTGTCAGGGAATTCCTAAAAGTACTAACACATGTTAGGCAGTTCCAAGGCATGATAAGCATGCCAAGATATGGCAGGTGCTAGGGTGTGGCATGAATACATGCTAGGGAGTGTGAGGGCCAAGTGTCAAGGAAACACAAGGGAGCACTAGTTTAAAATTCATGGAAAATCAATCATTAAACTGGTACAAAAAAAATGATTTTATATATTCACATACAAGATAGTCACAAGATATCAGAAAAATCACATACTTATCGAAATCCTCAACATGGAATATGCTACATTGCTTCTTAATGCGCTTTCAACTAGGTAGGCATCAATGACAATCATTACAATGGGTTAAGGGGATCTAAGAGAGAATTATGTAAGGAGTTCCTTCTAGGTAAAGTCCATTGGTATTACTATCGTTAAAGGGGGTGGCCTACAAGGATACATTGGTAGCTACTGATGCAAGAGCATAATTTCAACAATTTATTTCAAAATTTGTACTTGTCCTCCATGAGGTTTATAGAAGAGGAAGTTGGTTTCCTTGTTGCCCTATAATTTTGTAGAATTTCTAACTTCATATTTGGGATAGGAAATTTTAGTAATTTTAGGCATAAGTTAAGATGTTTTTATTTCTATTTTTAAGGCCTCCTAGTCATTAGGAAAGTTGAGTCTTATGATTAGGATTACTTGTGGCATCCTATGTATTTTTCAAACTCCAATACACCAAGGCAAATATGTGGAGGACATTTGGGGGAAACGCGATTGTCCATCAAATGTAGATCGGATTTGGGGAACTTTTAGCTCTTTTCCTTGGACCCTACTAGTTCTTAGAGGTTGTATTTGGAGCGGTTAGCAGATAAAAGCATAATATGCCCAAGAATATTAGCGTTGGAGCACCTATGGTTTGGGATAAAGTGTAAGGGGTTCTAGGAGTTAATGGGTTTAAGGGTTTAGGAGCAAGGGGTTAACGGTAAAGGGTAAAGGGTTAGGGCTTATGGGATTTGAAGGTTAGGGGGTTCAAGGGTTAGAGGTTAATGGATTAGTGGTTAAGGGATTTAGGGGTTAATATTAACCATCAAGGGCTTACATGTCAGGGGATTTAGGGGTCAAGTGCCTAAGGGTTATGTTATTTAGGTGTTAGAAGGTTAAGGGGTTAGGGGTTAATGAGTTTAGGGGTTAGGGGTTATGGGTTAAGGGTCAAGCTTTAAGAGGATATGGGATTAGGGTTTATGGGGTTCAAGGATTCTAAGATAGTGGTTAGGGGTTAAGGGGTTAATGGCTTTGGGTTTAAGGGATCAAGGGGTTAATTTGTTATGAGTTATGGGTATATGGATTAAGGGATTATGGCTTCGAGGTTAAAGGGATAGGGACTTTAGTGGTTATGAGTTAAGTGTGTATGGGTTGTGATAATGTGGCCCCTAATCCCCTTGTCACAACTATTGGGGGTTCCCCTATCAATTTCTTTCATTACCTTACCTATAGGTTCCCTAGCCCCTATGCCATAAGGCCCTAAGGCTCCTTCTCATTCTCTAATGTTAGGATTGTAGATCTCAGTAAACCATGCTCGAACCTCTCACTTCTACCCATCCATGCTACCCTTATGTCCCCTCGCCCCGCTCAATACACCAAAAGACCCCCCTCCCCCAAAATTCATGAGAATTGAACATTTAGAGGCAATCATTTAACAACAACTTCACAACCAATCCATTTATAATGGTGTCTTGGAGCTATTAGATGTCATTTCATTGAGCTACAGTGATAGGTGAGAGCTATGCATAGCTCACTAAAGGTGTATCAAGAGACTATTAGTCTATTGGCTATAGAATTTGACTCTTTTTTGTAACTTAGCGAAATGGAAAAGATGTGGAGACAAACTCCATTCTTCTTCTTTCATCGGGCCATGTAAAATAAATGAAGCAAATAGTCTTAGCCCCTTGGAGAAGGAAAGTTGAGAACAATAATTAGCATGAACAAACAAAGAATCCAATGAGTTAAGCTTAGAGGGGTATCCCTTTGTAAAAAAGCATCCATAAGCTTGTTAGAGTTAGTATGAATCTTTACTAGAGGTTGAGTAGCCTTCACATCGCCAACCACATCCAATATAAAGGTACCAACCCCTACAATAAAAATGATGTCTCCAAATAAGGTGTAGTTAATACCAATAACATCGCCTTATGAATCTATTACAATATGATTTGGAAAGTACGTTTCCATACATGTGTGAAAGAAAAAATCCATTTGATTAGCAAAAGGAAGTCTTTTTTAAGACCTCCAGAAACCCCCTTGAAGGAGACAAGAAGGGTTTGAAACCATATAATACAAGAAGGGGTTAGAGGTTTAGGGGGTTAAATGGGTTAGGGGTTAAGAGGTTTAGGGGGTTAGGGGATTTAGCAGTTAAGTATTTTAGGGGTTAGGGTTTGGGGGTTAAATGGGTTAGGGTTTTAGGGGTTTAGGGGGTTGAATGGGTTAGGGGTCGGGAATTAGGGTTTAAGGGGTTAGGGGTTAAGGGTTTAGGGGGTTAAATGGGTTAGGGGTTTAGTGTTTAGGGTGTTAAATGGGTGAGGGGTTATAGTAATTTCTTAGGTGAACAAGGCACAATCTAGTTGTAGTAACCGTAACTTGGTCAAGTTGTTATATTCAAGGCAAGACTTGGGTGGGTTCCCAAGTTCAAAAAAAGTAAGGGTAATTGTGAGGGCATGATAACTAAGGAGTGTCAATGCGTGCCAAGGAATGAAAAGGCATGCTAACACATGCCAAAAAGTGTCAATGGATGTTGAGGACTGTTAGGGAGTGCTAGGACATTGCAAGGGAGAATTAGGTCAAAATGCATGGAAATGAACGAATAAGAGTGTGTGCCAAGTAGTGTCAACGAATTCCAAGTGTCGCAAGGATAAAGTGTGTTAGGAGAAGGTCAGAATAAGACTTGTAGGAGGTAAGCCTATGGTTACATAAAGGGTTGGAAAAAGTAGTTTTAGACAAAGGGAAACTTTGGGCTGGGCACAACATCGATTTTCCAATGACTTGGTTGGGTTCCCAAGTCACAAAAAAAACAAGGTTATCTATGATGACATGAAAGCTAACGAATACCAAGGTGTGTCAGGGAATTCCTAGAAGTACTAACACATGTTAGGCAGTTCCAAGGCATGATAGGCATGCCAAGATGTGGCAGGTGCCAGGGTGTGGCATGAACACATGCTAGGGAGTGTGAGGGCCAAGTGTCAACAAAACGCAAAGGAGCACTAGTTTAAAATGCATGGAAATGAAGTATAAGCCAGTTCCAGGTGTGTTAAGAAGGGAGTGACACGGTATTCTAGGAAGTGCCAAGGCATGTTAGAGTGCTAAGGAAGCATACAAAGTTTTTCCAAGTGCCTAGGTGTGCCAATGCGTGCTAAGGAGTGTTAGGGAGTGCCAGGAAAACATGACAAAGGCGCACTAGGTCAAAATTCATAAATGAATGAATAAGAGTGTGTGACAGGGAGTGTTAGCGAGTTCCAGGTGTCTCGAGGAGGGAGTGACATGGTATGATAGGCAATACTAAGTCATGTTATAGTGTTAGGGCGACAATATACATCCAAGATTTTAGATATTCACATATGAGATAGTCACAAGATGTCAACAAAATCACATACTTATCGAAATCCTCAACCAGCAATATGCTACATTGCTTCTTAATGTGCTTGCAACTAGGTAGACATCAAAGACAATCATTGCAATGGGTTAAGGGGATCTAAGAGAGAATTATGTAAGGATTTCCTTCTAGTTGGTAAAGGACATTGGTATTACATCTATTGTTAAAGGGGGTGGCCTACAAGGATACATTGGTAGCTGTTGATGCAAGAGCATAATTTCAACAATTTATTTCAAAATTTGTATTTGTCCTCCATAAGGTCTTAGAGATTTTTGGAAGAGGAAGTTGGTTTTCTTGTTGCCCTATAATTTTGTAGAATTTCTAATTTCATGTTTGGGATAGGAAATTTTAGTAATTTTAGGCATAAATTAAGATGTTTTCTTATTTTTAAGGTCTCCTAGTCATTAGGAAAGTTGAGTCTTATGATTAGGATTACTTGTGGAATCCTATGTATTTTTCAAACTCCAATACACCAAGGAAAATATGTGGAGGACATTTGGGGGAAATGTGGTTGTCCATGAAATGTAGATCGAATTTGGGGAACTTGTAGATTTTTTTCTTGGACCCTACTAGTTCTTAGAGGTTGTATTTGGAGCAGTTAGCAGGAAAAAACATAATATGCCCAAGAATATTAGTGTTGGAACAGTTATGGTTAAAACACGAGATTCAAAGTTCAAATCCCCCTGAGTTGCCAACCTAAAAATAATATTTTTTTATCTATTTATTTATTAAATTTTTAGAATGTGGTTTAATGAAATAATAAAAATATAATATAAAAGAAATAAATATGACATGATTAAATTTCATGTGGTTTGAATATCGATTTCCAAAAATAAAAAATATAATTTTATCCACTATCCACTCATGATATTTCAATGCAAACTTCCCAATGCTAATGATTTTGTCTTAATTGCTAACTATCTTAAATGGGTTTTGTCTTAATTGTCATTGTCTTAAGTCGCCATTGTCTTAAATATATAGTTATGTCTTAAATATTTTTGTCTCAAAGTGCTTTTGTCTTAAATCTAAATTTTTGTCTTAAAATATTTTTGTCTCAAATTGCTTTTGTCTTAAAATATATTTGTCTCAAACTGCTTTTGTCTTAAAATATATTTGTCTCAAACTGCTTTTGTCTTAAATATAAAGTTTTGTCTTAAAATATTTTTGTCTCAAATTCGTTTTGTCTTAAATATAAAATTTTGTCTTAAAATACTTTTGTCTTAAATTTTTTTGTCTTAAATTTTTTGTCTCAAATTGTTTTTGTCTTAAATATTTTTGTCTCAATTTGTTTTTGTCTTAAATAGAAAATTTTGTCTCAAATTATTTTTGTCTCACACTATTTTTGTCTTAAATTTTATATTTAAGACAATTCAATTGATATTAAATTTTAATATAAAATAGCTAAAATAAAAAGTGACTTTTTAAGACAAAAGATTTCTTTTGTCTTAAACAAATGTCTTAAAATGCCCTTGGTGTAGTAGTGTGTGAGCACAGTGTTGCGTATTGTAAAAGCCAACAGAAGCAGAAGAATAGATTGAAGCACTGTGTGTGCATTTTGTAAGAGGCAAAGAGCAGATTTTTGCACTGTGTTTTGCAGCAGTCAACAAAAACTTGTTTTTTTTTGTAAATGCCAGAACAATGGTTCTGTGGCATTACTGTAATAGATTTTTAAGTTTAATGAAATAGTTGTTTGTGTGCAATTTCTGTCTAGCAATTTTTTTTTAATCTCTGTGTTGAGAGGATGAATTATTTTATTCCTCTGTGTGTTTTGGAATACTCAGAAATTCCAACATGGTATCGGAGCTAGTCCAGACTCTTTGAAGTTTGTCAAAGAAGCTGAAGGAAGAAGTTGTTGAAGCAGTTCTCCAACAGTGTGAAGGCTCAGCAAAAGTCCAGGTATTTTCCAAAACAAAGTTTTTGTTTTGTGTTTAAAAGTGCAGTCCAGAGAAGCCTTTTTTGAAGACAGAGTTTGTCTCTTAAGCAGAGAGACAGTTTGTATAAAAAATCACAGTCAATTTTAGATAAAAATTTAGTGTGTTAGTCATGGCAGGAGTCAGCACAAGAACGAGTATAGGAAATACTCAACTCCCACATTTTAATGGGAAGAACTATGACTATTGGGCAATCACCATGAGAGCTCTGTTTACCTCTCAGGACTTATGGGAGTTTGTTGAAGATGGTTTTGAAGAACCAGCAGATGAAAATTCTTTTAATGCCTTAACATAGGCAGAGAAATATTTGTTGAAGAGCAATAGGAAGAAGGACTCAAAAGCCCTCCTCTATCTCTATCAAGCAGTGCATGAAAGTGTGTTTCCAAGGATAGCAGTAGCTAAGAGGTCCAAGGATTCATTGGATACCCTCCAGACTGACTATCAGGGTATGGAGAAGGTGAAGACAACAAAACTACAATTGTTAAGGAGAGACTTTGAAACTCTCTGCATGAAAGAGTCTGATAACATAGACTCATTCTTCACACATGTGATTGGGTTGGTTACCCAAATAAGGGCTCATGGAGAGACACTTGAAGAAATAAGTATAGTGGAGAAATTATTGAAGAGTTTACCCTCAAGGTTTGATGTGATAGTCACAACCATTAAATAGACAAAGGATCTCTCAAAGTTTATTGTTGATGAACTTCATGCATCATTGATGACACATGAATAAAGATTGGGTAGAACAACAAACTTATCTTTAGATCATGCCTTCAAGACCCAAATATATTTTGGAAGAAGAAGAGGTCAAGGCAGAGGAAGTTACAGAGGAAAAGGAAGAGGCAGAAGCCAAAACAGAGGAGGAAAAAACAACCCCGCAAATACTCATGGAAGGGGCAACAATAAAAATCAGAACCAAAGCTAAGGCAGCAGCCAGCAAAGTGGACAAAATCAAGCACATGGACAAAGGTATGATAATTCCCAAGTCCAATGTCATTACTATAAGAAGTATGGCCATTATGCCAATGAATGTAGGAATAAACAGAGTGACATGGGTAATAGACCCAGTGCTAATTTTACCAAAGAAATTATTAGTCAAGAAAAAATGTTTTTAGCATTTAATATGGCTGAGGAAAAGAATGAAGATATATGGTTTCTAGATTCAGGATGTAGCAACCATATGACTGGAAACATTTCCATGTTTTCCATGTTAGATGAAAATGTAAAGTCTCAAGTAAAATTGGGGACAGACAGTAAGGTCTCTGTCATGGGAAAAGGCAGAGTAAATGTTTTGATAAAGAAAGGAGAAGGAAGATCCATATCAGATGTTTACTATCTGCATGGTATGAAGTGTAACCTCTTCAGCATTGGACAACTCATTCAAAATGGGTACAATGTTTTCTTTGAAGATGATGTATGCACCATCATGGATAAACCACTAAGTAAACAATGCATTACGTAAGTGAAGATGACAAGGAACATAATGTTCCCTCTCAGGATGAGAGAAGATTTGAAGAAAGGCGCTGAAATGATAGCAATGACACAAGAGACATTCCAAAGAGAAGAAAAAGATGAAATTTGGTTATGGCACTTGAGATTTGGACATCTCAACTTTGAAGGTCTGAATTTTTTGCATAGGAAAGGACTAGTAAAGGGATTACCATCGATTGAGAAACTAGACAGCCTATGTGAAGGTTGCATCTTGGGCAAACAACACAGAGAAAAATTTACAGTAAAGAGCATAAGGGAAAATACACCCTTATAAATTTTCCATTCAGATTTGTGTAGACCAATGCAAACACCACCACTAGTAAGCAGCCACTATATGTTGACTTTCATTGATGATTACACAAGGAAAACTTGGGGTTTATTTCTTGAAATATAAGAGTGAAGTGTTTGAGAAATTCTGCAACTTTAAGGCTCTTGTAGAGAAACAAAGTGGGCAGCATATAAAAGTTTTAAGCACTGATAGAGGAAGAGAGTATATCTCAAAATAATTTTTGTGTTTTTGCAGAGAAAATGGGATACATAGGCAATTTATAACAAGGTATACACCGCAGCAAAATGGAGTTGCTAAAAGGAAAAATATGACCATCATGGACATGGTAAGAAGTATTCTGGAACCAAAACATTTGCCAAATGAATATTGGGCTGAAACTATACATTGTGCAGTATACATCTTGAATAGATGCCCAACCAAAGCTGTAATGAACAGAGTTCCGAAAGAAGCATGGAGTGGCATAAAACAAGGTGTCACCCACATGAGAGTTTTTGGTTGTGTGGCTTATACACACATTCGAGATAAGATAAGGAAGAAGTTGAACAGTAAGGGGGAGAAGTGCATATTTATTGGATGCAGTGAAGAATACAAGGCATACAGGTTGTATAACCCATCCACCAAGAAGTTTGTTAGCAGAGATGTACAGTTCATTGAAGAAGAAGCTTGGGATGGAAGCATTGAGAAAATAGTGAATGTGAAAAGATGTTTGTCTCATGATGATAATGAGGAAGAGATGGCTGAAATACATCTCTCATTAGCAATACCACCTCCACCAACACAAGGACAACAAGGGACACCACAAGTAGGTATGAGAACACCTTTGAAAAGTGATAACAGTGCTTCTCCAAGCACACCACAAGGAACAGATTTGAGTGCTTCTACAAGCACAAGTACCCCAAGTGAAAGAAGAACCAAATTCATAAATTTGAATGAAATTTATGAGCAAGAGGCAAAAAATGAAGGTATGAACTATTTATTTGCATTGTACTGTCATGTAGATGATCCTATTCATTTTGAAGAAGCTATAAAAGATAAGAAATGAATAGATTCTATGGATGAGGAAATAAATGCCATAGAGAAAAATAAAACACGGGAATTGGTTGATCTCCCAAAAGGTAAAGAAGTCATTGGAGTAAAATGGGTCTACAAGACCAAAAGCAATGCTGAAGGTAAGATTTAAAGGCACAAGGCCATACTTGTTGTCAAAGGCTACAAGCAACAACAAGGAAGATATTATGAGGAAAATTTTGCACCAGTTGCAAGAATCGAAATAGTGAGAGCAGTGTTGCCCATAGTAGCACAACACAAGTGGAAGGTTTACCAAATGGATGTGAAATCAACATTCCTAAATGGAGTATTGATGGAAGAGGTTTATGTTGAACAACATCTGGGATATGAGAAAAAGGGCCAAGAGCATAAAGTATGCAGATTGAAGAAAGCTCTTTATGGACTCAAACAAGCACCAAGAGCATGGTACAGTAGGATAGATGCTTATCTATTGGAAAATGGGTTTGAAAAATGTGAAGGAAAACCCACATTATACATCAAGGAGAAAGATGGTAAGACGCTGATTGTTGTTTTATATGTTGATGATGTGATCTTTACAGATAATGATGCTTACCTCATTGAGAACTTTAAATCGTTCATAAAGGATGAATTTGAGATGACTGATATGGGATTGCTGAAATACTTCTTAGGAATAGAAGTAGAGAAAAAAGAAAATAAAATTTTTATCTCTCAAGATAAATATGTAAATGAAGTTTTGGAAAGATTTAATATGCAGGATTGCAAGGCAGAAATTACTCCTACAGTGATGGGATTGAAACTCAGCAACGAGGATAGCAACAAGGATTTTGATCCAACTATGTACAAGAGCATAGTTGGTAGCCTCATGTATTTGACTGCAACTAGGCCAGATATTATGCATACTGTAAGTTTAATTTCCAGATTTATGGAAAGGCTAAAGGAGACACATTGGCAAGCAGCAAAAAGAATTCTGAGGTATGTGAAAGGAGCAAAGAGGTATGGAATTTTATACAACACTTCAGAAAATTCAAAATTGATTGGATATACTGACAGTGATTGGGTTGGAAGTATAGATGATTGGAAAAGCACCTCTGGTTATGTTTTTCATATGGGTTCAGGAGCCATTTCATGGGCTTCTAAAAAATAGTCAATTGTGGATTTATCTACAGCAGAGTCAGAGTATGTGGTAGCTACAACAGCAGCATGTTGAGCAGTTTGGATGAGGAGAATGTTGAGGAGTTTGTGTCATGAACAGGTAAAAGGAACAACAATTTATTGTGACAATATCTCAGCTATAGCATTTTCAAAGAATTCAGTGTTTCATAAGAGAACGAAACACATTGATGCCAAGTATCACTACATGAGGGAACTAGTGAACAATGGAGAAATTGTCCTAAAACATTGCAGAACAGAGGAGAAGTTTGTAGACATTTTGACAAAACTGTTGGGGAAAAATAACTTTAATTATCTGAGGAAGTGTTTGGGTATGGAAGATAATCCAGTAGTTGAATTTTAGGGGGAGTGTTGAAATATTAATTTCAACTGTAGAGTAAAAAGACAAATTGCGGCAGCGTTCTTTTGTATTGCTTACACGCAACCATGAATCCTTTAAAACTCTGCGAATTCTAGTTTTTTGATGAAGGCCGTAGCCATGTCTCCCTATGATCGCATTGAAAGGTTGTGGTTTCAAACCACGCAACCGAGAACTTAACACTTTGCCATACCGCCATTAAACCAACTCACCAACCAACATTTAAATCTAACATGTCGCTTGAATTTTTGAATACGCAAGGTCAACACCAACAACCAATCAAAGCTTATCGCGCAGGTTTTAGGCCCTATGTCAGCAGGACCATTTGGTACGCGATAATTTTATGAAATCGAGCTCAGTTTTTGATTTGGAGTCCAAGGGTCCCACCTGCAGCCAATGGGAGGCCGATCGCGTGGGTTTGGTCCTTGATGACGTCAAGCAGATTTGTATGCGATAAAGTTTATATTGGAGTTTAATTTCCAGTTTGGATTCCACGACAAAGGTTGAAAAACTTAGTTTAAGGCTTCAATTTATGCGGCAGTTGCATTAAGGTTTAACACCTTGTTTTTAACATTTCCGTTATGTTTTTTTTTAAACGTCGTGACTAACGTTTTGTCTTAAACATATGTATAAGGTTAATATACATATATATTTAAATTTTCAAGTTTATAATATATATATATATAAAAGTTCAAAACTCTGTTTTAATTTTTTTTAAAGGGTATGTTGTGCCATATAAAAATAATTTTATGTTAAAAGAAAAAGGAGTTTGTATTAAAAAAAAAAGGCCCGGAGGCAAAAAGAAAAGTTGATGTTGTGTATTTTTCTTAAGATGCAGAGTATGCAAAAACAGAGTGCGACTCTATATGAAAGATTTAGAGAGCGTTTTTATATGCAGTGACTGTGTGTATTTTTGAGAAGGCCAGAAGGTAGTATTGGATGTAGAGTGTGATCACAATAGTGCGTATTGTAAAAGCCAGCAGAGGCAAAAGAATAGATTTTTGCACTGTGTGTGCATTTTGTAAGAGATAGAGAGAAGATTTTTGCACTGTGTTTTGCAGCAGTGAACAAAAACTTGTTTTTTTTGTAAATGCCAGAACAACAGTTTTGTGGCATCACTGTAATATATTTTTAAGTTTAATGAAATAGTTGTTTGTGTTCAATCTCTATCCAGCAAGTTTTTTTTAATCTCTGTGTTGAGAGGAGAAATTGTTTTATTCCTCTATGTGTTTTGGAATACTCAGAAATTCCAACAAAAAATCTGTATCATGCTAGTTTGCGAAAGGGAGGGGCTGATCCCACCTCTGCAAAAGTACACACCTCTAGCAGCTTGGAAAATGAGAGTATGAATTCCTTAGCATGCATGGACTTGTTGAGTTGTAAGTTCAATTATTTTCTCTCGTTGTTGTGTTAGAAATTTAACAATTGATAATCACAATGCCTGCAGATTCTTCCAACCAAATTGTCAATGAAGGAGGTTTTTTTTGCAAAGGGGGATAGTTGTGAAAAAGGAGTTGAAGAAAATGATAAATGTTGGGAGGACATGCAGGGTCACTTTTCAATCTTCGACAGTGATTAAATTCAACAATTTTTTTTCATTAAAAGCGATTGAAGAGACAACATGAGTCTTTTTCATACCGACTGTGTAGATGACTTAGATATTGATGGAAATTAAAAAAAGAAAAAGAAAGAAGAAGCTAGCTGTTGCGTTGACAAATTATGGCTGCAAAATACTACTTTTTAAGTTAACAATTGATGCCATGCCTGCAGATTTCGTTGACAACGAAGGATTTTCTTGCGCAAAAGAGGGCAGCCATGCTGGATGAAAGTGATAAATTTGAGGACATACCATGCCAATTTTCAATCTTGGACAACGACCAGTATCAGAAGCTCCTTTCAGTCAAAGAGACTCGAGAGATAGATCTTGATCAGCCAACTGGAACTCGGTTGATGAGTTTGATATTGATTCAATCATCGAATACCAAAGAATATTTGACCAGACATTTAATTTTCTCATTTGCAGGTTGTGTGAAGCCTAAAAAAAGAAAAGGCAGGGACCAAAGGCGCTAGACGTTAAAAAAATAAAAGGTAGGCACCGTTTACGGTGCTACACGTTACAATGAATACGCTGAGATAGTTTATAATAAAGTTATAGCAAAAGGGATGATATCATATATATAAATATATGTTTGAGAATACTGAAGCTATTATGGTAAAGGACTTAATATGAAGCCCACGACAATGAGGACTTAGGTCCTTAGAGGTCCTGGGTTCAACTCTGTGGGTAAGCCTAAAATAATGAAAATAAAAGTCCTCAGAAGTCCTGGGTTCAACTCCGTGGGTAGGCCTAATAATTTTTTCTTTTGAAAATAAACGACTTCGTATACGATTGATTGTGTTTTTAAAGTAACAGAACTAGATTGATTGATTGCGGCTATGCATGTTATTTTTGTGCTTCTATGTAAAATATTATAATTGTGGCCGTTCAGTTTAGTTATTATTATTTGTATTATTAATATATTTTATTTTTTGGATTTTTTTTTGGATGTGTTTGGCTGAAATTTAGTGGGAAATTTTGAGGTGAAATTTTGATTTGTTAAATCTAAGACTTTTGTGATCCATAATGTAGGTAAAAGAACTTTAAGATTAGGTCGACGTTTCGAACCCTAACGTGATTCATCCTAGTAGTTAAGACTAGTTGTTAGGAACTAGCCGTTAGAAAATTAGTTAAAAATATAAAAATAAAATTAATTAATTAAATAAAATAAAATTTTTATTATTTAATTAAATAAAATTTTATTAAAAATTTGTATAAAATTATTATGTAATAGAGGGGGGGTAAGATTTTAAGTTAGTAAAAATAAAATAAAATTAATTAATTAATTAATTTTATAGATAAAAATAAAATAAGTCAACAAAATATAAATAAAAATATAAATAATTAAATGAATAAAATAAAATAAAGTAAAGTAAAATAAATTAATTAATCAAATAAAATTTTATTAAAAATTATGTAATTAAAACAAATATGATAGGTAAAATTTTTAATAAAATTAATTAATTAATTAATTAATCAATTCATTGATTTATTTTTATCTAATTACTTAATTAATTTTATTTACAAGAGGGGATTTTATCTAATTAATTAATTTATTTATTTATTTTTAACAATTGTTACAATATTTGCAAGAGGGGATTTTACCAATGGGGCTATCATAGTTTGCACCTTGAGAGAATTTTCTCCCTCTTGATACTTTATAGATCCCAAGTTAAAAGGTATCTAGGATGTACGTATGTATGTACGTATATATGCATGTATTACATAAAAATACCATTGGAAAACCATCAGTATGTATGTATGTATATATACATGTATTACATAAGAATACCATTGGAAAACCATGGTTTTAAAAACTTGGAGCCAAAACCGATAATGTCTCTATGACCTCAACTTTAACTAAGCTACTGTAACAATATTTATAAGCACCAATTTGTTATAATTTTAGTTATAATTTTAATTTTATTTTATTTGAATAGTTTTTTTGTTCACTACAATAAAACCTTATGATTAGTGTCCCTTTTTGCTTCCTTTTTTTGTGTCTAGAGCCCTTTTTTGGTGCTATTTGCATCCATTCAAAATCAAATAGAGTGAAAAAATTGATGCAAAAATGGCACTAGGTTTTGCATCAAGTTTAGCACCAAGTTTCGCACCATGTTTTGCACCAAGTTTTGTGCCATCCTTTGCACTAGGTTTTGTGTCAAGTTTGGAACCTATTTTTGCATCCTCTATTGTATCCACTTTTGTGTTTACACTTGCATCAACTTCTGCATTATTTTGTCTATCCTCTTTTGCATTGTTTTTTGCATCCATTTTTACATCATTTTTTGCATCCCCTTTTGCACCATGTTTTGCATCGAGGTTTGTGTCTAGTTTTTCATCTACTTTTGTGGCATCCTGTTAAAATTTATTTTGTCCCATCTAATCAAATGACCTAAAAAATAGATAAATCAACATCGTTAAAATGTTGTCATTATCCCTTTGCAAAGCTATAAGCATCATATCTCCAAAAGGTCTTAGTTTCAAAGTCAATAAGCTAAAAAACTATGTTTTTGGCCCCAACACACCCTACATGTTAGTCCACATGTAATGGTTTCTAGTTTCATAACTGAGCACCTGCACTAACTAGCGCAAGTTTCTCTTATTTACAGGGGCGATGGTTCTAGAATTGCAGGAAAAATAAAAATACTTACGAAACTTCTCATTCAAGAAGATCCTAAATTGGTTTTAACCATTTACCATTGATAGAAATATGGAATTCCTAGTTTAGAGGTCTTATCTCTCATCCCTAAAGATTATCCTTTTTCATATCAGGATATAAAGCCTATATTGGTAAAACCAAAACTAGCATATTTACCCTATAAACTCACTACCTCCCATAGATTTTGGGTTGGATTTTGGAGATTACTAGTGCCCTGATGCCACTACTTTGAGCTTAAGGAATCATCATCCATTGATGCATTAGGGTTGAGGTTGAAGGTTTTATTTGTGGCAAGGAAGGACAAGACAATTGGGGAGACATCTACAAAGTCAAGCACCTATAAATGGTTATAACTCTTTCATTCATTTATTAATACAAAAAGCACTCTATTATCTTATACTTGTGTCATGTTGATGTTTATGTATTTAAATGCCTTTTGACTCATCGATTAGAGACATTAGTTTATGCTATGTGGATATTATAGTTCTCTTGCTTGTTTCAGTCATTTTGAAGGTTCCATTAATTAATTCATTGATTTATTTTTATCTAATTAATTAATTAATTAATCTTATTAAAAATTTTACATATCATATTTATTTTAATTACATAATTTTTAATGAAATTTTATTTGATTAATTAATTTATTTTAATTTACTTTATTTTATTTTATTCATTTAATTAGTTATATTTTTATTTTTATTTTGTAGATTTATTTTATTTTTATCTATAAAATTAATTAATTAATTAATTTTATTTTATTTTATTAAATTAAAATTTTACCCCTCCCTATTACATAATAATTTTATACCCATTTTTAACAAAATTTTATTAAATAAAATTAAAATTACTTTTATATTTTTAACTAACTTTCTAACGGCTCGTTCCTAACAACTAGTCTTAATGGCAAATTCTAAACAACTAATTCTTATCGGCTATATCCGGGCAATGATGCATCTCCACTATTTATTCATTGAGATATATTAGTCTCTCCACCTTGTCGTGAGGATGGACCACATTAGCTGGTTCGAAACGTCGACCTAATCCTAATGATGTGATTTTTTCGAAAGTTCTTTTATCTACATTTTGATTTGTGTTATTTAAACTTGTTTTTTGAATGTATATATGGATTCAATACCTTATAAAATAGTACCCTCGAAAATCCCTAGGAGACTTTGAGTCTGCAGAGTTTACTGATCAAACTTGTGATTTCAAGGAATTCTTCTAATTTTACACAAATTAGACCAGAAAAATAAATGATTTTTTTTCAAAAAATCAACTCATAAATTATTTCATAACAAATTGAGGTTGAATTAAAATTTTACCAAAAAAAAAATTAAATAACATTATAAAACCAACAAAATACTTTTAGGCTGTAAAACGTTTCTCTTTAAAAACAACTCCCCCCAAAATATTGTGGACCATTGATTTTGATGTTAGACTATTGAAATAATGTCTACCTTCAGATTGAATTATGTTATTAATAAGTTATATACATAATGGAATAAAAAAAACCATTTGAAAAATAATCTAATTGCAAAACCCACTGCAACATTTTCAACACATATGATAAAAAAATGCTCTGTATATATCCTGCAATACACAGAGACAAGAAAGAAATTTGATATCATATAGATGTACAAACCATACAGATATACAAACAAATCAGTGCCAACCCATTTAAAGGTTTCTTCTGCGGTGGAGAATAAAGATTCCAATGTTGTACCACTTGGGCTTAGTGGGATGTGAGGCATTCATATACTGGTAAAACGATCCTTTTGGTCACTATTCTGCCCAATCTAGGTGAATTATATGTAGTGCACTTTGGCCTCTGTTCAGTTCAAAATCATGGATTTCTGCACTACAGGTTCAACAATTCAGAATGGAAAAATATGGAAAAGTGAATTGCACAATGATTTCTCACATACTATATTTGATCTGTTATAACGTGGTAGACATATTCAACACTCTCGTATTTCAGGTCCACAAGAGAAGATATTGAACTTTACGTCGATGAGGGCTCTTCTTTTTCAAGTGTATCAAGGATATTTTTCCTATATTATCTATGAATGTATCCTCTCATCTGATGAGGGATATATTATTTGTATATTCTTATTTTTGGGGAACTTGATCAGGCATGGTACCATGTAAAGAAGAAATAATGAAAAAGGCTATAACTTGCTCGGTCCTTAAGGCGCTCTTGCTGGTGATATTTTCCATCTAGGTTTCAGCCTGGATCTTGAGACCCACTAAATTTTGGACCAAACTATGGCTTCGTTTTGAAAAGAAAACAAGCACACTAGCCTTTGGAAACATAGGTATAATTTCTTCAGATTTCTCCATATTGTTAAAATTAGGACCTGGGAGTTTTCATAGTGAGGCCAAAGAAGATTAAATCATTAAAATTAGGACCTCGGAGTTCTCATAGTCAAGCCAAAGAATATTAAATCAAATTGTTAAATTGTTTATTTCATTGTAGAATTTCTTCAGATTTATTGATATGGATAGAATTAGGATCTCATTGGGGTGATGTACATATATAAAAGCAGTACATGGAACTTAGCATAGTCAAGCCAATGGAGTTTAAATTGATTGTTATGAATCCAATGGGGTTTATAGAACTGAGATATCACAACCAGGATGTAGCGAGAAGAGAATTGATAGGCATATACCTGGAATGGGAACCTATTGTAAGAGGAGGTCAACATCTGCCACTCAGACAACGAGAGGTTCTTATTCTATACAGTCTCTTTTGTATTTTGTATTGTAATGAGACCATAATATTTTATGTATTTGATGAGTTATGGCTTGGCTATGGAGTCCTCGTTTTTCATAGCTATTTTAGGTGATGGTCTTCCCAGGCTCCTTTCCCCTGTGGATATTTTATACGAAACAACTTTGGACACCTCCACATTAATATGTTTGGAACCCATTTGGGTGATGGCAGGGAAACACTGTCACCCTATGGCTTTAGAGGGCCCATGAATATCCATCAAGGAGCCGAAGCACTACAAAGAACCCATTGGTATGTCCCTGTGGAATTGAATGGGGTTTATTGAACAAGATATTGAGATATCACGACGAGGAAAGAAAATAAATAATGAATATTATGAAATGCATCTAATTTTGAATAGTTTACTTATAGTTTGTAATGATATGTGACCATTCTAAATGCTCATTCCAGCTGAGTGATTCTATATCGATGTACTTTATGTAAAAAATGATATTAATGCAGGTGTGTAAATTGATATATAATCATTCCAGCTGAGTGATTTTATATTGATAAAAAGTAAAAACGATATTAATGCAGGTGGCCACAAAAGAAAACAAATAATGAATATTATGAAGTGCATTTGCAATGGTATTTTATTATTCTAAATGCCTTATGTGATAAATACATAAAAATGATATTAATATAGGTGGTTGTAACTAAATTCTGTGGGAAAAGGAGCGATATTAATGTAGGTAGTTGCAACGATGTACTATACATAAAAATGATATTAATATAGGTGGTTGTAACGAAATTGTGTGGGCATGTAGGTAGTTGCAACGATGTACTATATGTAAAAATGATATTAATATAGGTGGTTGTAATGTAAAAACGATATTAATATAGGTGGTTGTAACGAAATTGTGTAGGAAAAGAAACCATATTAATGTAGGTAGTTGCAATGATGTATTTTATGTAAAAACATGAAAACAATATTAATATAGGTGGTTGTAACGAAATTGTGTGGGCAAAGAAACGATATTAATGTAGGTAGCTGCAACGATGTACTGTATGTAAAAAAGTAAAAACGATATTAATATAGGTGGTTGTAACGAAATTGTGTGGGCAAAGAAACAAAAGAAATGATATTAATGTAGGTAGTTGTAACGATATTAATGTAGGTAGTTGTAACGAAATTGAGTGGGAAAAGATGGAATTTATTATTCATAGTTCCATTAAGTATATTTTAATGATTTAATGGATAATAATATTATAAAATTTTGATTTTATATTAGCGTACTGCATTTAAAAATGATATTAACATAACCAAATTATATACTAGCAATTGCACCAGATGTTGCAAAAGAAACGCCTTAAGGCAATAGTGTAGGAAAGAGAAACATTAAGTGAAAGTTTGGCCATATGTTGCAAAAGGGTGTAAGTAGAATTTTGGATCTTAGTTAAAGAGGGAGTCTCAGGAATTGCATCATTCACATGACATGAGTATCCAGTATTAGGTTCTCTCTTTATAGTTATTTAGTGTATTTCCCAAAGATTCACTCACTCTAGAGATAAAAAGGTTATCTATCCTTGACAATTATTGACCAAAAGATCTCGATTTGGTCTTTTGGTTAAAGAGCCATATGTATTTTAACTAACAACACTTATGTTTAAAGTATTTCCCTATTTAAATGATTGGAACTTATCCACACCCTATTTGTTTACACCAACTTTATTTGTGATTCAACATTTGTTGCAATTGATATAGATCTCTTCGGTTTCATTCATATGCATTTACATTGGGCCCCCAATTAAAACTATAGCAAACATTTGTATCATTGTCTTTTTTATTTGTATGTGGACTAGATTTAGTGACCTGCATCGAATAATTTTGGCATAGTGATCTGCATCAAATTATTTTGGATCAATTATAAGAAGATAAAATTTTGGCATAGTGACCCACATCAAGTGATTTTGGATCAATTATAAGAAGATAAAGTTGAATACAAAATTTTAAACTTTTGAGTTCAAGGATGTTGAAAATCTCAAATTACCATACTCTTTGGAAATTCAAATTTATGTCCAATAAAAATCTTCATGAATTCACTTTCTTTTTTATTTCCTTTTATTTTTTTGTAAGCATGGATTCTTGAATTTTGAAAATGTAATACAAAATATAAATTTCTAAGAATTGTTGATTTAAATCTATTTTATTAACTAATTTTTCATTTTAATGAAACCTATAACATCAACTAAAAATAATAACATTATATTGTTTTAATATTATCATAAACAATGTCTCAGGGGTAGTAGTTATCTACAACAATGATAAAAACAAACCATAGCTTTGTTATGTAAAAAACATGATTGTGGATGAATGTGCTAAAGATAAATAATTCATTTCTCCATTAAGCAAGTTATTAGAATAATAATGTTGAAATTTAATGAATAATTACTTAGGCTCCGTTATGGCTTTGTTATGAAAAAAACATGATTGTGGATGAATGTGCTAAATATAAATAATTCATTTCTCCATTAATAAATGATTAAGTTAAAATTAAGCAACTTACAATGTTGTCATATTTAGTAAATCTACATATATTGGCAAAAATGTCTCCATATTAAAATGACATTGACTTTATTGTATACCAAGGCTATTGTTATTCATATACAATATACAATTTCTGACAAGAATGAAATTAGCGTTGGGATATGTAGATGAACTTGGAGTAAACTCTATTTCTGTTAATAAAAATTCTCTTTATGTACATCTATGGTATATAGGTTGCACTTTAATGTATTTAAATTATCTTATTTGAGTTACATGATCATTTCATGCTTGTGTCAGAGGATTCACGACCTGCTTCGATGGAAACAAAAATTGCCTTTCATTCCTTTACAATGGCTCCTTCTCTGCAACAACTTATTTCTTCTAGGCTACTTTTTCCTATGGTATCCTATGGTAATTCTAGGCTACTTTTTCCTATGGTATCCTATGGTATTACCTTACGACGTTTCTTTTGCAACATTTGGTGCAATTGCTAGTTATAATTAGTAATTTAATTTAATTAATATCAATCTTAAAAAAAAGAAAATACACATACGTTCAACCCTATTTGAAGACATTCTCCCAGCTACTTTACCCCAATGTGTTTTGGTCAATTTGAAATTAATTATTTTTAGAGTATATTAATTAAACACTACACAAATTTAAGTTATTTTTACAAAACTTTATTTTTAAAAAAGATTTTCTTGAAATTATAATTCCCAAAAAAATTAATTATACAACTTTTCTTTTTAAAATTTCAAAATATTGGTAAACCAAAACTAAATTAATGGCTTAAAAGTTATATGTCCATATTTTAAATTCAATTTTGTTTTGGTGCAATTGCTAATTATAATTAGTAATTTAATTTGATTTGATTTAATTAATATTAAGCTTAAAAAAAATACACATACGTTCAACCCTATTTGAAGACCTTCTCCCAACTACTTTACCCCAATGTGTTTTGGTCAATTTGAAATTAATTATTTTTAGAGTAGATTAATTAAGCACTACACAAATTTAAGTTATTTTTACAAAAAAATATTTTTAAATTTTTTTTTCTTGAAATTATTATTCCTGAAAAAATTAATTATAAAACTTTGCTTTTTAAAATTTCAAAATATTGGTAAAGCAAAACTGAATTGATGGCTTAAAAGTTATATGTCTGTATATTAAATTAAATTTTGTTTCGTTCCATGTAAAGCATTGGGAGCCATGTGACCATGGAGGCAAGCGTGGTTGCATCTAATTGGACAACGCAACACCTCAGTTAGCCCCCTTCCACGTGACCGCATTCTGGGTAAACCTCGAGAACGTTCTACTATCTTCCAATTTCCCTCCCAAAGTTTCCGTCAGCCTATACATCACGAGGGTGCGCGGAATCGGAAATTGTCAGTTGAATTTTCATGGTCGATGTTTGCACACTATTGTAACTACATGTAATCCATTCTATTATTTTCAGTGGGTAATTCTACAAGCACTGCTTTGAATATTTGTTTGTAGGGTTTGACATTATTTATTTGCAGGGTTTAAGCTTCTGTAGGAACTTTTAATGGCAGCTAGGAGGGTTTGAATTACTTTTCGGCATGTTTTTTGGGAAATTTGTTTAGTTTAATGTGTTTTCTATGGAATTTAGTATTTCAGATTGAGATTTTAGCGATGAAGAGTTACGTGGATCATGCTCTGGCCATGAGCTCTCTGTTGCACTTCCCACAAGAGCTAATGAGGATCATACTTTCATCTGGGCGATCATATGACCAGTGCCATGAGGAGAATAAGGGCTTGGAACCTGCGGCGGTGGAAATCAAAGAAACGCTGAAGGAGTATGTGTTCTATGTTGACGTTCTGGGCCTGACCAAGTCCGACATTCAGATAAGTGGCAAAAATTAAATCCAGTGATCAGGAATCCTTAATTAGGGTTTCATTTTACTGACAGGGAGGGTTAGTGGCGAAAATTAATTCCAGTGAGCAAGGTTTCTTAATTAGGGTTTCATTTTAGTAATAGGGAGGGTTTATTTTTTTCAGGTATATGTGTAAGAGGAGAAGGTCCTAGTGATAAAATTCCAGGGAGGCAAGCAGAAGCGCGACACGGTCAAGGATAAGGAGGGCTGTAAATATCTGTGAATGGAAAGAAATAGAATCCCTAAGTTCTTAAGGAAATTCACGCTGTGTGGTGATGCCAATGTCGAGGGAATTTTTGCATCGTGTGTGGATGGGATTTGACTGTTACTGTGCCCAGGATTCCGCCTGCCATGAAGTCCAAGACAATTCAGACGATAGTTAGCAAACCCTAGCTAGGAAAAGGTGTTTAAACGAAAAGAACCTGACCTGAAAACGACCCAAGGAGATCAAAGATCAAATGACCCAAGGATATTGGAGATCAGTGAGAAATATAATTTGAGTTATCATAAGAAGAAATCTAAAAAATTGAAAAGTTTTCATTAAAAGAAATCTAAAAACTCAAACTAACTTAAGAAAATCCTTACTTGGCTTTGTAGTACCTAAGGTAGTCCTTCTTTCCATAAAAATAATACTGTTATTTTCAATATTATCAAGAAATTTAATTGCTAGTGGAGAAAACAAATTCAAAAACCTGAAATAGTCACCTCATCAAGAAGAGGAAATAATTCTAATAGCAACATATGAATCGAGCGAAGAAACTCCAACATAAATTGAAAACAACCTCCTTTGGAAGAAACAATGGAAATCTGAACAGTTGAAGAAGTTTAAAAGCAAGAGGAGTCATGAGTTGGTTGATAACCGAAGCAGTCTGTTCAAGAAGTTGAAAAGACGATACGAGAAATGAGTCAGTTGATAAAGAAATCAGTCAGTTCATCACAATTCAAATAGGATTCAGTGTTGGATCTAACGATTAACCTTTTTCTAATCGTCTAACGTTATATCCAACGTTGCAAAACCATACAGAGTGGCAGTTAGGAAAGTTATTCTCAAATAAGGACGCCTTAAGGCGTAATTATATATTGAAATTAGTGTTAAGAAAGATAAAGTTTGTTATCCATTATGCATTTAAAAATAATATTAACATATGTAGTTGCAGCCAAAAAATCTGAACAAAATAGTATATTATCTTAGAACAAAATAATTTTAAAATGGTATTAATGTATCTAGTTTGTAACAAAATTAGATATTATGTAAAGAAAATAGTGTGGAAAATGATGGAAGTTTGCACTATATGTAAAAAAGAAAAAAATGAGTGGCCTAACTATTTTGTCAAGTTTATAGACTTCCAACATTGTAGTGTGGACAATGATGAAAGTTTGTACTATATGTAAAAACTTAAACAATGAGCGGCCTAAATATTTTGTCAAGTTTATAGACTTACAACATTCTAATAGATAGGTTCTATTAATCGAATAGAGTTGAGAAATTGAATGACATGTGTGAAGAGAAATACATAAATGTAGCTGAATAGCCCAATTGTTCACTCTCGGTAGTTGTAGCTATCATGTGTGATTCATG
The DNA here is from genome assembly GCA_034641835.2 of Pinus albicaulis. Classification (NCBI taxonomy): domain Eukaryota; kingdom Viridiplantae; phylum Streptophyta; class Pinopsida; order Pinales; family Pinaceae; genus Pinus; species Pinus albicaulis. Next base: position 407,347,954 of record CM076580.1, on the reverse strand, counting down.
TGAGAATCCTTAGTTATAAGTTAAATATTCAATTAAATCACATAAAACTCTACACATTACACTCTATAAGCTATTTATACTAACTAGGATATGAAAAAACAAATTTATTTATCCAAACAATTTTCCAAACCTATACTCACATAACATAACATATTTTATTTCTTCTATATATTCTTTCCTATATTAAGACTTTATAGCATTTCCTTTAATATGATGCCATTGCAAGTTTTAATTATATATATATATATATATATATATATATATATATATATATATATATATTTCTTATTGGTTCACCTGAATTGTCTTTTATTCCCTAATCATAACTTACTTACATATGTACCATTAACTTTAACTTTCTCAACTCAGCTTCCTTTTCATCATAACTTACTTACAGCTGTACCATTACCTTCATACCTTTAACTTTCTCATCCACTAGAATTAATATCCACGTGCCTCGACTCCGCTCGCTTTTCATGGCTGCCTCGTTTTATTTCAGGTTTGGCAGGAATTTGAATTTGTATTCAATGTGCCAGTTGAAGAAGAAGCATATACATCAACATCATTTCTCACATTAACTAAATGTAATAAACATGAAAAAAAACATTTTTAAACAAATTATTCATTCCCCTCTTCATCTGTGGTGCTCGCATAATACATAGGATTAGGATGAAGTGGATATTCTTCATCTCCCCCTTCATCAGTGTTGCCTCATAATCCTTAGGATTAGGACGAAGTGAAAATTTTTACTCTAGAAATTCTTCATGCCCTTCATCACTGTTCCTTTCATAATCCTTAGGATTAAGAGTAAGTGGAATAACTGACTCTTGATTTACACAAATTTCTTTTTGTTGCGCCTCATCCATTATGTTCTCATCATCCTTAGGATTACGACCAAGTCAAATTTTTGACTCTCTATTCATGGTGAACGAACTCCTGTTATATTCATCAATCTAAATAGAGTTGTTGCGTGATGAAGATGTTGATGTTGTAGAAAGAAAAACTTTGCTATCAGAAGAACCCATGGCTTTCAACAAGAAGATGTTGCATGATACAAATGTCTCTCCCAATTATAATATATAGCTTAAAGACTGAAAATTTCCCTCCAAATTTTTCCCCCAAAAATTTTTGCAAAAAACTTTCCCTCCAAAATTTTCGTTTCAAATATTTCATACAAAATATTCGTCTAAAATGTATTTAAAAACATTTTAATAAAATTTTTTTATTGAAATATTTTGCCAATATTTCTATTCAATATTTCCACAAAATATTCCTCATGCATGCCTTCCAATCTAAAATAATTTTGTTATTTTAATGATTTAACATTGACTACATGTAAATATTAACTATAATAACTACGTGAAAATATTAACTATTTTTTTTTTAACTGAAACGGTTGTGTTTTATTTATTTAGAAGGGTTTGGTTGGGCCAAGGCCAAAACAACCAATGGTACAATGCGACTAGCTGACTTTCTTGGACAAAAAAATGATTTCCACTTTCCCCTTTTCACGGGATATAAATTCGGAGAGGTCTTTCGTCATTTATAATGAGTTCTCCTTTTTGAAGAAGGCATCCTTTGTTAGCCATGGAGTCTTCTTCACTGTTCGAGTTTTTGAGAATGTGGAAGAATTTGTAGGAGGTGAAATCGAGCAGTAATGTCTTCAATCTCCACAATGTCTTATTGAGGATTGCATTGTTAAACTGATCCTTCGAGTTGAGCTTTTTTATGAGGATTTCTGAGTCTCCGAATCCTTGGAATTCTTTGACACCTCTATCTCGAACTATGTGACAAGATTTTAGGAGGCCTAATATCTTTGCCTGATTATTGGTTCGCTGCCCAAGTCCCCTGTAGAAACCATCCCTTCTTGTTCTATCCTGGGGGTAGATAAAGCCAACTGTACCTACTGCCCTGATGTTTCCCTTCGATGCACCATCAATTTACTATTTTAATTATAATTAACTACATGTAAATATTTTAAATTTTAAATTTTAATCCTACATTGTATTCGTCTAAAATATATTTCAAAATTTCTTAATAAACTGTTGGTCTTCAAATATTTCACCATACTTTCTATTCAAAATATCCATAAGAGATTTGTTTCATGCGTGCCTTCCAAACTAAAATAATTTTCTTATTTGAATGATTTAACATTGACTACATGTAAATATTAACTATAGTAACTACATGCAAATATTAACTATTTTAACTATAATATTATCTATAATTAACTACATGTAAATATTTTTAATTTTTAATTTTAATCTTAGATTATATTCGTCTAAAATATATTTCATAATATTTTACTAAACTGTTAGTCTTGAAATATTTCACGGTACTTTCTATTCAAAATATCTACAAAATATTCCTTACATCCATGCCTTCCAAACTAAAATAATTTCCTTAATTGAATGATTTAACATTGACTACATGTAAAAATTAATTAAAATATTAACTATAATAACTACATCCTAATATTAACTATGTTAACTATAATTTACTACATGTAAATATTTTAAATTTTAAAGTTTAATCCAACATTCATTAAACAATAAACCAATCACACAATATTCGCTATATAATAAGAACCATTGTTTCTATTTATCACATCACATCAAGTCTTCTGGTTTTTGTTGGAGCAATTTTCTGGAGGTGTTGCGTTGGCATTGGTAACTTTGTGGAGGCATTGCATTTGCATTAGAGGCGTTGTGTTCGCATTGGTAACAGGAGTTTTTCACATTTCAAAGGTTATTTTTCCTTCTATTTTGTCCATTTAAAGATGATTTGGGGAAAATCTGTCTTTTTTTATGGTTTTTATGTTGCATTTTTTTTTTTTTTTTTTTAGATTCAAAAACCATCATTTTTTAATATTTTTTTAGTGAATAAAATGGAAGAAAAAAATCAAATTTTTAGGACAAAAATTTAGAATTTTATTTTTATTTTTTTAGAATCGATGGGTTCCTCCATGACAAAAAAAACCAAAAAAAGACCATGCACATCAAAAAATAGTTATATTTATTCTATTTTTATTTTTTCTAAAAGTGCAACTGAAAAAATTGAAAAAAAAAAATATTTTTTATTTTTATTTTAAAACATGAAATTTTATTTTTCAAAACATTATTAGATATTTTATTTTTATTTTTATGTAAAGGAAAATACAAATAGTTTTAGTTTATATTAAACCTGTTTTTTTATTTATTATAAATATATTTGTAAATTTAAAAGATATTATTGGTTAACTAATTTTATAGTATTTTTCTTTTGTTTTTAAAATTTTAGTAAAATAAATTAAATGTAAAACATCTTTAATTTTTTTTAGTTGTTTCCATATTTAAATTGTTTTTCATTTATTTTTTATACATTTTATTTTTTAATTTTTTTTTGAATTTTAATCTATAATTTTAATTTGCTTTTGTTTATATTTTAAAAAAAAATGTATTTTAATTTTATTTTTTTTATTGTTTTTTAATTTTTTAAATTTTAAATTGTATATTATTATATTTTATATTAAACAACATTTTTTTATCATTATAATTGTTTTAGTTTAAAAAAAAATAAAAATAAAATTAAAGTTTTTTTATATTTTTTTGTTTTATTTCAAAAAAGTTAAAGAAAATAGAATTTGGCCGCTTGCCGAGCACTGGAGCTTGGCTGGGCAGCCTTCCATGACGCCACTCGGTCGGCCTCCGGCTGGGCGGAGGTCGATTCTGGCAATCCACCTCCGCCTAGCCTAGGGCTAGAGGCCGGTCGGGTGACGCCATGGACTGATGCACAGGAAGCCTCCAGCCCCCAGCTAGGCGGAGATCGGTTTGTGGAATCGGCCTCCACCCAGCCAGGGGCCGGAGGCCAGCTGGGCAACCCTCCACGGTGTCGCTCGACCGGCCTCTATCCCCCAGTGGGCACGAGAACAATAGTTTTTTTTTTTAATTTAAATATAAAATCAATTTATATAAAATTTATTTATTATTATTTTTTTTAAATATAAATATAAAATGTTTTAGTTTTTAAATATATAATATAAAATTTTTTAAAATTTTAAAATATATATAATTTTTTATATATAAGTTTTAAAATTTGTTTATAATATAAAATTTTAATATTATTATAATATAAAATTTTAATTTTAAAATTTATTTTATAGTTATAATTATAAACTAAATAATAATTTTAAAATTATTTTATATTTAAAATTTAATAGATAGTGTATATATAAATATTTCAAAATAAAATTTTAAAATATAACATAACATTTTAAGTTTTAAATTTAAAATTTAAATTTTAAAATATATTCTTTAATTATATTAATTATATTTAAATTTTAAATTTTAAATTTTAAATTTATTAAGTTTATATAATAAAACAAAAAATTAAAAATTTTTCTTTTTTCTTTTTTTTATAAAATGTATTCAAAAAATATTTATTCAAAAAATATTATATAGATATATATACATATATCTAAATATGATTTTTAATAATTTTACATATATAATTTTTGTTTTATAAAATAATTTTTTCTTTTTTCTTTTTTCTTTTATAAAATGTATTCAAAAAATATTATATAGATATATATACATATATCTAAATATGATTTTTAATATTTTGCTTTTAAATGAAAAAATTATATAGTTAATTTATTGGTTTATTTTCAATTTATTTAGTTTTACAAATAAAATTTGTTTTTTTAATTTATTTTATAAACATTATTTTTCGGTAAATTTTAAATTTATATTGACAAACTTTTCAAAAAAAAATTCATTAACAAAGTTATGTGTTTTCTGATTAACTAATATATATATTTCTTTTTATCAAAAAAATGGCATCAAAAAAGATTTATGTGAATGTTTCTGTACCTAGGGCAACAACTCCCAAATCTAAAGTTGCAGTTGGACGCACTATGGATACAACTCCCAAATCTAAAGTTGCAGGTTGACGCACTAGGGATATTATTGGACGCAATAAGGACATTGTTGCACACACTAATAAAATTCAAGCAAGTGGCCCACCAGGTTCATTAAAGCTTATTTATGATTGGAAGAACACCGAGGAAATAAATAAAACTGATTTCTTATGGTATCTTGTGTAGAAATTATATACATTAAGCATGCATATGTCCTAGATTTCTACATGGTATCGGAGTAGTGTTAATACTTGAAGATTGCAATTGTGAAGAATTGCTGAGTTCGTGCTGGTGGACAATTAAAATTTGTTGTAGAAAATTCTTGGTGCAGAAGTTGAGTATACATTTGAAATGTCTTTCAATGGTTTGGGATTGGAGTATGCCCTTGATGGCAGCTCGAATTACATAGCCTGGAAGGACAGGATGGAGGCAGTGCTGGAGGATAATGGATTGAAGGAGTTCATCGATAACGATGTTCTTGAGCCAGATTCTAGTGATGCTGCAGGACTTGATGCATGGCAAAAGAAGGTAGCAAAGACAAGAAGAATTCTGTTGGAAGGTGTGAAGGACCATATTGTGTCCAGCCTTCACGGAAAAGCCACTCCATTTTCAACGTGGAAGGCTTTGACATATTTGTTCCAAAGCAGAAGTGACCAGAGGAAGTTAGCGCTTAAAGACAAGCTCAGAAAAATAAAAATGGAGAAGGGCGACAGTATTCCAAAATATCTCACGAAGTTTATCAACTGCAAGGATGAACTGTGAAGTGTCGGGGTTACTGTTGATGATGAAGACTTGGTGAGCTTGGATCTCCTTGGGCTTCCAAAGAGTTGGCATAGCTATGAAGACTCTGTCAATGGATAGGAGAAACTGCTAGGATGGGAGCGACTTTGGTCAGAACTTGTGTAGGAGGAGATAAGACGGAGTACCAGGGATGGTTCTTCATCGAAGAATGAAGATGAAGAAAATTGCGCTTTGGCTGCCAAAGCAAGGAAAGGGAAGGGGAAGAAATTTCCTTCAAAATATGAAGCTAAAGGAAAGAAGCAGGATTTGTCCAAAGTGAAGTGTTTTCACTTTCACGAACATGGGCATTTCACCACTAACTACCCATAGAAGAAGAAGAACAAGAATGCTACTGGAGCTGCAGTTGGAGAGGCCTTAACCTCGCAATTTGAACTTGTTTTCTCTTTGATAGCATGGTTGGTTTCAAGCACAATGGGATCGGTGTGGTATCTTGATAGTGGTGCGTATTTCTATATGACGGGAGATAAGGAGTTGTTTAGTGACTTGGAGGAGAAGGACCTCCAGATGCATGTAGAGATGGGTGACGATGGTCGGTACAATGTGACTGGCATTGGGACCATTACCTTTGAGAGGGAGTCTGGTAATCCATTCTTGTTGAAGGATGTTATGCATGTTCCAGGTCTAACGAAGAACTTGGTCTCGGTCACAATGTTGGAAGAAAAAGGTTATGATGTTGTTTTTCAGTGAGGGAAAAGCTTTCCTTTGACATAAAACAATGGGTAAAATAAAGAAGATAGGGATTTGAGTTAAGAATCTCTACAAGCTGGAGGTAGATGGCTGCATTGCAATGATGGGAAAAGTAGAAGAATTGGTGAGCCGAGATGAGGGTGAATTATGGCACAGAAGATTTGGCCATCTTCACCATGGCGCTTTGAAGATTTTGCAGCAGATTTCTACTGGACTTCCCAAGGGTACTCTTGCACAGTTAGATCAGTGTAAGGGATGTACTATGGGTAAGTTTGTGAATGCCACCTTTCATGATAAGGAGAACCGTGCTTCGGTGATCCTTGAGAGAATTCACACAGACGTGTGTGGACCTTTCTTGGTTGCGTCAATAGCAAAACACATGTATTATGTTATTTTTGTTGATGACTGTTCTTGTAGATGCTGGATCTTCTTCATGCAGAAGAAGAGTTAAACATTCTCAAAGTTCTGTGAGTTTAAAGCATTGGTGGAGAAGGAGTCGAGGAAGCAAGTGAAAGCTATGCGGAGCAATAATGGTGGTGAATATATCTCAGACGAATTCAAGGACTTCTGTAGAAAAGAAGAAATTTGAAGAGAACTCATAGCGCCTCATAGCCCACAACAGAATGGGGTCGCGGAGAGGAAGAACATAACGATCGTGGGTGCTACACGATCTATGCTGCATGACCAGGGCCTACCGATGCACTTGTGGGAGGAAGCATGTGACACTGTGTTTTATGTGAAAAACCGTTTCCCTCATAGAGTACTTGGCATGAGTACACCTGAATAATTTTTTACTGGTAAGAAGCTTGATATTTTTCATTTGAAGATTTTTGGCTCATCTGTTTACATTCATGTGACTAAGGATGCCAGGAAGAATCTGGAGCCGACTCCAGCAGTTGGGATATTTGTGGGGTACACAGAAACACCCCATAATTATCGTGTGTATTTTCCAAACAGTCGAATGACTGTGGTGCGACGGGATATAAAATTCAATGAGGTGAAAGCCATGAAGTTGTCACTTGAGAGGGAGCTACACTTGCATGCAGAGGAGGAACTTCTTGTTCCCAAAGATGAGCCTCTAGATGTGGACTAGCCACAGGAGGAGATTCATGGAGTGGAGGAGTCCACTCATGTAGAACCAAACATCAGACAAGGTAGAAAGTGTACCACAGAAGCTGAGAGACTAATGGTTGATGCGGCACAGAATGTAGGAGTCCCTACATCACAGTACAGACAGAGACAGTCACCTGACCATTATACTGGATACATGGCTCTTATGAGCAAGTGCATCGTGACAGAGCCATCTTCTTTCGAAGAAGCAATGCAGGAGCCCACATGGGTAGATGCCATGGTAGAGGAGTATGACTCCATTGTCAGAAACAATGCTTGGGAGATTATTCCAAGGCTGGTTGGTAAATCTGTTGTAGGATCAAGATGGATCTACAAGGTATAGCAAGCTATTTATGGGAGTGTTGAGAAGTATAAGGCATGATTTGTTGCTCGGGGCTTCTCACAGATCGAGGGGATTGACTACGAAGAAACCTTTGCACTTGTCGCATGGTATTCTTCCATACAGACCATCCTTGTTCTCTCAGTGCAGATGGGTTGGCACATTCATCAGATGGATGTGAAGATTGCATTCCTTAATGGGATCATTGAGGAAGAGGTGTACATTGAGCAGCCTGAAGGATTTGAGATCTACAGCATTGAGTCGCATGTGTGTAGGCTCAAAAGAGCGTTGTATGGGCTGAAGCAAGCACCACATGCTTGGTACACACGGATCGACAACTATTTCACCAGACTTGGCTTCACCAAGAGTGAGGCAGATGCAAACCTATACCAAATTGTAGTGAAGGGTAAGCTTTTAATCATTTTTCTTTATGTTGATTATTTAATACTAACGGGTGATGAGCAGCTGATACACTCATGCAAGGAAGATCTTGTAAAGGAGTTCAAGATGAAGGATTTAGGCCTCATTCATTATTTCCTTGGATTGGAAATATGGCAGCAGGAAGGTGAATTGTATATGTCTTAAGGCAAGTATGCCCGAGAGATACTGGAGAAGTTTCACATGCAAGTTTGCAAGCCTATTGATCCTCATCTTCTAGGAAACTGGAGGAAAGAGGATGCTACATCAGCAGAGGTAGTGGATGCCACTATTTATCGACAGTTGGTGGGTTCGCTCATGTATTTAGTTAATACAAGACTGGACATATGCTATGCGGTGAAGCAACTTTCACAAGCGATGGTTAAGCCTACCAAGCTCTTTTGGAATGTAGGCAAGCATTTCCCTGATATATCTCAGGGGCACATCTGAATATGGCTTATGGTACAGACAGACGGATGAGGTGAAGTTGCATGGCTTCATTGATGCAGATTGGGCAGGTAGCCCAACAGACAGAAAGAGCACATCATGAGGGATTTTCAGTATCGGATCTACAGTATTTTCTTGGTATAGAAGGAAACAAAGATCCGTGGCACTCAGTTCAGCGGAAGTAGAGTACATGGTAGCAAGTCAAGCTGCATGTGAGGCTATATGGATGAGGAAGATCATGTTCGGTTTGTTCATTTTTCATTTAGATCCTACAGTGATACATTGTGATAATCAGAGTTGCATTAAACTCTTGATTAAACCTGTGTTTCATGATAGATCTAAACATATTGATATCTGGTATCATCATATCAGAGATTGTGTGCAGCGGAAGATCATGTTGCTTAAGTACATTCCTACGGAAGATCAAGATGCAGATATTCACGGCGAGAGAGCACTCACGAAAGACAATTTGAATACCATGAAGGACGGATGGTGAGGATAATCCTATCTTCTTATTCGGAAAGTGTTGAGATTGCAACAAGATGATGAGCTTAGCGGAAAAGAGTCGCCTTCACTAAGTGGGCCCATAGGCTATTTTTGGCGCAAGTATATTTTTAGACTATGTCTATTTTTAGACATGGTGATCATATTTCAGAAGTTGCAGGATGCTATTTGTGGATGGTTGGTCAAGTTGGAAAAATAGATGAAATTCTTTTTTTATAATATTGGGTGAAGTCTATTTATAGATCGCCGATCTAAGAATAGATGCATGTCGATTATTATTAGCTCTTAATAATAATCCGACAATAAAAAACAACTTATTCTCTTGGAGCACTTAATTTCAGTATACAGATTTGGAAAATCAGTGGGCCGAAGGAATTACGCAATTCCTAGGGTTGACTAGTGGTTTATGCATGGAGGACTTCGTTAGAACTGAAGTGGTAGAGTTATGACAGAGTTGGAAGAGTAGTTCATGGAGTTGTTATTTAGTTTGACTCAGTTATTGGAGTTAAACTCAGTTGATCTAGTTGTATCTAGTCTAACTGAATGATACACTAGTGAGAGTGGAGTGAACTAATTAGTTAATTAATTCACAAATAATAACTCATTAATCAACTGAACAATACAACAATTAACTACAGTGCATGTCAGTTCTAGTGGAGACCCAGTGGAGAGATAGGTGAAAGAGCAAGATGGAATATCCATTGTGACTATAGTGATGCATTGATTGCATCACACACACATTGGAGTTTCCAATGAGGATTGTGCAATCAAGGAAAGGGTAATTCGAATTCATTCAAATCTATTCTTCAGCAGGGATTGTGCAGTGGAGGCAGGCTATTGGGAGGGCAGAAATCAGTGCATGTATTTGCAGATTTCATCTTGTTAATGTGTGACAATTGCTTGTACTGAGAGCTTGATGTACTAAGTTTTGTATGAGATTGTTACATGATCTCCATGATACATAATATATGATAGTTGGGGTTTTCTACATCTTGAAGACAATGAAATAGAGGATGATATACATATCTTTCTGGTTTGTGGTATGATTGACTTAAATGAACCATATGAAGTGATGGGTAGAGTACGAGACATTAGTATGGTCTCGAATACAAACACTATTTATGTTCTTGCAAGGAAGGCTAATAAATGTGACAAGGTTAGATATTGTCTATCAAAGGTCAAGTATGACACAAATGAAATATCTATAGAGTCGTCTAAAAAAATATCAAGCAACATTGCAAATAACATTGTAAGTATGCTTATTTATATTTTCTCTATGCATTATTGTAAGGATCATTCAATTTTTTATAAATTCTTTATCATTGACATGTTTTATTTTGTTTCATAGGATTTTGTTCTGAGTCTTTCTAACATGTTTGAAGGTATTTATTTTATGGAGCCAAATTTTATGACTATGATCAACACTTTCCACACAAACAAAGCAGAGGAAAGGAGAATGAAGCAAATATCAATAGCTCATGACATTACAATAGTACAAAAAGGGGATCAACCAAAAGTCACTAAGGTGGGTCAATCTAGTAACCCTGAACATGTTTATTTTGAAGATGTGGAACATGAAACTGAAAATTAAAATAGAATTAGTGAGGAGGAGATTAGAACTATTGTGCAAAAGGAGAAAACAAATTAGACACTAAAAATAAAAATGGCCAAAGATTTCTCTCTTTTACTTGATGATGAAGAGCTTGTTTATAAAAAAACCGATATGTTAACCAATAAGAAGAGGAAATCAAACATTGGTCAACCTGTAAAAGTCATGAGTAATAGTGAAGAACAAACTAAAAGCTCTAACGAAAGCAGAGAAACCATAACACCAGGTGTTGTGTTAGAGGATGGCATTATTAAAACAAAACAAAATTCCATTCGATATGCGTTGAGGAAGAATAATTAATTCTTCGTGGCCAAAAATTTGAGCTTAATGTCACCCAATTTTATAGGCCAGATGAAGGACAATCTCAATATCAAATTAGAAAGGCTCATCACCCACATGTACATAATCTGAAAAAAAATTTCAGGTTCAATCCATATGCGCATGTGGTGGATTATGTGGTTCTTGTTGATCCATGTCAGGTCCCCAACAAAGAGGCATTTGACAAGACAACATATTTTGATTATACATATTATGTAATTGGAGGAAACCATTCAGTAGAGGCTAAAAGAGAGTTGATTGAGGAATATCCCAATAACTATCTTTTTCAAACAGTGAAATGCATCATTTATGTTGGCTTAACATAAATAGAATCAAAGTTATTGGCATGGGCTCATAATGCAAATAATGAGTACATAATGAAAATGACTTTCATCCAAAGGGTCAGATTTATTCATAATGAATTCATAGAAAAATGTGGTGGAGATAAGACACAAGTTAGTCTAACATTTCAGAAGGAGTGTTTAATGGAAGCATATTATCAAATTGAAGAAAAAATGAAAGTAAAAGACAGAAAAATTCATTCAAATATATTCGGAAGCATGGACAACATTTTTCAGTTGACATTTAGAACTGGGGAGATATGAGATTTGATTGATGAGATTTTTGAGCGGTGGGAGAATATTTCCATAAAAAGTCAAAAGGTTAAAAAGAGTAAACCAATAATATGTACCAACAGTAAGACATGTCCTGAAATGAAGCAACTTCTAGAGGATATTACTATCACACCTTGGAGAACAATGCAAGGTGTGAAGGATGAGAAACTAGTCAAATAAGTACTAGCCCGCGTGAAGTTGGGTGAATTATCAATGGATGAAATGTGTGCAGAATTTCAAAAGTAGGTTTCTTGAATTATTTCTTATTTTCCTTTAATTATAATTTTATTTTAAATAAAACACAATGTTGTTTGTAGAATTTGTTATATATGTCACTATATTAACAGTTTTAGCTTTATTTATTCATCCAGAGGATTTTTATGAAAATACAAGAACATATGGTTAAAATGTTGAATGAAGACAGTTGAGATGATGTTGTGCGCCACTACGCAGAAGCAAGTTCTACAACAACACTTAAAGATTTTTATATTGCATTCAATAAGGTATGTTGATTTATACATTCATTTTATTCATATTTAAACTATTTTTATTTTATTACTTATACATATATATTTTTATGTCATTAAAGATGTCAAAGAAGGATGGAAATGGAGTATCAGATACTTTTAAAAGCTTTATTGAGAAAACTAAGTTGGAAAAGATGAGAAAGAAGCGTCTTATGAATGTTGAACTTGATCCTACTCTTAATCATTTCATTTGGAATGGGCTCGACAGTATCCAATATCAAATAATACAAGGTGACTTTGACAACATTGCATCACTAATACCAAAAAGGGAATATGTCCTAGTTATTGTAGATATTCCTCATGGTTTCAATTTCCCAGACATTGAATATGATAGTGACCATACACTTATCAAGCTTTTAGTAAAGTGGTTACGGGTTTTCAAGAAGTGACAACATCACCACTTTGAATATTTGCGACATTTCATTCAAACACACAGTTTGCAATCTTATTAACAAGCTTCAAGGGAAAAACAAGCTCAAGGATGCAACTTACATGGTAAGAATTTGAAATTGTATGTTTGATTACTGTTAATTTTTTTTATTTATGTAAAATTTAATTGAACTTTTACTATGTTATGTTACAGGCAGAATTCAAAAATTGTTTCTTCCAAAGATCAACCTATTATAGATTATTGTGAGTTCATCCATGTTTAATGTTGGAAAAAAGAGGATAGCTATAAGCGCATTCTTATGAATCGAGTAGATGGGAAGTGTCATAGTCAAGTATTGGTTCTTGATGCAGTTGTATGAAAACTAACATAAGAGGATAAAGATGCAAAAGGAGATATAGTTAACATTTATCAAAAACCGCAAGCATTGATTAACTATCTTATATATCTATGTTCAAATGAAGGAGATTGGGTTTTGAATTTATTCTTAGGTTCAGGTAAGTTTTATTATACAAATTTGAGTTTAAATATTTTATTTTTTACTTTTTATGTCTTTATACTAATTTTTTTATTTATTTCTTTTGTGCTTGATGATTAGGCACAAAAATAGCATTTTACCTACAAAAAAGGAAGAAATTGCATTGCCATTGAGAAATACCGAGTGCAATGCAAAGTTATTCAACAAATAATTAACGCTTTTCAATTCCTTCCAAATGCGAAGCAAGAAGTTGGTTTGAGGAAAGCGGAATTTAATGAATCACGTGTGGAAAAAAAGAAGCAAAGGAACCTCAACCACCATTATATTAAATGATTGGAAAGGGACACTTTGGAAGATTTGCAGACATGAAAGATACATTAGAAGATGACAATGACCAAAATGAAGCAGAAAATGTTGCAGAAGAAGACATCAATGATGTTCTAGAAGATGTTGAACATGGATTAGTTGATATTGTTGATGATATTTAAGTTATACTGACAAATAAAGATAAATTTTGAGATCTATTAATCAGTTTTACTTGTAATGTTTAGCCTTTGATATTTTATGAGAAGAATCCTTATTTTTTGCAAAAAAAACATGTGATTAATATTATTTTTTGACATAAATGCATTTAAAAATAAACACCTCACGGAAGAAGAAAATATTAGAAAATGTATAGTGTCAAAATCAAATCCTCTAAAAAAAGTGGGTGATGATACACCACCACTATTCAAAATTGACATAAAAAGCATCACATAAAAATTTTAAAAAAATTAAAGTGCCAATAACATGCTCCAAAAAAAAGTTATTCTGCATCACCACTTTTCAAAATCGAGTGTTTTTCTTGCTACCTCAAAAATATAAGTACCAGTTTAGTTACCTATTTTATCGGTAACTATGTTAGGTTCAAAAATCCAATCGATATTCAGGAATAAATAGCAAGGATGCATCATTGTCCAAAGATATCCATTATTAAATTAGTTATTAAGGTAAATTGGTTGTTATGAATATTAAATAATCCTTAAATTAATAAAATAATCCCATAAGGTTTAAGAATTGGCTATAAAAATATATAATAAATATTATTTATTTTAGTTAAATAAATTTAAAATACAGTAATTTTTTTAATAATGATATAAGATTAAAATTATTATCTATTTATTATAATTATATATAATAATACCATAAATTAATTAAATAGACACTAAAAGGTTTAGAATGGTCATAAATTACTATTTATAAAGGTTAAGAATAGTTATAAAATATCATTTATATATATAGTAGTTAGTAGGTGAAGTCAAAGGGTATAGAATAGGATCCAATATACTGTAAATTAATTAAGAAGTGAGGAGTTTATTTATTTGTGTTAATTAATCTTTAATATTGCAACTTTTTTATTGATAATAAAGATAAAGGTTAAGAATGGTTAAAGAATATTAATTAAAAATAAAGCATATGCTAGGGTTTATTATTAAAATAAGGAAGTAAAATAGAATTAAAGGAACGAAAATGTAAGAAAATAAAAGTACACAAAAATAATAATGGAAATGAACTCAAAGACCTAACGCAATAAAATACCAACCAAGAGGGGGAGGAATCACATAGAGAGAGCCAAAATCTAGCTCTTGCTTAATTTCCAACCATCATCATTGTTGAGATTCCTATCATGCTTTTCAATCTCAATAGCCTCTCTAAGTTTCCTATGGTGGATGTGGTCAACCCTACACTAGTACATTTGGCGGAAATTCCGACACTTTAGTTCCGACACTTTTGACCAAATGTCGGAAATTTCCCCAAATTTTATCAAATTTTCAAATCCCGCCCACAACTGTCGCTATACCGACGTTTGGAGACAAGTGTCGGTATTGCGACACTTAGAGGTAAATGTTGGTCTTGCGACGTTTGGAGAAAAGCGTTGGAATTGCGATGGATTGGAGGTAAATGTCGGTCTTGCGACACTTAGAGCCAAGTGTCGCTATTGCAACTTTTGGAGCAAAGCGTCGGAAATGCGATGGATTGGAGGAAGGGAGTGTGAGGTCTTGTTTCTCAAATCATCTTTCTTGGAGAAATTTTCACATTTTTTTTTTTTCTTCTTTAAAACAGTAGCTTCATTTATAAAATAGAGTAGTGGATGAGGTCAATCTTTAGCAGAATCTTAACTTTCTCATCATAGTATAATTTTCCATATGTATTTTATTTGGATTCTTCATTGTTTCTTGATTAAACATAGTTTCATTACTCTACAGAGAAAAAAAGAAGGAAGATAAGGTAAATAGTGAAGAAAACTGGCATAGTGGATCTCCAGAAAGCCCGATGAAAAACAAACAGGGCAACTGGCTTTTGCAACTCCAAAAATTAGGCTGAACTCTATATGTTGGTTGTACATCAAACACAAATTGAAGTGTCGTCTTTCATTTTTAGTAGTAAATTAATAGATCACCTAAATCGAATCGGATGGAAATTTTCTTGTCAATGTCCAAGCAGTTGAAATAGAGATCCAAATATGTAAGAATCAGTAGCTTCCTAGATCTGTAGAAATAAGCGCTCAAATTTTGTTATTTTAGTGATAGATATTTGTAAACTGTTTCGATAATATAATGTCAATGAACAAGCTATTAGAGTGATAGAGATTTGTAAATTGTTTCCATAATGCAATGTCAATGGACAAGCTATTAGGTACGGGGCAAAGGACCCATTAATTGATTTTAGCCTTCCGTGCATTAGTGAAACTTGAGCGAGTAACAAGATCTGGGAAGGAAAGTTTCTAAGAAAAATTGTTTATAAGGAGTGAGATTCATTCCATCCCTTACAATTTTCAGCGCACAAAAATCCATAGTTTTGTAGAAAATATATCCCTCACACAATATATTCAATCTTTGTAGATAATGAATCACATTGCATATGCATTAATCAAAATAAATATCCCTTTTGTTGACAAATAAGTTGCATTAAAGACAAAAAAAAAAAAACTTAGATAAAAATAGCTTAATGGATTGATCTAGTGAAGAACCAATCCTCTTTGGTAAGATCCTCTTTTCTTTTTCAATTTTTTTAAGAAATGTTAACCATCAAAATTTGCTAAGTTGTGACGGCATGGGTGCCCTATGCACGTTCGTGCGGTTCGTTTGCCATTTCTCCCTTATGCCTTCATTTGGTCGTGTGCATCGTGTCGCGCCGTGTGAGGGCGCCTGCCCAAACGTGTTCGGGTTGGGTCATTTCGTTTGAGGGCGGTTGTATCAAATTTGCTAAGTTGTGACCGCATGGGTGCCTTGTGCACGTTTGTGCAGCCCATTTGTTGTTTTCTCCCTTGTGCCTTCGTTCGGTAGCCTGCCGTGTCGTTTCGTTTGAGGGCACCCTCCCACACCCATTCTGGTAGGGTCGTTTCATTTGAGGACGCCCGCCGAAACCCATTCGGGTAGGGTCATTTTGGTTGAGTGCCCCACCCAAACGCATTCGGGTCGGGTCGTTTCGGTTGAGGGTGCCTGCCCAAATGTGTTTGGGTCGGGTCGGTTCAGTTGAGGGTGGCTGTATCCAATTTGCTAAGTGCTTGTGACCGCACGAGTGCCCTGTGCACGTTTGTGCGGCCTGTTTGCCGGTAGCTCCCTTATGCCTTCGTTCGGTTGTGCGCGTCGTGTCGCACCGTATGAGGGCGCCTGCCCAAACACGTTCGGGCCGGGTCATTTCGTTTGATGGCGGCTGTATCAACTTTTCTAAGTTCTAACCACACGGGTGCCTTATGCATGTTCGTGTGGCCCATTTTCCGTTTACTCCCTTGTGCCTTCATTCAGTCCGGCACGCTGTGTCATTTCGTTTGAGGGCACCCGCCCAAACCCGTTCGGGTCTGGTTGTTTCGGTTGAGGGCACCCACCCAAACGTGTTTGGGTCAGGTCGTTTCGGTTTAGGGTGCCCGCCCAAACGTGTTCGGGTCGGGTCATTTCGGTTGAGGGCGCCTGCCCAAATGCGTTTGGGTCTGGTCGTTTTGGTTGAGGGCGACTGTATCAAATTTGCTAAGTACTTGTGACCGCACGGGTGCCCTGTTCACGTTTGTGCGGCCCATTTGCCGGTTGGTCCCTTGTGCTTTCATTCAGTCGTGCGTGCCATGTCGCACCGTGTGAGGGAACCCGCCTAAACGCATTCGGGTTGGGTCGTTTCATTTAAGGGCGGTCATATCAAATTTTCTAAGTTGTGACCACACGAGTGCCTTGTGCACATTCGTGCAGCCTGTTTGCCGTTTTCTCCCTTGTGCCTTTGTTCAGTAGCCCGTCATATCATTTCATTTGAGGCCGCCCGCCCAAACCCGTTCAGGTAGGGTCGTTTCATTAGAGGGTGGTCGTATCAAATTTGCTAAGTTGTGACCGCACGGGTGCCTTGTGCACGTTCGTGCAGCCCGATTGCCATTTTCTCCCTTGTGCCTTCGTTCGGTAGCCCGCCGTGTCGTTTTGTTTGAGGGTGCTCGCCCAAACCCATTTAGGTAGGGTTGTTTCATTTGAGGGCGCTCGCCGAAACCTGTTCGGGTAGGGTCATTTTGGTTGAGGGCGCCCACCCAAATGTGTTCGAGTCGAGTTGTTTCGGTTGAGGGCGCCCGCCCAAACGCATTTGGGTAAGCTTGGTTCAGTTGAGGGCGGTTGTATCAAATTTACTAAGTACTTGTGATCGTACGGGTCCCCTATGCACGTTCGTGTGGCCCGTTTGCTGATTGCTCTCACTTGTACATTTGGCAGAAATTCCAACACTTTAGTTCCGACACTTTTGACCAAATGTCGGAAATTTCCCCAAATTTTATCAATTTTTCAAATCCCGCCCGTATCATTTTTGCTAAGTTGTGACCACCCGGATGCCTTGTGCACGTTCAGGCAGCCCGTTTGTCATTTGCTCCCCTGTGGCATTGTTCGCGTCGCGCCGTGTGAGGTCGCCGCCTGACCAGGGGCGTTCGGGCCGGGCCATTTCATTCGAGGGCGCCTGTATTAGTTTTGCTAAGTTGTGACCGCCCGAGTGCCTTGTGCACGTTGGGGTGGCCCATTTTCCATTTGCTCCATGTGGCATCGTTTGGTTGGGCATGCCATGTCGTGCCGTGTGAGGTGGCCCGATCAGGCGCATTTGGGTTGGGTCGTTTCGTTCGAGGGCGCCCGTATCAGTTTTGCTAAGTTGTGACCACCAGGGTGCCTTGTGCATGTTCGGGCGGCCTGTTTTCAATTTTCTCCCTTGTGGCATCGTTCGAACGGCGTGCCGTGTCGCGCCATGTGAGGTCGCCTGACTGGGCACGTTCGGGTCGGGTCATTTTGTTCGAGGGCGCCCATATCAGTTTTGTTAAGTTGTGACTACCCGGGTACATTGTGCACGTTCGGGTGACCTGTTTGCCATTTGCTCTGGCCTTGTGGCATTGTTCGGTTGGGCATGCCGTGTCGCATCGTGTGAGAGCACCCGACCAAGCGAGTTTGGGTTGGGTCACTTCATTCGAGGGCGGCCGTAACAGTTTTTCTAAGTTGTGACCACCCCGGTGCCTTGTGCACGTTCGGGCAGCCCGTTTGTTGTTTTCTCCCTTGGGGCATTGTTCGGTCGGGCACGCCGTGTGAGGTCGCCCGATCGGGTGCGTTCGAGTCAAGTCGGGCCGTTTCGTTCGAGGGTGCTCGTATCAATTTTACTAAGTTGTGACCACCCAGGTGCCTTATGCACGTTCGGGCGGCCCGTTTGCCATTTTCTCCCTTGTGGCATCATTCAGTTGGGCACGCCGTGTTGCGTCGTGTGAGGTCACTCGACTGGGCGCGTTCCGGTTGGGTCGGGCCGTTTTTTTCGAGGGCGCCCATATCACTTTTGCTAAGTTGTGACCGCCCGAGTGCCTTTCGCACATTCAGGCAGCCCATTTGCAGTTTCCTCCCTTGTGTCATTGTTCGGTCAGGCGCGCTGTTTTGCGTCGTGTGAGGGCACCTGACCAAGCGCGTTCGGGTCGTGTTGTTTCGTTCAAGGGTGCCCGTATTAGTCTTTCTAAGTTGTGACCACTCGGGTGCAGCTTGTTTTCCGTTTGCTCCCTTGTGGCATCGTTTAGTCATTCAAATATCCTTTTCGGGTCGGGTCAGGTTGTGCTGTGTGAGGCCACCCAAGGACACACGTTCGGGCGTATCGAGTTGGGTATGGTCGGGTCGTGTGGTGTGAGGCTGCCCAAGGAAACACGTTCATACGGGTTGGGTCGAGTTGGGTCTAGTCGAATCGTGTCGTGTGAGGCCGCCTAAGGAAACACGTTCGTACGGGTCAGGTCGAGTCATGTACTGATGGCGCTCAAGAAAACGCATTCGGGCGGGTTGGGTTGGGTCTGGTGATCGGGTCTTGTCGTGTGAGGCCGCCCAAGGAAACACATTTGTATGGGTCGGTTCGGTCATGTGATGGCGCTCAATTAGCTGGAAACGAGTTCGGGTTAGGTCAGGTCGGTTCGTGCCATATTGTAATTAAGGGAGCCCAAGGAAACAAATTTGGGAGGGTCAGGTCGGGTCGGGTTGGGTCAGGTCGTGCCATATGAGGCCGCCCAAGGAAATGCATTCGGGCGGGTCGAGTTGGGTCTGGTTGGGTCATGTCATGTGAGCTTTCCCAAGGAAATGCATTTGGGCGGGTCGAGTCAGGTCGGGTTGGGTCGTATGAGGGTGGTCGTATCAAAAGTTCTAATTTGTGACCACCCATGTTGCTTGTGCACATTTGTGCGATCTATTTTCTGTTTCCTCCCTCGTGCGCCCTTTGTTAGGGTGGTTCAGGTCGTGCCGTGTGAGGGGCACACCATAGGAAACTCGTTTAGGTCAAATCGTGTGAGGGAGGTCGTATAAAATATGCTAAGTTGTGACCGCCCATGTACCTTATGCACGTTCATGCAACCCATTTGTCATTTTCTCCCTCGTGCCTTTGACGTTCAGGTGGGTCCGGTCGGGTTGGGTCTTGTGATGTCGCCCAAGGAAATGCGTTCGGGTCCGGTCGGGTCGGGTCGTGTTGTACCGTGAAGGCGCCCAAGGAAACATGTTTGAGAGGGTCGATTCAGGTTGGGTCATGTGAGGGCACCCAAGGAACATGTCCGACCGGGTCGGGTCGTGTCGGGCCATGTCATGAGGGCTTTTCTCTCGTTGGCTCCGTGAAATCGGCTCTTCGCTATATTGTTTACCTCCTCCCCTTTTGGTGGGGGGAGGGGTTGGATTTTCGTGTGAAAGGTGGGTTGGTAATTGAGTTGCTTGTTCGAGTGTGCCTGAAGAATGGCCTTGGGTCATTTGTAGGGTGGTATACATTCATACTCTCTCCATCCCCACTTGGTAGCACATGAGTGGTAATGTTGGCCATGCTCATCCTTGGAGGCATATGTGAACAATTCCCCCTTCGCTCCATGTTGTCGGAATTGGATGCGTTGTTGTGTGTGGCTCCTTGAGATGACTGTCCTCTTCATTGTTTGGCTCTTTATGGTGTCGGTTTCTTGTGCTTGTACTCTTTCTATGTCAGCATTATCAGTTGAGATGCATACATTTAATAGGAATGTGGAAGGGTTTTGGTTGTAAGCTGCCCCTCTTGCTTGATTTTTCCATTGGGCGATGTGAGGAGCGGTTCTCCTTGTTGTAAAATTAAGGTTTGGAATTCCTTTCAAAGTGCACGTCGTCTGTCCCTGCATTAGCTTTTAGGTTTTGATAGATGTGGTGGCCCATATGTTTGATCGAGTGGTCGGATTTTTCCTTGCATCTTGACTCCCCTTGTCTCACCACCTCTATCAATCTATGTCTTTATTATTCCTTATTGTGCACAAACAGAGACCGATGAAACTATCATCTTAACTCCTAACCCCTTAAACACTAATTCCCAACCCCTAACCCATTTAACCCCATAAACCCTAAACCTATAACCCGTTAACCCCTAACCCATTAAACCATAATTCCCAACCCCTAACCTATTTAACCCCCTAAACCTCTAAATTCCTAACCCATTTAACCCCCTAAACCCTAAACCTCTAACCCCTTAAACACTAATTCCCATCCCCCAACCCATTTAACCCCTAAACCCCTAAAACCCTAACCCACTTAACCCCCTAAACCATAGCCCCATTAACCTGTAATGACCCCTAACCCCTAAAATCCTTAACGGCTAAATCCACTAACCCCCAAAACCTCTAAAACCTTAACCCATTTAACCCCCTAAACCCCAAACATCTAACCCCTAAACCCCTTAACCCCTAACCCATTTAACCCCCTATACCCCTAAACCCCTAACACATTTGAGGTTGGCCGTATCAAATTTGCTAAGTTGTGACTGCACGGGTGCCTTGTGCACATTTGTGCGGCCCGTTTGTCATTTGCTCCCTTGTTCGGGCAGGTCAGGTCAGGTTGGGTTGGGTCATATGAGGATGGTCGTATCAAAAATGCTAAGTTGTGACCACCTTATATGTTTCTTGTGCACGTTTGTACGATCCTTTTTCCGTTTTATCCCTCGTGTGCCCTTCGTTCGGGCGGGTTGGGTCGTGCCGTGTGAGGGTGCCACAAAAAACGTGTTCGAGTTGGATCATCTAAGCGAGGTTGTATCAAAAATGCTAAGTTTTCATTGCCTGTGTACTGCCTTGTTCACGTTCATGTGACCCGTTTGTCATTTTCTCCCTCGTACCTTCGACATTCGGATAGGTCGGGTCAGGTAGGGTACTCGTGTGATGGAGCCCTAGGAAATGCGTTCGGGTCAGGTCGGGTCGGGTCATGTGAGTAGCCATGTTTAGGGTTACAATGACTATGCTCAACAACTGTAAACTCATTATTTTCTTGACCTGACACCGATTCAGGGGACTTGATCATCTAATTTACCAACAAACAATGGTGATATAAATGTTTGTACTCATGACATATTTAACATCTAAAGGGTATACGTATGCTCATAGTTGAGTGTCTTCTTCCAGAACTCATCTTGAAATTAGATATCTATTGATTTCGGAAGGGGTCAAATATGTTCATGTATACACATAACGAAACCTTGGATGGCCATTCTCTGGACTTAAATTGTGTGACAACACTGTGGCTGAGTTTGAAACTGGAGATTGAACATACATCTGGTTTGATTGCAATAGAAATTTTCATCAATAAATGTAAAGCAATGCCTAACAAATACTATAAATTAATAAATAAAGAAGACATGGAAAAAAGCAATAATACTTACAAAATTGTTACATTGAGATGCAAAGAATAAGCAACTATTGTGCACAAACAAAAACCAATGAAACTATCATCTTAACCCCTAACCCCTTAAACACTAATTCCCAAACCCTAAAACATTTAACCCCCTAAACCTCTAAACCCCTAATCCATTTAACCCCTAAACCATAAACCTCTAAACCCTTAACCCCTAACCCCTAAACCCTTAACCCCTAACCCATTTAACCCCCTAAACCCCTCGTAAACCCCTAAACTATTTAACCCCCTAAACCCCTAGTAAACCCCTAACCCATTTAACCCCCTAAACCCTAAACCTATAAACCCTTAACCCCTAACCCCTTAAACCCTAAACCTTTAAACCCTTAACAGCCCTAACCCCTAACCCATCTAACCCCCTAAAACCTAACCCCATTAGCCCCTAAAATCCTTAACTGCTAAATCCCCTAACCCCCTAAACCCCTAACCCATTTAACCCCCTAAACACTAAACCTATAACCCCTTAACCCCTAACCCATTAAACCCTAATTCCCAACCCCTAACCCATTTAACCCCCTAAACCATAAACCTCTAAACCCCTAACCCATTTAACCCCTAAACCCTAAATCTCTAAACCTTTAACTACTAACCCTTAAACTCTTAACCCCTAACCCATTTAACCCCCTAAACCCCTAAACCCCTAACCCATTTAACCCCATAAACCCTAAACCTCTAAACCCTTAACCCCTAACCCTTTAAACCCTATTTCCCAACCCCTAACGTTTTTAACCCCATAAAAACCTAACCCATTTAGCCCCCTACCCTAACCCTTAACCCCTTAACCCCTAACCCCTAGCTAAAATCCTTAACTACTAAATCCCCTAAGCCCCTAAACCTCTAAATGCCTAACCCATTTAACCCCCTAAACCCTAAATCTCTAACCCTTAACCCCTAACCCCTTAAACACTAATTCCCAACCCCCAGCCCATTTAACCCCCTAAACCCCTAAAACCCTAACCCATTTAACCCCTAAACCCTATCCCCATTAACCCGTAACAACCCCTAACCACTAAAATCCTTAACTGCTAAATTCAGTAACCCCCTAAACCTCTAAAACCATAACCCATTTAACCCCCTAAACCCTAAACCTCTAAACCCTTAACCCCTAACCCCTTAAACCCTATTTCCCATCCCTAACCCATTTAACCCCCTAAAACCCTAACCCATTTAACCCCCTACCCTAACCCTTAACTCCAAAAATCCTTAACTAATAAATCCCCTAACCCCCTAAACCTCTAAACCCTATAACCCATTTAAACCCCTAAACCCTAATCCTCTAACCCCTTAACCCCTAACCCCTAGCTAAAATCCTTAACTGCTAAATCCCCTAAGCCCCTAAACCTCTAAATGCCTAACCCATTTAACCCCCTAAACCCTAAACCTCTAACCCTTAACCCCTAACCCCTTAAACACTAATTCCCAACCCCCAACCGATTTAACCCCATAAACCCCTAAAACCCTAACCCATTTAACCCCCTAAACCCTAGCCCCATTAACCCATAACAACCCCTAACCCCTAAAATCCTTAACTACTAAATCTACTAACCCCCTAAACCTATAAACCCTAACCCATTTAACCCCCTAAACCATAAACCTCTAAACCCTTAACCCCTAACCCCTTAAACTCTATTTCCCAACCCTAACTCATTTAACCCCCTAGAACCCTAACCCATTTAACCCCCTACCCTAACCCTTAACCCAAAAAATCCTTAACTACTAAATCCCCTAACCCCCTAAACCTCTAAACCCCTATAACCCATTTAAACCCCTAAACCCTAAACCTCTAACCCCTTAACCCTAACCCCTAGCTAAAATCCTTAACTGCTAAATCCCCTAAGCCCCTAAACCTCTAAATGCCTAACCCATTTAACCCTCTAAACCATAAACCTCTAACCCTTAACCCCTAACCCCTTAAACACTAATTCCTAACCCCTAGCCTGTTTAACCCCCCTAAACCCCTAAAACCCTAACCCATTTAACCCCCTAAACCCTAGCCCCATTAACCCGTAACGACCCCTAACCCCTAAAATCCTTAACTGCTAAATCCACTAACCCCCTAAACCTCTAAAACCCTAACCCATTTAACCCCCTAAACCCCAAACATCTAACCCATAAAACCTTTAACCCCTAATTCCTAACCCCTAACCCATTTAACCCCCTAAACCCTAAACCTCTAAAACCTTAACCCTTAACCCCTTAAACCCTAATTCCCAACCCCTAACCCATTTAACCCCCTAAACCTCTAAAACCCGAACCCATTTAACCCCCTAAACCCTAAACCTCTAAACCCTTAAACCCCTAAACCACTAACACCTAAACCCCTAACCCGTTAACCCCTAAACCCCTAAATCGTTAAACTGAACCCATAACCCATTAAACCCTCACCCTAACCCCTAAAATCCTTAACTGCTAAATACCCTAGCCTTAAGCCCCTAATCCCTAATCCCTTAATGACCAATTGATTATTCACCTAACCCCTAATTGCGCCTAAATCCCCTATAATCCCTATGCCCCCAATCCCTAATTCATTAACCACCAACTCATTATTCCCCTAACCCCTAAATGTGCCTAAATCCCCTAACCCCTCTAATCCCTAACCCGTTAACCACTAAATAATTATTACCCTAACCCCAATCCATAATCCCTTAACAACTAACTCATTATTCCCCTAACCCATAAATGCTCCTAAATCCCCTAACCCCTAGGCCCTCAATCCCTAACCCCTTAACCGCTAAGCCCTCAATCCCTAACCCCTTAACCACTATCTCATTATTCTGCTAACCTCTAGACCCTAAACCTCTAACCCCTAAGCCCCTATTCCCCTAAGCCTTAAGCCCTTAATCCTTAATCCCTTAAGCACTAACTAATTATTCCCCTAACCCTTATAATAATCCTTAAAACCTGTTGGGATTAGCCATTCCAAATGAGAGCAGGTCTAGTTGGGACCTACGATCGGGTTAATTCCCCCTTGTTAGCAAGGTGGAATACCATGAGCAAAACCATGGGTTGCAAAAACCTCTCCTAAATTTACTATTTTATCTCAATTTTATTTTAACAATTAATTAATTAATTTCTTTAAAAACCCTTCTGGATAAATCACATAAAATTTTTAAGGTACACACCTTTGAACCACTCATTGTGTGGTTCGCCATCAATGTTTTTAAAAGAAATTTATTAGAATGAAATTAAATTGATTTTTGAAGATTCCTTTTAAATCAATTGTTGGCATCACAAAGAATCACGGAGTGTGATCAACATCCATAAGAAAAACAATGGGTATGATATTAAAATGATATTTGAAGGCATAATATTAAAAATGATGTTTGGAAAAATGGAGAGCGGGAGTATTCATTTTTATTTTAAATTTTAGACCTCCAGTTAAAATAACATTTCTCCCGCCCAAAACATGTGTTTTGGTTATCTCCCGCTAGCTTAGTGATTAGGGATTTTGTCATGGGTCTTGTTATTGCAACTACCTTACTGCAATTTCTTCCGGGTGCCAGTTCAGTCTCAACAATCTGCAGTTTTTGAAGTTGCATTCTTCAAGGATTCTACTAAGTTCAATAGTTAAGATGCAGGATTGGGGGATCTATTGCAATTTCTTCCGGTTGCAATTTCAGTCTCAACAATCTGTGATTTTCGAAGCTACATTCTTCATGGATTCTACTAAGTTCAATAGTCAAGATGTAGGATTGGGGGATCTATTGCTATTTCTTCCGGGTGCAATTTCAGTCTCAACAATCTGTGGTTTTTGAAACTGCATTCTTCAGGTATTATACTAAGTCCAATAGTCAAGATGCAGGATTGGGGGATCTATTCATGATTTTCTTAGCTTTCATCAAAATGGTTTAGGATGCAGCCAAACCCTTGAGAATATTGATGCTAGTAGAATTCCCCCCCAATATGATCCAAATCAAAGTGAATGGCACACATGGGCAGATAAAATTCCTTCATCGGATGATGCATTATGTGCTGGTTTTTGGAAAGAGCCCATGATCATAAACAACAATAAAAATATTGGGCTTAACACGATCAATTAGACGCCAATGGTTTCAGCTACAAATATGGAATCACACCTTTAATATCCTCTTACTGAAATCTCATCTTGGCACAATTTCCCATTCGATTCAGACAGGGGACCAGCAATATGTTAATCTTACTAACTGCATATTTTTTTTGGATAATTTAGGTGTTCGACTTTGCTATTTGCAAATGTGAAAACCCGAGGAGCACTGCAAATTCTGACTGGAGATGCATGTACTTTTTAATGGTTTTATGAAAGGTTCTCTAATTTTTGTTGCCTTATTTCGATTTGAATAAAGATATTTTCTTCTAGCTCCGCGTTAGAGTTCAATCATTTTTGAAGTTCTGTTAGTGTTGAACCATTTTTTCTGAAGTATTGGAAAAGTACTATTTTATTGCATTCGAATTAATGGTTTTTTATTATGTTATGTGGTTTGAGATTCTTTAATATTTTTGAGAAACTGGATTCATTTTGATAAGAATATTTAAGATTATAGATCTATCGATTTGTGATGGATATTGGAATATAAATGTGAAGGATTCATGAGATTACTTCATGTTTGATCATATTTTTTTAATGATAAATGTTATATTGCAGGAAAATTTCAAGAAACTGAAGAGGTTTCCTTTGATCGATTGAATCAGCTCAGCCACAAGACATCTACTGCAGGCTGGTTTGTATCATAAGGAGAATCGGTTTTGCTTGCCCATGATGATGGATGCTGCTCTTTTCATGATATAACAAATTCTGAGGTGTGGAGGTTTTAATTATTGTACTTAATTTTGGGGTTTATGGGTGCTATAATTTATACATTTTGGGATTTTTTATTAGAAATAGGGAAAATCTCTGGACTAGTGGAGCAAGTCTTGGCAGATCTCTGGGCTTATTGAAACAGACATTGTCTTGGAAAGGAACAATGTTTTTGTGCTTAGTGGGTACGAGTTTTTGAGTAGATCTACTTGATTTTGGAGCATAATTTTCGAAAAATTTTGAGCATACCTATTCTTCCTTGAGAACAAACCTGTGACAAGTAATTTTTGCAGACTGTGGAGACCAATCTACTAGAAAAATTTACAGATCCTTGTTGGAGCACATTTTGAGCATACATTTTAGGCTTATTGAAGCATTTTTGAAGCACTATTTGAAGCACTTCTAAAGATATCTTGAAGCAGTCATCCATGGAGCATTTTTGAAGATTGTTGTTGAAGATTCTTTAAAGAGTTGAAGGAGAATTTTTAAGATCAGCGGAAGCATTTTGAAGACTTGTTGGAGGAGCTTGTAGAGGACCTATTGTGCAGACCTATTGAAGACACCTTTGGAGTAGCCTTGTTGAGGCATTTGAAAACATCTTTGGAGAAACCTTGTTGAAGCATTACTAAAGGCAATATTGGAGAATTATTGAAGAATTTTTGAAGCAAGCATTTTTTGTAAAGTTTTTGATTTGACCAAGTTGGAGCTTGGAGTTGTTAAAAGGATTGGAGTCCCTATTTTTTACCAATTTGGAGCTTGGAAGTTGTTGAGAGGATTGGAGTCCTTATTTTCAACCAAGTTGGAGCTTGGAAGTTGTTGAGAGGATTGGAGTCCTTATTTTTGACCAAGTTGGAGCTTGAAACTTGTTGAGAGGATTGGAGTCCTCATTTTGGCCAAGTAGTAGTTTGGATTTGTTCAAGGTTGGAGTCTTGGAAAAGCCAAAGATTTTGTTGTACAGGCTAACGACTAATTTGTTGTACAAGAGGATTGGAGTCCTCACTATTTTGATCGATAAAATTATTTTTGTTCTATCTCTTGTGTTCTGGTTTATTTTGTGATAAAAAACTTAAGGAGGTACAAGATCTATTAAGCATATCTCAGAAATCAAGATAATTACATTTCTGCTAGTAATTTGACAATTACAGAGGAAATTTTAATTCTTTCTAAGATAATTACTAGTAATTATGGGGGAATGTTTCATATGCAGTGGAGGCAAGTTTTAGTTTTTATATGGAAATCCAAGCCCAATTGGGTAATTCTCCTGTCCTTCTATTCTACTAGTCGTTGAATGCTCGAAGCAGAGATCTAGTTATGGTGAAGTGTATATTGGTGGTCATGAAGAAAAACCTCTGAATTTGTCTCATTGTATGCCTTCCAAACATTGTTCATGGTGCTACTTTAGATTCTGAATAGATTTGTTTCTTTATCAGCATCAGACTATCAGTCTATATGACTGGTGAGGAAAATCTCTGTCTATCCCTTTTCAATATGTTTTCTCACTATCAATTCTGCAGAGCATCATTTCTGTTAGAACAATGGCCAAGTCAATTGTGTGCAGATTTTGATGTATCATGAGTTTGAAGTTTCGAAGAAATTTTCCAGGTAGTGGATTTCGAATTTCCCACATGTTTCTTAGCAACAACTACTAGACTAGATGCACCAAATACAAGAGGAGATCCATGTTTTTTCAATTAAAAAATTATCAGTCGATCTCTAGTATCACAACAAGCATGTAGGTTCTTATATCCCATCGAATTCTAACCCAAAGATCCGAGGATGAATTCTCTATTCTACATCAACAACTGGAGGAATTGGAATTCTCCTTTGGTCAAAGTAAATATGGTCCTTCCTCATCCAAAAAATCTATCAATTTTAATAGGTTTGTTGTCCCTGACCTTCACACACAAGCTCATGTTAAGGAGATGGGTATAGCCCATGGTGATCCTACCCATCAGTCTACAAAGTAGTATGTTTGTTAAAGCTTGTAAAATTTTGAGAGTATTTTGGAAAGTGTTTACTTCTAAGTATGTTAGTTTTGACTTGGTAGATTTCGGTGTTTCATCTAGGTTTGAAGTTTCAAAGGGATTTGTCAGGTAATGGATTTCAATTTGCCCACATGTCAAGCTCAGGAATTTCTCATCAATAGCTGCTGCACTAGATGCACCAAATGCGAGAGGAGATCCAAGTTTTTCAATTAAAACATAATCAGCTGGTCTTTAGTATCACAACAACCATGGGGGTTCTTATTTACCACCAAAGTCTAATCCAAAAATCTAAGGATGAACTCTCCAATCGGCATCAACAATTGGAGGAATTGCAATTCTCTTTTGGTCAAAGTCAATACAGTCCTTCCTCACCCATCAGCTCTGTCAGTTTTATCAAGTTTGTTGTCACTGGACTTAATGAACAGGCCCCTATTAAGGATATGGGTATAGCCCATGGTGATCCTACCCATCAGTCTACAAAGCAGTATGTTTGTTAAAGCTTGTAAAATTTTGGGAGTATTTTGGAAAGTGTTTGCTTCTAGGTAAATTAGTTTTGACTGAGTAACAGGCTGGCATTTTGGGGACATTGGCAGCTTGGAAAATCTCTTTTGTTTTAGTCTGCCAGCTAGTCTTTGCAACCTCTTGATGTATATTGATGTAACAGCTGCGCTCCAAATGCAGATTTTCACTTAATATAAAAATTCTCATTACGATTTAAAAAGTAAAATGCAATGTGAGTATTAATTCAACTCATGTTCATTGTTGTTGTATTAATCTTGCATCTAACAAACTACATTGTTGCTTGAACCAATATAACATCACCTTTATGGATTTCTTTTAAAGTAGCACTCCTATCTCTCCAAGGATAATTTTCTGCATCAAATTTCAGCATGCTAAGGCCATACACAATCATGCATTAGCCCTTTTGATCCATGCCTTTTCTAAAAAGAGTGGAACCACCACCTACAAAATGGTTCTTGGGCATTTGAATAAGATATTTTTATAAGGTGTGGTTAGTGCTATTGCAGGTAGCCTGGAAAGGACTAATTGAGACAAAAGCAGTGTTCGTATTGCCTTGGTTTTGCATAGAGTTCACATCCTTATCTTCTCCAAAGTGTTTATGTTAAATTTACTTATTTTCTGGATTATATTATGTTCAACTAAAAACTAATTTCTGCTAAGATTTAGTTTTTTTCTTCATATTCAAATTCTGTACTAGCTTAAACAATCAATATTTTCGTTTTTGTTACCATTGTTCATCTCTTTGTTGTTAGTACTTTTAAAATTGTCCAATAATTTGCTGCAGTTATTGCCTCGTTAGTTTAGAAATTTAGATTTTATGCCTCAGTCATATTTTCCAGATCTATTTCCAAATTTCATATTTTTCAAATTTTCACTTATTACGCCAAGGGAAGTGAGATGCATTCTATAGCCCAGCATTGAATGAATCCCACTGAAAACTGAAACCACAAGTGACAAAGAAATTATGATCCTCATGCTTCAACGAATTTTAAGTGTATGAGAGAAATCTCCAATCCAAATCGAGCTTCCCAAGTGTAATGTCAACTGGTTGTAGGGGTCCATGAAT
The DNA here is from genome assembly GCA_034641835.2 of Pinus albicaulis. Taxonomy (NCBI): domain Eukaryota; kingdom Viridiplantae; phylum Streptophyta; class Pinopsida; order Pinales; family Pinaceae; genus Pinus; species Pinus albicaulis. The sequence continues at coordinate 407,317,285 of CM076580.1, read as the reverse complement.
CTCTTAGTTTATTTCTCTGTTGCCTAGTGTATTACCCTCTCACCATGTGGATGTTTCCTATGGATGCCAAGTGTGGTTTGAATGGGGTGAAGGGGAGGCAAGCTCCCTCCAAATCTACGCTAGATTGCTGTGATAAACATGGGATAAATCTTCTGTGCATATTTCCATTGTTTGTTGCATATGATTCTTTGATAAACATGGGAAAAATGCTCATCGCAAATTGAGACTTGAAAGGAGACCGACCGCAAATTCTCCTCTACATTATATTTAAATTTTTTTTTTTTAAATATTTTTATCAAAGCGTTGGAAGACTGACGCTACAGATGTCGGAAGATAGACACTTTTAGAGATCAGAAGAGCGACTTCTGTTAAGTGTCGGAAGAGCGACGGTTCTTTTTTTAAATATTTTTACTTTTTCGTCGAAAAAGCGACGTTTCATAAGCGTCGGAAGAGCGACGCTTTATAACGTCGGAAGACATTTCGCCGGAATTGCGACAGTCATGTGAAAATTGATAAACGTCAGAAGAGTGACGGTTTGGAAAACGTCATAATACTGACAATTTGGAAAAATGTCGGAAGAGCGACGGTTTGGAGAATGTCGGAAGAGCGACGATCTAAAAAACATTGGAAGACCGACGATTTGGAAAACGTTGGAAGAGTGACGGTTTAGAAAACATCGGAAGAGTGATGGTTTGGAAAACGTCAGAAATAGTCTCTCTATTCTGACACTTTATTGAAGTGTCGGAATTGCGACTCTAAGGCTAACCACATTTTGTCCGGCCTCAAAATGTCGCTCTTGCGATGACTCTGTGTCAGAATAGCGACAAAGTGGCTGTCAGAAATTGGGCCAAATTTACTAGTGCTAGCAACGACTTGGGAGTCCTCAATATAGACATGGTGACACGATTTTCCCGCATGTTCAACTAGAGTTGATGTGCAAGAAAGATTGTGCCTAATAACTGCAACATGCTCATTGATTCTCTGTTAAATTGATCAACGTGTTTCTCCAATATAGAGAACACCAAAGAAATAGGGAACGAGGTAAACCCATTTCATGTCCTTAGGGTCGACCAAGTCTTTCATAGATCCAAGAGAATTTCTAATGGTACAAAGAGGCTTGAATGAAGAGGATACATTATTCTTTCTAAGGACATGGGAAATCATGTCCGTGGTCCCTTCGATGAAGGGGAGATGAACCTTGGAGATAGGATCCACGAGAGTAGTTTTACCACTTAACCCTTACAGAGTTTTTGAAAGGCCTTGAGGCCTTGAGATCTACTATACCCATTAATCTCAAAGACGTCAAGAAGATGAGACTTTTCCAACTCAAAGTTGCTCTCATTAGAGATTCTTAGAGAACATGTAGCAAGGGTGTAAAGAACACCAAATTTCTAGGCAGGAAAATGATGAGAACTAGCATGATGATCCTATTTAGTGTGAATTTTCTTGTGAAAAAAATTGGTGAGAAATAGAACCATCATCCATTCTAGAGAGGAGAATGTCAAGGAAGGGAAGGAATTCATCCACCTCCACCTCCATCGTGAACTTGATGGAGTCAGATTGAGAATTAAAATGGCTCAGAAACAAATCCAACTTCTCACGACCATGGGGCCAAATGACACAAGTATCATCAACAAACCTCTTCCACTTTTTAGGGTGAAATTAAACTAAGGCTAAGGCCTTGGTCTCAAAATATTCCATAAATAAGTTAGCAACTATAGGGGAAAGAGGGGAACCCATCACAACACCACAAGTTTGATCATAGAACTCACTTGGAAAGTGAAGAAGGTCAAGGTGAGGCAGAAGCAAACTAATTTGACAATGTCCAGGTATATGACACTAATAGCTTCTTGGATGGAGATTTTAGTAAATAAGAAAACACCGTCAAAACTTACTAACAACTCTCGAGGCTCCAACCTAATATACTTCCATTCTTATTAAAACAATTAAAATTATATATTAATAAATTAAATATACATTAAGAATTTATAAAAAAATAATATACAAATTACAAAATGCCTAATTACATTATTGAAAAAATAAATTTAATTTTAAAAAAATTCATTATCTAAAATTATAAATAATTTAATCTAGGTAAAAAACCGTCAATATAATAAAACAAGTGTACAAAATAGTGGAATTTGTGTCCACATATCAAAGTATAATAATTGGAAGATGAATTTTTTTTTTTTAAATGAACACTGAAATAAGATTCTATCAAAATTAAAATTAATACTTAATTGATATCACCAAATTCATTTAAGATTTTTTTTTTTAAATATAGGGGCTGATTTTTTTCTTTCTTTAATGATTTCTTCTAATAATTTTCTATTTTGAATTATTTATACGATTTGTTTCATATTCTTTCTTTCTTGTAATATTTCCTCAAATTATAATAAAACAAGGGTGGCTGCAAGGCAGCTAGTCCCTTCCTTGAAGCCAAAAGTATGATGTGAACAAGAATATGTACAACAATAACTGTTATGTCATTTATGGGAGTTTCATATTAGTGCGAGTTTCATTAGTTTGAAATGGAGTTTTATGTTGGTACAACCAAAGTTTCTCAACTGACTATTACCAAGTTTTATCACTAGCAAGAACGTAAATGACTACTCACATCCGAGATAATGGCAATAAATTACTGTGTAGTGTGAGAGGAAATGTTTTTAAAAGGAACTTAAAAAGGATACCATGCCAGAAAGTCAAAGATAAACTGTTTGAGATTAATACACCAACAGATTATAATGACAGCCAATACAATTCATTGTTAGTTATGGAAATGTTTGAGATTAATACACCAACAAATTATAACGACAGCCAATAAACATCATTGTTAGTTATGGAAAATGTTTAGATAGAGGAAGAGCTAAAGGAACCAAAGTACAACTATTCAGAAATATACAATAGCTTTTTTTGTAAATTGAACCTCCAATAAATACTGATGATCAAGAAGACAAAGAAAGAAATGAAAGACAGAGCTGGAGATCAAACTAATTCAAATTTAGGAATAAAACTGGACACATAGAAGCAGGAAAGATATAAATGTTAAAAGCACGCTTTCAACACCCACAAAAATAAACTTAGGTTCAATGGGTAGAAGTTCATATATGGAGAATCGAAGACAACTGGATGGACAGGGAGTGAAACAATGTTGAAAATGAAAATAGTTTCAAGGAGCATAAGAGATCTACAACCACAAAATAATAAAATGCCTTTATGATGCTCAAAGAGCTTCTAATCAAGCTTCATGGACAAAGGGGCAAGTAATTGAGCAGATCATCGTATTGATGCTTCAGCTTCTACATATACCAAACATGATCAACAAGGGCTACAATGAGATCTCAACGATGGTCAATCCACTGGCAAGATGCTCCAGCTAAGTTAAAAGAATGGATTAACTAGACTAACTGGAGGATATTGTGAAGGGGATCTTGTGAAGCAGTAATGATCAAACTTAAATAAATGCACAACGAGACCTAAATATCTGAATATAGCGTAACAATAAGGATGTTCCCAGATATTTTGAAATTAAAAGGTACTGAAAGCAACAGACAACAAGGACTAGATAAAGAGCTAGATAAAATCAAATGGTTGCAAACTGATTCAAATTACATAGAAGTTGAAGTAAATTAAGCGTGCAATAGTTGGAGGGGAATATTATGAAAATCGAAGAGCTTTAACCAGTTTAAATTTAAGATGCACTAAGGAAAAAATGGATGGAAACCATTCATTGTGCAATAGATGCCCATACAGATAGGTGCTTGAAGATGTCTTGCACACAAAAAATATGGCAAGGCAGAGGGGAGTTGAAATTCTATCTAAATTACTTCAATTAGAACCATAGATGAAGCAAGTCCTAAGAAGAATCTTCGACAATCAAATATTGATAAACACAAGGGGTAGAGATGAAAATTATCAACTGTGAGTTGGAAGGCCATGCAGAGAGTCTTAAATAATTCAATCAATGTTTCTGAATAAGATCTAAAAGCTGTTGACAAGCATCGAAGTTCAAGGAAACTAACTCAATAATAACAAGATTCCTGCAATAGACAACTTATATTATTTCGATTACTTTGTTGAGAGATTGATTACAGCAAACAATTTTGATCGGTTAATTTAAGTAATAAAGAGGCAACAAAACACTTAGGAAACAAAAGCCTTGTGCCACACATGAATCGAATTGACGAAAGAAAAGAAGTGTACAACTGTACAACACATCAATCGAATTGGGGGTACTGAGAATGAATCAAATCGATCTTACAACTAACCACTGCAAAGCATGTTAAAATCTCACCTCCTCAGTAAATGCAAGCTCCAACTTCAACAGTAAATGCTAAAGAAAAGCAAAACTCCAGCCTCAACAGTCCTTTTTGTATAGCTAGTGACACTCACAAAGAAAACGAGAGAAAAAGAACTAGGCAGAGGTATTGAAACCCTAGACACCATCTGCCAAAATAACCCAAAACTTAATCTGAGAGAGAAGTCCAAAATAACAAGCAACTGCCTCACCTCCAATTCGCTCGCCAAATACCAATGAATTACAACCCGACTCGATCCCCTGTGTCTCATCCTTCTCCTTGAGTAATATATCGATTAATCGAGAAAGTTGAAACCAGTAAGTTTAAAAGATAGAAAGATTGATTGTTACCGTAATAGATGAACCGATCATTTCAGTCTTCCCGTTGAAAAAATTGAGTTTTGAACAAAATAGATAAAACCCCAAAAACCTGCCCTTCCTTCAAGCGCAGGAAAGAAACTAATATAAAACCATCGAGCAAACTTCAAATATATAAACACCATGGAACCGTTGCACTTTAATAAGCTTCCAAGATATATCACCATGGCACCATAGCGATTTACAAATTAGAAGACACGTCTCCTACATGCAAAGAGATATATTTAAATTAAAATTATTTTTAATAAAAAAAAAAAAAAAATAAATAAAAAATGAAAAAAGTGAACTGCCTAACTCCAAGTGGGACTTGCATGTGCCAAATGTCTCCTTTGAATCTTGGGCTTGAAGATTAGACCCTCCAAAGCAAGCGCAAGCGCAGGTGATGAGAAATCTTTTGAAATCAAACATGTATAAGCTAAGGTGATGGGAAAAATTTTGAAATCAGACATGTAGCATATCGTCCCTAGCTCGTTTCTTCTCATAAATCTTGTTCATATTGTTTTCAGTTTCAATTACCCTTATCAGAGACCTTCAGTTTTTGCTGTAAGCTGCAGCCCACGACACAAGCTTAAGATAATAAAATGGCACCAGTGCATGAGGCAAATGGAAAGACAACGGACCAGCACTCGCAAGGGCTATCTACTGCAGAAAAAGAAAATGGTGTACAGCAGCAGCAAACTGCAGGTGAACCAAAAGATGCACAGAATTTCAATCCTTTCCAAGTCCAAGAAGAGATATATCTGAATTCCATAATTTTCTCTGTAATGGTGATCTATTGATTTCTAGTTAACTTTTTTGACTTCAAAGTTTGGGATTTAAAGAGGAATGACTCATCTCTAATATTTCGTACACAGAAATTCGGTTACAGGTACGCATGAAGTGAAAGTTGTCTCAGATGCACGAAGTGAAAGTAGTCTCAGAAAATTTCCATACACAGAAGTCTGGCCTCCTATCGAGCTCGTTTCTTCTCATAAATCTTGTTCATGTTGTTTTCAGTTTCAATTACCCTTTTTGGAGACCTTCAACTTTTGCTGTAAGCTGCAGCCTGCGACACAAGACTAAGATAATATAGTTACATGTTTTGGGTTTTCCTTTGTTTAAAAAATGTAGATTTTTAATTCAGTTTCTTTTATCGTAACCATAGTCAGTGGCATGTATTGTTCATACAAAGAGGATAATGGAAATGTTTTATGTATTATGTAATAGCTCTGTTGTTTTGTCTTACATAAGTGAAAGGTCCCAAGTTCGATTTTTGAAAGCTTTGATTCAAGTTACGGTTTCTATTTTTCTGTTGGAATTAGAAAAATTTTCTTCTATGAGAGAATCATAGCACTCTACACGACGTGGAACGAGTTGATCCTCTATGTTTTCTGATACGTATTCTCACATCTTACAGAAATTCATTGACAAAAAAGGCCCTCGGGAAAGCGACTTCATCAACACATCATCAAAATTTGGTTTCAACCAGATATATATTTGGAAAATAATATTGTCAACATGTATGCGAAATGTGGAAGCTTAAAGGATGCATGCGATATAGGACAGACCTGGTAAGCCGCTTCTGCAGTAATAACCTGGTAAGCCGCTTCTGCACTAATGATAGCTGTTGGTATATTTTAATTTATTTTCACCAGCACTCGCAAGGACCATCTTCTGCAGAAAAATAAAATGGTGTACAACAGTAGAAAATTGTAGGTGAACCAAAAGATGCACAAAATTTCAATCCTTTCCAAGTCCAAGAAGAGGTATATCTGAATTCCATAATTTTCTCCGTAACGGTGATCTATTGATTCCTAGTTAACTTTTCTGACTTCAAAGTTTGGGATTTAAAGAGGAATGACTCATCTCTAATATTTCATGCACAGAAATTCAGTTACAGGTATGCACGAAGCGAAAGTAGTCTCAGAAAATTTCCATACACAGAAGTCTGGCCTCCTATTTCCAACTCTCAACTTCTCTGGTATAGGTGGGTCTTCATCGTATCTCTTTTCAGCTTTTTTTCTTCTAAGATCTTCAAGGCGCAGGAGATGTATATAATTTTCTCTTCTTAACACTCAACATAGAGAGCGATAACCCTATAATTCACCCAACTGAGAAAAGCTTAACGAGTCGAGAGCATAAACTCTGCTCCCAAAGAAAAAATGGTAATGACAGAAGAGTGGTAATCCAATGAAACTGAGCCGTAGATCCATAATAATAAAAAATATAGGAACCATAAGCAGGAAAATGAAAATCTCTCTCAGAGAAGGAAAATATCAAGTAGAAATCGTTTCATATAATGAAGATAATGAATTTGATGGCTCTCGCAAAACTCATTCGAGGTAATGAAGATAATGTATTTACTAAACATAATGAATTTGATGGAGGGTGGGAAGAGCCTCACATCTCTGCAGACCACCAAAACAACATGCAACATGCATTGAGTTGTTGGTACCTGCACACGCCACCACCACAACATGCATCCACCTGCTCACCTTCAAGACTTGAATAATAGAAGTAGGTAACATAATAACAAAGCAATGTGAAACATCTAATGTTAGTGGAATAATACTAGCATTAGTCCATTATGAATTCCAATAAAATAATTTGTTGCTGTTATTCCATCTTAACGTGATGAATTGAACCATTGTCCGGCTCTCTTCCTCGGGAAGAGGCCAAATAAGACCTCAAAACCAGCCATTGGCCAAAAAAAACTGTGCGAGTAGTAGTTGCCTGCTGGCCGGGACTAATAAGATTATTACACATGACCTAGTAATAATAGTAATAATGTAGAACAATAAAATTAATTTCTAACTTAAAAATATGTAAAAATAAAAATATCTGAAGAGAAATTGAAGAAATTGAATCTGATAAAATGAATAAAGATATGACTACTAGTCATCAAGTATCTAAAAATTAAAAATATCTAAAATTAAAAAGAATATGTACTTAAACAGCACCATCTCATAAGACTTACGTGGTGACGAAATAGAGATAGGCCAAGCGTCCCACTGGAGTGCTAACTGCTCCACACATTGCATGGAACTAGAGTGTTCTCGGGGAGTCGCTCAATTCCAGACATCGAGAAACTCCTACAACAGGAAACTGTAGTGCGGACTGCTCCACACATTGCATGGCGACGAAATCAAGATAGGCGAAGCATCCCACTGGAGTGCGGACTGCTCCACACATTGCGTGGAACTAGAGTCTTCTCGGAGAGTCGCGAAATTCTAGACATCGAGAAACTCCTACAAAGGAAAACCTATTCAGGACATGGAGAATCGCATAAAGGACATGCATTCAGGACATCAAAAATTGCATAATTCATCCTAACTCTTGCTGTTCTCAACACATCAAGAAGGTGTCATAACTGTGCTATCAACGCACGCAGGAGATTATGAAGCAGGAGATTATGAAAAGTGTTGCAGAAGCAGTAAATATTGTGTTCACCATTTCCATCATCTGTGACTTCAACTTTCATGGACACAGAAGATGGAAATTGTGATCACATTATTTACTTTGCATATTATCCGGCAGAAAATTTTAAAAAACTGCCGTCGAAACTCTCAGCTTCAGGCATCAAGAATCACATAATTCATCCCAACTATTGTTGTTCTCTACTCTGAGTTAATGACCACTAACTTGGCTCTGGTAAATGACTTATTTCAGTCAATAGATTGTGCTTCTACATTACAAACAACCAGATTGATTGTGGCTCTGCGTACTTATTATTATTTGAGCTTTTATGAAAACAATATTATTATTATGTGGTCATCGTCTACTACTTATTATTTGCTTTATCTACGGTGAGATTCATGGCATTTGAAGTTTTGGTAACTTGGTATCTTTATGTCTATTGCTGATTCCCAGAATATTATTCCCCAATCAAACAGAGCATTAGAGAAATGAACAATCGAAAACAATTGGCCAATTTTTTTTTGCTGACTGGACTCTCGTAGATGACTTAATTTCAATGAATTGATGGTGTTTCTAAATTACAACACAACCATATTGATTTTGGCTATGAGTACTTATTATTATTTGGGCTTATATAAAAAAATAATATTATTTATTCATCCTCATACTTCTTACTATTCTCGTTATCTTCGGAGAGAGTCATGGCCTTTGTAGCCTGGGCAGCCTAAGCACCCCCAATTTTGGTACGCCAATGGCTATTTTTCTTTAGCTTTTATTTATTTATAAATAAATAAATAAATAATTTTATTTTTATTTTTATACATATTAAATTTATAAATATATTTTTTAATTTTCATTTATCTAAATATAAATATTGTATAAATTAAATTTATTTTTATTTTACTATTATTATTATTATTATTATTATTATTTAATTTAAAGTTAAAATGTGAGGGTCATTGTGTTACGGGTGGCAATGGCCGCCATGAGAGATTGTGGTGTGAGATGTTCGTAGCCCACCTCCTTCTTCACCTCTCTTGACAATAACTGTAGGTTCCGAGAAGTCCTTTGCAACTGTGCCATTTTTAACACTTTTTCACTTCATCTTGCATTTATTTTTTTCTTGCCATTTTGGCTATAACTTATACATTTCCGTTATTCCATTTGGGGAGTCTGTTAGTAATAAAAATGCTTGGTAAAATAAATCAGTTTAGAGGGAACCGTTGACTGGATTTTGGGTGTCCGATCTGGGATGACCCATATGAGACAATGTTGTGGTGCCTGAATCTAGCACATGAACGCGAGACATCCAGAAACCCTTCAAAAAGGAAACTCTATTCAGTACATCGAAACTCTATTCAGTACATCGGGACACTATAGGATCGATTACAAGGTCGCGAGAGAGTGGTATACGATTGTTGTGTGCTGCAACCTTTTTCGCAGAGCAATCATGATTGTAATTCTATTTCCTCGTATGCTAGAGTAATGCGTCGATTGACAAATTAACGTGCCACCTGGGCTTCCTAGAATATTCCTCCCAAAAAAACACTTCCTCTCACATTCTGCAAAATGGATATGGTGCCTCTTATGGCTTTTCTAACACATGTTCAAAAAAAACTTCCTCTCACATTTTGCAAAATGGATATGGTGCCTCATGTGGCTTTTCTAACAGATGTTTAGAAAATTTACAAAATAATATAAAAGGAATGATATTTTTATTAAATGGCATGATATTTTTTTTAAAATTTGATGATACAATTTATAGCCAGTGTGATATTTTTTTGTTATTTTTATTAATTTTGTTTTTTTTAACTGAAACGCATGGTTTTTTATTTATTGATGAGATCAAGTTGGGCTGGAGCAAAAAAAACCTTCATTACATGGCTTCTTGTTGGTTCCTATTACATTATGTATCTCTTGTCATGGGATACACGTTTGAATTGGAGCTTCATTGTTTATGCTAAGTTCTCCTTGAGCTAGTAAGTAGCCTTGATTGGCATAATTGTCAGCTTCCTTGTTCGATTCTCTAAGAATGTGGTGTTGAGATTGCAACAAGATGATGAGCTTAGTGGAAGAAGTCACCTTCACTAAGTGGGCCCGCGGGCTATTATTGGTGCACAGTGTATTTTTAGACTATGTCTATTTTTAGACATGTCGATCATATTCTATGAGTTGCAGGATGCTATTTGTGGATGGTTGGTCAAGTTGGAAAAATAGATGGACTTCTATTTTTAGACATATTGGGCGGAATCTATTTTGAGATTGCCAGTCTAAAAATAGATATGTCGAATATTATTAGCTCTTAATAATATTTGGACTCTAAACATTATCTTATTCTCTTGGAGCACTTCAGTTAAGTGCACAGATGTGGCACACCAGCTGACAGAAGGAATTACGCTATTCCTAAGGGTTTACTGGAGCTAATGCATGGAGACTTCAGCTAGAACTCATGTGACAGAGTGTGGTGGAGTTTTGATGAGACAGTTAATGGAGTTGTGTTCAGTTTAACTTAGTTGAGCTAGTTGTATCTAGTCTAACTGATTGATACAATTAGTGAGATTGGTGTGAATTAATTATTAATTAATTCACTAATTATAAACTCATAAATCAACTAAAGAATACATCAGTTAACTACAAAGGTATGGACAAATATGGAGCCTGGAGAGATAAAGAAAGGGAAAGATGACTATCAATTATGACTATAAGATCATTGATTGCATCCAACATCATGGAGATGCCAATGAGGATCGTACTTGCTTGCTTCTTCTCGGCCCATCTCAAAGCTTTTCTTTGAAGCAAGGATTGCGCAGTAGAGGCAGGCTAGCAGGTGGCAAAGATCGGTGCATGGATTTGCAAGATCGGGCCTGATTAGTGTGTAGCGATTGTATTGTACTGAGAGCTTGATATGATTAGCTTTGTATGAGGATTGTTACATGATCTCTATGACATATATTATATACAGATAGTTGGGGTTTTTAGCTTCAGGCTTTCTCGTTAAAACAATGTGTTCATATGTGTGAATTTTTATGGTTTCAATGTGTGCATGCAAATTTATTTAATTTCCGCATCTGATGATCAATGAGTGGAATAGATTATATATTGTGCATGAAGTCAAGTAGTGTGTGATCAGGAAAATATTAGATATATAACGAATTAGTTATATAATTTATACATGGTATCAGAGCAATATTGATCATTGGAGCAATTGCAAATCATTGAAGAGGTTGAGTTTTGTGCTGGTGGAATTGAAACTTGCAGTAGTGTTTTCTTGGTGTCGAAGTTGAGATGTCTTTCAACGGATTGCGATTGGAGTATGCCCTTGATGGCAACTCGAATTATATTGCATGGAAATAGAGGATGGAGGCGGTGCTGGAGGATAATGGGTTGAAGGAGTCCATAGATGCAGAAATTCCTAAACCTGCTTCTAGCGATGCTACCGCAATTGATTCATGGCAAAAGAAGACAACAAAGTGTCAAAGAATTCTGTTAGAAGGTGTGAAGGATCACATAGTGTCCAGCCTTCATGGTAAATCTTCTCCATTCTTAATGTGGAAAGCTTTGACAGAATTGTTCCAAAGCAAAAGCAACCATAGGAAGTTGGCACTTAAAGACAAGCTCAGGAAAATAAAAAATGGAGAAGGGTGAAAGTATACCCAAGTACCTCACGAAGTTTGTCCAGTGTAGGGATGAGCTGGGAAGTGTGGGGGTTACTGTAGATGAAGGGGACTTGGTGAGCTTGGCTCTCATTGGGCTTCAGAAGAGTTGGCATTCCTATGAAGACTTTGTCAATGGTCAGGAGAAACTGCCAGGATGGGAGCGACTTTGGTCGGATCTTATGTAGGAGGAGATAAGGCGGAGTACCAAGGATGGATCTTCATCGAAGAATGAAGATGAAGAAAATTGCGCTTTGGCTGCCAAATCAAGGAAAGGGAAGGGAAAGAAAAATCCTTCTCAATCCAGTGCGAAAGGCAAGAAGCAGGACATGTCCAAGGTGAAGTTCTTTCATTGTCACCAACACAGGCATTACGCCACTAATTTTCCACAGAAGAAGAAAAATAAGCAAGCTGCTGGATCTACAGCTGGAGAGGCCTTAGCCTCGCAGTTTGAGTTGTATTTTTCGCTGATCGCATGCTTGGTTTCAAGTGTGATGGGATCAGTGTGGTTTCTTGACAGTGGTGCATCTTTTCATATGACCGAAGACAAATATTTGTTCAGTGATCTGGATGAGAAGGATCTTGGAGTGCACATCGAGATGGGCGATGATGGTAGATACAGTGTGACTGGTATTGGGACCATTTCCTTTGAGAGGGAGTCTAGTAAACCTTTCATATTGGAGGATGTCATGCATGTTCCAGGATTGAAGAAGAATCTGATATCTGTGGCTATGTTGGAAGACAAGGGATATGATGTTGTCTTTAGCGAGGGAAAGGATTTCCTGCACAGTAAGGTAACTGGTGAATCCTGGGGGATAGGGGTTCAAGTTAAGAACCATTATCAATTGTAGGTAGATGGCTGCGCAGCAATGGCAGGCAAAGCACAAGCAGTGGTGAGCCAAGATGAGGGCGAATTGTGGCATAGGAGATTGGGCCATCTTCACCATGGCACTTTGAAAATTTTGCAGTGGATTTCTACCGGGCTTCCCAAGGGTACACTTGCGCAGTCAGATCAGTGCAAGGGATGTACTTTGGGAAAATTTGTGAAAGCCACCTTTCATGAGAAGGATAGTCACGCCAAAACGATCCTTGAGAGAATTCACACAGACGTGTGTGGACCTTTCTCAGTAGCTTTGACAGAAAAGAACAGGTATTATGTGATATTTGTTGATGACTTTTTCTCGTAAGTGCTGGATCTTCTTCATGCAGAAGAAGAGCGAGACATTCTCAAAGTTCTGTGAGTTTAAGGCACTGGTTGAGATGAGTCGGGGAAGCAAGTGAAGGCTCTAAGGAGTGATAATGGTGGTGAATTCACTTCTGGCGAATTCAAGGATTTTTGCAGTGCAGAAGGAATTCGAAGAGAGCTCATAGCACCTCATAACCCACAACAGAATGGGGTCGCGGAGCGAAAGAACAGAACGATCGTGGGTTCAGCACGGGCGATGTTGCATGATCAGGGCCTACCCATACACTTGTGGGCTGAAGCATGCAACACTATGGTTTATGTGCAAAACCGTTGTCCTCATAAAGTAATTGGCATGAATACACTCGAAGAGGCATTTTCTAGTAAGAAGCCTAATATTTCTCATTTGAAGATTTTTGGCTCACCTGTTTACATTCATGTGATGAAGGATGCTAGAAAGAAGCTGGAGTCGACCGCAGAGGTTGGGATATTTGTGCGGTACATAGATACACCCCACAACTATCGTGTGTATTTTCCAGATAGTCAGAAGACTGTTGTGCGACGGGATATCAAATTTCATGAGGAGAAAGCCATGAAGTGTTTGCTTGAGAGGGGCCACACTTGCATGTAGATGAGGAGCTATTAGTTCATAAGGATGAGCCTCAGGATGTGGATCAGCCACAAGAGGAGGTTCATGGAGTGGAAGAAACCACTCATGCAGCGCCAAACATCAGAGGGCGGAAGCGCACTACAGAAGCTGAGCGACTGAATCTTGATGCAGAGAAGATTGTAGGAGCACCTACATCACAGCGCAGACAGAGACAGTCACCTGACCGATATACTGGATACATGGCTCTGATGAGCAAGTGTATCGTGACAGAGCCATCTTCTTTCGAGGAAGGTATGGAGGACCCTTCATGGGTAGATGCCATGGTGGAAGTGTATGATTCGATTGTCAGAAACAGTGCATGGGAGATTGTCCCAAGGCCGGAAGGGAAATTAGTGGTAGGTTCGAGATGGATCTACAAAGTGAAGCAAGCTACTGACGAGAGCGTCAAGAAGTACAAGGCAAGATTTGTTGCCCGGGGCTTCTCACAGATTGAGGGGATCGACTATGAAGAAACCTTTGCACCTATCACAAGGTATTCTTCCATACAGAGCATCCTTGCTCTCTCAGCGCAGATGGATTGGCACATTCATCAGATGGATGTGAAGATTGCATTCCTCAATGGAGTCATTGAGGAGGAGGTGTACATAGAGTAGCGAGAAGGTTTCTAAATCTTCAGCAGCGAGTCGCATGTGTGCAAGCTCAAGAGAGCGTTGTATGGGCTGAAACAAGCACCTCGTGCTTGGTACACACATATAGACAGTTATTTCATCGGACTTGGTTTTACCAAGAGTGAGGCGGATCCCAACCTGTACCAGATAGTGGTTGAGGGTAAGTTGCTAATCATTGTACTTTATGTAGATGATTTGATACTAACTGGTGATGAACAATTGATACTCTCATGCAAGGCTGATCTTGCAAAGGAATTTGAGATGAAGGACTTGGGCCTCCTTCATTATTTCCTGGGATTGGAAATTTGGCAGCGTGATGATAAACTATTTGTGTCTCAAGGCAAGTATGCCTGGGAGATACTAGAGAAGTTCAAAATGTAAGGCTACAAGCCTATAGACACTCCTCTTCTTGGTGGTTGGAGGAAAGAGGATGCTACATCGGCAGACGTAGTGGATGCCACTGTTTATTGATAGTTGGTTGGTTCGCTCATGTATCTAGTCAATACACGACTGGACATATGCTATGATGTTAACCAGCTTTCACAAGCTATGGTTAAGCCTACCAAGCTCTTTTATAAGGCAAGGAAGCATGCTCTGAGGTATCTCAGAAGCACATCGAGATATGGAATGTGGTACAAACAGTCGGATGAGTTGAGGTTGCATGGCTTCACAGATGCAGATTGGGCAGGGAGTCCAACAGATAGAAAGAACACATCTATAGGGATTTTAAGTACTGGGTCTACAACAGTTTCTTGGTATAGTAGGAAACAGAGATCTGTAGCACTCAGTTCAGCGGAGGCCGAGTACAGGGTAGCAAGTTTGGCTGCATGCGAGGCTATATGGATGAGGAAGATCCTGGTTGGGTTGTTCGGTTCACACTTAGATCCTACGGTGATATATTGTGATAATCAGAGTTGCATTAAACTCTCAGTTAATCCAGTATTTCATGATAGATCTAAACATATTGACATCCAGTACCATCATATCAGAGATTGTGTGTAGCGGAAGATCATGTTACTTTCTTACATTCCTACGGAGGATCAGGATGCTGATATCTTGATGAAGGCGCTCACCAGGAGAAAATTCGAATACCATAGAGGTAGGATCGAGGTGGCAGATAATCCCTATCTTGTTGAGAGGGAGTGTTGAGATTGCAACAAGATGATGAGCTTAGTGGAAAGAAGTTGCCTTCACTAAGTGGGCCCGCAAGCTATTTTTGGCGCACAATCTATTTTTAGACTATGTCTATTTTTAGACATGTCGATCATATTATATGAGTTGCAGGATGCTATTTGTGGATGGTTGGTCAAGTTGGAAAAATATATGGACTTCTATTTTTAGACATATTGGGCGGAATCTATTTTTATATTGTCAGTCTAAACATAGATATGTCGAATATTGTTAGCTCTTAATAATATTTGGACTCTAAACATTATCTTATTCTCTTGGAGCACTTCAGTTAAGTGCACAGATGTGGCACAGCAACTGACAGAAGGAATTATGCTATTCCTGAGGGTCAAGTGGAGCTATTTCATGGAGAATTCAGTTAGAACTCATGTGACAGAGTTTGGTGGAGTTTTAGAAGTAGTTGGTGGAGTTGTGTTCAGTTTAACTCAGTTAGACACAATTGAGCTAGTTGTATCTAGTCTAACTGATTGATACACTAGTGAGAGTGGTGTGAATTAATTAATAATTAATTCACTAATTATTAACTCATTAATCAACTGAATAATACATCAATTAACTATAGTGCATGGACAATTTCAGTGGAGACCAGTGGAGAGATAGGTGAAAGGGAAAGATGACTATCAGTTGTGACTATAGTGATGCATTGATTGCATCCAACACTCAATGGAGATGCCAATGAGGATTGCGCAGTGCAAGACAGGTGGATTAGAGTTCATTCAGAGCCATTCTTCAACAGGGATTACGCAATAGAGGCAGGCTAGAATGTGGCAAAGATCGGTGCATGGATTTGCAAGATCAAGACCTGATTAGTGTGTAGCGATTGTATTGTACTGAGAGCTTGTGAGAAGATTTTTATGAGGATTGTTACATGATCTATATGACATATATTATATACAAATAGTTGGGGTTTTTAGCTTCATGCTTTCCCATTAAATCACCGTGTTAATGTGTGTGAATTTTTATGGTTTCAATGTGTGCATGCAATTGATTTAATATCCGCATGTAATGATCAATGAGTGGAATAGATTTTGTATTGTGCATGAAGTCAAATAGTGTGTGATTAGGAGAATATTAGATATATAACGCATTAGTTATATAATTTCTACATGTGGTAGCAATTGAAGACGGTGAACTCTTGAATTGTATTTCGAAGCCTTTGGAGGCTCTTATCTAGGACAGTGTCATTGAACATATTTTTCATATGGATTTTTTTGATCAACATTTCAGAGTCTCCGAATTCTTGGATCTCTCTGATTCCTCTTTCTTTGGCGATTTGACAGGATTTTAACAAACTCAAGATTTTATCTTGATTGTTGGTTCGCTGTCCTGAGCCCCAGCTGTAGGTCTCTTTAAATAGTCCATCCTGGGAGTATATGAGGCCTCCAGCACCTGTAGTACTGGGGTTTCCTTTAAATGCTCTGTCGAAGAAGATCGTCATTGTTCCTTACTTCCTCCACCAATTCTAGAATATTTCATCCTTATCTCTTAGTCTCCATTCGGAATTTTGAAGAGGTCTTACAGCACTTTGATTTCTATTTCGAAAAAAAAAAGTCCCAAACCATTTCTTTTCCACCGGTAGTAACGTAGATTAATCTTTGAGAGGTTGATTGCTCAAGGTTTCAAGGAGAAGACCTTTAACTTTTTCTGCCACTATGGTCAAAGTCCAAGATACATTATTAAATATATGTTCATTCCTACCTAGCCAAAATTTCCAACACACATACTTTGGAATGGTGATCAACTACTATCATATTTGAAGGAGTCCCACCGTTCAGTCCATGTAGTATGAGATCCCAAAACTTGGTTGCAAAAGGGCATTCTACAAATAGGTGATCGATTGTTTCGGAATGCCGTTCGCATAGAGCACATCTGTGCTGTCCTGCAAAGTTCCTCTTCATGAGGTTGTCTCCTATCATTTTTTTTTTTGTGCATGACTGTCCAGAAAAATAAGTTAATTTTTGGGAGAGCCATCGCATCCCACACCTGCGTCTAGAACCTAGCAGATTGTGCACTCTCACGCTAAGGTTGCAGGGCTGCGAATCCCTTTTTGCAGGAGTAAGTACATGAAGTCCCCCATCCCCATGTGTCTTCGACATTATGATGCACTGGAGATGCGTCTTTCAATTATGATTTGAGGCTGACTGTCTATGATTTAGACAGATTGGAATTTTGTTGAGGCCCCAAGCCTACCAGTTACCACGATTATCCCATTCTGAGATATCTGAAATTCTTTTTATGCCTCTTTATTTTAGCAGGGTGCGGATTTCAGTTAACTCTGGATTGTTTGCAATTGTATCTTTCCCCATGATCCTGTCCGTCCAGAGCTTTACACATTTACCACTCCCAGGAATTCGATAAAGATACTTCAGGAGGAATGGAATGCTTCTTTTTCATAGATCCCACAACTGTGTTCCTCTTTTGTTGGTTACATTCTTCAAATGTCTTAATGACGCTCCGTGCAGGTATTTAAATCTCAGCTATTTTCAGGCTGGATGGTTGGGGTTGTTAAATGTATGCCATAGGATGTTACAACTGAGAGCTGTGTTAACATGCCCAGGGTCTCTGATTTGCAGCCCACCGTCATTGAGCGGTATTTTTACTGTATCCCACTTAACCAGATGGAGTTTACGCTGGTTTCCTCTACCTCCATGCCACAAGAAGTCTCTCAGGAGTTTATTTAGTTGACCAGTGATTGATTTTTGGGCCAGCAAGAAGGAGGCTTGGTAGATTGGGAGCGAGGAGAGCACTGATTTTATCAATGTGAGATTTCCTCAATGCGTGAGCCACTGCCCACCCCAGAACTTGATTTTTGACTTAATTTTACTCAGCACTCCCTCCCATAGCGAGTACTTGTTGATGCCCAGGGTTAGTGGAAGCCCAAGATAATTTATTTTATCCCACTTGGAGCATCCTTTGAACCCCAGTATGCAAGCAACTTTCTGGATATCTGACTCTTCAACATTCCAACTGTAGACCGTTGTTACACAGTAATTTGTCACCGTCCCTACCATTCCCCATCCCGCACAATGGAGGACCCATTTTGTGACCTGTGAACAATGTCATGCCTTGAAACCATTATCAATGCATTCCTCTAAACATGAGCTTCAATTTCCCTAAATACATCTCCTTGCAAAAAACCATGAAAACATCTCCTTTTTCATTGGCGCGGGCAGACAGTTCATCACTCACGCCAATGGCGAAAATCCTACAAAGAGGCCGCGCCAACTGGCGCTCTGTCCCAGAGTCGCAGTCGCGCCAGCCAATTTAAGGAGTGTTTTTTAAATAAAGATGGCGGAAGTTGTGTTTCAAAAAACTCAGAAACCATTGCCTATATTGAGTTGGGAGGTTTGGCTACGGGAGTTCCATGGAAGGGAAGTGGTTTGCCACCTCTCATGGAACCTTCCTTGATGATAGGGCCAATCCCACAATTATAGGGATCCCAACTCCCTCCTTCCCCATCTATAAAAGCTTGCCTATTGCCATTGCAAGCTAGTCTTGAAGTGCCTAAGCTTTGAATCTCCAAATTCCCAAGAGCCTTTGTGCTGTAAGAGCCCTCATTTTTCCCTTAAGGCCGACTCAAGCAAGGAGACTATCGTTGAGAGACTCTAGAGAGGCTTGTTCCTTCCCTGGCGAGCTTTGCGAGACGTGAACGACTGGAGACCCTTCCGAAGGAGACCGCAGCGTCAGAACATTGGTTGTACTCTCTTTCGATTGTTTATTAATGAATGACTACTGGTTATGGTTCCACTCTGTTTTTCACTTATGATAATAATGAGTTATATCCTTTTTGACTGATATATAGTTGCGTATTCTGGATTTTATGCTTGTATTCATGTTGTTTCTTGCATGTTCAGGTGTCCATTCACGGAGATCGTGGGGATCGTGATCTGCCAAGGCTGAGAAACGGGAACGTTGTCTCTTCCACGGATCATAGCATTGGACTCCAGGTAGGCCTCCATCATTGGCTTATTTATTCGCAATTAGGAACTTGCGTTGTAGCATTTGATGATTGTTGTTAGACCCCTGCTGGGCTAGTAGGGATCACCTCTGTCCGCAGAGGGGATTTACCTCCTCACAATTTGGCGACTCCGCTGGGAATCGTTTAGTTTCATTGTCTCGTTTTGATTGTTTCATGGTTTTCCTTGCTTGATTAGCCTTCTGGGCTGGGTTCTTTTGCTGTTTTTTGCTTCTTGGTTTGCTTAGTTATCATTGATCTGCTTCTGGAGTAGTTATTTTTTATTTTTGGCTGAGAAACTCGGCTGGTGCGCTTTTTAGCTCGACAGTCGCGCCAACTGGTGCATGTTGCTTTTGTATTGCCCGCACCAATTGCTTGCTGGCGCCAGTTTCAATCTCACAGTCGCGCCACTCCTGTGAGGCATTAGGGTTTTCTCAGTTTTGAGCTCTCTGGGTCTGGTCAGTGTTTTTCTTCTTGGTTTTTTGGCTACCTTAGTGTGTTGGAGTCCTGTTTGACTGGGAATTTTCCTTCATCCTTTGGTTGTTTGCTTTTCTCCATCGATTTCACGTTTTAAGCCGTAGGGAATCTAGTGGCTTTGTGCATCGAGCCCTCCTTAGGAGTTTTGGTGTTTTGTCGGTCCAGTCAATCCTCTGATTGTTTCTCCTCATTCTCTTAGTAGTTGTTCACCGATTTATTGCGATTTTTGAGTGATTGTTCTTCTCTGCACTCAAATTTCGTTTGGTCTTGCTTTGGGCCCAGATCACACGGTCCATTGGAACCTTTGGGACTTTTTCTTAGTTTTGAGAAACTTTAGTCGATTTGAGATCTGATTGTTGGTGTCATTGAGTGAATCTTGTTTGTTTTTCTCTCTTAATATCGTTTCTCAAGTTGTTCCGTTTGTTTTCAGTTTGTTTAGTGTATCTAGCTATCAAACATTGAAAATTTAAAAAAAAAAAAATCTCTTTTGCTTTTGGTTGATTAGTGCAAATTGTAATCTTTTCAATTTTACTAGTAATTAGTGATTTGAATGAAAAGTTTTCAATTTCATTAGCTGCATTAGAGATATCATTGTTTGTCTTCCGATCATTTTGTTTGTGTAAAAGCTCTCAACTATTCTGTAGCTAGTTTTCATCGAACGAAATGATGTACTGTGGCATGTAGCTTTGCATTTAGGAATTTTTGAGACCACACATTCGTTAGGGCCTGAAAACTGAAACATAATTGAAGATCAACTTTAAAATCTACTCAATTTACACTAAGGCAGCATTGGAATCTAACGAAACATATTTAGAGGTCTAGGCTAGAGACGTGTTTCGGTGTCTTTAAACCTAGTAGCTGTCGTTCGCCTATTGGTTTTAGACAGCGCTAGTACGGACTTGTGCTCCCCGTACCGTCGAGTATATAAAGGGAGACCCCTATAGGTTTCAATCCTTTATCCATAGGAAGCCGAGTCTGCCGCCCTATACCCATGATACACCGAACACAACATTCGAGGAGATTGCCTGCACGTACGGAAAGTCCTTGGTTGATTTATTTTTCATTATTAAAACCAAGGTGTATATTGTAGTTCACGGTTATTTGGTACACCCTTTGTGCCTAGTATTCCTGAGCAGTCATTTGGTCTTTTCTGACTCCCTAAATTTGAAAAGACCGTCAAGCGCTTGTCCTTTCACGCTTGTGTCAAATCTGAAAGAGATAGAGTCATCTTTTATCATTTCTCGACTCTTAAAACATGAAATGGTGAAGTTTCTTATTTTTCAATGTGGTAAAAAATTAATCACCCACGATTATACGCCCTGTTAGATATTGCTTGTTGACCGTTTGATCGTGTGTCTTGACTCTTTTTCAGCCCGTGTGTGTGTTTGATCTTTTCTCTTGTTGTTTTTTCCACAGTGGCAGAACCCTCGGTTTCGTCTACTGGTAGTCCTTACACAGACGATTCATCAGAGGTTTCCCAATCCTCTGCTGAACCACAACAGCCCAGTGTCCCGATTTTCCTAACAGAGGACCGGTTCTTTCTGAGCAACCCTTTGGGGGACCAGTCGAGTTCAATTGGCCCTTTTCGGACCCTGTGTCTGAATTGAGATTAGGAGCCGATTTCCTTTCTCTTACATCGGGCTCGCCTTTTGTTGCTGATGTTTTTCCTCCTAGTCCTCGCCGTCTCTTGCGAGATCTAACGGCAGGATCAACCATGAGTGATTCTGGTGAGGAAATCCCAACGTCTGGTGAAGACTATCAGCTCTTCCCACGAAGATTGTTTCACGGAGACAACTCTGAGCTGGCTGACATGTCAATAGCCAGTCCCTCTTTACCACAGGGATACAGATCTTTGGGTCAGATCATTTCCGCCGCAGCCTCTATGGGAGTGTCAGCTCCTTCTCCGAGGCCAGCTACTACTACGCCCGGGGTGTCTCCTCAGACGCCCGTTACTTCTGTTCCCGTCCGGCCCACTATCTGTGTGGCCGCCTCTTCTCTTGTTGTCACAGCATCCACTGCGAGGGCTGTGCCAACTCCCGAAGATTTTTATCTAGCGACTGCTATACCGGAGAACATCTCTCCGGAGGAGTATCGGTTGTCTTTGCAACAGCCGAACGCCGAGGTTGGACCATCCTCCCAAGATCCCAACCGCTCTTACTTTTCGCACTGTGCACAGGATGGTACACCCGTGTATGCTTTCCCAGGTCAGTATGATGAGCACGGGGAGATTTTACGTCTACCCGCTCCTGAGGCTTACCTCTATGCTCAAGGTTTACCTTATAACCAGGCTTATAACCCGCAAGGACAGCCTTTCCAAGGCCAACCTTCGGGCCAACCTGGCTATCTTTATGATCCACAGGGGCAGCCCATGCAAGGCTATCCTGTCGGCCAACAAGGGCCATCATACGATCCGCAAGGACAGTATTATAGCCCTTCTGGTCAACCTGTTCAGCCTTAGCCGGGGTATCAACCGGGATCGGTCTATGGTCCTGGGGGGCAAATCCAGCCTTCTTTACCTATGAAACCTCAGTATCCTGTTGTTTCTAATGTTGCATATCAGCCAGGACCATCCTATGGTTCCGCTTCAGGTCAAACCGGTTTCCAGCAACCACCTGGCCCTATTCCTCCACCAGGCCAACCGGCTCATCCGGTACAACCTGGTGTTCCGCCTCCAGGCCAACCGGCCCATCCGGTACAACCTGGGGCTCCTTTACAGCCAGGTCAACCTACGCAACTGGCGCCACCTATCTATCCGGGTCAACCTGGTCATTCAGGTCAGCCCTCTCAGTCGGGTCAACCTGTTCACTCAGGTCAGCCCTCTCAGTCGGGTCAACCTGTTCACTCAAGCCAGCCTGCTCATTCCATTAACCCTGCACAACAGCCAGTTCATTCGATGCCGCAGCCAAATCAACAGCTGCGCCCTACTTATCAGGCTCCGCAGGGTTCCACTTTTCAGTAGCCTACTCATCCTCAGGGTGGTTATTATCCTCATGGTCAATCTCAACCGAATTATAACCACCCTAGAGGCTCTCAGTATTATCCTCCTCCCCCCAGTTTTACCTACACTCAGCAGCCAAATCCAAATGCTACTTACACCAGGCCGACACATAATCAGGGTCCGTACTCTGGTTATCAAGCCCTACACTCTGGTTACCAGCATCCAAATCAGTCTGGTTATATGACCTACGCCCCCTACGGTCAGAATCCTGCGGGACAGAACCCATGGGGGCAAGGATATTCACAACCATTGTGGAGTATGGGTACCGGACCTCATCCTGGTGGCATGACGGTTAATCCACCATTGCCGTTCCTGGCTACCTTGGAGCTGCCGGATGTTTCAAAATTGACCAATGATCCGATTTTACTTAATCCGTATTGGCCTCCGGTTCCCACCAAGATACCAGGTGATTGCCCCAAGTTTGAGGGAAAAGCTGGAGAGGACCCCCAGGCGCATGTGATGGCGTATCATCTTTGGTGTTCGTCTAACTCTTGGGTCGACGATTCGATTCGTCTGCACCTCTTCCAGCGTACTTTAACTGGAGCTGCTGCTAAGTGGTACATAGAGTTATCCCGTGGCATTTTCCAAGATTTCAATTCTTTAGCCATGGCTTTCCTCACACACTTTCAGTTACCGGTTCGTTATGAAGCCGGGACGCACCTCCTGACTTCTCTGAAGTAGGATAAAGCCACTCACATCTCTGATCACATTCGTGAGTGGCGGCGCTGTCGTAGACTGATCAAGTTTCACATACCTTATCAGATACTGACTCACTGGTTCACCACCTCCTTCGTGAATAAAATCGCTCAAGATATTGCGATGGGAGCGTGTGTGACGGAGGAACAAGCCATTGCGCGTGCCAAATATCTGGATCTCGTGTATTCTCAGTCCGGAACGCTTTATGATATCTTGCCTGATGCTCCACGGTCCAGAACCTCTAAGGTTCCGCCTACCCCTGCGGTGGATGGTGTCATTGGTTCTGTCTTTCAGAATTTGAAGAAATCTTTGAATGGGAAGCATAAGTCTAATTCTTCCAACAATGCTCCTGCTAATCCCGCCCCGTCCGATTCTAGCAAAATCGCGGAAGTGAATGCCATTTAGGCCAATCCTACGGAGAAAACTTCCAAGGGGAAGAAGAAGGGAAAAGGAAAATCTAAATCTGATGCCCCAAAGCCAGAATCTAAATCTCGCACTGAGGATGGCTCCCAGCGTAAACCGAAGTACCCTTGCCTCATTTGCAAAGGGGACCATTATACTAAGGATTGTCCACGACAATCCGAGGTTAGTCAACTTCTCAAGGGCCCTAAAGGGACTCCGGCTGTTCTAAAAGAGCCATTCCCATCTCAGCAGACCCAGATGGTCGAACAACCATCACCATCTGCACCATTTGGGTCCCAATTTTTCATGATGAAGAGTGTTGCACCTATCTCCGTCGCTACGCGGTCGAAGGATTACAACGAATCGCGGCAGGCACCCGGGAAGGCAGTTGCGCATGGACCGCCTCCCCTACCTGCCTCCGGTTCGTTGGAAATCGAGAAGCCTACTCCTGAACCTGTTGTGAAGCCACCTTCTAAAGGTGTCCTTCGAAGATCTTCTTATAATCTGAATGCTCGTGCCGCTCAACATTACAACATTGTTGAGGATTTGGCACAGGCACCGTCTGCTATGTCTGCGCTAGAAGTTCTTCAAAGTTGTCCTTCGCAACGGAAGGCTTTACTGTCTGCGATCGGGGGCATTGATCCCGCCGATTTGAGTCTTCTCACCTTCGATTTAGAGAATTTCACTCCTCGGCTTCCACATCAAATCGCTCTTGTTATTCAAGTCGGGATTAACTGTCTTAACATTCATAGGGCCATCATGGATGAAGGTGCCTCTACCTGTGTTATGTCCTCCGCTTGCTGGAAGGCCATTGGCTCTCCAGCCCTTTCGTCATCTCCCAATGCCCTAGAGGCATTTGATGGTCGGGAATCTAAACCCCTGGGTGTTCTCGAGAGTCTAGCGATCACATTACAGGGGAAAACTGTCAATGTGGAAGTGGAAGTGGTTGACGACAAACTCAACTACAATATACTTCTTGGCCACAGCTGGACCCATGCCATGCTCTACGTGCCGTCCACCATATTTCGACTCCTTAAGTTCCCTCACGAGGGAAAAATTGTCATGGTGGATCAGTTTTCATTTTTCACCTCTACCTCTGAGAACAACGTGCCATACGTGGATCGGATTCCAAATCCCCCGGACAGTGTGGGACCTGGTCTCTTCAAAGACCCGGTCCTCATGGGTATTTTTCCCGCACCGCCACCGCACACCGCTCAAGTCAACATGATGTCCAGGTCCGATGACCCCTGGCTTATTCCTACGCCTGAGTAGGTGTTTGAGTTTGGAGAAATGGTCCCCATTGCGTTGAGTTCCTCAATGAGATGAGGAAAATTATGTTGAACTTGTTCCCTAGTGAGCCACTTTCCTTGGTGAAGGAGTTAGCATGCTTTGACAACTCAATATAGTTGGATCCTTTGCTGGTGGGTGTTCTTGATCTATCTTTCCATAATCCAGTCAATTTGTTTCTTGTTTCATGTAGTATAGGTGTAGCTCTATTGGTGTGAGTTGTTTTTCTATGTCGGATGTGTCCAGTAGAGGTGGAAAGTAGGGCCGAAGGTAGTTGGCATTGAACACTGGGTGAATACCAAGGAATGGTGGAATATTGAGCTCGAAGGAATTGTATGATATGGCCTTGGTGATGTTGTATGGCCCATACCAAAGCGGAAAAATCTTGCGATGGGGTCCAATGAGGGGATCCTTCTACAAATGTAGCCACACCTTGTCGCCCACCTAGAAGTTGTGTGGCACCCAATGTTGATCATGCTACTGCTTGTACTTAGCATTGGCTCTGTCCAATATGTCATTAACCGGTTTGCGGATGTGCTTAATTAACTCAATGAAGCTGTTCGCATTGGGAGCTTTAGACTAGACATGAGCCGAATCAACTTAAGTATCTGCAAATGGCATGGCTACATCAATGGGACATAGTGGCTAGAATCCCAATCTGACCTGAAAAGGGTTGTGGTCGATTGAGCTATGGAGGGTACTCTTATATCTATGTTGTACATAAGGGAGGCTCTCATGTCATGTGTGTATATGCTTTGAGTTGTACATGCGTAGAGTGTGTACGATCATCCTGTTGATGACCTGTGTCTAGCCATCAATTTGGGGATGAAAATCTATGGAATTGGTGAGCTTGGTGTCCATCATTGACCAAGGGTTGGGCCAAAATGTATAGAGGAACCTGATGTTCTGATCTGAGATAATAGAATGTGGGATCCCAAAGTGTACCCACACTTGTTCAAAGAATAGCTTAGTAGTGAATTCTGTTGTGATATGCTTCTTGCAGGCTGCCATAATGGCCATCTTTGAGAATCTGTTGACGACCACAAAAACACAGTCCTTACCATGCTTAGTCGAAGGAAGGCCCAACATGTAATCCATGGAGATGGATTCCCAAGGTCGACTAGGGGTAGGTAGCGAAGTATAAAGGCCTTGCTTCTTGATGGTCGGTTTGGAAATGGCGCAGGTAGTGCAGGATCTGATGTACTTCCTGACATCATGTCTAAGGTTTGACCAATATAAATATTTCTGCAATACTGCCACTGTTTTCTCGCCCCCGAAATTCCCAACGACCTGATTGTAGTGCGCTTCCCAAATCATCTTGGAACGCTCTATTGAAGGAACATAAAGGTGTTTCAAGTGACATAGAAGTGCATCCTGGAGGTGAAAATTTGGAAATCGGTTACCCTCAAAGAGTGTCTTGTATGTGTGTCCGAATTCTGGATCGCTCGTGTAGAGAAGCGGTCAATTAGAAGTCTCATGCCCACAAGAGTTGAGCATGGTGGTTATTGCCACGATCAGTGGTTGGCTGAGGTAGTCTAGAACATTATTGGTGTTGCCCTTCTTGTACTTGATGTTCACATGAAACTCTTGGAAATATGTGGACCACTTCTGATGGAGATCATTTTGTAACTTCCCCTTTGTCTGTTTGAATTGCAGGGGTTGGTGGTCTGTGTTGATGATCGTTTCCTTCCAAACTGTAATGCCTCCATTTTCGGCAAGACTGCATAATGGAATGCGTCTCTTTTTCATAAGTGGGATACTTTCGGACTGTGTCAGACAATGTCTGACAGTGATATGCCACTAGATGCCCTTGTTGAGTAATAACTACCCCAATAGCATAGTTAGAGGCATTTGTATCAATCTCCAATGGTTTTTGCAAGCCTGGTAATGTGAGCACTAGGGCAGAGCAGAGGTGATGTTTCAATTCTACGAATGCCTTCGGTTGAGATTTCGACCAAAAGAATTTTTCTTTCACTCATCCCTTGGTGACTTGACTCAAGGGCCAAGTGATATGAGAGAATCCCAACACGAACCTGTAGTATAAATTAGCAAGACCCAAAAAGTTGCAAAGATATGTTAGGGTGGTTGGGGTTGGCCAATCCCGAATGACTTGGATCTTGGTTGGATCCGCATACACCTCCCGCTCATCAATAATGTATCCCAGATACTAAACATGCGTCATGCCAAAAGTGCACTTCTCCAAATTGGTACACAAGTTGTGCTTTCATAGTGTTTGGAGGACCTGTTAGATGTGGTGGAGGTGCTCTTCACAAGTGTGGTTGAAGATTAGGATTCCATCCAAGTACACTACTATAAATGAGTTAGTGAATGGCCGCAAGATGTTTTCTATCGGCCTCATGAAGGTTGCAGGAGCATTCGTCAACCCAAAAGGCATGACCAACCATTCGAAAAGGCCCTCCTTGGCTTTGAAGGAAGTCTTCCACACATCAGATGACATGATTGGTACCTGGTGATACTTGGATTTCATGTCGATCTTGCTGAAATATTTCGCCCCTTTGAGTTCATCTAGGATGTCATCAATTTGTGGGATCGAGTACCTATTCCAGACAGTGATATTGTCGAGTGCCCGATAGTCAATACAAAGTCTCCAAGTCTCATCCTTCTTTTGCCTCAACACGATCAGGCTCCCACAGGGCGATGAACTTGGACAGATGTGACCTTTCTGTAGTATCTCCTGAATTTACCTCTTCATTTCATCATTCTCCAGAACATAGTGCTGATAGATTGGTCCATTGGGCAACGACACACCTGGGGTCAGATCGATGGGGAGCTCAACCTAACAGTGTAGAGGAACCCCTATGGGTGAGGTGAATATGTTCCCATACTCCTCCATGACCTTTTCCATTTATTGATTTCATGTGAAGGAGCCCTGTCTAGAGGTCGTGGACACAATATTCTTCTTTCCTTGAGGGCAGATCATCAAGAAAAAAAATTCCTAATTTTTGAAATGAGCTTATTGCACTGTTTTGCACTAACTAAAGATATAGCGGTAGGTGGTGGCACCTCTAGTATCTTGTACAACTTATTTACCAAAGTAACAATAACAATGCGAGGCCTGGACTCATACATAACATGTTGCTTCTACAGGTATGGTTGGACTAATAATACATCGCAAAAATCAACAGGATAAATGCCACATAATACGACATCGATGAAGGGCTTGATGTTGTGGGGAAGACGACACTGGTGGCTGACGTATAGACCCCGTCCTTGGTGAAGCCACCCGATGGTGTACGGTTGTGGGTGTGCTATGGTCGGCAAGCCTAAATGCTTCAAGACCTCTATTTAAATGAGGTTATTTTGGCTCCCACTATCGACAATGAACTGTAGTGGGGAACCCTTTACCCACATCTAGGAGTGGAAGAGACGCTCATCCTATGGATCTTCCGGTTCTTCCTTTTGGATCTTCGTGGTGGCAACGATGGTGTTGACCTCTGCATCAATAACCTACTTCCCTTTGTCATTCTCCTTTTTAGGTTCAAGCTCAGAGTCAGAGCATGCATATGATTTATAAGCCTTCA
Source organism: Pinus albicaulis (assembly GCA_034641835.2). Classification (NCBI taxonomy): domain Eukaryota; kingdom Viridiplantae; phylum Streptophyta; class Pinopsida; order Pinales; family Pinaceae; genus Pinus; species Pinus albicaulis. Next base: position 407,288,555 of record CM076580.1, on the reverse strand, counting down.
TCTTGGCCACCAATGACTACTTGGCCCAACACTCACTTGTGTTATAGGTGGAGCTCTATGGAACTCACACCACTTTCTGGTGTCCTTCTTCAGCTTCGTGGTGTTGTTATTTGCTTCTGGATTTGACAGGTTGTCTTGGGCCTCCATGCCTTGGCTTTGTCCTTTTTTTTATGGTTTGGAGGCACCTTTCCCTTGCTTTTGATTTGCATATCCAAAGTGTCGCTTCTTCTATTTGAATTTCTGCTAAATATTGAAAGCATACTGGTATGTCGTAACAAGCGAGAATATGTTGAGGAAATCCAGTTCCTCCTAAATGTATCCTTGTAGAAAAAAGTGATACTTTAGCACCAAATGTGTCTCTGGATCTTTGATACCCAACTTTATGCATAGGGTATGGAACATATCCGTCAGATCATGCACATCTTGATCCCTTTGCTGCCATAGCATAGTCCATTGTATATGCTTGTCCTCATAGCTCCCCACGAGATAATATTATTCCTTGATGGCATCTCAAAAATAATTCCAAGTGGGTATGATTGAAAATAGAGAGGGTTCCCCCTCATAATTTTTCTCACAGTAGGTTTCCCACCAGTCCTTGACATTGGGGGAGACTTTGAGGAGTCAAAAAATAATCTTCTCCCGGTCAAAAAAGTCACGAACCAAGAAATATCCTGATAATAGATTCAACCATCTATCTATGACATATGCATCTATTTTTCTATCAAATATGGGAATTTCGAGGTTTAATTGTTCCTTAAAAGGGGTTGCACCTCCAGAGTGGCTGCTGGATGTAGATGTGTCGCCAATGGGAAGTCATTCAAGGATCTGGGTAAATTTACCCATCATCACGTTCCTTTGTTTTTTGAGGGTCTCCTCGAGCAATATTTTGATAGGATCTCCTACTCCATATTTATTTTTGTACCCCATGGGCGGCCTTCGGGGTTTGCAAGGCTAATGTTGCAAAGGTTCAACCAGATCGAGCCCTAACTCCTTATACCCCAGCCACATTGGGGACATGCAAAGAAGGATCGAGAAAGAGAAGACTGCTCTGATACCACTGATCTGAATTTATGCAAGAACGCAACAGAATACACATATAACCATAAAAACAAAGATGCAGCAGAAATAAAACTTCATTTCATTAATATCAAAGAACTGAAATATGTTTATAGATGGAATGGAAATAAAATAGCTAGGGTATTGGTAACTTACTCTGATAAGAGATGTGGCGGCTACATACCTCTCAACTTTGTGTTACAGTGAGGCTCCAAGGCCTATATATTATTGAGAAACAATGGAAAATACTAAACATCCAAAAACCTAACCATAGGAGATGAAACGCCAAAATATGGGCCCCGTTGGGGTAAATTGGTATATCAATTTCCTCGGGTCATAACTTTGGAATAATATCTCTGTTTGACACACATGATACATCGTCAGAAATATCTATCTCAGGACTACAACTGCTGATAGAGAATATCAAGTCTGGAAGGCTCATATCAAGTTTGTAAGGCTAATATTAACGATAGTTTTCATGTCCAAAACACATCGTTTAGGGTCTTAAAACATCTCCATAAATTCAAGACCTGAAAACCTGTCAAAAATAGTAAATTTTGGTACAATTAAGGAAACTGAAAAACTGAAAGAAACAATTGTGGGGGTCCAAGTAGAATAGGTGGGTGGCCACCAATATCCACCTAGATCAAATACGATGTTGCATATATTCTGATATTATAAACAAAATATCAAACCCAATATTATAAAACATAATATTAAACTCATTATCCTAATATTAAATTCAATATTATAAACTCAATGTGACACCCCTGTGTTTTGATTTTCAAGCACATAACTATTTTTAGATGATTAAACTATTATTATTGAAATTATTAGATATGAGAGGTACAATTGAAATTAATTGATTATGTAATCAACCTAGATCCATCTTAACTCTTGATCTACCAAGTGTCGAGAGGAATCAAAGCTCTAGAGGGTCAAACCTATTTTTTTAGTGCAAAATTTGAGGAAATGATTGCACCTAGAGATATTTGATCATTCTTGAAGCATAATAGATATATAGAAAATATGGATCTATACTATTTTAGATATTATTAATTCTTAATTATATTATTTTAATTTAATTTCTATTTTTATGTAATTTCACAGAGTCAAAATATTTTAAGTAATAATTATAATTTATAATTTATAAAAAAGAAATTATATAATTTGACCATGTCAAAATGTTTATATAGGATAACATAACAAGGTATTACAACATAGCTTCCATACTAATATGGAGAGTGTTTCTAGACACAAAAATGTAATAAAAATAAATTAAAAAATATTTTGAAGATGTTTTTTTGGAATGTGATATTGATGAGACATAGTACCATCCATGGTATTATAACAAATATTTTTTACAATTTAATAATATTCATGGTAAAGTGAGGGTGAATATCTATGGTTAAAAATCTTGTTATAGTGTAAGAACAAACCCTGTTTACAACCTAATAATATCTATGGTAAGATGGATGTGAATCGTTATATTGTAAGTTTATAGTAAGTTGTTTCTATGTGCTTATTAATTAAATTTAAATATGTTTGCAAAATCATTATTTTTATTTATAAGCTCAAATGTATTTAAACTGGTAACTACATGCTATATATTATAAAGTAATATGAATATTGCGATTTTCTTTTTATAAGTTATTCTTAATTTTATTAATTAACAAAAATACAATGTAAAAAAATTAAATTTTATTAATTTTATTAATTTTAAATTTTTATGAACACTACAACATCTCCCTATAGTGAACTCTATAGTACTTTTAATGGTTTATTATTATTTAATTGAGCTGTAAATGCTTACAGTTTAATGACTAAATGAGTTGTTTGGAAATAGTTAAGCCCCAAGTGATGGATCAATTGGTGGTGTTCTTGTTGGTAAACACTTTCAAGTCACATGGTCATGGTCAAATCTTGCCAACCTAAGGTCATAAGGTCATATCTCTATAATTCCCATGCCCTTGCTAGTTTGACTTTATTGAGAAAATTTGTAAAAAAAACACTCAAAACAAATAATTTTATTTTTATTTTTTCAAATGTCTCCTAAATATAAATTTTAATTCCCATGCACTTGCTAGTTTGACTTTTTTGAGAAAAAATTGTATAAAAAACACAAAACAAATAAATTTTTTTTTTTTTTTTTTAAATGTCTGTGAAATATATATTTTAATTATTAATTTTTGTTGTGAAAAATAACTGCGCATGTAATAAATAGAAACATGATTGTGAACATAATTTCTTATACAAGAATATTATGAATTAATTAGACGTTGAATAATTATCTCACGATAATTAGATTGATTGAGATTGTATGTATAAATTTCAGAGTGAATTTGTTATATATAAACAGATACTAATCTAACGAAGAGAATTTGAATAATTAAAATCACAGAGTAACTAAAATAAAGAAATATATATATATATATATATATATATATATATATATATATTCTTAGGTCAGAAAGAGTATATATTCTTAGGTCAGAAAGAGGCTCTTAATTTAACTTTGAGAATAGTAACCAGAATAGATAAATTCCTGGAATATATTTAAGACATACATGAATACGATTATTATGCGATATGGAATGCATACATGAGAACCATAGTTCAAACTAAAATTAAATAATTGAGATTCCTTCACAAGATTGAGTTGGAACGTAATTATATGAGAACTATTGTAAATTCTCTAGATGATTATGGTTAACTACTTCAAATAAGGAACGTAATTATATGAAAACTATTGTAAATTCTGTAGATGATTATGGTTAACTACTTCAAATAAGGAAACATTGTAAAAAATAGTAAACTAATATACCATTTCTATTAAATTTGTATCTGATTCGAAGCTAGAACTTTTGATGAAGCAATGAGAAAGTGCATTAAGCTTTCTAATAATAATATTGAACTCATTTTCATAATAATTTCATCAGAGTAGGTACTATGATAAAACTTTTACAAATTCGAAGCTAGAACTTTCATGAAACAATGAGAAAGTGTATTAAGTTTTCTCATAATAATACAGAACTCATTTTCATAGTAATTGTATCAAAGTAGGTACTATGATAAAACTTTTACAAAAAAGTATAATCAATTAATGTATATAGTTAACAATAGTGTATATTTATCTACAAGGAAGTATAATCAGTTAATGTATATAGTCACCAATAGTGTATATCTATATACATGACTTTGTATCCATGTATGGTACATGTAAATTACCATTAAGCAGTATGAATCCTGGTTTATAATTCAAATAAAGAATAATTGGGTAATTATTGGAGTATAATTATTGTATATGTATGTGAACCCCACACTATTATTGATAAGTTTTTTTTTTTTTTTTTTCAAATTATTCTAAAATTCAGAGAAACTATGTATTCTTATACATTTAGAACTTGTAAGCTAAAGGAAGAAAAATAAAACATGGATAATTTAAATGGTGAACAAGAATTTTTTTTAATTAATTGAATATTTTATTAAAAATGTAATAAGAGATTTATATCTAGAAAGAATAAATAAAAAAAAAAATTAGGTTGAGCATAAGTTTTACATCTACACTTACTTACAATTAATATGAATACATAGAACTAGAAATTGTGAACAAAGAAATCCATGAAAATGATATGAACAACTGTGGAGTACAATGTTTCAGAAACTATGATAATTACATTAAACTATGCATTACTAACTATACAATGCAGCAATAACAAATATGATCTTTTAAACCGTTAGACCTACGAAGATTGCATATCAATTTAATAATTAAGAGAGGAATTTAAATTCAATCAAAATTTCAATAAATACCTCATCATTTCAAAAATATATGCGTAAATAGGACTCTTGATATATATAAAATTAACATTGTCGTTTAATGAAGAAAATGGTTAAAAAAAAAATTAAAATACAATACAAAGGATTTATGCCTTTGCGGAAACCATTGAAAACACTTCTCAATCATATAGATGAAAGGTAGTTGTTGTGGAAAGTATAGTGTCTCGTGTAAATGTATTCCAATTAAATCCATACCAGTATCAAAACTAGGAAAATCAGGATGTTAAAAATGAGAATAAGAGAGTGTGAGAATAAAAATGATGACAAAGACAGTTTACAGGGATTGATCACAAAGCATATACCTGGAGATTGACGAGGTTCCATACAACACCAGTACTCTACAAGACCTATCAGAAAATAGAAATCAACATAATGGCTTGAGGAAAAAGAATAACACCCTTTCTAATAGAAAGAACACTAACCAATTTAATAAATTGATCAGTAAGAATCTATAAGTGATTAAAAAATGGGTTAAAATAGATCAATAATTATGAACTAAGGCTTAGTAACTAAGAACGTTAGGATCAGGTAAAAACCCTTAAAAAATGGTTCTATATCTTTGTTGGAAGTAAAGGAAAATTAAATATTTAAAAGATTCGGAGTAAAATACAAAGAAGTAATGTAGACTTTGAATTCTGGAAAAGCCATGTCCATGGCCAAAATACAAAACAAATTCAATAAAAAATACTAAGGGGTTCTAGACTCTAGAGATGAACTCTAATGTGGAAAAATGACTTAAACCCTATAATGGAAGAATTAAAACCAAAAACCAAATTTACTAAAGCCAAATTTACTAAATAGATGAGTGGTCAAAACCATGGTCACATCAAATCTTATATAAAAGAAAATAAGAATTGCGAATGTGAGTAAAAAACCGAAATTCCAAGTACAGAGTGAATAAGGAGAATTTAAACCCTAACCGATATAATTAATCGCTATAAGGTCAAGGAAAGCCAAAGTGCTTAAAATGATTTATCAAAACCAGAGACTCCGCATCTTTTCCAGAGACAATTTATTTCATGTCCTGCATTTTTCCAAGATGAACAAACAAATGAGTTAGCATAACAAAGACTAGAAATAACACGATGAAACAATAACTGAATACAATGCGAACTATAAATTTTGTAAACCTCACCTTCTGTCGCAAGTAGACAAGGTGCATCTCTTCTATGTAAACAAATCAATGATAGAGGAAACACGCGTAACAATTGTAAAAGGGAGGAATTATGACAGGAATAACCACTGAACTAATCACAAAGCCGGCTCTCTAACCGCATATACGAAACAAAGTGAGCCAAATGAGTTTTGAGTTAGATTTTTTAAACCATATGAAAATTGTTTTAGATATCAACCGTTTGATTTCTAAATTAAAAGAAAATTGTCGATTTGTAGACGATGCATGACAGGTGAAAACATGTTTAGGCACATGGTCTAGAAAATATGTAGCCTACCCATTATGCGTCATATATATTAGATGGCCCACTTTATTACCATGCGTCTAGGTGACAAAGGGAATAAAATTGTATGTTCACATGTTTCGGGCCTTGGTAAAGGGAATGAAATTGTATGTTCATAGGTTTGGGACCTTGATAGTGAAGTATATTACATACTGATATATATGGTCAAATGAATGACGTTGGAGGGCACAACACTATGGTGACCTTGTGTTCATACAAAGGTCACTATCTCCTATATACATAGAGCGGCATTAATGGGTAGGTTTATTAAGTTAAACAATATACGTTTTAGTGTTGTGGATAAATGTGTGATATATAGTTTAAATATGAGATTCATTTTATTAAAAATAAATACATTACGTAAAATGAACTTTGCGGATTCATACATGGGCTATTTTTAATGACTAAGTACATCATATCAACCTTGGAGTGGGTATATAATAAGCAATTATTAATTAAATCGATTAAATTATTCAAATTAGTTTAAAACTTTGGGGTTTTAGAGTAACTATGAGATTTGATATATGCGAGTTCAAAGGTCTAACTCACACCATATTAAGGAGAAATAAGGGAAGAACTACAAATTAAATTATAAATATAACATCTCTGCTACAAATAGAATGATATAAAAAGAGTAAGGGAGAACTTATTTACAACTTAAAGAGGGTGTTAAACTGAAGTCATGTAAAGTATTCAAAATAATATCTTTGTGGTTAGTTATATCTATACAATAAAAATAAAAATAATGTGTACATGAGCTATGTTACACCCAATATTAATCCTAATATTGTAAACCTCAATATTAAATCCTGATTTTGTAATGTCTTAATGCAAAATTGAATAAATTGCAATGTAATGAAATATTATGAAAATGATTGTCGCATAGTGACAATGTTTGTCACAATGTGACATAGAATAGATTTTGTACCATTCCAACATCACAATAGTAAACCGTACTATTAAACCTAATATTATAAATCCTAAAATTAAACCCAATATTATAAACCCTATATTATAAATATTATACTATAAACCCAAATTTTAACACCAATTTTATAATATCATAATGGTAATTTATTTAAACAATGACTATCAAGGTTGACTATGTTCACTAACATGGTTGAATAGGTTTGTCTATTAGTTTATTCAATACTAGTGATGAGAGATTATGTTTGACTAAAGATGAGAACTGTTGAATGTCAAACATAGTAAAAAATAATTGAACATACTCAATAATGTTCGTAAATGTGGTTGACTAATTTTGTAATTGCCTAATGCAACATTGAATAAGTTGCAATGTATTGTAGCATTTTGATAGAGATTGTCACATTGAGATGTTCGATAGATTTATGTGTCATTCCAACACCATAACATGTTTTATTATTAAAACATTGAAATTAAAATGCAATAGTAAAACCCTAAAATCTAAACCCAATAAAAAAAACCTAATACTATAAATATGGTACACATAGTTGACCAAGTTTGATCATGGTGAACTATTTAAGCAATGAGTATCAAAGTTGATATTTTTGCTACGATGTCTAATGCTGTTCAGTATTAATATTAATCAATAATAATGATAGTCAATTATGTTTGGCCAATGTGTAGGAGTGTTGACTATCAAACACTATTATTATTATAAGTCAAAATTATTGATATTAGTATTGTTGAATCTTGATTGTGACTCATCGTGATTATAGATGACAAAGGTTGATAATGTTTGACATTGATGAACTATGTTTAACTATAATTGAATATGGTTGAGTTATGTTAGATAGGGATGATTATGAGTAACCATAGTTGATTATTCTTAGTAAACATAGATTTTACCAAGTTTGATCGTGGTAACTATATAAAGAATGGCTATAAAAGTTGATTTTTTTTAATATGTTATAAAATCTATATTATAAAGCCAATATTATAGAAATCAATATTAAAAATCCAATATAACCTAATATTATAAATCCTAATATTATAGGCCTTAATATTAAACCCTAAAATTATAAACCTAATATTAAACCCTAAAATTATAAATAATCAAATTAATGTGTAGATGTTATTTTAATATTGAAGGAAAGTAGGAGATATATAGAGTAGTCAAATTGATGGATGGTGGTTTTGGTTTCATAAATAAAAGGGTTTCAATATGAATATTTAATGTTTTGATTGATTATAATTTTAAATCAGATTATTAATATTAATATTATTTTATATTATTATTGTTACAAAATGGAATAGGTTTTAATGTTTTTTGGCATTTTTTTTAGGTTTTTAGTTTTACAAATAATATATGCAATATTGAGAATATCTTAATTAAATTGCATAAATGTCATGTTTTACCTTTGTTTATTTTTTTAATCATATTTTTGTATGAGTTTGGATATCTTAAGAAATTTTCAGAAGTTTTAAATCCATTTATGTATTGATACATTTTTGTCCTTTTTTACACATGTATTTTGATGAATTTAAATGTCTTAATTTTTTTTTGAAATTCTAAATCCACTAACACATTTAAAATACATTTAATCTTATTAAAAACTATATTTTTATATTTTAAAAAAACTTGAAGTTAAATCAATTGCATATATATATATATATATATATATATATATATATATATATATATATATTTCAATTTTTAATTAAAAAATATTACTTCTAAATTCATTTTTCCAAAACTCGTAAACTTTATTAAATTTGTACTAACTACATCTTAAAATCATGTACGGACTATTATTATTACAATTTTAAATATATATTTTTGGAATAAAATTAAAATATAGATATTAAAATATAATCGTGGAATGTTAAATCACGACTTAATTTTCCTGGCTTTACCCAGTATTCAAAATTGATTATACGGTGAATGGCGAATCAATGGTTAAAGATCACTTTCATTAATCATGGAGTGCACAAGTACATGTGCATGCATATATATTCTTAACTAAGTGTCATTGGAATTTTCATATTTTGTTGTCATCGAATAATATTGTCCATGCACTAAACGATTAAAGAATTTTATGTCATCAAATTATTAAATTATTTGTTAAAGACTATTACTTACGTTAACACGTATCTTTGGTTACATTCATTTACGAGATAAGGATACGGAGCCTCTTCCCTTTTCTTTTCCCGTCGGTTTAGAGGTGTTTTTAACGATTTCTTCTAATATCTTAAAAAATAAAAAATATCAAAAAATAAAAAAGAATATGTACTTAAACAACGCCATCTCATATGACTTACGTGGAGACGAATTCGAGATAGGCGAAGCATCCCATTGGAGTGGGGACTGCTTCACACACTGCGTGGAGCTAGAGTGTTCTCGGCGAATCGATACACGGGGAGGAAATTACGGATATCGAGAAACTCCTATAACAGGAAACAAGAAACTCTATTCAGGACACTCGTTCATGACATCAAGGATCGAATAATTCATCGTAACCCTTGCTGTGCTCAGCACATCAAGACGGTGCTGTAACTGTGCTGCTATCAACGCACGCAAGAGATGATGAAAAGTGCAGCAGCAGCAGCAAATATTGTGTTCACCATTTCCATCATTTGTGACTTCAACTTTCTTTCATGGACACAGAAGATGGAAATTGTGATCACATTATTTACTTTGCATATTATCCGGCAGAAAATTTTAAAAAACTGCCGTCGAAACTCTCAGCTTCAGACATCAAGTATCACATAATTCATCCCAACTATTGCTGTTCTCTACTCTGAGTTAATGACCACTAATTTGGCTCTGGTAAATAACTTAATTTCAGTCAAGTGATTGTGCTTCTACATTACAAAACAACCAGATTGATTGTGGCTCTGCGTACTAATTATTATTATTTCAGCTTTTATGAAAAAAAAAATTATTATTATGTGGTCATCCGCTACTTCTTATTATTCGCTTTATCTACGGTGAGATTAATGGCATTTACAGTTTAGGTAACTTGGTATCTTTATCTCTATTGTTGATTCCCAGAATATTATTCCGTAATCAATTAGAACAGAGCATTAGAGAAATCAACAATCGACATCTCAGAGTAAGCCACGTCAGCACCTCCAGAATTATTTTGGTAGGCCAATGTTGAAATATTAAAGTCACTTGTCGTATCTTTACCTTTGAGCAGAAGAAAGAGTACACAGAGGCAGCAGCAAAGATTTGAGTGCACAGCACTCTGTATTTAAGAAGAATGGAAAATCCGTAAGGAGAATTAAATGTTGATGGGCCGCAGCCAAGTATTGTAGAGAGAAGAATTAATTTTGATATGGGCGAAGTCAATTTCACAGAGAAACTAAGATTTTCCCGTAGTTCTAATCTATGGAGGAGAGGAAGTCATTAAGACAGTCATTTCGGGATTTAAAGCCCTCAACAACCAGAAATGAATGAAATTGAATAAAACAGGCGGAAGTTCTTTAATTTTTGAAAAGAAGGACAAGTGGTCCCCACCACTTGAGCGCAAATCGCAGATCGCAATTTTAGAAGTGAAGTGTCTTGTTAATGTGGATGTTTGCGATGCGCGATCATCGCACCATCGCAACATTGCAATGTCGCAAAATCACTCTCCGCCCATGCCAGAGTTCCGTTGAAAGTTGCGATGTGCGATCATCGCGCCATCGCACGATCGCACAATCACGTGTTATATATGCTCCGCCGGTTTGAAAGTTGCGATATGCGCCATCGCAGATCGCGCCATTGCATTTTTTATTGTTCCGCTATCGCACATTGCAAAATGGTCGACTACGACGTGGTCCCCACTCGTACGTCGTGCTATATTAAAGTTTATGTTTGCGCAAAGAATTTTCTTTTGTATTTGGTTTTATTTCTTTATTTTATGGTTTTGCTCCCGCTGCACCTTATATAAAGTGAAAAAGCCCGTGAGGCTTGTAATAGAGTATTGCATTGTATTTGTATTACTGTAATCGCTGTGTGAGCTCGCAGGCAAGGAAAACACAGTAAGAAGAACATATCACTGTTTGTGCGTTCTTGAGAGACAGAGAAAATGTTTGTTTTGAGAAGCACTGCGTCTGTAGCAATCTTGATATCATTTTGTGAATCCCTCTAGTGAGGAAAAAACTTGTAATAGTTTTAAGTTATGTTAATGAAATAGAAAGCATTTTTCATGCCATCTCTGTCTGCAAGCAAATTTTAGTTTTAATCTCTCTGTGTTGTAGAGGGGAGTATTATTCTCTCCTTCACTGTGTGTTTGGAATTCTCAATAATTCCAACATGGTATCGGAGCTAGTTCAGGCTCTTTGAAGGTTTCAAAAAAGATGAAGAAGAAGAAGACTTGTTGCAGCGTTTTCTCCAGCAGTGTGAAAGCTCAACAGATGTCAAAGATCAGGTATTTCTCAAAGAAAACAGAGTTTTTGTTTTTGTTTAAAAGAGTTTGTTGTTTCAAGAGAAGGAAAGACAGTTTGTTTAAGTTCAGAGTTCAGTTTAAGAGCAATGGCTGGACCAAGTACAGGAATGAACATTGGAAATGTTCAGCTTCCACAATTTAATGGAAAGAACTATGATTATTGGGCCATTACCATGAGAGGCCATTACCATGAGAGCCCTGTTTGTCTCACAAGACTTATGGGAATTTGTAGAAGATGGTTTTGTTGAACTAGCTGATGAGCAGGCTTTTAATGCCTTAACTCAAGCAGAGAAGGATTTATTGAAGAACAATAGAAAGAAGGATGCTAAGGCCCTCTTCTATTTGTATCAAGCTGTAAATGAGAGTGTGTTTCCAAGGATAACAACATCTAAGAGATCCAAGGAAGCATGGGAAACTCTGAATGTAGCCTATCAAGGTATGGAGAAAGTTAAGATAACAAAACTTTAGTTGCTAAGAAGAGATTTTGAAACTCTTTGCATGAAAGAGTCAGACAGTGTAGACACATTTTTTACACATGTGATTGGGATTGTAAATCAGATGAGATCCCATGGAGAAACTCTTGAAGAAAGAAGAATTGTGGAGAAACTTTTGAGAAGCTTACCCTAAAAGTTTGATGTTATTGTTACCACCATAGAAGAGACCAAAGATCTCTCACAGTTCACAGTAGATGAACTTCATGCCTCGCTGATAACTCATGAACAGAGATTGAACAGAGATGAAAAATCATCTCTTGAACACGCCTTCAAGTCCCAGCTGCCTTCAAGAAGAGGAAGAGGTCAAGGTAAAGGAAGAGGAAGAGGCAGAAGCCAGAATAGAGGTGGAAGGAACAACCCTTCACATTCACATGGAAGGAGCAACAGTCAAAGTCAAAGCCACGGCCAATGCAATAGCCAGCAAGGTGGACATCAACATCAACATGCTCATGGACAAAGGTATGACAAATCTAATGTCCAATGTCATTATTGCAAGAAATATGGGCACTATGCCAATGAATGTAGAAAGAAGCAAAATGACATGAAGAATAAGCAAAATGCTAATGTAGCATTAGAAGAAAAGAACCCAAGTAATGTGCTATTAGCTTGTAATGTAGCACAAGATAGAGAAGATGATGTTTGGTTCTTAGATTCAGGATGTAGTAATCACATGACTGGAAACAAAGCAATGTTTTCCAATCTAGATGAAGAAGTAAAATCTGAGGTGACCACAGGGACTGATACTAAGATCTCTGTCAAAGGAAAAGGCAGAGTTAGTATTCGAGCAAGAAATGGAGAGCAAAAATTTGTCCCTGATGTATATTATGTTCCAGGTCTGAAATGTAATCTTTTGAGCGTTGGGCAGCTCATAAACAAAGGTTACAATGTAATTTTCAAGGATGATGTGTGCACAATTAAAGATATACCTCCAAGCAAGAAAATCATTGCTGAAATTCAAATGACCAGCAATAGAATGTTTCCGCTCAAGCTCAATATTGACTTGAAGCAAAAAGGAAAGAATGTAGCAGCTGTAACACAAGAAGCCTTTCAGAAGGAAGAGAAAGATGTATATTGGTTATGGCACCTGAGATTTGGACATCTCAATTTCGGAGGATTAAATTTGCTGCACAGAAAAGGAATGGTAAGAGGATTGCCATTGATTGAGAACCCTGACAGCCTATGTGAAGGATGCATCTTGAGAAATCAACACAAAGAAAATTTTCCTTCAGGGAAAAGCATAAGGGCGAAAGCACCCTTAGAGATCATTCACTCAGATTTGTGTGGGCCGATGCAAATAGCATCAGTTTCGGGCAGCAATTACATGCTGACCTTTATAGATGATTTCACAAGAAAAGTGTGGGTTTATTTTCTGAAATATAAGAGTGAAGTTCTTCAGAAAGTTTGCCACTTTAAAGCTCTTGTAGAGAAACAAAGTGGGCAGTACATTAAAGTCCTCAAAACTGATAGAAGAGGAGAATATACATCAAAGGATTTTCTGCGTTTTTGCAGAGAGAATGGCATACAAAAGCAGTTTACCACAAGGTACACACCGCAACAGAATGGAGTTGCTGAAAGGAAGAATCGAACCATAATAGAGATGGTGAGAAGTATGCTAAAGGCAAAACACTTGACGAATGAGTATTGGGCAGAAGCAGCAAACTGTGCTGCGTATATTTTAAATAGATGCCCTACAAAAGCTGTGATGAAAAAAGTTCCAGAAGAAGCGTGAAGTGGCAGAAAACAAGGAGTCATCCACATGAGAGTTTTTGGATGTGTGGCATATGCACACATTCCTGACAAGTTGAGAAAGAAGTTGGATAGTAAGGGGGAGAAGTGCATTTTCCTTGGATATTGTGAAGATTCCAAAGGATACAGACTGTATAACCCATCCACAAAGAAGTTTGTAATAAGCAGAGATGTGAAATTTATTGAAGAGGAAGCGTGGGATGGAAGCATTGAGAAAACAGTAAATGTTAAAAACTGTTTGTCTCATGATGAAGATGAGGGAGATCTGGTTGAAATTAACAACCCATCCGTAGCACAACCTCCACCAGCACAAGGACAGCAAGGGACGCCTCAAGCGGAACGAGAACACCCTTGAGAAAAAGTGGGAGTGCATCACCGAGCACACCACACGGAGAAGAATTGAGTGCTTCATCAAGCACGACTACACCAAGTGAAAGCAGAACAAGATTCAGAAGCATCAGAGAAATCTATGAGCAAGGAGCGGCAAATGAAGGTATGAATTCCTTATTTGATTTATACTGTCAAGTTGATGATCCTATTCATTTTGAAGATGCAATTAAAGATAGAAAATGGATAGAAGCTATGGATGAAGAAATTAAAGCCATAGAGAAGAACAAAACATAGGAGTTAGTTGATCTCCCAGAAGGTAAAGAAGTCATTGGAGTTAAATGGGTCTATAAGACCAAAAGCAATGCTGAAGGAAAAATAGAGAGACACAAGGCCATACTTGTTGTCAAAGGATATAAGCAGAAGCATGTGATTGATTATGAAGAAAATTTTGCACCAGTTGCAAAAATGGAAACAGTAAGAGCAGTGCTATCCATAGCAGCACAAAACAAATGGAAAGTATACTAGATGGATGTAAAATCTGCATTTTTAAATGGAGTTGTAATGGAAGAGGTATATTTGGAACAACCTCTCGGCTATGAGAAGAAAGGCCAAGAGAATAAGGTTTGCAAACTGAAGAACGCTCTTTATGGGCTAAAGCAAGCGCCAAGAGCATGTTACAGTAGGATAGATTTCTATCTACTGGAAAATGGATTTGAAAAGTGTGAGGGAGAACCCATCCTCTACATCAAAGAAAAAGATGGTAAAATGCTCATTGTTGTTTTATATGTTGATGATTTAATTTTTACAGGTAATGATGATTACCTTATTGAGAATTTTAAAACAGTCATGAAAGATGAATTTGAAATGACTGACATGGGTTTGTTGAGATACTTCTTGGGAATAGAAGTAGAACAAAATGAAAAAGGGATTTTTATCTCTCAAGCAAAGTATGTGAATCAAGTTTTAGAAAGATTTAATATGCAGGAGTGCAAAGCTGCAATTACTTCCACAGTAATGGGATTGAAGTTGAGTAAAGATGACAGCAGCAAGGATGTTGATCCAAGTTTGTATAAAAGCATAGTTGACAGCCTCATGTATTTGACTGCAACTAGGCCAGATATTATGCATGCTATTAGTTTAATTTCCAGATTTATGGAGAAGCCAAAAGAAGCACATTGACAAGCAGCAAAAAGAGTTCTGAGGTATGTGAAAGGCACTAAAAGATTTGATATTTTATATACAACTTCAAAAAATTCAGAATTGATTGGATACACTGACAGTGATTGAGCTGGAAGTGTAGATGATCGGAAGAGCACTTCCGGTTATATTTTTCATATGGGTTTAGGAGCCATTTCATGGGCTTCTAAGAAACAACCTATTGTAGCATTATCTACAGCAGAGGCAGAATATGTGGCAGCTACAACAGTAGCGTGTCAAGCAATTTGAATGAGGAGGATGTTGAGAAGTTTGTGCCAAGAACAAATAAATGGCACTGTGATTTATTGTGACAATAGCTCAGCTATTGCATTGTCAAAGAATTCTGTATTTCATAAAAGAACAAAGCACATAGACACAAAATTTCATTATATCAGAGAATTGGTGAACAATGGAGAAATTGTTTTACAACATTGTAAAACAGAGGAGCAATATGTAGATATTTTGACAAAGCCATTGGCGCGGAAGACATTTGAATTTTTAAGAAAATGTTTGGTTATGATGGATAACCTAGCAGCTGACTTTAAGGGGGAGTGTTGAAATATTAAAGTCACGTGCCGTACCTTTGAGCAGAAGAAAGAGTACACAGAGGCAGCAGGAAAGATTTGAGTGCACAACACGCTGTATTTAAGAAGAATGGAGAATCTGTAAGGAGAATTAAATGTTGATGGGCCGCAGCCAAGTATTGTAGAGAGAAGAATTAATTTTGATATGGGCGAAGTCAATTTCACATAGGAACTAATATTTTCCCGTAGTTCTAATCTACGGAGGAGCAAAAGTCATTAAGATAGTCATTTCGGGCTTTAAAGCCCTCAACAACCAGAAATGAATGAAATTGAATAAAACAGGTGGAAGTTCTTTAATTTTTGAAAAGCAGGACAGGTGGTCCCCACCACTTGAGCGCAAATCGCAGATCGCAATTTTAGAAGTGAAGTGTCTTGTTAATGTGGATGTTTGTGATGTGCGATCATCACACTATCGCAACATTGCAATGTCGCAAAATCACCCTCCGCTCATGCCAGAGTTCCGTTGAAAGTTGCGATGTGCGATCGTCGCGCCATCGCACGATCGCACAATCACGTGTTATATATGTTCCGCCGGTTTGAAAGTTGCGATATGCGCCATCGCAGATCGCGCCATCGCATTTTTTATTGTTCCGCTATCGCACATCGCAAAACGGTCGACTGCGACGTGGTCCCCACTCGTACGCCATGCTATATTAAAGTTTATGTTTGCGCAAAGCATTTTCTTTTGTATTTGGTTTTATTTCTTTATTTTATGGTTTTGCTCCCGCCGCGCCTTATATAAATTGAAAAAGCCCGTGAGGCTTGTAATAGAGTATTGCATTGTATTTGTATTACTGTAATCGCTGTGTGAGCCCGCAGGCAAGGAAAACACAGTAAGAAGAACATAGCACTGTTTGTGCGTTCTTGAGAGACAGATAGAAGTTTTGTTTTGAGAAGCACTGCGTCTGTAGCAATCTTGATATCATTTTGTGAATCCCTCTAGTGAGGAAGAAACTTGTAATAGTTTTAAGTTCTGTTAATGAAATAGAATACATTTTTCATGCCATCTCTGTCTGAAAGCAAATTTTAGTTTTAATCTCTCTGTGTTGTAGAGGGGAGTATTATTCTCTCCTTCACTGTGTGTTTGGAATTCTCAATAATTCCAGCAGCCAATGGCTATTTTTCATTGGTTTTTATTTCTGTAAATAAAAAAGAATTGTTATTTTTAATTTCTATGTATTTATAATATATATGAAATTTAGAAACATATTTTTATTTTCATTTATATTTATGTTTTATTTTTCTTTTGATCTTTATATATAGGATCCCATGAATGACTTGACTGGCCTCTCGTAGATGACTTAATTTCAGTTAATTATTGTGTTTCTAAATTACAACACAACCAGATTGATTATGCCACTGCGTACTTATTATTATTTCGGCTTCTATGAAAACATGATATTATTGAGTCATCCTCGCACTTCTTATTATTCGGGTTATCTTCGGGGAGAGTCATGGCCTTTACAGCCTGGGGCCGCCTCACCCCCAATTTTGGTTAGCCATTGGCCCTTTTTGCTTAGTTTTTATTTATCTATAAATAAAAAAGTTTTTTTTTTTTTTTTATATATATCAAATTTAAAAATATATATATTTTTATTTTCATTTATATATCAAATTTATAAATATATTTTATTTATATTTATAATAAATATGGTATAAATTGAATCTGTTTTATCTCTTTTATGTAATATAATTACTAATTTTAAGATTTAGAAAAACATATATATTTTATTTTTCTAGCGTTGAACTTGCTATTTTAAGAAAAAACACATTGTCTTAACCATGAAACTCACTCAAATTATAAATATAGGAAAATATTTTCATTTTTTTAATATCTCACAAAATTGGAAGACCGTTGGGTACTTACGGTTCCCAGAAGTCCTTTGCAACTATGCCATTTTCAACACTTTTCACTTTTTTTTACTTTTTCTTTTTCTTGCCATTTTTGCTGTAACTTAAACATTTCCATTATTCCATTTGGGGAGTCCGTTAGTAATAAAAATGCTTCGTTAAATAAATCAGCTAGAGGAACCGTGGATTGGATTTTGGGTGTCCTATGTGTGTGGGCCCATACGACAAGGGCATGGTGCCTGAATCGAGCACATGAATGCGAGACATCAAGAAACCCTTAAAAAGGAAACTCTATTCAGCACATCGGGACACTATAGGATCGGTTACAGAGTCCCGAGAGTGTGGCTGCAACCTTTTTCTCAGAGCAAATTTCCTAGAATAATGGATATGGTGCCTCATGTCGCTTTTCTAACACATGTTTACAACATTACAGAATAGCATAAAAAGTACAGCCGAGTCCTAAACTAATGATATTTTTATGTAACTGAATGATATTTTTATTAAATTTGAAGATGTAATTTGAGGAAGAGTGATTTTTTTGTTATTTAAAATATATTTGGGTTTTGTATAATGAAAATTTTTTCTATATTAAAATTTTACAAATTAATTAATTTAAATTAAATTTTTTAAAATTCTTTGCTAAATTTTAGTTAAAACTAATTACTTTTCAAAAAAACATTACATTTATTAGTTAAATTACACTAAAAAGTAATCCCCACAAACAATAAATTATATCTATATATAATAAGTTATTAATGTAGTTTAATTCTTAACTTTATGCATTACCCATAAATCCTAAAATATATACATTTTTGATGTTTGTAGAATATTAATAATATCAATGTCTTTTTATATTTCTTAAAAGTTTATATATATATATATGTTTTGTTATACATTGGTAAATAATTATAAATATCAAAATTACATCTCAAATTAATAAAATAAATGAATTAATTATAATTTTATTTTTAACTTTTTATCCCTTTCTAAGTCTAATTAATCTCCCTATAATTCTATATAATGTATATAATTTATGTATTTGCATATAATTTTTTATTTTCAAAGTTCATTTATCCATTTTAATCTTAATAGAAATTAATAATCATCCTTCTCCAAATCATTATCTATTAACTTATTCATCATATGTTAAACCAATAATATATATATATATATATATATATATATATATATATATATATATATATATGTATATATATTTCATAGTGGTTCACGTTCTTATGTGCCCGCACACATGTACTAACTACATCCAAGGTCTTAATATATCGCAGTAAATCCTCCCGAAGGGATCTACTGTCGGCCTAACACTGAGGCCTAACCCCGCGGGCATCTAGGACATTTGATCCCGTGACCTCTCAATCTGGGAGTACTTCCAAGCGGGGACTCAACCAATTGAGCTAACCCTTGGGGCTAAACTAATAAAATATATTATTCAAAACATATTTAAATTTTAAAATTATAATTTCTACAACAAAACTTCAAATTGTTATGATTAAAGATTTGTTATATTATTAATTTGTGCATTAGATCCCATCTATATTAATCATTGGAAATTTGTTTCACGCCAAAGTTATAAATGACTTATTAAATGATATAAATATACTAGCACAACCACATTAATAAATGTGGTTTATATATATATCAATAGACATATATCAATCACATGCACAACCAAATTAGTAAAAGTGGTTAATATATGCTAATAGACTTATTTAAACCACATTAATAATGATTAGGTGTATGGTAGAGATTTAATGTTAATATTAATATTAATATGAATTGTCATATAATTATAATAATTATGGTTTATAATGTTAGGTTTAGAATATTCGGTTTTATAATACATCTTAAGTGGGCTTAATGGTTAAGAGCATGTGTTTCCTCATAATAGGTCACAGATTCAAAACCAAAGGGGGGTAGAGTATGTATGCCTTCGTAGACTTAGTAGTCAAATCACTGAACGGACGTTGGTCTCTCAAACAAGGGGGTTTCATACATCAATTTGGTGTCTAGCTTGGCCGTGACCTTAAAATTGGATAATAATAATAATAATCATATTTGGGTTTTCAGTATAGGGTTTTAATATAAGTAAGCATTTGTGTTAATTGAAACCCTAGATTTTAACTCTAATCTTTTGTTTTATAGTCATAGTTTTTTATTATTGTAACTCGAATTATTCTTGTAACAAAAAATGATCCATGGCTTAATGATACATCATTACTGATCACTAGTCAAGAGAAGAACAAAGGCTACTCCTTGGAAATGTGTGCATGTTAATGATAATATCATTAAAAGCCTAACATTACAAAACCTAATAATATGAACCCTATTATTAAACTCAATATCATATACGTTAATATTATAACCTCTAATATTAACCCAATATTATAAACACAATATTAAACCCAATATTATAAACCCTAATTTTTAATCCAATATTATAAACCCAAATATTAAAGCCAATATTCTAAACCCTAATATTGTAAATCAATATGACAAACCTTAATATTAAACCCAATATGATAAACCATAATGTTAAAGTCAATATTATAAACCATTATATTAAACCTAAGTTTGTAATGCTGCAATAGACATTGGATAAATTACAATGTAATATAAGATTTCGACAATGATTGTCACATTCATTGTCACATTAGAATAATGTTTCTCACAATGTGATGTTGGATCAATTCCACCACCATAATATTAAACCCAATATTATAATCCCTAACATTTTAAAACCTAACATTATAAACCCAATATTATAAACCTCAATATTAAACACTAATATTAATCCCAAGATTATAAACAGAATATTAAACCCCATATTATAAACCCTAATTTTTTAATGTCGCAATGTGACATTTAATAAATGGTAATGTAATTTAACATTGCAACAATGATTGTAACATTGAATGTCACTTTGTGAGAATGTTTGTCACAATGTGATGTTTGATAGATTTCCTGGCCACTCCAATGTCACAATATTAAACCCAATATTACAACCATAAAATTATAAAATCTAATATTATAAAGGCAATATTAAACCCCAATATTATAAATATTATTATTATTATAAACCTAAATATTAAGCGCTAATACCAATCCCAATATTAAACCCTAAAATTATAGAACCAATATTATAAACTCAATATTATAAATCTTAATATTATAAAACCTAAATATTACAAATCCTAATATTAAACTGAAATATTGAACACAATATTATGAATCGTAATATTATAAACCCTAATATTACACGCAATGTTATGAATCAAATATTAAACCATAATATCATAAATCCAATATTATAAACTAAAATATTACACCCAATATTAAAATCGACATTATAAATCTTAATATTAGACCCTAATTCTCGGTTGCAATGTAATGTAACATTGGCATAATGATTGTTAGGTTGTCACATTGTGGAATTCTTTGTCACAATAGTGATCTGAATTTATGCAAGTGTTATCACACATAAATTTTCATTTTTGATTGATAGGGTCACTCACCTAGGTTTCATTTTGTCTCAATAGCTTGGTTCATGAAATTGATGATAAATCCATGGAATAAACCTTTATCATATGTCTAAAACACTCCATAGTCCTGTAATATCAGTCATATACCAAAATCCACTTTAGGTTCACATGCATGGTTTCAAATCAAGGTAATGCCACCTGTCTATTTTTTCACAGTTTTACAACGAATATAACTCCAGAATGGCAGATTGCACTATGGAATCACCTAACCAGTATGTAGTGAATCTTTCAGGTTTATAACTGTTTTCACTGTGGAATCATTTTTTTCTACATAGAAACAGAGGACGATGAGTTGTCAAATTTCTAATGGTTAGGGATAAAGGTGAGGTCATCTAATTTGTTATCATGATTACCTAAGCATGCAAAAGCATAAATACCCCCAACATTATCTTTCACTCCCACATTTGGCATCATGTTCTCCACTTTCAAATTCTATTTTTTAAACTCATCTCAAAGCACCTCTCTATCATCTATTGTTTAAGCCTTGCATGCAACAGTCCACTATCATCTTTGAGAATCTGACTCTCACTGCAAGCACCTTTTTGTTTAGGTTTTCTCTTTGTAGCTGTCACAATGAAGGAGATAACTTTGTTATAAGAGAAGATGACTATGAAGAAGAAAGTCAACAAGGGAGGCTCTTGTGTGAGATATGATCCCATGGACCCCAAGTTACTAAATGCTGACCCTAGTTTTATGGAAGCATTCAACAATGTTGAATGCCTGAAATTATGTCAGAAACTCCAAGAATTTGATATTCAAATATCAAATGACTTCGCAGTTAATTTCACAGGCACAACTTCAAAGGTGGGGGCTTTAAATTTTACAGTGTGACTTGATACCATTTCTGAGGCCATAGAGATACCAAGAGAAAGTGAAGGGTGTTTCAAAGCCACTAAATTCAAGATGCAGATTTGTCATGAATTTTTTAAACTAGAACACATCGAAGCTGACATGGCATCTAGGATTCCAAGGATTTATATGAAGAAGAATTATTCTAAACGGTTGTTTGTGATCCATAAGTACTTTACTTGTGAGGGGACGTTTCATATGGTTTACCTGTAGTATTTCAGGCTTCTATTACACTTCAATGGTAAGAATTCCCTTGATATTACTTTCTTTTTGTCTAGGAGCTTAGGGAAGATGTCTAATAAGGTTCAAGCCAGGACTGAAGGCAGTGAGACATCAATCTTTGACCAAAGTTTGATTAAAATATTAGTGTGGAGTAATTGAAGAAATTAAACAAATATTGGGCTACTTTCCTTTTCCTCAGTGGTTATGAAGTTGATTCACTGACACCTAAGAAAACCCCAAAGCCAAAAGCTACTCCATCAAATAAAAATGATAAATCTCCAGATGTGACAAAAGGTGTAAATGAAGAAGAGATGGAGCCTATCCTAGAGCCAATGGATGGTGAAACAAAACCTATACAAGAGACAGAAATATTACAGCCTTCATCTACAAGCAATAAAAAAAATATTAGTAAGCATGGTCACGGGAGGATAACTAGAAGTCAAAAAAATTCAAAGGGAAACCTTGAAGACATCCTTCAAGATATATATATTTAGGAGACTCTAGTTTTCAGAGCTGAAGATATTGAAGGTGATAAGAAGAAGAAAAAGAAAGGTAAGACTGTTAAAAAACTTGATTTTGCAAGAGGAGATGCAGGTTTCTTATTTCAGCCACGGAAACCACTCATTGGGCTCCAACTTGCAAGGGGTGTCATGGAAAATAAGAAGATAGAAGATATTGACAAAGGCAAGAAACCTATCATAGAAGACATTATTGACTTGTCTCTAGCAGCAGAAGAGGTTTTTGTTTAAAGGAAAGGAAAAGAGAAGATGATGGAGAAAAATGAAGTGCATGTACTAAAGGAGTAGTTAAGAGAGGTCAGAGAAGAGGTCATTGAGACAAAGCTAAAGTTATAGGAAGCCAAGGTAGAGAAATCTGATGGAGGATTTCAAAGAAGAAGTAAATGACCAGCTAAACAAATATGATGAATCACTAACCATTGCGAAGAAGTTGCTGAAAAATACACTTCCTTTGAGGAGGATAATGAAAAACACCAGGAAAATAATATCATGGTTACAATATGAAAGGAAGAGACTAAAATCCATGTCAAATAATTAGAAGATAAAATGGAGATGATTCAGTCATAACCGAAGAAAAGAGGACTTAAAATCAATGTGATAAAGGAGCACGAGGAGATGCAACCTTCTACTGCTAAAGATGAAGGTCTCAAAGCTTGAAGAGTTGGCCTAAAACATTTTTGAACATTTTGTAGCATTCGAGAACCATCATTTCAAGTTTTAAAAGAGAAATTTTGAGGAAAAGGGGAAATTTTTTTGTTTTTATGTCAATTAGGCAATTTCGTAGTGAAACCCTGGCTTGAAGCCTAGATTTCGCTATGAAATCCATGTAGGTGAATTTTTGTAAAAAACCAGAGTTTCGGGAGAAATAAAAGATGGATAAAAGTTGTGTTTAGTTCATTATGTATAACCAACACATCCAAATAAAAGAAGAAGGCTGAAAATTGGCATAGATGGGTGAAATGGAGTTGCTACAAAACCACAGTACGAAACTACATGTTTTACTCTGTTTTTGTAGCAAGCAGCATTTGGTAGTATTTTGGTATTTTGAAGGTGTATTGAACATAATATAACCACATGGAGGCATTAAAGGGTATCAGTGGAACATTTCAATAGATATTTTCTCCTCGAAAAAGGTGTCTTCTGTTCTAGCTCAACATAAAGACAATGACCAAATATCATGATTATCTTTTCCTTAAAAGTAGGGTGATTGGTTTCTAAATCTAGTGGGTGTATTTATGTCTTGATGATGGCTAGTGCCACTCGAGCACTTGGATTTATTTGATGTAATTATCGAGTTCCATAGTTAGTGAATGTAATAAATAGGAGGTAGAGTCCTACTAGGCTTTAAAGTCTAAAGTCATTAGATGTCTCTTTTATTTCCAGGTATCTAGTTTATTATTAAGTGAGGTGTCAAAAAAAATGGCTCAATGATCTAGCCATGTGGGAAGATCCTATGTAAATGAATGAAGCCTATTAATAGGTAGTACTTCAAAGAATAAAGGGTCAGAGAATGTTACTTGAAACTACCACTTTGTAAAAAATAAAATTATGATCAGTAATATACATAGACTGTGTTTTTCTTCTTCACCTGAGATTCTTTTGGTGTTTCAATGAGCTTTTGTCCTATATTTCTTAATGTTTTACTTTCAATATCTTGATGTTGAATTACTCAGAATTTGTGTTTATCATGCTTTGAATTCCTTTGTACATTAAGCCATTAAATATTTATGTGTCTATGTTGTCCTATCATTGAAATATTACAAACCTCAACTTCCACAAGGAGAGCCATTGTCATTGAATTTCCTAACACTGACTCCATAAGCCCAATGATAGTAAACCCTATACATTTTTCATCTAAAATCAAACACATTCAAGACAATATCACAAAGTTAGCTATCTAATTTAATTCTAATTGAAAAAATAATGATGTTACTTTGAGAGAGCCCTCTCAGGCTGAAGAGGCCAATTTCAGTCAAAATATGGCCTGAAAGAGTTACTATAGGTTGTCTGGTGGAGCATCCCATCTATACCAATTTAGATATAACAACAAGAATGCAACAGAATACACAGATAACCATAAATAAAAATATGTAGCATAAATAGCACTTCATTTCATTAATATCAAAGAACTGAAACTTGTTTACAAACATAATGGAAATAAACTAGCGAGGGCACTGGTATCTTATCTCTGGGAAGATATGTGGTGGCTACATGGCTCTGAACTATGTTACAATTAGGATTGAAGGCTTATATATTATTAAGAAACAATAGAAAACCCTAAACATCCAAATTACTAACCTTAGGAGATGAAACACTAGACTATGGGCCCCGTTGGGATAAATTGGTACATCAATTTCTGGAGGTTGTAACTTTGGCATACTATCTCCGTTTGACGCACATGATGCATCATTAAAAATATCTATCTGAGGGATACAAATGTTGACAAAAAATATCAAGTCTCTAAGAGTCATATTTTGCATAGGTTTCATTCCCAACAAACATCGCTTAGGGCCTCAAAATGGCTTCAGAGGTTGTTGGGTATGTGTTATATTCTTTCCACGATCAGTTGAACGCACTGTATGTTGTGTCGGGTGTAGCAGGGGGGTCATAGGGGGGGTGGCGACCCCCCCTGTCGAGGTCCGGGGCAGCCCCGAGAAATTTTTTTTTCGGTGGGCGGAGCCACCCATGGTTTTATGCATGGTTTTGGGGGACGATGGCTTTCGACCCCTGGTATTTTGTAGTTCCGGTCAAGGGAACTATAGTTATGTCCTAATCCAGGGTTAATGGATTGGGGTTTATGAATGCTTCGACATATATATATATATATGTGTGTGTGTGTGTGTTGTAACACTCAAAGGAATATAATGATAAATCAAGTTGGTAATCCCGATTTGAGATCTAGGGGAAAATCTCTGTGTATATATGTTTTATGTTTTAGGATCTCGTTATTGTTTATTTTTTGTCATTAATATTCATTTGCAGATAATTTTTGTACAGGGTTAAAACCTACATTAGGTATCAGAGCCATATTTGGCTTCAGAGGGACACTTTTGTAGCAAAGGGTTTTATTGGCTTGCTAATGGATATATGATTTGTTGCTCCACAAATTTTTATTCCACAAAGGAAATGGAGAGGAGAAGGCACTATGTGTACATGGCTAGAGAACTTGGCATGAAGCAGCAAAACAAAAAAAAAACAAAAATCTTATAATGGAGTCAAAATTTTATTACATGTAAATGTGCATACTACTGTAAGACCTAGTATGGCATGCGTAGCCCTAGGTAAGTTTTGGTAAAGTTTGGGTTAGACCTAGGTGATAGGGGGGATGCCAAGTTAACAAATACCTCGGGTATAAAACTTTGAGGGGGGTAAGGGCCAAAGTGAGTGGGGCTCACTCACTTGGCAAGGTTGGATGGCTCTAGTCAAGGAACCCCAAGTCAAGTTTAAGGGGGGAATGTTATGTAAATTGAATCAGGGTTAGAGTCAAGGTTGACCAGCTTAAACAATCAGGTAGTTTTGGTGCACATGGTATTGTGCACCCATGTTTTTTGGCTCATCATATTGAATGTAATGGAGCATATAAAAGGCTGGGAAGACTTCATTGTAAGATAGGCCTGGATGTGAGCGGTGAAGGCTCACATGGACGGATTGGTCATGGTTTTTGCCAATGGCTAATGAAATTTCATTGGATGGGTGTTTCCCAGAGTTTGGTTTTTTTCCAGATAAACATATATGTTCATGTTTATTTATTTTTTTGGTGGTTATGTTTTATTATTACTCTCGGTAATTATTTATATTGTAAGGTAAATTATTTCTTCATTTGGTATCAGAGCCATATTTGGCTTTAGAGGGAAGATTTTGTAGCCGAGGGTTTTATTGGCCTGTGAATGGATATATGATTTTTTGTTGCACAACTGTTTATTCTACAAAGGCAACCGAGAGGAGAAGGAACGAAGTGCACAAGACTAGAGAATTTGGCATCAAGCAGCAAAACAAAACAAAACTAAAATGTTTTAACGGAGTCAAAATCTTATTACATGTAAATGGGCATACTGTGGTAATGCCTAGTATGGAATGCGTACCCCTGGGTAATTACTGGTAAAGTCTGGGTTATACCTAGGTGATAGGGGAGATGCCAAGTTAACTACTACCTTGGGTGTAAAAATTGAGGGGGGTAAGGGCCAAAATGAGTGGGGCTCACTCACTTGGCAAGGTTGGTTGGATTTAGTCAAGGAACCCCCAAGTCAAGTTTAAGGGGGGAATGTTAGGTAAATTGACTTGGGGTTAGAGTCTAGGTTGACCAGGTTAAAAAATCGAGTAGTTTTTGGGAACATGGCATTGTGCACCCATGGTTTTCAGCTCATGGTATTACATGTAATGGAGCCTATAAAATGTTGGGAAGACTTCATTGTAAGATAGGCCTGGAGGTGAGCTGTGAAGGTTCACATGGACAGATTGGTCATGGCTTTAGCTAATGGTTAATGAAATTTCATTGGATGGGTTTTTCTCGGAGTTGGTGTTTTTCCAGACAAACATCTATATTCAGGTTTTTATGTTTTTTTTTTTTATTATGTTTTATTATTCCTCTCGGTAATTATTTATATTCTCAGGTAAATTATTTCTTCAGAGGTTCAAGACCCGAAAAAATGCCAAAAATAGTAAATTGTGCTACAACTAAGGAAGCTAAAAAACTGAAAGAAAAAATGGTGGGGGCCTAAGTGTAATAGGCTGGTGGAAACCAGTAATATCTAACTGGATCATTCCTACCCCTTATGAAACAATGGTTACCATTGCATTGAGTTCCTCTAGGAGATGGGGAAACTTCTGTTGAACTTGGTCCCTGGTGAGCCACTTTCCATAGTGAAGGAGTTAGCCTGCTTTGACAAATTGATATAGCATGATCCTCTATTGGCAGGTGTTCTTTATCTGTGTGTCCATAATCTGACTGGTTGTGGGTTTCTCCATTCATTCTGGGTTTAACTCTGTTGGTGTGAGTTGTTATGCCATGTTGGATATGTCCAATAGATTTGGAAAGTAGGGTCGAAGGCGGTCCACATTGAACATGGGTGTAGACAAAGGAATGGTGTAATACCGAGCTCAAAGGCATTGTATCCTATAACCTCAGTGATGGTTTATGGCCCATATTAGAGTAGTAAAAGCTTGCGATGGGGTCCAGTGAGGTGCTCCTTCTGAAAATATAGCCAAACCTTATCACACACTTGGAAGTTGTGTGGCACTTGATGTTGATCATGCCACTTCTTGTAATTAGCATTGGCTATATCCAATATGTCATGAGCCTATTAGAGGATGTGTTGAATGGGCTCAATGAAGTTGTTTTCCTTGGCAGCTTCAGACTGCAAATGAGCTGAATCAACCTAAGTAGTTGGAAATGGCATGGCTACGTTAGTGGGACATAATGGATGGAATCAAAAGCCCACCTAAAAGTGGTTGTGGTCAGTTGGCTTGTGGAGGGCCCAGTTATAGCTATGTTTTACATAGGGGAGGATCTCATCCCATGTGCATATATTCCTTAAGTTGTACATGAACATAATGTGTACAATCATCCTATTGATGACCTCTGGTTCACCATCAGTTTGGGAATGGAAAGTTGTGGACTTAGTGAGCTTGGTGCCCAACATTGACGAGAGACTGGACCAAAATGCACTTAGGAACCTTCTATGCCGATCTGAGATGATAGACTGCGGGATCCAAAAGTGTACCCACACTCATTCAAAGAAAATTTTAGCAGTGGCTTCTGTTGTGATATTATTCTTGCAGGTCGCCATAATGGTCATCTTCAAGAATCTATCGCGACCACCAAAACATAATTGTTGTGATGCTTAGTAGAACGAAGGCTCAACATGTAATCCATGGAGATGGATTCCCAAGGTTGGCTAAGGGTAGGAAGCAGAGTATAGAGACCTTGATTCTTGATGGTTGGTTTGGCAATGGCACAAGTAGTGCAGGATCTGATGTACTTCCTGACTTAATGTCTAAGGTTTGGCCAATATAAATACTTCTGTTGTACTGCCACTATTTTCTCGACCATGAAATACCTAGCGACCTGACTGTAGTGCGCTTCCAAAATCATCTTGGAACACTCACTTGAAGGAACACAAAGGTGTCTCAGGTGACATAGCAGTTCATCCTAGAGGTGAAAATTTGGAACTCATTTACCCTCCAAGAGTGTCTTGTATGTGTGCCTGAATTCTGGATCGCTCTTATAGAGAAGCGGTCAATCAGAAGTATCGTGCCTACAAGAGTTGAGCATGGTGGTTATTTCCATGATCGGTGGTAAAATGAGGTAGTCTGCAACATTATTTGCAGTGCCCTTCTTGTACTTGATGTTCACATGAAATTATTCCAAATGTGTGGACCACTTTTGATGATGATTATTCTGCAACTTCCCTTTTGTTTGTATGAATTGCAGGGGTCAATAGTTTGTGTGGATGATTGTTTCCTTTCCCAAAATGTAATGCTTCCATTGTTGGCAAGCTTGCACAATGGAATGCATCTCTTTTTCATATGTGGGATACTTCCAGACTGTTTCATACAGTGTCTGACTGTGAAACATCATTGGATGTCCTGTTGAATTAGAACTACCCTAATAGCATAGTCAGAGGCATCTGTCTCAATATCAAATGGTTGTTGCAAGTCTGGTAATGTGAGCACTGGGGCAGAGTAGATGCGATGTTTCAATTCTATGTACGCATTCTGTTGGGATTCCGACCAAAAGATTTTTTCTTTCGCTCCACCCTTGGTGGCTTGACTCAAGGGCTAGAAGTGATATGAGAGAATCGCAACACAAACATACAGTAGAAATTAGCAAAAAGCTAAAAGATACGAACCTATGTTAGAGAAGTTGGGGTTGGCCAATATCGAATGACCTAGATCTTGGTTGGATCCACATGCACCCCCCACTCATCAATAATGTCTCCCAGATAATAAACTTGGGTCATGTAAAAAGTGCAACTCTCCAAATTGGCAAACAACTTGTGTTTTCGCATTTTTTGGAGGGCCCGTCGGATATGGTGGAGGTGCTCTTCCCAAGTCTGGTTGAATATTAGGATGTCATCCAAGTACACTACTACAAATGAGTTGGTGAATGACAGCAAGATGTCATCCATCAGCCTCATGAGCATTGTGGGAGCATTCTTCAACCCAAAAGGCATGACCAACCATTCGAAAAGGCCCTCCTTTTCTTTGAAGGAAGTCTTCCACACATCAGACGGTACGATTGGTACCTGGTGATACATGGAAATCAAGTTGATCTTGCTGAAATATTTTTCCCCTTTGAGTTGGTCCAGAATGTCATCAATTCATGGGTTCGAGTACCTATTCCATACATTGATCTTATCGAGCGTCCGATAGTCAACATATAGTCTCCAAGTCCCATCCTTCTTCTACATCAACATGATCGAGCTCCCATAGGGTGATGAACTTGGCTGGATGTGACCTTTTTCCAGTAGCTCCTGAATTTTCCTCTTGCTTTCATCATTCTCTAGAACAGAGTGTTGATAGATCAGTTCATTTGGTAGGGGGGCACCTAGGGTCAGATCGATGGGGCACTTGACCTGACAGTGCAGAGGCACCCCTGTGGGTGAGGTGAAGATGTTACCGTACTGCTCCACGAACTTTTCCATTTATTATTTTCGTGTGGAGGAGCCTTGTCTAGAGGTCATGGCCACAATATTCTTCTTTCCCTGAGCTTACTGCATTGTTTTTCAGTAACTAAAGAGATAGAGGCAAGCAGTGGTACCTCTAGTATCATGTAAAACTTATTTCCCAAAGTAATAATAACAATGCGAGGTCTGGACTCATACAGAATATGTCGCTTCCACAAGTATCGTTGGATTGATAATACATCACAAACATAAAGAGGATAAATGTCACATAATACCTCATCGGTGAAGGGCTTGATGCTGTAGGAAAGGTGGCACTGCTGCCTGATGTGGAGATCCCATCCTTGGTGAAGCCACTCGATGGTGTATGGTTGTGGGTATGTTATGGTCGACAAGCACAACCACTTCACGACTGCTATTGAAATGATGTTCTTTTGGCTCCTACTGTTGATAATGACCTATAGAGGGTAATCATTTACCCACATCTAGGAGTTGATGAGACGCTCCTCCACCTCTGGATCTTCCAATTCTCCCTTTTAGATCTTTGTGGTGGCAATGGTGGTGTTGAGCTCCACATAAATAATCTGCTTCACTTTTTCATTCCCCTTCTTGGGTTCGAATTCAGAGTCAGAGCATGCATATTATTCAAAAGCCTTCATCTCGGCCACTAGTGACTGCTTGGCACAACACTCACTTGTGTTGTGAGTGGAGCTCTTTTTGAACTCACACCACTTTCCCGTGTCCTTCTTCAACTTCGCGGTGTTGTTATTTTCTTCCAGCTTTGGCAGGTTATCTTGGGCCACCATGTCTTGCCTTTATCCTTTGTTCTGCAGTTTGGGGACACCTTTCCCTTTCTTTTTATTGGTAAGTCCGAGTCTCTCCTCTTCTGTTTAAATTTCTTCTCAATCTTGGCAGCATATCAGTATTTCGTACCAAGTGAGGAGATGTCGAGGAACTCCATTTCCTCCTAAATATATTTGTGTAGGAAAATATGGTACTTTAGCGCCAAATGTGTCTCTGGATATTTGATACCCAACTATATGCACAGGGTATAGAAAAAATTCATCAGATCATGCACATCTTGATCCCTTTGCTACCGTAGCATAGCCCATTGTATGTACTTGTCCTCGTAGCTGCCCATGTGATAATATTGTTCCTTGATGGAACCTTGGAAAGAATTCCTAGTGTGTACGATGGAGAATAGAGAGGGTTCCCCCTCGTCCTTTTTCTCACAGTAGGTTTCCCACCAGTCCTTGACATGGGGGGAAACTTTGAGGAGTACAAAAATAATCTTCTCCCAGTCGAAAAAGTGATGAACCAATAAATATACTTCTAATATATCCAACCATCTATCTACAACATCTACATCTATTTGGCCATCAAATATGGGAATGTCAAAGTTTACTTGTACCTTAAAAGGGGTTGCGCCTCGAGAGTGGTTGTTGGATGCAGATGCGCTGCCAGTGGGCAGTCATTCAAGGATTTGGGTAAAGTTATCCATAATCACGATCATTTGTTTTTCGAGAGCCTCCTCGAGCAATATTTTGATAGGATCTCCTACTCCCTCGTCTTTCTTTTCGTATTCCATGGGTGGTTTTTGGGGTTTGTGAGGCTGATCTTGAAAAGGTTAAACCAGATCGAGCCCTAACTCCTTATACCCCGGCGTTGTTGGGGACGTGCAAAGAAGAATCGAGAAAGAGTAGACCGCTCTAATACCACTGATCCAAATTTATGCAGGAATGAAACAGAATACACATATAACCAAAAATACAAATATGTAGCAGAAATAACACTTCATTTCATTAATCTCAAAGAACTGAAATTTGTTTACACACAAATGGAAATAAAATATCTAGGGCGTCAGTAGCTTATCTCTTAGAAGAGATGTGGTGGCTACATGCCTCTGAACTTTGTGTTACAATGAGGCTCGAAGGCCTATATATTATTGAGAAACAATGGAAAATCCTAAAAGTACATAAACCTAACCCTAGGAGATGAAACACGAGACTATGGGCCCCGTCGGGGTAAATTGGTATATCAATTTCTCGAGGTCGTAACTTTGGAATACTATCTCCGTTTGACGCATATGATACATCATTAGAAAGATCTATCCGAGGAATAGAACTACTGAAAAATAATATTGAATCTGGAAGACCCATATCAAGTCTGGAAGATGAATATTCACCGAATATTTCATGCCCAAAAATCATCGTTTAGGGCCTTAAAACGGCTCCCCGAAAAACTTCCAAAAATAGTAAATTGTGCTACAATTAAGGAAACTGAAAAACAGAAAGAAACAATGGTGGGGGTCTAAGTGGAATAGGTGGGTGGCCACCAATATCCACCTGGATCAAATGCGACGTTGGATATATTTATCTATGATCCCAAAATTACAATATTAAACCTAATATTATAAACACAATATCAAACCCAATATTACAAAACATAATATTAAACCAATTATTATAAACCCTAATATTAAATTCAATATTATAAACTCGATGTGACACCCTTGTGTTTTTCTTTTCGAGCACATAACTATTTTTAGATTATTAAACTATTATCATTGAACTTATTATATATGGAAGATACAAATGAAATTAATTGATTATGTAATCAACCTATATCCATCTCAATTCTTGATCTACCAAGCGCTGAGAGGAATCAAATCTCTAGAGGGTCAAACCTTTTTTTTTAGTGCAAAACTTGAGGAAATGATTGCACCTCGAGAGATTTGATCCTTCTTGAAGCATGATAGATATAGAGATAATATGGATCTATGTTTGTTTAGATCTTATAAATTAATAATTATATTTATTAATTATATTATTTTAATTTAATTTCTATTTTTATGAAATTTCACTGAGTCAAAATGTTTTAAGAAATAATTATAATTTATAATTTTATTTTTATTTTTATATAATTTCACCATGTCAAAATGTTTATATAGGATAACATAACAAGGCATTACAACATAGCTTCCATACTAAGATGAAGAGTGTTTCTAGACATAAAAATGTAATAAAATAAATTAAAAATAAAAAATAAAAAATATTTTGATTGTGAAATGAGAGATGATTTTTGGGAATGTGATGTTGATGAGACATAGTATCACCGATGGTATTATAAATTTTTTTTTTTACAAGTTCATAATATTAATGGTAAAGTGGGGGCGAATATATGTGGTTAAAAATCTAGTTATAGTGTAAGAACAAACTGTGTTTACAACCTAATAATATCTATGGTAAAATGGACTTGAATATACATAGTTAAAAATATTGTTATATTGTAAGTAGTTTTTATGTGCTTATTAATTAAATTTAAATATGTTTAAAAAATCATTATTTTTATTTATAAGCTTAAATTATTTTAACTCGTAACTACATGCTATATATTATAACCAAGCAAAATTTTAAGGATGGAAAATTATCTTTAAGTTTAAAAAATTGGCGAATCTCACTAGTCCCTAATATGAAAACTATAATTTTTTTATTTATGTATTTGTAACATTATTTAAAGTTATAATGATTTTATATATACACTCTATATAATGTTGGCGATTTTTAATGCAAAATAATTTTATATTGTAAACTTTAGGCGAATAATTTTTATAAAAAATGGAAATTGGCGAATCTTTTTTTTTGAAAATCATGGAAAATTAGCCCACCTGCGAATATTAGCCCTAAAATTTTTCATGATTATAACGTAATATGAATATTGTGATTTTCTTTTTATCTAAAAACTTATTCTTAATTTTATTAATTAAAAAAAAAATTACAATATAAAAATTAAATTTTATTATTTTTATTACTTTTAAATTTTTTCTGAACATTGTAACATCTCCCGATAATAAACTCTATAGTACTTTTAATGGTTTATCATTATTTAATTGAGTTTTAAATGTTTAAAAATCATTTCTGTATTATAAATTGAACATATTAATATAAAATGAACATATTGAGTCTATATCTAAAAATGTTGACATGCTTTCTTACATTACATTAAGGCATCTCCTCTATACTCAGCTATAAAGCACCACAATTAAATTTTATTTGATGAATAAATGAGTTGTTTGGGAATAGTTAAGCCCCAACAGATACCTCAATTGGTGGAGTTCTTTTATTTATTTGATGACTAAATGAGTTGTTTGGGAATATTTAAGCCCCAACAAATGGCTCAATTAGTGGAGTTCTTGTTGGTAAACACCTCGCCAATCGAGAGGTCACATGGTCAAATCTTGCCAACCAGAAGTCACAATGTCAAATATGCACAATTCCGTTGGGGTTATGCCCTTCCCAATTTGACTTTTTGGGAAATATTGTAGAAAAACCACTCAATAAAATTAATTATAATTTTACTTTTGTAAATGTCATGAAATATATATTTTAATTATTATTTGTTGTTGTGAGAAATAACTATACATGTAATAAATAGAAAAATTATTGTGAACATAATTGCTTATACAAGAATATTATGAATTAATTAGAAGTTGAATAATTATCTCACGATAATTAAATTGATTAAAATTAGAAAATATGCACGAGATAGTATGTATAAATTTCAGACTTGAATTTTTTATATATAAAACACATACTAATCTAATTCTTAACAAAGAGAATTTGAATAATAACAAAGAGAATTTGAATAATTAAAATCATATAATAAGTAGAATTAAGAACAAAGTATATCTATATATATGACTAATCTATTTGTATAGATTATCATTTGTCCATGAGATTATATATAATATAGAGTCATATTCTTATGTCATAAAGGGGCTCTTAATTTAGCTTTGAGAATAGTAACCAATATAGATAAATTCCTAGAATATAGTAATCAAAATAGATAGATAAATTCGTGGATACATGAATACGATTATTATGCGATATGGAATGAATACATGAGAAACATAATTGAAACTAAAATTAAATAATTAAGATTCCTCCATAAGATTGACTTGGAACGTAATTATATGAAAACCAATGTAAATTTTATAGATGATTATGGTTAACTAATTCAAATAATAAAACATTGAAAAAAATAGTAAATTAATATACTATTTTTATTAAATCTGTATCTGATTCGAAGCTAGAACT
Source organism: Pinus albicaulis (assembly GCA_034641835.2). Lineage (NCBI taxonomy): Eukaryota > Viridiplantae > Streptophyta > Pinopsida > Pinales > Pinaceae > Pinus > Pinus albicaulis. The sequence goes on along the minus strand of CM076580.1, from coordinate 407,252,776 downwards.
CTTGATGAAACAATGAGAAAGTATATTAAGTTTTCTCATAATAATATAGAACTAATTTTCCTAGTAATTGCATCAGAGTAGGTACTATGATAAAACTTCTACATGGAAGTAATATCAATTATAATCCATGTATAATCAATTATAATCAATTAATGTATATAGTCACCAATAATCTATATCTATATACAAGGAAGTATAATCAATTAATGTATATAGTTACTAATAGTGTATATCTATATAAATGACTTTGTATGCATACATGGTACATGTAAATTACCATTAAAGAGTATGAACCGTGGTTGATAATTCAAATAAAGAATAATTGGGTAATTATATCTATATACAAGGAAGTATAATCAATTAATGTATATAGTCACTAATAGTGTATATCTATATACATGACTTTGTATGCATACATGGTACATGAAAATTACCATTAAGGAGTATGAATCGTGGTTGATAATTCAAATAAAGAATAATTGGGTAATTATTGTATATGTGTGTGCCTCCGCACACGATTATTGACGACGGTTTTTTTCTTACTTGAAATTATTTTAAAATTAGGAGAAATTATGTATTTTTATACATTTAGAACTTGTAAAGTAAAGGAAGAAAAGTAAAACATTAATAATTTAAATAGTGAACAAGACAATTTTTTAACTGATTGAATATTCTATTAAAAATGGAATAAGAGACTTATATCTTGGAGAGAGTAAATGGAAAGAGAAGAACTTAGGTTGGGCGGGGGTTTTGCATCTAAAATTAAAAATAAATAGTAGGTTACTTATTTACATAAATATGAATACATAGAACTGGAAATTGTGAATAAAAATATAATGCAAAATAATAAATATTATCTTTTAAATCATTAATAGCAAATATTATTTTCTAAACCATTAGATCTATGAAAATTGCATGTTAATCTAATAATTAAAAGGGAAATTAATTTAAATACAATCACAAGTTCAATAAATACCTCATCATTTCAAAAACATATACGTAAATAGGACCTCGCTCCCTACATATATATATATATATATATATATATATATATATATATATATATAAATATAATTAATTAGAAGAAAAAGGGTATTTAAAAAAAAAATTAAAATACAATACAAAGGATTGATGCCTTTACGGAAACCATTGAAAGCACTTCTCAAGCATATAGATGAGAGGTAGTTAGTTGAGTGAATACAACTGACGTGTAGGAAAGTGAATGGAATAGATTTAATATTGTTGTTGTGGAAAGAGACAAATAGTGTCTTCTGCAAATGTATTCCAATTAAATCCATAACATTATCAAAACCAGGAAAATCAGGATGTTAAAAATGAGAATAAAAGAGTGTGAACATAAAAATGATGACGAAGACACTTTACATGGATCGATCGCAAAGCATATACCTCGAGATTGATGATGTTCCATACAACACCAGTACTTTACAAGATCTACCAGAAAATAGAAATCAACATAATGGCTCAACGAAAAAACATAACACCCTTTCAAATAGAAAGAACACTAACCAATTTAATAAATTGATCAGTAAATTACAACCGTAAGAATCTATATAGTAATTAAAAAATGAGTTAGAATAGATCAATAATTATGAACTAGGGCTTAGTAACTAAGAACGTTAGGATCAGGTAAGAACCCTGAAGAAAGGGTACTATATCTTTGTCGGAAGTGCAGGAAAATTAAATATTTAAAAGATGAAGTAAAATACAAAGAAGTAATGTATACTTTGAATTCTGAAGAGGTCATGGACATGGCCAAAATACACAACAAATGAAATAAACAATACTAAGGGTCGAAAAATTACTTAAACCTTATAATGGAAGAATTAAAACTTTGAAATAAAATAAAAAAATGACATTTACCGAGGAGATGAGTGGTCAAAGCCACGGTCACATCAAATCTTATAAAAAAAAAAGAATTGCGAATGTGAATACAAAAACCAAAATTCCAAATATAGAGTGAATAAGGAGAATTTAAACCATACAGAGATAATTACTCGGTATAAGGTCAAGGGTGGCCAAAGTGATTAAAATGATTTATCAAAACCAGAGACTTTCCTTCGTTCCAAGACACAATTTATCTCATCTCCTGCATTTTTCCAAGATGAAAAAACACATGAGTTAGCATAAAAAACACTAGAAAGAACACGATGAAACAATAAATGAATACAATGTGAACTATAAATTTTGTAAACCTCACCTTCTGTCACAAGTAGACAAGGTGCATCTCTTCTATGTAAACATATCAATGATAGAGGAAAGAAGTGTAGCAATTGTGAAAGGGAGGAATTATGATAGGAATAACCACTGAAACTAATCACAAAGCCAAGTGGCGCTCTAACCGCATACACCAAGCAAAGTGAACCAAATGAGATTTGAGTTAGATTTTTTTAGGCCATATGAAAATTGTTTTAGATATCAACCGTTTGATTTGTAAAATAAAATAAAATTGTCTATTTGTACACGATTCACGATATGTAATAACATATTCAGGCACATGGTATGGAAAATATGTGGCCTATCCATTATGCGCCATATGTATTAGATGGTGCACTTTATTACCATGGGTTTATGTAACAAAGGGAATGAAATTGTATCTTCATTAGTTTAGGACCTTGGTAGGGAAGTATTACATAGTGATATATATGGTCAAATGAATGACGTTGGAGGTCACAACACTTTAGTGACCTTGTGTTCATGCCAAAGTCATTAAAGTGGCATTAATGGGCAGGGTTGTTAAGTTAAATAATATACATTTTATTGTTGTGGATAAATGAGTGTGATATATAGTTTAAACATGACATCTATTTGATAAAATTAAAAAAAAAAAAAAAAAACCTCATAGTATATATATGGACACTGATGGGTAGGTAAAATAAAATTTGTGCATTCATACATGAGGTATGTCTAATGATTAATTATATCATACTAACATATACAATTATTAATCAAACAAAATAAATTATTCATACTACTTTAAAAACTTGGGGTTCTAGAGTAACTATGAAATTTGATATATGCGAGTTTAAAAGTCTAACTCATACCATATTAAGGAGCATTAATGGAAGTACTTCAAATTAAATTATTAGTATAACATCTTTTCTACAAATAAAATGATATAAAAAGAGTAAGGGAGAACTTTTTGACAACTCAAAGAAAGTGTTAGATTGAAGCTATGTAATGTATTAAAAAATAATACCTCTGTGGTTAGTTATAGTGATAAAATAAAAGTACAAATCATGTGTACATGAGGTATGTTACACCTAATATTAAGCCTAATATTGTAAACCCAAATATTAAACCCTGATTTTTTAATGTCATAATGCGACATTGAATAAATTGCAATGTAGTGAAATGTTATGACAATGATTGTCGCATAGTGACAATGTTTGTCACAATGCGACATAGGATAGATTTTTGTACCATTCCAACATCACAATAGTAAACCATAATATTAAACCTAATATTATAACTCCTAAAAATAAACCCAATATTATAAACCCTAATATTAAAAATCGTATATTATAAAGCTAAAATTATAGACCTAAAATTTAAAACCAATTTTATAATATCATCATCGTCAATTATTTAAAAAATGATCATCAAAGTTGACTATGTTCACTAACATGGTTGAATATGTTTGACTATTAGTGTATTCAATAATAGTGATGATAGATTATGTTTGACTAAAGATGAGGACTATTGAAAGTAAAACATAGTCAAACATAATTGCACATACTCAATAACGTTCGTAAATGTGTTTGACTAGTTTTGTAATGGCACAATGCGACATTGAATAAATTGCATTATAATGTAGCATTGTGATAGTGATTGTCACATTGAGATGTTGGATAGATTTTTGTGCCATTCCAACACCATAACATGTTTGATTATTAAAACATTGATATTAAAATGCAATAGTAAAACTCTAACATCAAAACCCAATAATAAAAACCTAATATTAAAACCTTATACTAAAGTACAATATTAAAACTCAAGTATTAAAACCTAATACTATAAATATGGTACACATAGTTGATCGACTTTGATCATGGTCAACTATTTAAACAATGAGTATCAAAGTTGATTTTGTTTTTCTATGACGTCTAATGTGGTTGAATATTAATATTAATCAATAATAATGATAGCCAATTATGCTTGGCCAAAGTTGAGGAGTGCTGACTATAAAAAATTGGAATATTCGATTTTGTTCAATTTTGCCGTCTATAGTTTATTAATAAATAAAAAGTGAGTGAAGAGGGTCTAACTCACTTAGTGGAATAAAACACCCTCCCTAGTAGCATAACGTTGTGACTTAAAGGGGAGCCAAGGGGGGCCAAGCACCATGTAGAGAGGGGGCCCACATATTCTCTAGAAGCTACTGCGCAAATGAGGATGAGCACGTGGCAAGAGAGAGAGGCTACGTTGAGGAGATAGGCCTTAGGTTTTTGGAGGAAGGAAAACGTTATAAAAGAGGGAGGAGCCTTCTCATTTCATTCATTTTTTGTTGATGATATTGAGCTGGTCATTTCGACTTCTTGAGCACGCAGGCTGTTTAGCCTGTCTGCAACACTGTTTAGTGCATTGAGTGTCTCCGGTCAGAGATCTCGCCGTTAGCCTCAGGGGACTTCGAGTGCCTACTCCGGAAAGGTTATTTCTTCAACATTTTCTGGGAGATTTTGGTGTTTGGTTTTGTTGCGGAGCCGTGCATTCATAGAGACTGTGCAGTCACTGAGAGGGAGGATGCAGTCCATCTAGGAGGTGTTTCGGATCAGGGTTTTTGCAGGAGATTTGAGTTGAGATTTTGAACAGAGGATCAGCCTTTGCCTTTGGGAGGATTTTGGTGTAGTTTGAGGCGGTATTTCAGTCATTTCTATTTTGCCTCTACGCAGAGCCTTCGAGGCCAGCGTAATTCCCCAAGGGGGTGTTTTTCGGAGGTCGGCCATTTCTGATATGGTTTCTGGGTTTTGTCGGGATTGGTGAGTAGAGGAGGTTCCCAGATTTTTAGCTCATTCCGGTAAGGGGAGAAGCCTCTAGTTATCAGTTCATTTCAGTGGTAGCAGCTACACGACAGTTTTCCTGCAGCTGCGACGCAATTCAGAGAGCAGTCATTTCTGGTGTATTCTGAGAGTATTTATTCACTTGCCTTGAGAAAGTTTAGGTGCCATCACTCTAATCACCTATTGTACTTCATTATATTTCTCAATTTAATAAAATGGCTTAGCATTTCCTCTCTATATTTCTGGATGAGTTGCCGTACATTCTTTCTATGTTATTATATGTCTGCTGCAATGTTATTTTTATATATATTTGAGCATCCTAGTTCTATACCACTTGGTGTGTTTATTTTATACTCTTAGACATAGTCTAGAAAGGGCCAGATAGCCTCCAAATGTCGTCCTCTTTCAAATGGGGCATATCTGGTAAACGCCCTCCCAGTCCATCTCTAGTTGGAGTTTGCCATGTTTTAGAGATATCCCCGAAAGGGGATATTACAGTGGTATCAGAGCATATTTTTGGCTCAGCCTGTGGAGCTAGTTGTCTATGACACCAGGAAAGAGGCCATATATTTGCTACAGAGGAAGGAAGTACAGAGACCGTGAGCATAGGTTGGAGAACACCTACGGAGAGGGAGATTGTGTTCGGGTGGTGGACATAGAGCAGGAGGAGCCTGTGACAGACGCAGAACAAGAGGAGCCTATGTTAGATTTAGAGTAGAGAGAGCCGATGGTAGATGATGCTGAGGCCAAACAGTTTGGGGAGGCACTCCTCAAATCGGTGCAGGATTTAGCGCGGCAGATTGAGGTGATGGGTCAGAGATTCATCGCTATAGAGGCTAGACAACATGAGACCCCACGGGTATTCCAAGTAGGTGAGGGATCAGGTAAATCACACCATTTGCCGAAGCATGGTGTTGCTCAGCGTGATACTATTCAGCCGATGGCTTCACATGCACCTACACATTCTACCATGCCCACTTTCTTGGGAGCAGACACAGGGGTAGGAGCCCAGCAGGAGGCAGAACCCGAACACATGGGCGAGTATTTTGTAGAGTATCAGGCATATGGGCGGGAGTTCAGGGATGCTCTCTCATTCCGAGATTTTGTTTAGCTCTAGCGGGACAGTAGACCCTGCGACCATCATAGATGGCACCGACATTATCATGATGGAGATAGCCACCGCACATCTAGAAGATTCCATTTGCCTACGTTTGATGGGTCATCAAACAGTTCGGCAAAGTCTTGGGTGGAGAAGCTAGACATCTATTTCTAGCTTAACCAGATGTTAGAGGTGGAGGCCATCAAGGTGAAGACATTACATTTGGATGGTGAGGCCCAGGACTGGAGGTTCCATTGGATGGTCACACACGGACACTCTACAGTGATGATGTATTCCGAGTTTACCAGGAGATTGATGGAGCGATTTGACCGGAGGGATCCGGAACAACACTTTGTTGAGCCGACAAGGCTCAAGCAGACTGGGAGCCCCGAGACATACATTGTAGATTTCTTGAGTGTTTCAGTGATGGTGCCAGATCTATTCGCAGCACAGATGATCTATATGTTTGTGGAGGGGTTATCAAAGCCACTTCGAGGTTTAGTGAGATCTACTAGACCAGCTACACTCCAGGATGCTATCAGAAGGATGTGAGATTTACAGGATGCATTGCCCAGGACTCGTACACCTTACCCCCAGAGACAGGGTTTTGAGTCCAAGGGGAAAGATGTGAGGGTTCCACCTCCAAAGGGGAATCTAGGACGAGCACAGATAGATGATGATGCCAGGAGGGAGCTGAGGAAGAAGCGGTTGTGCTTCACTTGTCAGGAGCCGTGGGCACCAGGACATAGGTGTGCTGCGGGCAAAGCGCACTTCATTGAGGTCTTCTCTGATGATAGCGGGGAAGAGGATGAGGAGGATGATGAGGAGGCAGGAGATCGTCAGATGGCCCAGGATCAGTTGCCACCTCCACCTCTAGGGACAGGAGGTGAAGCTTTTGCACCCACAGGAGGGACTCTTGCAGCCTTGCGAGGAGTTCCCAAGTATTTGACGTTGCGCGTACGAGGGACAATACGTGGCCAATGAGTGTCAGTTTTGGTTGACAGTGGGGCAACCCATAACTTCATTGATGCACAGATGGTCGAGCGGAGAGGTATACTGACCGAGAGCTTTGACGGATTTTCAGTTTTGGTCTCGGGAGCCTAGACGATGTAGTGTGCTCGGTATGTTCCAGAGTTGGCAGTGACGATGGGTACCTACACCATGACCGATCAATTTTTCGTGGTCAACATACCAGAAACCAATGTGGTATTGCGTGTTCAATGGTTGATTAATCTGGGGAAGGTCACCAAAGATTGGGAGGCCTTAGAGATGGAGTGGGATGATAAGAAGACCAGGAAGCACGAGAAGATTCGTGGGATGCACACTTACCCACCTCAGACTGTTTCGGCACACCGGATGGAGGTAGATTTCCGGAAAGGAGACATAGAGTGGGCGGTTGAGTTGCGGGCCTCAGAGGCAAAGACCACAGGTTAGGCAGTTCATCCAGATATATAGGCCATCCTTGACAGGTATGAGGCAGTGTTTGGGGATATACCACCAGGTCGGCCACTAGACTGAGGGTTTGAGCACACCATAGAGCTTGAGCAGGGAATTCAAGCAGTGATTACTACCCCCTATAGGCATCCCAAAGCCCATCGGGATGAGATTGAGAGGGCCATCCAGGAGTTGCTGGCTCTTGGGCACATTAGACTGAACACGAGTCCGTTTGCTTCTTCCGTGGTGTTGGTGAAGAAGAAGGATGGCACCTTGAGGATGTGTATTGACTATAGGGCCCTGAACAAGAAGACCGTGAAGAACAGGTATCCTATACCCAGGATCGATGAGTTGATGGATGAGCTAAGAGGAGCCAAGTTCTTCTTGAAGATTGATTTGAGATCAGGGTACCATCAGATTCGCGTGAGGGAACAGGACATTCCCAAGACCGCTTTCAGGTGTACTTATGGGCACTTTGAGTTTTTGGTTATGCCTTTTGGGCTAACCAATGCACCGGCTACTTTTCAGTCTTGCATGAACCATATCTTCCGCAGTCATCTGAGGAAGTTTTTATTGGTCTTCTTCGATGACATACTCATATATAGCGGGACTTGGGAGGAGCATCTCCAGCATATAGAGGAAGTACTACATATCTTGTAAGAGCAAAAGTTCTATGCTAAGCTCTCCAAGTGTGAGTTTGGGATGACAAAGATGTTGTATTTGGGTCACATTATTGGAGTGGATGGAGTGAGAGTCCATGAGGAGAAAATTAGAGCCATCAGGGATTGGCCGGAGCCGAGGAACGTGACGGAACTTCGAGGATTCATTGGCATATGTAATTATTATAGGAAGTTCGTCAAGGGTTTCTCACAGCTTGTTGCACCCATTATAGATTTGACGAAGAAGGGGGCTTTCAGTTGGTCGGATACAGCGCAGCGAGCCTTTGACAGGCTCAAGGAGGTGATGAGTAGCTACCCAGTGCTTGCATTGCCAGATTTTACGTAGCCATTTGTTTTTGAGTGTGATGCATCAGGAGAGGGGATCGGCGTAGTATTGATGCAGGGAGGACACCCTATAGCCTTTGAGAGCCAGAAGCTCCTTCCGCACGAGAGGTTGTATTCTATATACAACAAGGAGATGTTGGCCATTATGCATTCCTTGGCCAAATTTTGGCAGTATTTGGTAGGAACAGGTTCAGGGTGAGCACTGATCACAACAGACTCAGGTTATTTTTGGAGCAGAAGTAGCTACAGGAGAGGCAGAAAAAGTGGATCAGTAAGATCCAAGCATATGAATTTGACATTGAGTATGTCAAGGGTAAGAATAACGTGGTAGCAGATGCTCTTTCACGTAGACCAGCCACGTTATCTCTTATGAGCTTGGATACAGATTGGAGGGCTCGACTATTAGTGGAGTACGCCAAGGACAGATTTGCATGTGAGGTTCTGGATGAACAGGTGGCAGATGACAGGTACAGGGTGGTCGATGAGATCATCTACTATAGGGACATGATATTCTTGACTGAGGGATCTCAGCTTAAGAAGAAGATACTCCAGGCATCACATGATTCAGCATGGGGCTTGCCATCAAGGGCTTACCAAAACCTACAGGGCCATTAGAGATAGGTTCTCATGGAAGGGCCTCAAGGAGGACATACTCCAGCACATCAGGGAGTGCGCTGTTTGTCAGAGGAACAAGGGGGAGATGAGCCATCCCGCAGGATTGTTGCAGCCTCTTCCCATTTCGGAGGGGAAATTGGAGAGAATCTCGATGGACTTCATCACAGGGTTGCCCATGGTGCAGGGCAAGGATTGTATCTTTGTTGTCGTTGATCGGCTGAAAAAGTATGCACACTTTTTTTCCATATCCACGCATTACACAGTAGCACAGGTGGCCGAGCTATTCTTCAGAGAGGTTTTTAGGCTACATGGTCTTCCTAAGACCATCATCAGTGACAGGGACAACTACTTCATGGGCGGATTTTGGCAGGAGCTTTTCCGGTTAGTGGGGACAGAGTTGACACTGAGTACTAGTTATCACCCACAGACGGATGGATAGATGGAGATAGTTAACAAGTGGCTGGAGGGCTACTTGCGTAACTATGTCAGTGGGCAACAGCGAGCATGGCTGAAGTGGTTGCATTTGGGGGAGTACTGCTATAAAACGACACTTCACATATCCATTGGTATGTCACCATTTTATGCTTTGTATGGGTATCATTCCTTATCTTTTGCTGATGTGATGTTCGGTGCTATCAAGGCTCCTAGAGCCAAGATTTGGATCCAAGAGAGTCAGGACATTCTCCGAGCTCTCAAGGATAATATGGCTACAGCACAAAACCAGCAGAAGCTGTATGCTGACAGAGGTTGGGTGGAGAGACAGTTTGAGGTAGGGGACTTGGTCTACCTACAATTACAGCCATATCGATAGTCATCACTGAAGCAGAAGGGAGCTGAGAAGCTCAAGCCCCGCTTTTACGGGCCATACAGGGTGATACGCAGGATTGGACAGGTTGCGTATGAGTTGGAGCTGCCCCAAGGTAGCAAGATCCACAAATTTTTTCATGTATCATGCCTGAAGAAGGCACTGGGATAGCAGGTGATAGTGACAGATGAGCTACCACCCACGGATGATGAGGGGCATTTGGTGTTGCAGCTAGAGGCTATTATTGATACCAGGGAGAGGCAGCTACGGAGCAGGACGGTCCGGGAATTCTTGGTGAGGTGGAAGAATTTGCCGGATGAGGATGCCACTTGGGAGAGTGAGAAGATTTTGCAACATCCATCACTTCAGTTGCTTGAGGACAAGCAACAATTTGTCGGGGGAGACTGTAATATTCCTAATTAGTGATAGCTAATTGGAATATTCGATTTTGTTCAATTTTGCTATCTATAGTTTATTAATAAATAAAAAGTGAGTGAAGAGGGTCTGACTCACTTAGTGGAATAAAACACCCTCCCTAGTAGCACAACGTTGTGACTTAAAGGGGAGCCAAGGGGGGTCAAGCACCACGTAGAGAGGGGGCCCACGTATGCTCTAGAAGCTACTGCGCAGATGAGGATGAGCACGTGGCAAGAGAGAGAGGCTATGTTGAGGAGATAGGCCTTAGGGTTTTGGAGGAAGGCCAAAATTATAAAAGAGGGAGGAGCCTTCTCATTTCATTCATTCGTCTTTGATGATATTGAGCTGGTCATTTCGACTTCTTGAGCACGCTGGCTGTTTAGCCTGTCTGCAGCACTGTTTAATGCATTGAGTGTCTCCGGTCGGAGATCTCGCCCTTAGCCCCTGGGGACTTCGAGTGCCTGCTCGGGCAAGGTTATTTCTTCAAAATTTTGTGGGATATTTTGGTGTTTAGTTTTGTTGCGAAGCCGTGCATTCATAGAGACTGCGTAGTCACTGAGAGGGAGGACGCAGTCCATCTAGGAGGTGTTCTGGATCGAGGTTTTTGCAGGAGATTTGAGTTGAGATTTTGAGCAGAGGATTAGCCTTTGCCTTTGGGAGGATTTTGGTGGAGTTTGAGGCGGTATTTCAACCATTTCTATTTAGCCTTTGCGCAGAGCCTTGGAGGCCAGTGTAATTCCCCAAGGGGGTGTTTTTCGGAGGCCGGCCATTTCTGATATGGTTTTTGGGTTTTGTCGAGATTGATGAGTAGAGGAGGTTTCCATATTTTCAGCTCATTCCGGCAAGGGGAGCAGCCCCTAGTTATCAGTTCATTTCGGTGGTAGCAGCTACATGGCAGTTTTCCAACAACTGGGACGCAGTTCAGAGAGTAGCCATTTCTGGTGTATTCTGAGAGTATTTCTTCACTTGCCTTGAGCAATTTTAGGTGCCATCACTCTAATCACCTATTGTACTTCATTATATTTCTCAGTTTAATAAAATGTCTTAGCATTTCCTCTCTATATTTCTGGATGAGTTGTTGTACATTCTTTCTATGTTATTATATGTCTGCTGCACTATTATTTTTATATATATTTGAGCATCCTAATTCTATACCACTTGGTGTGTTTATTTTATACTCTTAGACAGAGTCTGGAAAGGGCCAGGTAGCCTCTAGATCTCATCCTCTTTCAGAGGAAGCATATCTAGTAAACACCCTCCCAGTCCATCTCTGGTTGGAGTTTGTTGTGTTTTAGAGATATCCCCGAAACGGGATATTATAGGACCAATAGATCAACAGGGACATGGGAAGGGGAAGAAGAGGCAGGGGGGATAGAGACGACCAAGCTATCGACAGGAGAGGTGTTTAAGTTTAAATTTGAAAACTCCATTTGGACCTGCCTAGAAGGAACAGGCCTGGAAGTGACCAAATCATAAACAAAAAAAGAAAGACATGGAGAAGGAGGGGAGGAGGAAAGCATACCCGCCTGTGAAGCCCGAGCTGTCTCTAATGAAGTGGGAGCCAGTGAGGGAGACAGAGCAGGTACCTTCTCAAAAAGTGGAGCTGAAACCGCCACCTGAGCCTGATCGAACTGCTCCACCAAACCCTGTGCTGCTCTTGAAGGCTCCTCCAATTGGATCTGATCGAGCCCTTTTTCAGAAACTGAAGAGATCACCGGTTTCCTCACAACCTTATACTGGCTTCTTCTGCGCCGATACCCCAGTGGACATTATTTTGCTAAATGGCCATACTTATGGCATATGTGGTAGCGGAACGACAAATTTTCATAGTCCAAGGATTGGAGAAATTCAAGATCCCTGTATTTAAGAGTCATCGCATCTGCCAACCCTTCTCTAGGGTTTAGACTGACAAGAATCCTCGCCACGCTAAGATCGTATATTTGTAGGAAAGACTTGTCAGCTTCCAGAAATTTCCCAAGGGTATTCCCGATCAAAATAAAAACAGAGTATGTCCAAAACTGCATTGGGAGCCCTGGTAATTTTACCCATACTGGAGATTCTGCCATTTTCTCTGTTTGGGGATCAAAAGGAGGGGTCCATTTTTTAAAGAGAATGGGGCGCTTACCAAAACACCAGTTTCTTTGAATGACCCAGTCTGCATGATCCTTCTTCTCAAACCTCATGCTAAACCAACCTCTGTCTAGGACTTTAATCTTGACAGGTTTCCCAGGAGAGTTTCCTCATTCAGTATGAACCCACTCTCAAATGTAGGTAGCGGAGTACTTTCTACCATGGAATCTACCAACCAGAATAGTCTCAGAGGCTTCCATTACTTCGTCAACACATATATCCACACTGAGAACACAACTAAGGCGAACCTCTTTCTTCTTGATGGGTTTTTGCTTCTTTCTTTTTTCTCCCACCGCCTCCTTCTGGCCTCTCCCCCCTCCAACTCCTCAGCTGCTGAGGCATCTACTTCTCCATCCTTTGGCAACTCCTGTCGCCTTTCTTCCGACTCTTGAGAGGCCCTGTTCTCCGATTCCCTGCCCGAAACTCCTCTAGCAATCAACCTAGCAGTCGGAACCGCTCCAAGATTTAAATCGGCTCCCGCCGGCCGACCCTTACCTTCAGCAGACAGCACATTGCCCCGAGGACTCTTTAACCCAGTTCCTAACAAGGGAGCCCCGTTCTGACCAACTGTGACATCCTTTTGAGTCAAATTTAAACCCATCGTTGGAGAATTTTGAGCGGGGAAGTTAGGGTTTTGAGACAAACCCTGATTTTCAGTAGAACGTCCCTTTTCCAAGCCCCCACTCCTAGCCAAAACCCCACAAGCATATTGACGACCAAGGATTGCTAACCCAGCTCGTTTTAAACCTTTTTGACCAAAAAAACCAATGCTCATGACAACATCTTCTAATCCACCAGTTAGAGCAGGAAAAAAGAAAATACCTGGCCCTGAAGAGTTAGCTCTGGTTTCATGGCACCGAGCACCACCTCCGTCCCCGCCGCTAGGGATGCTTCCACAGTTCGATCCTGCAACGCGGGTACCTTTTTCAGCCCAACCCCGCTGATCCTGATACTTCTCTTTGCATAGAGACTTCTTGATAGGGAGGAACCCTAATCCATCTTCCTTACATACAAGGGAAACTTTCTCTGCCGGTTTAGGAAAGAAGCGGTTAAGATTCTGAGAGGTAACTTCTTGCCCCCAAACTGTAAGCAAGTCTTCTGGTGCCGGATCTAGGTCCACGTAATCCTGCTCAACCCCCATAGCAGTGACTTTAAGGAAACCCTAAAACCGACATCGCAACAGCTAGAGAAGCGCAACTGTCTCCTTAGTCTATATTTTGATTCAACAACGAATATAATTTATATGCCACATAAATTATATTTAACCCCTCATTCTATTCCTTATATATGCTTCTATATATATTTAACCTTAGGACATTATACACTTATATACATATATATAAGGATAGGATTCCCATCTACATAATCCACTTCCATAAGTATATCTATATATATATTTATCCCTATACTTTTAACTTTCTAACTCCTCTTTATTTCACTCATGGCAATGGAAATTATTATCAAGACATTTTTCTCAACGTTGAATTACTCTTTAATAATTTACATTCTTTTTCTGGTTTACGATCACAGCTTCTTACCTGCATAAAATTGACTCAGGTATACTCTATTTTTATTCACCTAATACCATTCAAATTTTTTTCTGTTTAATCAATTTCAATTCCATACTTTTATCACGTATTTAATTTCTCTTCGGTAATTACAGGTACTCTTGCTTTTATAAGATTTCCCATGAGGAATTTTGGCTTGATTTCATCTTTTATCAGTCAACCTAGTCAAATTATATATATATATATATATATATATATATATATATATATATATATATATATATATATATATATATATATCTACACACACACTTTTGCATTTCTCAGGTCGGTTCCTCAAGTTTTTTTCCATATCTAACAGATCAATATGCCCTTCCTTTAACTTTTCAATTAGCAAGCTTTATATAAATTCCAACATCTATAATTATAGAGTTTCAACATCTATGATTATAGAGTTTTAGCATCTATCTATATACATATACATATGCTCATTTAACTTCATTTGTTTCAACTACCTTTGCAGCAGTTGATATTGAAGGTGGATAGATGATCTTTTCCAATATTTTAAATATGCTTTTACTCCTCTCCTACACATATACTTTTAGAACACAAAAGTATATTTTCAATAGGACTTTTTCCTTATATTCTTGTTATAATTATTCAGCATATTTGTAATTCTGGTTTATATTAAACTCTTTCCTTGGAAATATAGAATATAGATTATTTTTCTACAATCAAATGGAAGTAATGAAAGAGAATTTGATATTTTATACTCACTAATTTCAGATCCTAGTTACTTAGTTAGGAAATCTAATGTTCTGAATTTTTCTTTTCATGCACCTAAAATTTAATATTTCAGAAGCAGATTAAAGTTATAAAAATACATTGTCTTTGGGGGAAAATTTTATCTTCAGATTTAAACCAATATCGGTTTAGAGATTCTGATTGATACTTCACCATAGATTCTATTTCTACAACTATACATATTTTAGAGAATTATGTCATCTAATACAATCTGTTAAATGTAAGGAATTTAATATTTTCAGCATGAAAACTTAATACCTTAAATTTCACTATCAAATTAAAGCTTCCATAATACAACTTGTAACATAAATTTATAGGTTAGGTGTGCATACCACTGTTTATCTATCACCAATCCTTCCAACCATAGAATTATTCTAACTCCAGAATTCACCCCCGAGCTGAGATCTTCCCCCAGAACCGACTAACTTCAGTCTGTTCTAGAGAAGCTTCTTAAGCTATGCTCTCCCCCAAGCTTGTTTCTAAATTTTGCGTCCAGAATTTCAGGATGTTTTCTTCCTGTTCTGCCTAGGCTTCCCTTCATGAGGGACTTTAAAGCTGCTTTCTACTTTTCCAGCTTTTTATCTCTTCCCAACTACTTTCCTCTTCATTGGGGAATTTAGATTTTTCCTCTTTAATCTAAATTAGAAATAATTCCTTTCAAGGCTTTTTGAAAGGTTTATGAGGAAAGTCTTAACCTTTTTTCCATAAACTCATGGATTAGGCTTGTGATCTCCAATTCTCATCTTGTCATAGTGCACACATAAACATTCTATTTATTTTTCATTAATAAATAATTAATTAATTCCACACAATAATTCTCCATTGGGGTCAACTCCCCTTTGGATTTATGCTCAAATGTCTAACTTGAAAAGCATAGAACTTGGGGTGTTACACATTCTCCCTCTGAAAACAAACACCATCCTCGGTGTTAACAACTAACTACTATAATTCATTTTGAAAATAAAGATGAATACTTTTCCATCATCTCAACTTCTCTTTCCCACGTAGATTCTTCAGCAGTAGAGTGCTTCCATTGCACTTTTACTCTGGCTACTGTTCGATTTCACAGTTCAATTTCTTCCCGCTCCAAGATTTGAAGCGGCTCTGGAAGGAATTCCCCCTCTGGTTCCACCTGAATCATATTCCAATCAATAATGTGAGAAGCATCATGTACCTTTTTTTTTTCAATAAGGAGACATGAAAAACATCATGAACTTTAATATGCAAGGGTAAGGCCAGTTTATAAGGCACTGGTCCCACCCTTTCAAACATTGTCCTCGGTGTTACACTTTAACGTTGATTTTTTTCAACTTTGACGAATATTTCTCCTTCGTCTTTGCTCCTTGCTTTAATCAATTTTCGGCAGAGTACTCTTCTTCTTCCACTCTATTTACTGATACCTTATGGAGTTGATTTTCTTCCTAATTCTTTGCAAGAAGCCTGTCTGGAAAATCTTTTATTCCGTTTTCTCTATCCACAATTCATACCAATTTATGTAATTAATATCAGATACATATTATTGATAATCCACAATAAAATTCTGAATTTAAATAATTTTAAGAAATTTAGTTATTAGTCAAACCATTCAGGTTCACAATAGTTTAGTGTACCTTTAGTACCACTACTTATCCTTTCTTGTTTTTTTTTTAGTGAGATTTTCTCCTCACACAAACTTGGTCCAGTTCAGCTTTTCTTGATTTTCCAGGTGATTTATCTGCACTTATTTTCACCTTTTTCTCCTTGTTTCCGGAGTGTACAATTTCCTGTTACACACTTGGCTAAACAAATTTACAAATTTTCATTAGTATTCATGAATGAAAGAAAACAAACTGTATCATATGCATGGTTATGCTTACCCTTTCTTAGTTCATAGTTGTACTTCGAGTACCTTCACATTGTTTTCTTTTGTTAGCCAATCAATTTAATTAGTAATAACCAGGCTCATTAGTAATTTATATAATTCAATTCATATTTCACACATGAATTTTTTTTCCTGTAACCTCTTTTATGAAATTCATATTCCCACTAACAATATCTCTAAATTGTGCAATAATGTACAACTTTATGTTTCATTATTCCATTTTTTTTCAAGTTTCCTCAAGTTTATCCACTAGTTTAAAACTTACGTGAATAAATTTGGATCTGATGGGTTTCCCCCACACCCAAATCCAAATACAGCTCATCCTCCTTTCTCCCAGTTTGTAGTTGTATGATTTCACAATATTACCCTGTCCTTGAATTTTAATACTCAGGGAAATTAAATTTAATACAATTTGCACCAGCATAATTTTATAGTGTGAGTACCTATTTATTTTATAGTGATATATGGAATTTATTACTATAATTCGTTAAATTCCCAAGAATTAATACTTTATGACATAAAAAATGAATTTGGCACAATTTCCCCTTTTTAAAGAATCACCAGAACTTGTACATTTACTTTTAATTTTATATTCATGCTTTACTAATTCCAATGATGATGCACCAATTATATCTATGTATTAATTTCACTAATCATTAGAAATCAACCCATGGTTTATATAAACAACACATGGTCTCTAAAAAAGACCACTTACAACCTAAAACCATGGTTCACTTGATAAATGGAGTATAATATATTGAGGAAATTAATTGTGCTCCATTGGATTCTTATCCATGCATGATAATTTTCATAATTATTTTCCCATGGATAAAAAAAAATTTTGTTAGGTTTTCAATTCTACCTTAGCTAACACACCAGGGAAAATTTGATTTATCCATTCATTCATTGATTCATAACTCAATGTAATGGGTCCACATTACATTATTTAATATGAAATGGTCCACAATTACTAAACCCATTTAATTACTAAACCAACTATTTAGATTGTATTTATAACTCGTACTTAAGCTTACCACTTCATTTTTTTCCATGTACATGAACTAAAATATGCTTATTACAAAATACTTTAGTCATGACTTAAATATACATGACTTGAAAATCATCCTGGTAACTTTACCAAATACCAGCATCTAATTTTTCCTTGTTATACTATACTTTTACCACTTAATCTACCACAATAATTTTTATTACTTTTTTAACCATAATTATATTAATAATATTCCAGCCGTATGGTAAAATATGCCATTCCACTTTACTTGTAAACTTTTAAGGTGAATTCACTTTTAAAATTTCCTAGTGAATTTGTTTTTCTCCCTTAATCTCGTGGGTATAAATTTTGAAATTTATTTACCTAAATAAATTATCATGTATGAAAATAGTATATTCATACAACTCCACAAAATTACCTTTATAAATTATAACAAAATCACCTATATTTTAACATATGACGTTAATTGTAGATTTTCACTGCATATTTGACTTAGGTCCCATGTACCTTAAATTTGTTGTTTAGCTATCTTTTGTCATCGTAATTTTTATCATAATTTACCCCCATACATCCTTATCTCTTTAAAGTTAGGACCATACATTAATACTATTTCCAACTAAGAACTCAGTCTTGAATGGGTGAAGATATTATCTGTCCATCATCACCCACCTACTCATGCACAGTTTTCCATATTTTTTTTTATTGACATTTGGTAATTAAAATCCAGTATTGATATGATGTATTTATGGGGTTGGTAAGGTTTCTTTCAACTTAGGCATATCTGGTTTTTCTCAACTATATCATATCCAAATAAATTATAAACTTGTGATATTATCGTTTCACTTTTGTCTCTTACTTCTTTCTTTGTTAGCAATCAATATATATATATATATATATTAGAAAGTATTACCATTTCCCTATGTCTCCTTATACTATTAAGGTAATATTTGCAAGACTCAACAAGTTACTACTAATAAGTCAAATTCACTATATTTCTATGGATAATTATTGATTTAACTGAATTTCTCTTGCTATTTTTTTTTCTTTTTATTTTGGCATTACAATTTTCCATAAGTAACTTTAGTGGGTTGACAACACTCTAAGTCCACTTTTATATTACACCAATGGATTACGCATATAATGTCGAACTTAAATATTACGCTTATCCCAAGGTTTAATCCACTGTTTAATATATTTAAGTGCCACCGAAATGATATGTTTCAACCGTGTAGAATTGCATTAACCCAAGGTTGTTAAATTCATACTGAATTTGGATTCGAATGACATGCACGCTGTATAAACCTTTGACCAAGGTTATAATGCCACCCAATGTTAATACACCATGGAATAATGGCAAAACGTATTAAAATGCATGCCCAACACTCGAATAGGTTAAAAACCTTTGTAAACGACTTTGGACTATGGCTTATATATATATATATATATATATATATATATATATATATATATATATATATATATATATTTCCACCTAGTTAATTTACAGAATTAGTCCCTACCATATCATGGTATAAATGTAATATATTACACATCTTTATATATTACATTATACGTAAGGTTTCTCCACTAGCTAATTTTCGATTTAGTTTAACAATTTCATAAGTTGAACCTTCCAATATTGATATCGTACTGTAGCCCTGACCCCACATTATGTTACCTCATCCTCTTTTATTTTCATTAAATACCTTTCACACATTTCATATGTGTGCTTGGAGGTTGTCATTGTCAATACATTTAATACAAGGGTACCTCTACCACCGTAAATGTTTGGTTCACTGCACTCATTAAATGGCACAGATGCAACCCTGAAGTTCATTTATGAGAGAAATCCCAAGGTGGATTTTCTCGAAGAACGTTCAATTGCAAGTTTTGAACCCTGTTCCATCACACTGTGCATGATTTATTTTTTATTTTTCTTTCATTTCATGAATCCGAGGGAGAACTACCATGATTTCTCCACGTGGACGGTGATCAATTTCTTGGTTTTAGGATTGTAATTCTGTATATGAATTAAATTTTTATCTGGGTTCTTCCATTTAGAAGTTTAATCATTGCAGAGCGCTGCAACTATGAGCAAGGTGTTTATCAACTCGATTTTAATACCGTTCTATGGATAACAGATTCAAGCCACAACTTTTGTTTCTCTGCAATTTTTCTGAGATGGATATTTACTTCTTTAGAAGTAACCTTCCTCACACACACGGACACACTACTACAACCCTCAACAGTCATTTCTGACTGGTAAGTTCCACTTTTTTTTTTTTTCGTGCCAGCCCTCAGTATTATTCTCATTCGATAGTTTGGAGTAATATATATATATATATATATATATATATATATATATATATATATATATATATATATATTCCGTATTTAACACTTACAATTTCATGTCGATGGAAAAATTTATTATTATTGTATAAAGGGTTTCTTATTCCTCCACAATGATTTCAAATTGCAATAACGATTTAAATATTTCTTCACTATTTTCTCAAACCCTTATTCGGTTAATTATTTTTCCTTTTTCTCTAGAGTTAAAAGTTCTGGGTTTTTATGCGTCATCCAAGTAGAATACCTATTTCTCTGAAGTTGCATTTTACTTATAGAACCCAGTTCATGTTTGTTTGTGAATCGTTTTCATTCTTCCAAATCTGGATTATGATTTACTTGTTTTCTATCGAGTATTTATAACTAACTGGCTTATGCCAGTATATAGGAAATGAAATTCGATTCCCAGCTACACTGGGTCCATTCTGGTTGTCCCTTATGTCTCTCGACATAGAGATCTAGCTCAGAATCATGGCATTCATTCACTTGGTTCCCCTTCATTTCATATGTAAGGAGAAAGTACTCTTGATTTCTAGTTCATAGCGAAATTCAATATTTGTTTCAGGTAAGAGATTTTTTTTTTTCTCTGGCTTTTCCTCTTTTTCTAATTTTGTTTCACTTAAATTTACCTTTCTAACTTTATTTCAGCCTTTTCTTACAGGTAATTTTTTTTCTTTTGAGTTTACTTATAAAATGTTTCTTCCTCGAGCCCCGAGGAGACCTATTAAGCAGTTCCATTTTCATTATAGGTTGATAATACTTCGCCTTCTCGACCATCTTACTACGATGGCCAGAATTCGCGAGAATCATTCCACTCGATTTGACGAAATGCAGAATGTCAAAAATCAATTGTTAGAAGTATTGTAACAATTTTGTTTCTGACGGAAATTGTAATAATATTCATTGGAACTATTAATTTTCTTACCCCCTTATTCAATTTTATATATTATTGAATTGGAAATATTTATTTTTCTGCATATCTGTGTTTTAAAGGTATGAGTTGATATCTACATATCTTTGAAACTTACTTATTCTTCTCTATAATGGCTCGTAAATTTCCGTTTACTAATTCTTTAATGAAATAAAGTAATTACTTTCTTTAAATGGAATTGCCTTGTTTTTTTTTCTATTATACTGTGTTCTTAATGTAAAATAAAATTTTATTTCTGATCTATATCCCACTAATGCGATTTCAAGATATAAATTCTCTTATATATATATATATATATATATATATATATATCACAACAACCTTTTCTTCTTCTTCTTCTTCTTTTTTTCTGTTGCTTCCGAGATTTATTAATTTTCTTAAAATATTAAAGTTCTAACTACAACAGTTTTTTAACAAAGTATCACCACTTAATACAATGCTTCATATTTGGATAATACTACTGTCCATATCTGTTGTCTCTAAATATTTTTAAATATAGTTTCCAGAATATATTAGCCATAGAGTAAGATACATCGTTTATAATATTCATAAAATCAGTACCATAGACCACAAAAAGTTCTACTGTTTTGCAATTAAGTTTCTGATTTTTATCTAATTTAGGTTCCACATGTGATATTTTTCTATCTAAGAATAAGATGTAATTGTGATATTACATAAGATGAAAAATTCTTCACTATGTCTTAGCTATCAGAAATGAGTAGCTATCAGGAAAAAACTAAATTGATCAAGTAATTATACAAAACTGATAAATACATTCAGTTCTAGAATTTTCCATTTACAAAATTAAAGGTTTGTAGTAATTCTTACCCCCTTACGCAGTTCCTTCTCCTATTTCCATGGTTAAATCTCATATAGCTATTTAATCATGGTTTATTATATGCAACTATCTAGTTCGGAATAATGTTTAACTTTGAATTTCACTCCATATTTTAATATGTATCTCCTTTTATACCTTCTTTCAACTACAGTATATTTTTCTGTGTGAGTACATGATTTGCCCAATGGTTTAGTTAAAGCTCTATAGGTGAGTTTTAATCTTGGATTTTAAATTGTCCTGCAAGTATACCTAAAAGTATATCCAAGATATTGGTGTGCCTAAAAGTACTTAAAGTAACATTTTCAATATTCATAAAATTTATAACAACTTATTGTTTCTTTGTGAGCACATAAATTGCCCAGTTTTTCAACTAGTGCTCTGATAGAATTTGTAACGCCTCTCATCCACAACAATTGTCTTTTTTTTTTTTTTACATATTATTCATATTTTTATTTTCCTTCAGAGATATTTAATTATCATATCTCTAAGTGTTGAAAACTGTGATTTAAAAACCCACAAATTCATAATTGGTTAAACATAATACTGAGATATTATCTGCAGTACAATTATATGTGAGATATGTATAATTATACCTTTCCCACATATATGCATCTCTCGCATATGTATAACTATACCTTTTAATGATATCTAATCATACATTTCCTTTAACTGTACTAAAACAACCATTTCTTAACATACCATATAGTACAGAAGTTGTAATAGTTTTACTCATCTATGTAGAATTCTCATATACATTTCAACAGGTTTTAAATAACCTAACTTTTCATTCGGTTAAGTTAAACATATGGTACTTCACATATGTAACTTAACATAATTCCTATTAAGTAAAATCCTTAGTCTATATTTTAATTCAACAACGAATATAATTTATATGCCACATAAATTATATTTAACCCCTCATTCTATTCCTTATATATGCTTCTATATATATTTAACCTTAGGACATTATACACTTATATACATATATATAAGGATAGGATTCCCATCTACGTAATCCACTTCCATAAGTATATCTATATATATATATATTTATCCCTATGCTTTCAACTTTCTAACTCCTCTTTATTTCACTCATGGCAATGGAAATCCTTATCAAGACATTTTTCTCAACGTTGAATTACTCTTTAATTATTTACATTCTTTTTCCGGTTTACGATCACAGTTTCTTACTCGCAGAAAATTGACTTAGGTATACTCTATTTTTATTCACCTGATACCATTCAATTTTTGTTTTGTTTAATCAATTGCAATTCCATACTTTTATCACGTATTTAATTTCTCTTTGGTAATTACAGGTACTCTTGCTTTTATAAGATTTCCCATGAGGAATTTTGGCTTGACTTCATCTCTTATCAGTCAACCTAGTCGAATTATATATATATATACTTGTTTGCATTTCTCACGTCGGTTCCTCAGGGTTTTGTCCAGCTCTAACAGATCAATATGCCCTTCCTTTAACTTTTCAATTAGCAAGCTTTATATAAATTCCAGCATCTATAATTACAGAGTTTCAACATCTATGATTATAGATTTTTAGCATCTATGTATATACATATACATATAAATATACATATGCTGATTTAACTTCATTTGTTTCAACTACTTTTGCAACAGTTGATAATGAAGGTGCATAGATGATCTTTTCCAATATTTTAAATATGCTTTTACTCTTCTCCTACACATATACTTTTAGAACACATAAGTAGATTTTCAATAAGACTTTTCCTTATATTCTTTTTATAATTATTCAGCATATTTGTAATTCTGGTTTATATTAAACTCTTTCCTTGGAAATATAGAATATAGATTATTTTTCTGCAATCAAATGGAAGTAATGAAAGAGAATTTGATATTTTATACTCACTAATTTCAGATCCTAGTTACTTAGTTAGGAAATCTAATGTTCTGAATTTTTCTTTTCATGCACCTAAAATTTAATATTTCAGAAGCAGATTAAAGTTATAAAAATACATTGTCTTTGGGGGAAAATTTTATCTTCAGATTTAAACCAATATCGGTTTAGAGATTCTGATTGATACTTCACCATAGATTCTATTACTATAACTATATAGATTTTAGAGAATTATGTCATCTAATACAATCTGTTAAATGTAAGGAATTTAATATTTTCAGCATGAAAACTTAATACCTTAAATTTCACTATTAAATTAAAGCTTTCATAATACAACTTGTAACATAAATTTATAGGTTAGGTGTGCATACCACTGTTTATCTATGACCAATCCTCCCAACCATAGAATTCTTCTCTCTCTAGAATTCACCCTCGAGTTGAGATCTTCCCCCAGAACCGACTAATTTCAGTTTGTTCTAGAGCAGCTTCTTAAGCTATGCTCTCCCCCAAGCCTGTTTCTAAATTCTGCGTCCAGAATTTCAGGATGCTTTCTTACTGTTTTGCCTAGGCTTCCCTTCATGAGGGACTTTAAAGCTGCTTTCTACTTTTCCAGCTTTTTACCTCTTCCCAACTACTTTCCTCTTCATTAGGGAATTTAGATTTTTCCTCTTCAATCTAAATTAGAAATAATTCCTTTCAAGGCTTTTTGAAAGGTTTCTGGGGAAAGTCTTAACCTTTTTCCATAACCTCGTGGATCAGGCTTGTGATCTCCAATTCTCATCTGGTCATAGTGCACACATAACCATTCTATTTATTTTTCATTAATAAATAATTAATTAATTCCACACGATAATTCTCCATTGGGATCCACTCCCCTTTGGATTTATGCTCAAATGTCTAACTTGAAAAGCATAGAACTTGGGGTGTTACAAATAATATACATTTTATTGTTGTGGATAAATGAGTGTGATATATAGTTTAAAAATGAGATCTATTTGATAAAATAGAAAAAAAAATATATATCCTTATAGTATATATATGGAAGCCAATGGTTAGGTAAAATAAACTTTGTGCATTCATACATGAGGTATGTCTAATGGTTAATTATATCATACTAACCTGGGAGTGTGTATAGATTATACACTTATTAATCAAACAAAATAAATTATTTATATTAGTTTAAAAACTTGGGGTTCTAGAGTAATTATGAAATTTGATATATGCAAGTTTAAAGGTCTTACTCATACCATATTAAGGAGCACTAAGGGAAGTACTTCAAATTAAATTATAAGTATAACATCTTTTCTACAAATAAAATGATATAAAAAGAGTAAGTGAGAACTTACTGACAACTCAAAGAAGGTGTTAGACTGAAGCTATGTAATGTATTAAAAAATAATACCTTTGTGGTTACTTATATCTATAAAATAAAAATACAAATCATGTGTACATGAGGTATGTTACACCCAATATTAAGCCTAATATTGTAAACTCAAATATTAAACCCTGATTTTTTAATGTCATAATGTGACGTTGAATAAATTGCAATGTAATGAAATGTTATGACAATGATTGTTGCATAGTGACAATGTTTGTCACAATGCGACATAAGATAGATTTTTGTACCATTCCAACATCAGAATAGTAAACCATAATATTAAACCTAATATTATAAATACTAAAAATAAACCCAATATTATCAACCCTAATATTAAAAATCATATATTATAAAGCTAAAATTATAGACCCAAAATTTAGAACCAATTTTATAATATCATCATAGTCAATTATTTAAAAAATGACCATCAAGGTTGACTATGTTCACTAACATGGTTGAATATGTTTGACTATTAGTTTATTCAATAATAGTGATGATAGATTATGTTTGACTAAAGATGAGGACTGTTGAATGTAAAACATAGTAAAAAATAATTGCACATACTCAATAACGTTCGTAAATGTGTTTCACTAGTTTTGTAATGGTGCAATGCGACATTGAATAAATTGCATTATAATGTAGCATTGTAATAGTGATTTTCACATTGAGATGTTGGATAGATTTGTGTGCCATTCCAACACCATAACATGTTTGATTTTATTAAAACATTGATATTAAAATGCAATAGTAAAACCCTAACATCAAAACCCAATAATAAAAACCTAATATTAAAACCTTATACTAAATTCCAATATTAAAACTCAAGTATTAAAACCTAATACTATAAATATGGTACGCATAGTTGATTGAATTTGATCATGGTCAACTATTTAAACAATGAGTATCAAAGTTGATTTTTTTTTTGCTATGATGTCTAATGTGGTTGAATATTAATATTAATCAATAATAATGATAGGCAATTATGTTTGGCCAAAGTTGAGGAGTGCTGACTATCAAACATTATAACTAATCAAACTTATTAATATTAGTATTTTTATTGTTAAACATTTTTAAATCTTGATTGTGACTCACCAAGGATGATTATAGATGACTAAGGTTGACAATGTTTGCCTTCGGTGAACTATAGCTGACTATAATTGAATATGGTTGAATTATGTTAGATAAGGATTATTATGAGTGACCAAGGTTGACTATTGTTAACTATGGTAAACATAATGTTTATCAAGTTTGATTATGGTCAACTATTTAAACAATGGTTATAAAAGTTGACTTTGTTTGAATATGTTATAAAATCTATATTGTTAGATCTAGGACATTTGTGATCCATAAGTAGATAAATTTATTTCGGATAACTCATATCATTAGGATTTGATCGACGTTTCAAACTTTATATTATAAACCCAATATTATCGGTCCCAATTTTAAAAATCTGATATAACCTAATATTATAAATACTAATATTATAAGCTCCAATATTAAACCCTAATATTATAAACCCAATATTAAAAATAAATATAATACACTTATAAATTCTAATATTAAACCCAATATTTTAAAACTAATGTTATAAAACTTAATTCTCATAACCTAATACTAAAACCCAACACTAAAATCCTAGCATTAAATTCCAATATTAAAACCAAATACTAAAACTCTAATATTAAAAACAAAATATGAAAACCCAATCCTAAAACCCTAATATTAATATTAAGACCCACTTTTAAAACCCTAATATTAAAATTCAATATTAAAATCCTAATTTTAATTCCCGATACTAAAAACAAATAATAAATTTATAAACTCAATAAGTAAATAGTTTCTTTATTGAGTGAAGAAAAGCTATAATACATAGAATATCCTAACTAGCACATGATTTTATATTGTTTAGTTTTATTTTCTATTGAAAGTATTATATTATTACATTTTCATAATGTCGTAACGATTAACAATACATTTTTCATTTTTTAAAATTATACATTCAATTTAACGAGGTAGGATACTTATGTTTTTATATTAAATTGATGTGTGGATATTGTTTTATTATTTAAGGAAAGTAGGATATATAGTAGTCAAATTCTTGTGTGATGGTGATATTTGTTTAACAAATGAAAAGATTTTATATATTAATATTGATTTTAAATTAAATAATTTCAGTTAACTGAGTAGGGGATCGCGAAACAAAGGTTGGAGGAGAGGCTATGTAGGGGTAGTTCACGAGGGGGCATTGGATGAAGACAAGAAGAACAGGAAGCATCGAAGGAAAACAAAGGCCTCTAGATTGCAAAGGAGTTCGGAGGTTGAGAGATGCGGAATGCGTGGCAAAATAGGCAAGGTTTTCATGCATCCACTCAGGATGGAGAAAGAGCCAATGACTTAGCCGAGATAGATGGGAGAAATTGCAAAGGTGTAGTGACATTGCGAAGAGAGGAGGTAAATAAATAGAACGGGCAGACAAGAGGGGAGGATTGTGGCAAATATTACAAGAGGATAGAGTCACAGGAGGGGCGATTCTGCTGGGATGGAGAGATCTAGTCAGCACAAGAAAAATCTTGAAGAGAATCATACAAGATAGATATGATGGGAGAGAGAGAATCATCGCAAGGGAGAGAAAGATAGACCATCTTTACTATGCATTTGACCGACTAGTCTACTACAGGATTTTTTAACCAACTTGTCCACTTGCTTGTTATTAGCTCTAAGGATATGATGAAAAGAGAGGTCCTTCATATATTTGATCAGAATACAACATCTGCTGATGATCCTATGGAGAGCTATGTTGTTGGTTTGAGAATATTTTATTATCATGCTTATTACAATGGCAGAGTCACCAAAAATCATTGCATTTGACAGGTTGAGGCTCTTTATCATTTGAAGTCCTTTAAGCAAAGCATAGGCCTCATCTTTGTTGTTAGAAAAAGATCCAAGCCCCCATTCAAAAGAGATCAAAACGCTGCCATGTTCATCCGTTATGAGACCTCTTGCCCCAAAATTGCCTAGGTTCGCCTTTGATGCTCCATCGAAGAAGAGATCAGGTCTTTTGCATCTATCCATCCATTCGATAAACTCTTTTTCCTTGAGTCTTATCTTCCAGTTTTCCTTTTGGGGAGTTTGAGTGACTGGGGATTTGAAATAGCTAGGATTGTCAATATCTCTCCCCAAAAATACTCTTTCTTCAGCTTGGAGATCGTTGAAATTGATATGGTTGATGCTTTTAGATAGAATCGTCTCGATAGAGAGACTCAAGGTCTTGTTTTGAACATTCCTTGGTCTAGTTTTTTTTATCTTGAAAAATCATCTTATTCCTTGCCAACCAGATACTCCAAAGAAGAAAATATGGGAGGGTTTCCCAGACCCTCTTGACGATGTTCTTGCTCTTTTTCCCCCAGGGATATCCTTTTCCAATATTTTATCAGGTCTGAGACAGAGTTGATGGAATCCAAATCAATATGAAAGAAGGTAGTAAGATCACTCCAGAACTGATTGCCGCAGGGACATCTCACAAAGAGATGAAAAGAAGTCTATTCTTCGCTTTGACAGTTGGGGCATCGGGAGGGGCCATAGAGACCTCTTTTTTTTTAATTATTTGAAGTTAGGATCTTACGTTTGAGCAGAGTCCATATGAACATTTTTATCTTTGGAATGGGTTCAGATTTTAATATGAGCCATTGAGGAAATGGGAACTGTTCTTTAAGAAGGTGTCTGTAAGCCACTTTGATTGAGAATGATGATCGAGAAGGATCCCACCGAAGACTATCTTGGTTGCCTTTAACCAATGGAGCAGCACCATTAAGCATTTCTTTAAGATTTACTAGATTGGCCTCAAGTTGATGGAGAGTAATAGGAAAATCCCATCCAATCCATGCATTGGAATGCTCATCGCAATTCGAAATATAATCCAAGGTGTTTATATCAGGGTTCCGGAGGTAGTTTTGAATTCGATTAATGCTCGAGTTGTCATTGAGAGGAGATGGCCCCATAATTTTATCATTCCAAAAATTTGTACTGCTTCCACCTTGTGGAACTTTAGAGATGTTTCTGCTGATAAAAGGAATGGATTTCCTACATAAAGTCCAGATTATGGAGCATGGCCTATTTGGGATATCTTGTTCAAGAAGATTTTTTCTAGCAGAGAGAAGATATTAGGTTTCCAAAACTTGCTTCCACCAAGAGTGCTATCCAGTGATGAGGCGCCACACTATTTCTCCCCCAAAGGCATTGTTCAAGAGTTTTGGAATGTGAATACCGAGCCTACCATTTTCATAGTTTTGAGTGACTTCCTCCATTTGAATAAGTTGTATTTATTCTTCTCGTTTTTCCCTTCTTGACACAACAATTTCCTTAAAATTGGTTCTATTTTTTTATGGATGTTGATAGGAGCATAGAGCAGGGAAAAGTGATACAATGGCAAGGAAGAGAGAACATATTTTAGGAGGTTTGTACACCTAGCCATGTTGAGTTAGGAGGATCCCCACTATTGCACTCTCTTTTTCATTTTTTCAATTGTGATGTTCCAGACCTCAGCCTTCAAGGGTCCAGCACTGACTGGCATCCCAAGATAATTAAAATAGGTCTAGTTCAGTTTGTAGGAGACTCCAAAAATTTGTGCAATACTATGGATAGTGTGATTTGATGCATTCCACCCATAGATACAACTTTTGTGGTAATTTATAAGCCCTCCTGAGTAGATCATAAATTTTTCAAGAAGAGTTTTGAATCTCTGGTCTATAATGGAGGTGGCTCCACCCATCAAGAGGGTGTCATCAGCAAATTGAGAATGATTCATATTCTTGACTTCATTGCTGAATTTGATTCCAGTGATAAGTCCAACTCTATGCTTGTGATCCAAGGCCTTGCTGAAGTACTCTACCATTTGAATGAAGAGAAAAGGAGAGAGAGGGCAGCCTTGCATGAGCCCTTGATAGGATTGAAAGAATTTTGCGGCCTTCCATTTACTAAGGGTGAGATCCAAGGGTTGGAGATACAGGCATTGACAAGAGAGATAAATTCAGTTTCAAATCCCATTTTTTTGAGGACAGAGAGGAGAAATGAATGTCTCACTCTATCAAAGGCATTGGCAAGGTCGAGTTTCAAGATGAATCCTTTCTCTAATCACATCATACTCGAGTGAATGGCTTCTTGAACTAAGAGGATAGAATCAGAAATTTTCCTTTGGGAGATGAATCCCCCTTGGTTTTCAGAGATGAGGTTAGGGAGATGGCGTTTGAGGCAGGTGGCGAAAATTTTACTGATGATTTTATATGAAGAGTTGCAAATGGAGATGGGTCTAAAGCTGGAAAAGGAGGAGGGACAGTTTTCTTCGAGTATGAGGGCAAGAAAGGTAGAGTTGGTAAAGCCACCGATATTCTTCTTTCTTTGTACCCACTGAATCATTTTGATTAAGTCCTTTTTAATTACTTCCTAATAGGTCCGGTAAAAGCTAATGGAGAAGCCATCTTAGCCCGGAGAATTATCTAGATGCGGAGTCCAAATAGCATTGATAATTTCGACCTCCTCTATATCATTTTTAAGGGAGTTGTTTATCTCTTCCATTATTAGCTTTGGAAAGTGGTTTAAGAGATCCGAATAATCCTCAAGTACGGATGATTCAGTAAGAAAAATTTTGTAATGATTGTAAGCAACAACCTTGATACCTTCCTAATCTGCATGGACTCTTGCCTCACCATATCTTATGGTTGAGATGTTATTCTTTGACATTCTAACAGTTGCTTGTTTGTGGAAGAAATAAGTATTTTTGTCACTAGCTTGTAGCCAAAGGTTTCTAGATTTTAGCCTCCATTTCTTCTCTTATTTCCTATTAAATTTATACAAGTTCCAATAGAGAACTTTCTCGTGTCCTAAATTTTCTTGATTCACTCCATGAGTGTCAATGTCAGAATGAATTGCTTCGAGCTTTATTTTGATTTCATTTTTGACTTTTTCCGGTTCCTTATAATGAAGTTCGGCCTAGTCTTTAAGAGCCATTCAAAAATTCTTCAACTTTGTTTCCCATATGTGTGATGGGGATCCCTCCACGTGTTGCTACCAAGAGTGTTGCATGATCTGTCTAGCTTCAGGGAGTTCACTCCAAAGCGATTTGAACCTAAAAGGGAGGGGTCTAAGGGAGGACTGATCTCCAAGGGAGAGGGTGACATGGTAATGGTCAGTAGTAGATAAAGAGAAGATACAAGAAGAGGCAACAAAGAAGAAATAAATAAGAGGAACAACCACAATAAAATGGTCAAGCCTTTCTATTACGTTTCCAGCTCCTATTTGGCGATTGCTCCAGCTGAATTTTCGGTTTTTGGGGATGATGTCAACCAAATCATGGCCTTGAATTATGGTTTCAATTTGGTCTCTTGAGGGATCGGAATTGAAGCTGCGACCTCTTTTTTCATTGGCATGCAAGATCAAGCTAAGGTCCCTGCCAATGATGATTTTTGTTTTCATGGTGCTCCAACAAACTTATTTGTCCTTGTAATGATTAGGCCCATATATATTGTACATAGTAATAACCATGTTCTCTTGGGTATTTTGGAGGTTTACTTTGATCCAGTTTTGGGTTTTGATAGCTCCATTTTGTTTCCGAGAATCCTGATTCCAAATGGTGGCTATTCCTCCTAAGGCACCCCTGCATTCCATAACAGTGCCCATATAGTTATTCATTTTATTTATGATGCTTTCCATGTCTTGATATCCTTGTTTAGTTTCTTGAAGGAGAATGATGCCAGGTTTTTCTTGATTCAAAATGTCTCTTAGAGCTTAGTTTTTTTAAGGGTGCCCTAGTCCCCTGCAATTCCAAGAGAGAGCTTTCATCATTTCAGGAATGCAGGTTGAGGACCTGCTTTCCCTCCTAGTTCATTATGACTTGCTTCTTTGTTGTTTTTCCCTACAATGAAGGATTTTGTGGTGTTCTGAGTTCTGAGAGCTATGTCCTTTTGGGCAGCTTCACCTCTATGGTGCTTGGAAGATTCCCTTCCAAAACCGAATTTTTTGAGGGTTTCCAGAGAGACCCCATGCTCTTTGGCTACATTTCTTGTGACAATCCAGGCTGAAGAAGGTTCAGTAGAGGAGGAGGGAGGACAATATTTGGAAGGGGATAACTGAGGAGCGGATCTAAGAAGATGAGAGGGGATGGAGGGTTGAGGAGGGTCCTCTTCAGAAGGGGCAATGGAAGATAAGGGGTTAGGGGAGGCAAGGAAGGGAAGGAGGGAGGTTAAGAGGGGGATCAGGGGATTGTTGAGGGGATGAGGCGGGGTTAGACAAGGAGGGATTGGTGGGGGATGGGGGGGACAGATTGGGAAGATTGGACAGGAGGGATACCGGTGTTTCTAGGGTTCAAAGCAGTTTTTTTTTTTTTTTTTTATAGTTTCTCATTGGGTGTCTGGATCAGAGTTTTCAATCTCAAAAACTTTAGAGCATATATTAGCAAAATGAACGTATTCATGGCATACCTTGCACTTGAATGGAATGTGTTCATAGTCTAGCTGTTGTATGTGGGTCCAGTTGTCGACCTTAAGTTTGATCACCTCCGGAATTTCTTTGCGCAGATCCACTTCAATGCATATCCTGGTGCATGCATGCATGTTGTCCTTAGGCTCGCTTATATCAATGAATTTTCCTACTGTGTTCCCGATTGCTCGAACAGGATCGTCGCCCCAATAATGCAAGAGGAGATGGGGGAGGTGAACCCAGACTGGAACAACATTGGGCACATCGAGTTCTGGATTAAAGTCTGGAGTCCATTTGTTTAAGTAGATCCCTTTGGTGTCCATGAAATATGGCCCATTCCTGAATATAAAGTCCTTGTCTTCTTTTGTCTCAAAACAGAATGTGAAATAGCCTCTGCCACATAATCTGATTAAAATTCTTCCATTGATCTTATCCACCCAGTTGCGTTCGACCCATTTTTGCACCGTCTTCGGAGAGGACCACAGACCTGTAAATTGCCTAATAAGTCCTTTCTCGGCGAGCGAGAGAGCTGCCATACACAGGATAGCTGAGGGAAGAGAGAATTCTTGAATGCCATCCAGTTTCTTGACAAACTTAGAAATTGCAAGTCTTGGACGAGGAGGATTTAAGGATCTCATCAATGCCAAGAAGGCTTGGGCATGATCAGGCGGAGAGGTCGCCTCCGGGATGTCCTCTAGAGGGGCCATGCGCTCGAGATCGGGCAACAACAACTAAGGGGAGTGCCCCTACAACTACGTCGGCTAGGTCACGGCTGTGACTCATCTACGGAGCGAAATGTAACAAATTAAATTACTATTATTATATTATATTATTATTGTTAAAAAAAAATCTAATGTTTTTTGGTTTTTCACTTTACAAACAATTAGTGAGAATTATATCTTATAAATGTCATGTTTTACATTTTTTTACCTTTCTTAGTCATATTTTTGAATAAGTTTGAATGACTTGGAAACTTTTCAAGGTCCTAAATCCATTTATGTATTTATACATTATTATTCTTTCTTAGAACTTTTTCCTAAGCAGGCCTACCCCTAATTTGATAGGATTATGGCATTTCATTAATTTTCATTAATGAAAGTATAGCGGAAACCAAAGGAACAACCTATCCCGTTAGAAGAAATCCTACGGACATTTCGTCATAAATTTCTCCAATCCAAATGGAACGAATCATTCGGTATTGATCATAGGCAGGCATGGAATCTAAAATCAATCGTAGGTAGGTTTGGAATTTGAAATCAAACCCACGCGTCAATTTTGATGGCTAAAAATAGGTTACCAGAAGTATTGACCCTTTGAACTGTCAGCTCTCTAACTGTTGTGACTCTACTGAATTGTAAATTTTACAATGAGAGAAATTTACCCTTCATTCAAATAACCTAAAAGGACCATTATATGACTTTAAGGAAATCACTTATTTCAATTTATGTGTAGACCGTGTCACTATGATTAAATATTAATTATATATATTTATGTCGTAGCGCGTTCCCTCCGGTGAGTTAAGTGTATCCTTTTACGATCTGTGTGTTAAGTGTACCTTTTTGTGTCATCAGACTAGATGTTAGAGTATTAAAGAACTCTCTATCAAGATTGATAAAGTATTTATTAAAAATTATTATTTACATTAATACATATTTTTGGTTACATTCAGTTACTAATAAGAATTTACATTCTCTTTTTCGTCATTTTCTAACTTTTACCTTCTTTTCCACGATTCATGTTTCCTTTGGTTTTATAGAACAACACCAACCCCAACCCTTTGGTCTTTTTTGTTTTTGTGCATCAACTACTTTTGTAAATTTTCTTGCATATTTATGAATATATTTTTACTCGTGAATTATTCAAAATCACATTTATTTTGTAAAGTTTCTTTGATATATTTATGAATATATTTTCAGTGACTATATGAGACCAGTCACATTCGAATTAGTTATTTCTGGAATGAAGTAAATCCCATGTTGCTGTAACAATGTGAACTACTTCTGTAAATTCTTATTTATATATTTAAAATTTAATGTGAGAAAAGTTTGTGGAAATGTAATGTGATAAGGTGGTATGATTTATTTATTTATTTTTCTTATACTTATCTCCAAAGTTCACAGTACACTGAAAAACTACAATCAAACCGCTACCCTCGGTATGGCCAACCCTGGTTCCAAATACTGAAAAACTACAATCAAACAACTACCCTCGGTATGGCCAACCCTGGTTCCAAATACTGGCAAGGGTGAATCAAGTTATGAGGAGAAAAATAAAAAGAGGGTGGCGGGACCCCACAACACATATATTATAAATCGGATTATGGTTTTAGAAAGAAAGGGGTTCCAAATTAATTAGAAGAAAAGTAAGAGAGATTACGACTTTGCCTAATTGTAAATGGTGCCACAGTTGAGGAAGTTTGGAAATCACCAAGGCTCTGCGGAAATTTTAAGATATATGGAGTTTGTGGGTTGAGAAAAAACTTTCACCCTTATGCTGCGTAATTTTCGCTGCTTCCTTTCTTTGTAAAGCTAGCTTGCTTTATTTATTTATTTTATTTTTTCAGAATGAAGTAAATTGCTTTACCATTTTTTTAGCGCTGAAATTAAATCATTGTTTGCCAATTTTTTTTTTTAAGTTTAGTAGTTTTTTCTCATTTTTATTAATATAAAAATTTGGGAATATAGATATAAAAATTAGATCTCAACTTCTCTGAAAACCAAGTCTGTTGGCCATCTAAGTGCATTGTACGCCATCCAAAACATAAACTTCCTTAACAATCTACACAAAGTCTTAAGATAACTAATATCAAAATCTACTACTAATATCATTTACAAAATATAAAGCTAGCCGCTAAACAAAAAGAAACACTGTAATCTCTAATCATCTTCTGACTCTACCGAAGCTGCGTCTCTAGCACTGGATCTTGATATTTCAACCTACCAACCTCAACCTTTTCTTAACCAAATATTTTTTAGTTGCAAGTTCCTCATCTAAAGCATCTAACGAAACCGCAGCATTGCTACTTATTTTATGTTATTTACTTTTCTCGGAATTTTAAATAACATTATATGAAAATATAAATAATATTTAATAGATGTAAAGGTTTTGTCTTATTTACCTGTAAATAGAAAATAAAGAGACAGCCCATGAAATTATTATTTTTCATTTTTGTTATTGGGAAAAAATGTTGAAAGAAGAAACTTAGACACAAGGGTGCTTATAAACTATATTTAATTAAATATGTGTATTAAATCTCAAACTCATTTTTAATTGTATATAATAAACATTTTTTTTTAATAGAGATATGCATATATTTGGTTAAAATAATTGTTATTTTAATATTAAGTTTATTGACCAGCTTAGTGTAGTGTGGAATAGATGTTGAAATGTCATATTAGTTAAACATTTTGATTTTGAAAAATTATATATAAAAATATATATAAAATAAACTTACTAATTATAATTTTGATCCTTAAAATATTTGAGATTGAGATGACTCTAAGCTCATTATATATTAACTCTAATATATTTTTTTAAAGATGTAATTTTTTTTCTCAATTTACATTAAAAAAAGATATTGATTCATTTACATACATATATATAATATGAAGTGTAAATGAACTTAAATTGATTCTCTATATAAAATTTAGATTAAATATTTTACTTGAAATAAAAAAGTAGATTAAATATTTTATTATTAATTATGTCTTTATAACTAAATTTTTTGATATTTTCAAAATGCTTAACAATAGATTGTGTTAAAAAGAAAATTAGATTTCAAAATTTTATGTATCTCATCACAATAGAATGAAAAATTACAATCAATTAGAATCAAGCACCTACCCAGAGTTACCCACTCAATTCAGACATATGTAAAGCCTCTGTTGTAATGGTGGAAGAAAACTTAGACTATCCATGGATACAATGAAAAATTACAATCAATTATAGACAAGCACATACAGAGAGTCACCTATTCAATTGAGATGTAAATATTATGTCTTAATGGTAGAAGAAAACCTAGAGTGTCCATGATTAAGGTAGCTTAGGAAATTATTATTTTCCATTTAGAAAAAAAAATATTTGTATTTTATTTTTTGTAAGTTAGGCTAAACTATAATAATTCAAAGAAAAACTTTACATAGGCTATGGGCTGAGATGGTAAGACGTGCTTTTCCAATCTCAGCCTTCGATGCTTTCAAAGTAGCGCATGTTTGGGGTTGCCTCCTGGGAGGAAACCAACTCTTTAATAGCATCAAACAGTAAAAAATTACAAGGTGTGTTGTGACACATGAAAAAGAAAAAGATCTATAGTATGTGCTGAAATAATACAAAACTAAAAATATTTGAGTAGTCGCACAATCATGTTGTTCCTTCATCATCCTCATTGGCAGGGTCCTCCTCCTTGATGTAGCATCCGTGCTCCTGCGCTATGGCCTCCTCCTCAGTAGAAGCCACACACGGGGGTTTGTAGCATTTTCGTGGAGGATGGGAGTGACCAAGTACTCAACATCAGGAACATGCATCCAAACACCCTCCGAGTCCATGATCCACACATCGATGTCCTCCCCTGAGGCCTCCCGTACCCAGAGAGGTTCAATTTTGCGAGGATTAGGTTGCTTCGGGTGCATGATGGTGGATTTCCTAGGACCCCTACTGCTCCTCTGGTTCTCTTGAGTTGGGGTGATCTCGTCCTGGGTGCTCTCAGGGCATTCTAGTGCCTCCTTGTCATGGTTTCCAGAAGAGGACCCTTGAAGGATTCCAAAAGATTATCTTGACCTCTCTGATAGCGACCCGAGAACGCACCTCTTTGGCTACCCCTGATGGTCTTTTGGCACTGACGCGGAGCCATGGGGGATTAAAGCAACAAAGAGGTGAGGTATGGTCCATGTACAGTGACTTTCTCTTCAGGTGAGCGCTCAACAGAGAAGTAGAGCAAGGATGTGTGCAGAAGGGAGTTGCAATGGGGCTCACAGGAGGAGGGTGCACATCGAGGGAGTTTGGCTCTAAATGCGCACATCAGGGTGAATCTATAAAGGAAATGAATTCCAGAGCGGGGCACGCAGACAAGGGGAACACCACGGGGAGTGCGCAACCTAGAGTGGAGCAGTAGGGTGGGTTCCCAGTGACCTAACGCCAGTATGGAGGCACGCAAGAGGGAGAGTACGCACCCGATGGAGCACATGGAGAGACTGAGGAAGAAAAAGAAGAATGGAAATGGGGGCAAAGAGGGCTTTAGAGGACAACTGGAGAAACATGGGGATGACACATTAAGGAGATACCTCGCCTTTTGAAGACCTGTGGCATAAGCACAAATGTTGTGCGATTTTTGAAACGATCGTGAGTGCGAGTTGGGACAGTTCTCATGGGGTGGCATGTGATTTAGGGTGTGGCAGAAGATCAGGTGCATCAAGGGGATCATGTAAATGATTGAAGAGAGGATTTTCTGCATCAGATTATAGTTGCGGTGCAGGACTTCATCAGCCTGTGCATGGGAGTAACCGGTTTCACATGTGCACATCATGTCACCCGCATCTGGGGAGGGATTATCCTTTTGGATGAAATTTTGGCATTCCTCGTGCAACGAATCATCCCCAATCTAAGAGAAGTTGTAGTAATACAACATTGTGTGGTTCTCCACCCCTTTGTTGTCTAGGAGATCAACAATAGTGTTTTCTTTTATACACACATGGTGGAATGTAATGGCCCTGTGATGTTGTAGCAACTATCTCGGGAGATTGAAACAATTAGCGAGCCTCCAGCTTGTAGAAACCTTTGAGGGGGAGGTGCCATGAAGAATACGGGTATTTTACTCAGTGATGATTTTCGAGTCTCTCTCCATTTCCAATGGAAAAAAGTTGAACTCGATGGCTCTGGAGATACCCTGGATAATCCCCTTTAACTTCACGGAGTTATTGTTGTCCCACCCTAGGTTTCCATAGTAGGCAAGTAGGGGTTTACCATGGGAGTCTCTGAAGATACCCCCAAAACCAAATTTCTCTCGGTTACCTTTAGAGGCTCCATCGAAGTTGCATTTGAAGAAGCCGGCCAGGGGGGGTCCATTTTTTAGGTGCGTCAGTTCTCCCTATGTTCGGGGAGGGGTATTGATGCATATGTGCCAATTTCTCCAAATGTTGCATTCAATAGTCATTTTTGGGAGGTCATCCTTCCCCTAGTGAGTCATGGTGAGAGTTTCTACTACATTATTGTGTAGCCTAGACTAATTTGTATCTCGATTGGAGGTTGTGTCTTTAAATATTTTGTTGTTTCTTTCTTTCCAAATATTTAAGATAAGTAGGCCTAGAATTAGCTGCGAGAGAAGATTAAAGAGGTTACTGGAATAAGGTCTATCTGGCCATTTGCTGATGGTATTGGTGATGTTACTCCTATCTTGATTGGATCTTCTGCACATAATTTCAATCCTGACCCATAAGGTGTTGGATATGGGGAAGAGGTCCAACAAATGATGTATGGTTTCATTGTCATTCTGGTAGAGTTGGCATCTTGAGGGTCCCACAAAACCTCGTTTCAAAATATTCTCCCATGTGAGGATGCGTCGTTTACTGAGCAGCCATAAAAAGGTAGCTACTTTGGGCCAGAGCTTGGCAGACCATATTTTCTTCCATATCTGATTGGTAGGTTCAGGGTTAAACTGTTGTAAAAGATGATAGGCTTCCTTGGTAGAGTAGTTTCCACTTGGAGTATGGCCCCATTATAGTATGTCAGGCCCCTATTGGGCTCAGATTCTTCTTTTAGTCTTTAATTCCTCCCAAATGTCTCTTCGATGCTCATTGTTCCAATTTTCTTGCCATCTATCTATGTGTAGCCAAGTCCTATAACCTTGAATTATTTCATTGGTCTGGAAGTCCCTGACGCAATTTTGTTTCTGTGCTTGCAGGATTGTGCTCTAGAGGGGTCTAGGAAAAATTAAGGATAGGCTGGGAAATTACTACCATGAATCCTCCTAGATTTTGGCTTGTGTGCCACTGTGCAGTTCCCAAAATCTGTGGGTTTGGTTCAGCTCTTTTATGTGGCTAGCAGCATTCCAGATTTGGGATCCTCCTAGATCAATGTTGAATCTGAAAAGTTCCTTCCTAGGCCAATTCCCTGCATATTTGGTAGCCCATAGGGTTTTTGAGGGTGTCTGATGGTTGGATACCCATTTCCACCATATGTTGGCTCCCATGATGTTTTTTCTATGCTCTGGATCTCTTAGTCCAAGTCCTCCCTGTGCTTTCGGTGTACAAGTCTCTTTCAAGTTGACTAGCGCCAATTTTTTTTATCTTTATTTTCCCCCCAAAGGAAAGTTCTTTGCAATTTTCCCATGGCTTTGAGGACCCATTTTAGTGTCCAACCCTCCAGCTATGTTGAGGGAGCGGTGGGTCCAGTTTGACAATTTGGTTTCCATTCGGCCCAACAACTCTCTCCAGGAGGTATGTTTGATGGTTGAGCCTGTGAGTGGGGCTCCCATGTATTTGGATGTTAGAGAAGACATCATGAAGCCCGGGATGCGATTGATGTTGCGCTGGGTGATAAGGGGAGTGTTAAAAAAGAATATTTGAATTTTTTTAGGGTTGACAGCAGTGCCAAAGGCTTTAGAGAAACAATCGAGCATAGTTTTAAGGGTGCAAGCTTCCTGAACTGAGGGGTGCCCCATTATCATATTATATACATAAATTTCTGGTTGGAAATGCGGGGGAGATTGTGTAGAGGAATACCTTGAAGGTTATGTGATTAGATGGAGCTTTTTATTAGGCGGCCTAGACCTTCTGCCATAAGAACAAAGAGAAAGGGTGAAAGAGGTTCCCATTGCCTTATTCCTCTAGAGGCGTTGAAAGCTGCCGAAGGAATACCATTGACCAGGATGGAGATAAAGGCGGAGGGTATCAGGCTCATTATCCATTGGACCCAAGTGTGGCTGAAACCAAAGGCCAGGAGGATGTTCTTTATATAGTTCCAGCTGAGTTTGTCAAAAGCCTTTGAAATATCAATTTTGAGGAGCATACCCAGTTTTTTGGAATTTTTTAGGGAGTGGATGACCTCGTGGGTTAGGATGATTCCATCAAGGATTTTCCTGCCCTCAACATAACCCATTTTCTCCACAGAAATCAACATGGGAAGAATTTTCTTCAATCTGTTAGCTATAACCTTGAAATGATTTTGTAAATTACATTACAGAGTGCTATGGGTCTGTACTTACTTGGAGAAGTGACATTATCTTCCTTTGGGATGAGAGTAAGGAAGGTAGCATTAAGATCCATCAGAATCAAGTGGGTGGTGCATGATTCCTCTACTATGCCCTGGACATGAAAGAAGTTGGTGGTGAATCTGTCCGGGCCTGGGGCTTTCCCCTCCTTTAGTTGCAAAACTACTTGTTCAACCTTTACCAATGAAGTGGCTTTGAGGAACATCCTACTATGGTATTCAGTGACCAATTTGGGTATGTGTTGTATGATTCTTCCTATGGCCTCCTGCTGATGGATATTGGGTTCTTGGAGGATGTCCTTGAAGTGATTTCCCAACTCCTCAGTGATATCCTCTTGTTTTTTCATAGGCTCCCCATTCTGCTTTTTGAGTACTGTGATTTTGTTGTGCATCCTGTGCTGGATGGTGGAGTGATGAAAAAGTTTTGTGTTTCTTTCTCCATCTTTAAGCCAACATATTCTGGATTTCTGTTTCCATAGGACCTCTTCCTAGCTTCTTCTCTCTTCCAGCTGGGTTGTTATACATTTTTCCCCATTCTCTTAATCTGTAGAATGTCCTTATGATATGATTTTTTGTTAGAGTTTCTTCATTTTCTCTTCCAAATCTCTTTACTATTTGAAGATGTTTCCAAAGGTGGTCTTGTTCCACAACTTCAGTTTCCCCTTGAGCATCTTCAGTTTCTGTTGGAGCTGATACATTTTTGTGCCCAGGGGTGGTATGTGGGAGGTTCACCAATCCGAGATAAGGTATTTGAACCTTGGATTTTTGAGCCAACATTTTTCAAAGTGGAAAGGTTTAGGTGTGGTCATGCCAAGGTCTGATCCATTGGAATTGTATCAGCTAGTGGTCTAAGCCAAAGGTTGGAATGATGGTGGCTGCAAGTTCTCCCCCTAGATGAATGAAATCTTCCGTGTTGAGGAAACGATCTAGTCTGGAAGTAATTTGATGAGATCCTCCTCTTCTTTTATTACAAGTGAATATTCCATCAGATGCTTGAAGATCTATGAAGTGATTGTC
The DNA here is from genome assembly GCA_034641835.2 of Pinus albicaulis. Taxonomy (NCBI): domain Eukaryota; kingdom Viridiplantae; phylum Streptophyta; class Pinopsida; order Pinales; family Pinaceae; genus Pinus; species Pinus albicaulis. Next base: position 407,211,014 of record CM076580.1, on the reverse strand, counting down.
ATGGATGAAGTTCTTGAACCCAATGTTGTTTATTTCAAGGTCAGGCCTTCCTCCTTTTCTTTTCCTAAAGTTTGTTTATCATATTGAAGTCTCCTCCAATCAACCAAAGATGTTAAGGATGATGGTTGTTGAGATCTGAAATGTTGTCAAGAAGCTCAGTTTTTTTCTGGAGCGGCTGGGGGAAGTATACATTCGTGAGAATTCCATCGATGGTGGTTCCAATCAAGTGAAATAACGATTGAATTAAGTGTTGATTAGATTGACAATACTCTAGGCTGATAATGTGGGGATTCCAGATGATTTTCATGTCTCCTGAAGCCCCATTAGCATCCACCACTAGGGTATTTCTTCCTTTCCAGAGTCTTTGAAGATTGTGTCGAGAGTAGAGTTGGATCATTTTTCTTCTTTCATGAATAGTATTGCATGGCGTTCCTCAGTAGTTATTTTCTTGATTAACATGTTCTTGGAGGGCCTGTTAAGCCCTCTGATATTCCATGAGATGATCTTCATTGAGGGGGGTTTTGGATTACATAGTAGAACCTAGTTAAATTGGGGAATCTCCCTGATTCTAATAGCTCTTTGCCCGTGGTGACTATTTGCTACAAGTTTGTTTTTCTTCCTTGTTTTCAGGATTCTTTCAGGATGAGTTTAGTATTCAGGAGTGTACCTCCTTGAATTCCAAGAGAAGGAATTTGTTGAGCTTGAGAGAGCATTTTCTCCAACTTTTGGATCTGGTGTGGAGGGATTCAAAGAAAATCTTTCATCTTGCATGCTTCTTCTAACCCCATGAGATCAAGGTCCCCATAGTCAATGCTCTTTGGTTCTTCCTCCATTGCTTCTGAGATTGATTCCAATGCTACACCTTTGTATTTATTTTCCGAGTTATCCCCTACATGTGTAGAGGTTTTGGGTATCATAAAGGCTTCTGGTTGGATCTTGGTTTGTTCAGTCTTCCAGGTTTATGGATTCTCTTGTGAAGATCGCCCTGAATCTTTAGGAGGTCTGTTCTCATTCTCATTTAGTTGAGCTGGGGATTTGAAGCTGTTACTTGAAGCCGAGCCTCTTTTGTTCTGGTTCGTGTTTGACTTCCTGTTGTGCCTTTTCCTTCCTGCAAATTTCGTGAACCCCTAGGTATCATGGTCTGTTGAATCATTGATCGGTGCAACCCTTTGATTTAGAGGGAAATCTCTAAATATGTGCCCGTGTTAGTGACACTTATGGCATCTAGAAGGGACATGTTCATAATCTACTGTTTAAATCCATTCATAGTCATCATGCATAAGAATTAACTCATCAGGGAGCAACTATGCGATGTTAATGTAGACACAGATCCTTGCGTAGGCTGCATGTCTGTTGATATTTTTCTCCTCCTCTATTTTAATAAATTCTCCAAGGGAATTGCCTATGTCCCGAAGAGTCATCTCTTCCTAGTAGTCCCCAGGGAGGATGTAGAGCCTGAACTAGAATGGAGCCCAAGTGAAATATTTCATGTCTAGGTTGAAGCATTCTACCCAGTTGTGTAGGTACAGACCCGCAGAGTTAAAGAAGTATGGCCCTCCATCCATCATCCGGTTTTTGTCTTCAATGCAAGTGAAGATCACATTGAAGAAGCCCTTGGCACATAGTTGAAGATCGATATGGCCTTTGGGCTTACATTTGGAGGTGACCCAGCCTAAGAGGGCTTTTTGTGTGGGACAGAAACCCATGAACTTGCCTATAAATGCATGGTCCTTCATGTATTGGATTTTTTCATTGATTTGATGGGAAAGGAGCTCGATCTTATTCCTTTTGGTGGCCTTGGGTATGCATGTAGAAGAATTGATTGTTTCTGCTTTTGTTTCTATTGTGGGTATTAATTTTTTTGTAGGAGGCACTCCTATTGATTCAAGGAGCAGGCCAGAGTTCTGCTGACGGTTGTTGTCAGCCCTTGTCGCCCCTCTTATGGAAGGAGAACCAGAGGTGGGGGAAGCACCCATCACCCTGTTGTTGTCTGTCATGAAGGATCCTATATGAACATCAGGTGAAGGATGGGGCCCCAAGGGTGGGGAAGAAGGTATGCCAGGGGAAACCTGCTCAGAAACCACCAAACCCTAGGTCATGGCGGCGTAGTGCCTTCGACTCTCTCCTCTTCAATTAAATATTTGTATTATGGTTAATTAAATATTTGTATTTTTTAATGAAAAAAACAAACATTGAGAAATATCATACATTGTTATTTATATATTGATGTAAGAGGAAATTTGAATAGATATTTTAATTAATGTGATGTGTAAATTGAATATATATTAACCTCTCTTCTGGGAGAACAAAAAAGTGCAAAGAAATTAGATTTTTTTAAATTTATTTAGGTAGGAAGATTTTCAAATACAAATTTTTTCCTTTCATGTTCATCTCAAACATTATACAACGTAGTAGCAAGAAAGCTATTGAAGACTATATATATATATAGTTTCATTGCAGTGAGAATAGAGGTAGTATGAGGAAGATATGTAATACCCATGCTTAATGTTGAAGTGATATGTGGAATATATTATATAACACCATAATATGAATGTGATGTGCAACTTGCTTATAAATAAATTATAAAAAAATAAAATAAAAAATCCTTAGTGTAATAAAATAATATGAAGCATTAATTAATACAGTAGTATAAATCTAGGATCTTTTAAGTATAAAGAGATTTTTTGTGTCAATTTTTTTTATCTTCTAGGTGCTTAATATACCTAAATATAAGATGGTCAATCAAATAAAACTAAGTTATTCAAAACACATTGAGGAAGGATTTTCATTTTAGTGCTAACAAGAATAATTAGTGTATAAGATATTATCAAGTAATATATAAGAAGGTTGAGCTAGATAGAAAATAAAACTTATGTATAACCTAATGCAAAACAAACTTAATAAATAGAAATGTGCTTCATTGCAACAATATCTCAACATCCTATGGACTCTCAATTCTCCCCTTAGTAATACATCACATTTCACACCATACAATTATCTAAACGAGTGTTGTTGTCGAACAATTTTGGATTGCATTAGATGAATCTACATGAAGAGGATATTCATCCCTTCTCTTAAAAGATGCTTCATATATGAAAAATATAAGAGGTTTAAATTGTGAGTAGTACAACTTGTGTGTTTGGATAAGTAAATCTAATCACATATTACATCTCATGAATAAATTCACATCTCGCGAACTTTAAATATTCATTAAATTGACAAATTTTCCATATCAAAAAATGAAACCCATTTTCAATAGTCATTGAAACATCAGAATAAAAAAAAAGTATTCTCATCAAATTCTTAACTCACTAGCATACATATTAGAATTATATACCATACTTAAGCCTCTTAGTAGTCTCCTACGAAGTATAACTTCTAATTGTCATAAGTTGTTATGTCATTAATAGAGTGCACTAATCATCAGAGTAATTAGTACTATGGATAGGATGACTATTACAAAGAGTTGTTTAACATAAAACAATATGATTGGAGGCTCATATTGCACATCAATTGCCATGCCTCTAATATGTTTCTAAACTTTGCCACAATTTAAATCCAGAAATCCTACTAGAACTACATTGAACTGGAAACTCTACATCATCATATGTTGTTTTGAACATTAATATTGACATTTCACTTTGTTGATAAGGTTTTTATAAACAAAAATATTTTTCACAAGGATTCTATGTTGAATAATTTGATGACTACACGATGATTTCAATGCATGGCTTGGGCTTCTAACTACAGTGTTTCAAGGCATAAATTTTCATTACACTAAGAATATAAATATAGTATGAGGAAGTTGTTTAATGTCCATGCTTAATGCTAAAGTGATATGTAACATATGTTATATAACACCATAATATGAATGTGATATGTAACTTCTATGCTTATAAACCAAATTATAAAAAAATAAAAAATAAATATCTTTAGTGTAAGAAGAGAATAGCAAGCATTAATTAACACACATAGTAATATAAATATGGGATCCTCTAAGCATAAATATATTTGTTTCTCGATATTTTTTTTTTATCTTCAAGGTGCTTAATAGACCCAAATATAAGATGTTCAATAAAAAAGAACTAAGTGATTCAATACACACTGAAGATTTAGTGCTTAAAAGAGGAATTAGTGTACAACAGATTATCAAGTACTATATAAGAAGGTTGGGATAGCTAACAAATCAAACTTATGTATGACCCAATCCAAACCAAACTTAATAAAGTGAAATGGGTCTCATTGTGACAGTATATCAAAATCCTATGGCTTCTCAATTCTCCCCTTAGTAATACATGTCACATTCACACCATACAATTGTCTAGAGAAGCATTGTTTTTGAACAGTATTGGGTTACATTAGATGATGCTACATGAAGAGGATATTTGTCCCATTTATTATAAGAGGCTTCATTTATGAAAAATATAAGAGGTTTGAATGGTGAATAATACAACTTGAGTGTCTGTATAAGTAAATTTAACATTAATCTTCACATTTCACTTTGTTGATAAGATGTTTGTAAACTACAATCTATGTCACAAGGATTCTATGTTGAAGATTTTGATGATTACAATATGCTTTAGTGATTCATTTCCATACATATACATAAAATATGAAGTGTAAATGAATTTAAATTGATTCTCTATAAAAAATAAAAATAAAAAAATAAATAAAAATAAATTGTATTAAATATTTTATTAGAAATAAAAATTTAGATCAAATAATTCACTTAAATTTAGATTAATTTATATTTAGTAAAGTATTAGTAACAACTTTAATTATTTCATTATAACAAAATTTCTTGATATTTTCAAAATGCATGGAAATTAGATGTTTCTTAATTTCTTTGGGTAGCACTATTTTCAAATAAAAAGTTATTCCTATCAAGTTCATGTCAAACATTATAAAGTATCATAGCAAAAAAGCTATTTGAGACTAAAGAGATATATTAAGACATAAATTTTCATTGCATCAAGAATAACAAGGTAGTATGAGGAAGTTGTGTAATGTCCATGCTTAATGTTTATGTGATATGTGGAATATGTTATATAACACCATAATATGATTACATTGGGTAGCTTCCATGCTTATAAGTCAAATTAAAAATAAATAAATAAATAAATAATAATAATAATCTTTAGTGAGAAAAAAATACAAAGTATTAATTAAAACACATAGTAGTATAAATTTGATATCTTTTAACCATGAAAATATTTGTGTCTCAATTTGTTTCTAATATTCCAAGTTCTTAATACAACCAAAGATAAGATGATCAATAAAAGAGAATTAATTTATTCAAAACACACTGAAGATGGATGCCCAATTTAGATCTTACAAGAGGAATTAGTGTATAAGATATTATCAAGTACCATATAAGAAGGTTGGGATAGCTAGCAAATCAAACTTATATAAAACCTAATGAAAAACAAACTTAATAAAGGGAAATGGGCCTCATTTCGATAATATGTCAACATATTATTCCCTCTTAATTCTCCCTGAGTATGACATATGACGTTTCACACAATACAATTTTCTAGAGAAGTGTTGTTGTTGAACAATTTCGGATTGCATCAGATGAATCTACATCAAGAGGATATTCATCCCTTCTCTTCCAAGAGGCTTAATATATGCAAAATATAAGAGGCTTAAATTGTCAATGGTACAACTTGAATGTTTTTACAAGTAAATCTAAGCACAAATTCACATCTCACGAAGAAATTCACATCTTGCAAACTTTAAAGATTTCTTAAATTGGAACATTTTCCATATCACAAAATGAAACACATTTTAAATAGTAATTGAAACTTTGAAATCCAAAATAAAATTCCTCCCATCAAATTCTTAACCCACTAGAGTAAATATTATAATTATATACCATACTTAACCTTCTACTGTAGGGGAAATGCCATCACCCCCTATTTTTGAATTATTTACTTCAAATAATGGGGACCCTATCTATTAAATTTTTGCTAAATACCATTTATGATTTTCATTAACTTAATTGTTCTAAAATTTTTCCATTTTTTCATTTTCATCAGACTTCATTGTGATTGTTTCATTGGATTCGATTTTTAGAAAGATTTCCATCGATAATTGTTTCAGCTCATTTGGACAACCATGTAAATGAAACTCCTTTGAAGTCTGCTCATTTTTGTCACTAGGGTTAAAAAAATGTATAAAGTGTATAGTATTTTAATTTTTGCAATTAAAATATTTATCCATTGTAAATATTAACTCTTAGTTCATTTTTACTATTTTTTTTCATTTTTCACTAACGATCGTACAAAATGACCCAGCTAAATTGTACGATTGTTGAAAACGTGTTTCGAGATCTCGATAATTTACTCCAATTTATTATTTTAAAACAAATTTCCAAACCCGAAATCTCAAAATTGAAAAATTTCTGTAATTCAATTTGTATAATTTTTAATCCCCATGGGTCCCACTTCTCATCCATCCTCCCTTACAAAAATCTCGAAATTAAAAAACCTAAATTAAAAAGGCTGTGATTAGATAATACAATATCGTATATCATATATCGCAAAAATATTAAGAACCTCCATTAAAAGTTTGCGATGAGCAATTTTGGTTTTATATGATGGAATTTTTTAATTTTAATATAAAGTTTTGTAACCTCCTTATAATTGTCTCTCCATCCTCCTGCTCACCTTATTCCTCCACCTCACTCACCCTCACGTCATCGTCCCTCCACTCACCTCTCCCTCCTTATCCGTCCATTAATCTCTCTTGCATTTAAACTCTGCCTCTAACGTAATTTTAGTTTGTATTAAGTTGGAATGACATAGTATTAAAATATTATGTGTTATATTAATACTATAATAATTATATTTTAAACATATTTTATTATAATTTTAATAAAATTTAAATTATAATATTAATATGATATAATAATATTTTAATTAAAATTTTAAATTATATTTATATTAATTAATTTCCATTTATAAGTAAATTTATAATTAATTAATATTAATAACATAATTATAATTAAAATAGAATTAATTAATTAATAGTTATAACTTAATTTAGGATTTAATTTTAATTAAAAAATTCTGATTTCTAGTCGAGATAACAGAGTTTCCAAAATTCTCACAGTTTTCATTTTTCAAATTTAAGAGCTCATAAGTTGAGTTTTACTTGGCCAAATGAGGCGCGAGATGGATCATTGGATAGATAAATTGTGGGGAACATTTCTGAAGTAGTTTAATTTCCCTATTTCATGATTTAATGGGTATAAAATTAAGTCGAAGTTCAAGCTCCAAATTTTTAGTCAAAACTAATTTTCTCACCTTATTTTTCTGCATTCTCATTTTCCCACAGCTTCTTCCGAGTGAAAATCCATTCATCTACGTTCCCCTTTACCAATTAAATCTTCACATAAATCAATAGAAAGATCATATTTATTTTATTTTAATTATGTGATTAAGTTTTGATTGGATTTGTTTTAATTCCAAATTTGGTATTTTGATTTTATTTTTCCATTTTAATTTAATATTGATTGGTTTTTGTAGAGAAACAATTTGAAGAGATAAGAAGAAGAAGATCACAAGCAATGAGAATTCTCCAGCATTTGAAAAATATGATTTTGGGCCAATGAAAATTGATTGACCATAAACACTCTTCAACAAATTTCTATTGAAAATTTATTTTGTAAATATTATAAATAGCAGATTGAACAATGTATTAGGCGCTTCTCTTCTCTGTAGTTCTGGAATTATTGAAAGAACTATTATAATGAGGATTTTAGAGTTGTAGGTGAGAGGGGAGAAAATCTGAGATCTAGGGGATTATTGAGGCTTTTTCTTTTGCATTCTGGATTATGTATGAAGAGAAAAGTTTTCAATACTGCAACTCTTGTTTTAAAAGTAGAAGTTTAAAGCTTTGTAAAAGACTATTGAAGAACATAGCGAGAGAAACAGATTGAATAAATTTGTATTTATAGTACTATTGTTTTAAATAATGTTTTCATTTTATAATGGTAGGAATGTGTCATTTTATTCATATTTGTGCAATATTGTTAGTATGAGTAATTTTCTTGAATTATATGTTATTATTTATCTCTACTCTTGTGGGTTGAATTCTGATTTCTGAGTAACTATTTACTCAAAAAATTTCCTTTTAATATTGATTTAACAAACATTAATATTATGTGAACTATTTCCTTATATTATTGTTTAATTATTCGAATTATTGGTTTAACAATCAATATTATTTTTTGAAATACTTCTTGAATGTTGTTGGTTGATTATCTCAGTTAAGAGGCTTATGAATAAAATGTGTTTTGCTATTCATAATTTCAGTTAATTGAACTACTTCGTCAACTTGATATTCATTATAAGCCAGAGATATTTAAATCCCAATCATTTAAATATCTTGCTCTTGGTTGGGTTTGATTTACATCTGCCTAATTGAGATAGGATTATGATCATTTTTCTTATGCTTTCATTTTAGAGTAATTTTGCATTTAGATTTAATTCTTCATTCCTATAAGTCCTCTTCCCAAAGAGGAAAAATTTAGTTATTTCTTGGTTGAGACCCAGATCAGCTTAAGGATCACATTATTTCCTAATCAACAAGTGGGTTCATTCGATTTATCTTCTCCATTAGTAGACGAAATTCATATTTTAAGACACCGGAGATGGAGAGAAGGTAATTGGACCTAGTTTAACTAGTCGGAACCACCATTTCAATGGAAAAAGAGCTACTTTAAGGTCCAGACCAGGTGGTCTCCCTTATAATGTTGTAGGCAGACATTTTTCTCCCTCAAAACCTTCTTAGTAATCTCTTACTAAGTACAACATGTCACTGTCATAAGATATTATTCCATTAATAGAGTTCACTAATCATAACAAAAATTAGTACTATGGTTTTTTAACATAAAGAAATATGGATAGGATGACTATTACATAATTTTTTTTAACATAAAGAAATTTGACTCGAGGCTCATACTACACATCAAATACCAAGTCTCTAATATTTATATAAACTTTTCCATAGTTTAAATCCACAAATCCTACTTTAACTATTGTAAACTATGAAAATATGCGTACTTAGATGTTGTTCTTAACATTAATATTGACATTTTCACTTTCTTGATAAGGTTTTTGTAAGCTACAATGTCTATCACATGGATTCTATGTTGAAGACTTTTATGATTACAAAATTCTTTCAATGTGTGGCTTTGACTTCTAACTATAGTGTTTCAAGGTATAAATTTTCATTGCATTGAGAATAACGTAGTATGAGGAAGTTGTGTAGTGCCCATGCTTAATGTTGAATTTATATGTAGTATATGTTGTATATCACCATTATATGAATGTGACGTGTAACTTCCATTCTTTTCAATCAAATTATAAAAATAATAAAATTAATTCCTTAGTCTAAAAAATTAATACCAAGCTTCCATTAACATAATAAATAGAATAAATATGGGATCCTTTAAGCGTAAAAACATTTTCATAAAAATCTTTTTTTTATCTTCCAAGTGCTTAATAGATGCAAACATAGTATGGTAAATAAAAGAGAAATGAGTCATTCAAAACACACTGAATATGGATGGCAAGTTTAGTGCTTACAAGAGGAATTAATGTACAATATATTATCAAGTAAGATATAAGAAGGTTTGGCTAGCTAGAGAATCAAACTTATGTATAACTTAATGCAAAAAAAACATAATAAAGGGAAATTGGACTCATTGCAACAATATCTCAACATCCTATGGCCAATCAAATCTCCCCTTGGTAATACATGTCACATATCACACCATATAGATTTCTAGAGCATTGTTATTGTTAAATTTTTTTGGATTGCACCATATAAGGCGACATGAAGAGGATATTCATCCCTGCTTTTAGAAGAGGCTTCATATATGTAAAATACAAGAGGTTTGAACTTTGAATAGTGAAAAATTTCTTCTTGTGTAAGTAAATATAAGCACAAATTCAAATCTCACAAACAATTCACATTTCACGAACTTTAAAGATACCTTAAATTCAGACATTTTCCATATCACAAAATGAAACTCATTGTCAACACTCATTGAAACTTTGAAATCTAACAAAATAATTCTTTCATCAAATTCTTAACCTACTAATGTAAATATTTGAATTATATACCATACTTAAGCTTCTTATTAGTCTCTTATGAAGTACAACATGTCATTGTCAAAAGTTGTTATGCCATTAGTAGAGTGCACTAAACATCAAAGTAATTAGTATTATGTATATGATAACTATTATGTAGAGTCATTTACCATTAATAAATTTGATTGGAGGCTCATACTGCACATCAACAACCATGTCTATAATATTTTTATAAACTTTTCCATAATTTAAATCCAAAAATCCTACTTGAACTATGCTCAATTGTGAAAATCTACATACTCAGATGTTGTTTTTAACATTCATCCCAACATTTGACTTTTTTGATAGGGTATTTGTAAACTGATTTTTTTTCACAAGGATCCTATGTTGAACTCTTTGATGATTACATAATGATATCAATGTGTGGCTTGTGATTATAGTTATAGTATTTCTAATGCTTTCAATGCATACCTTTCAGGATTCAATTACATTTTTCCTTCCATTTACCTATTGGTATCACCACGGTAGCAATATTCCATAGGACCACAAGGAAATAGACAAATGTATTGGTTTTTGAAGTAGGAGGCACATACTAGAGAAATTCTGAAACAAGCACAAATTATTCGTGAAAATACTTTTCAAAAAGAAAATATTGATGGGATTCCTCGAACTACCATCCTTCCTAACTATTGTAGCTCAATTCGACAAAGTTTAAATTTCATTTTTTTATAAGAAAAATGTCAATAAAGAAACAAAATTGCATAACATTTTACTTTTGTCTTCTATGCTACTCTTTCCTATACTACTGCCTTATGGAATTTCCTTTGCAACATTTGGTACAATTGCTTGTAATATACTTCACCATTGTAGATTTGTATCTCTTTAATGCCTTTTCCTTAATTCCATGGGTTGAATTCCATTATATTTAAATCTTATAAATATCAATATAGCTCTCAAATTAGGATATTATTCTTTTTAAAAAAACCATTATCACAATTAAGAAGTTCCATGATCAACCACCATAAAAAAAAACAATATAAAACCTTTAAAAATGATAGGTGATATAAGTGGTATAGATAGTGAATTGACAAAATTCATTATACATTATTATTTATCATCAATATTTAAGATATGCAAGGTTTGTTAATAAACACATAACTATATGGAGACCAAGACCATCAAAGTATAATAATTATAATTAGAATATGAAAAACCATACACACACTCACACACACACACACACACACACACACACACACACACACTGAAATAAGATATGTTTAGAATAAATAAAATTAATTATTTTGATAAGTGTTTAGTACGAGAGTGATGTCTGATTCTGTTTATGCTCAATGAGGGGTTGATAGTCATCCCTTTTAAAATAAAAATAAAATATTCTTTAAATAGAAAAGAAATGTCAAAAGAACTAAATATGAATGTGAGACAGAGACCATCAAAGTATAATAATTAGAATATGAAAAACCATATATATATATATATATATATATATATATATATATATATATATATATATATATATATATATATATATATATATATATATATATATATATATATATATATATATATATATTCACTGAAATAATATATGTTTAAAATTAATAAAGCTAATTGTTCCGATAAGTGTTTAGTATGAGAGTGATGTGTGATTATTTTTATGCTCAATGTGGGGTAGATAGTTATCCCTCTTAAAATAAAAATGAAATAATATTTAAATAGAAAAACAATGTCAAAAAAATGAATATGAATGTTGCATTAATTTTAATTAAAATAATTATAAAACATCAATAATTTCAATGAGTTGGTGAATTTTCTATTCATATTATAACCTACTGTGGTAAAAATATTTCACTCACTCTTAAAAATAAATAAAATATTTGTATATCCTCATTACCTAATATATTTTCGTATAAACATTAAAAATAGATAAACTAATTAGAAGTAAAAGAACGCATGAGAAGGGTGCTTAAACCTTATATTTTTCAAGAATATTTCAACATGAAATCTTAATAAACTATTTGAAAACTTGAGTTAACTAAATTTTGTTATTTCAAAGCCCACATCCTCTGTGCTAAGAGAGCCATCAAAACATCAGACTTTATTGCGCATATTCGGTTAGAAATAATAGATCTGACACTTTTCAACTTCTGATCTTATGGAAGAGATAACGTCAATCCTCAGTACTTGCAAAAATCAACTAGATCTATGTATCAACTTCCAAAGCAACGTTAAGGGTCATATTATTTTGGGCCAAAGAACAAAATATATATTTCACTAGAGCGCAAGGAAACTCATACAGGATCTGCATACTTTATGGTGATTACAGCGACAACGGTTCCTTGTTGGCCAGAGTAGCTTATTTATTCGGCCTATTTTTGGATCAAGGACTGGATTGGCTGAAGAAAAGGACCTTAAACATAATATGTTTAAATAAAAGAGAACTGAGTCATTCAAAACACACTGAAGATGGATGGCAAGTTTAGTGCTTGCAAGAGGAATTAATGACCAAGATATCATCAAGTAATATACAAGAAGGTTTGGTTAGTAGAAAATAAAACTTATGTATAACCTAATGCAAAACAAACTTAATAAAGGGAAATTGGACTCATTGCAACAATATCTCAACATCCTATGGCCAATCGAATCTCCCCTTGGTAATACATGTCACGTATCACACCATATATATTTCTAGAGAATTGTTATTGTTAAACAGTTTTGGATTGCAACATATGAGGCAACATAGAGGGATGGATTCCTATGGCCAATCGAATATCCCCTTGGTAATACATGTCACATATCACACCATATATTTTTCTAGAGAATTGTTATTGTTAAACAGTTTTGGATTGCAACATATGAGGCAACATAAAGAGGATATCCATCCCTGCTTTTAGAAGAGGCTTCATATATGAAAAATAAAATAGGTTTGAACTTTGAGTAGTGAAAAATGTATACTTGTATCAGTAAATTTAATCACAAATTAAAATCTCATGAACAATTCACATTTTATGAACTTTAAATATTCTTGAAATTGAGACATTTTCCATATCATAAAATGAAACTCATTGTCAACACTCATTGACACTTTGAAATCCAACAAAATAATTATTTCATCAAATGCTTAACCCACTAACATAAATATTGGAATTATATACCATACTTAAGCTTGTTATTAATCTCTTACAAAGTACACCATGTCATTGTCAAAAACATTTATGCCATTAATAGAGTGCACTAATCATCAATGTAATTAGTATTATGGATATGATAACTATTATGTAGAGTCATTTAACATTAATAAATTTGATTGGAGGCTCATACTGTACATCAAAAACCATGTCTCTAATATGTTTATAAACTTTTCCATAATTTAAATCTAGAAATCCTACTTGAACTATGCTGAACTGTGAAAATCTATGTACTCAGATGTTGTTTTTAACATTCATCCCAACATTTGACATTTTTGATAGGGTTTTTGTAAAGGATCCTATGTTGAACTCTTTGATGATTACATCATGATTTCAATGTGTGGCTTGTGATTATAATTATAGTATTTCTAATGCTTTCAATGCGGTCCTTTCAGGATTCAGTTCCATTTTTTCTTCCATTTACCAATTCGTATCACCACGGTAGCAATATTCCCTTGGACCATAAGTAAACACACACATGTATTGGTTTTTGCAGTAGGACGTACATATTAGAGAAATTATGAAACAAGTACACATTATTAGTGAAAAGAGATCCTACTTGAACTATGCTGAACTGTGAAAATCTATGTACTCAGATGTTGTTTTTAACATTCATCCCAACATTTGACATTTTTGATAGGGTGTTTGTAAAGGATCCTATGTTGAACTCTTTGATGATAAAATCATGATTTCAATGTGTGGCTTGTGATTATAATTATAGTATTTCTAATGCTTTCAATGCGGTCCTTTCAGGATTCAGTTCCATTTTTGCTTCCATTTACCAATTCGTATCACCACGGTAGCAATATTCCCTTGGACCACAAGAAAACACACACATGTATTGGTTTTTGCAGTAGGACGTACATATTAGAGAAATCATGAAACAAGTACACATTATTAGTGAAAATATTTCTCAAAAATAAAATATTGATGGGATTCCTCGAACTACCATCCTTCCTAACTATTGTAGCTCAAATCGACGAAGTCTAAATTTCATTTTTTTTATAAGACAAATGTCAATAAATAAATAAATAATTCATAATTTTTTTACTTATTTCTTCTATGCTACTCTTTCCTATACTACTTCCTTATGGCATTTCTTTTCCAACATTTAGTGCAATTGCAGGTAATATACTTCACCATTGTATATTTGTATCTTTTCAATTTCTTTTCTTTAATTCCATGGATTAAATTCAATTATATTTAAATCTTATCAATCTCAATATAACTCTCAAGTTAGTATATTATTCTTTTTCAAAAAAATTTTATCACAATTAAGAAGTTCCATGATCAACCACCATATAAAAATTAATATAAAACCTTTAAAAATGATAGGTGATATATGTGATATAGATAGTGAATTGACAAAAGTCATTATACATTATTATTTATCGTCAATATTTAAGATATGTAAGAGTTGTTAATAAATGCTTAACTATATGGAGATAAAGACCATCAAAGTATAATAATTAGAATATATATATATATATATATAATATGTTTAAAATAAATAAAATTAATTGTTTTGATAAGTGTTTAGTATGAGAGTAATGTCTGATTTGTTTATGCTCAATGAGGGGTTGATAGTTATTCTTTCTGAAATAAAAATAAAATACTCTTTAAATGGAAAAGAAATATAAAAAAAAACTAAATATGTGAGACAAAGACCATCAAAGTATAATAGTTAGAATATGAAAAACCATATATATATATATATAAACAAGATATGTTTAAAATTAATAAAGTTAATTGTTCTGATAAATGTTTAGTATAAGAGTGATATGTGATTATTTTTATCTTCAATGTGGGGTTGATAGTCATCCCTCTTAAAATAAAATAAAATAATCTTTAAATAGAAAAACAATGTCAAAAAAATGAATATCAATTTCTCATTAATTTTAATTAAAAGAATTATAAAACATCAATAATTTCAATGAGTTAGTGAATTTTATATTCATATTATAACCTAATGTGGTAAAAATATTTCACTTACTCTTAACAATAAATAAAATATTTCTATATCCTCATTACCTAATATATTTTTTTATAAACTTTAAAAATAGATAAACCGATTACAAGTAAAAAAACACATGAGTAAGATGCTTAAACCTTATATTTAAAAAAAAATATTTCAACATGAAATATAAATAAACTATTTGAAAACTTAAGTTAACTAAATTATGTTATTTTTTTTTTTGGAAGAAAAAAAACGTTGTATATATTATATGATATATATGACAGTACATGTTCTTCATTACATTCTCAGCTGTAATACTAGACAACGAGAAAATCCATATATCCATTTACATACAAATACAGATATTCGATGTGCATGGCAAGCCAAATTATGGGAAGGTTTTACCTGGCCCCAACAGATTCTTTCTAAACATCCCTGTATACATTGAAAAAACATTCATAGATAATATAGATGCATTTAGAAAGAAAGCAATCAAAAAATAGATATTCTATGTGCATGGCAAGCCAAATTATAGGTAGATTTTACCTGGCCCCAACAAATTCTTTCTAAACATCCCTGTATACATTGAAAAAACATTCATAGATAATATAAATGCATTTAGAAAGAAAGCAATCAAAAAAGAGTTGTCCCAAAGTATACTTCCATAATTCACATAGAGCTTGACAGGCTCGCTTGAAATCACATTGACCATCTTCAAATCTCCCGCGCGCAAAGTACATGGAAGCAGGCTCGCTTGTGAATCCAAAGGACAGGCTCACTTGAAAGACATTGTTCAACTTCATATCCCGCTCGCTTGATGAAGAGAAGTCCATAAGTTGTTCCAAATAACAAAATACAGGTACACGGATCAAATATACTTGATAAGATGTATTGGTCGGCGCAAATGCTTTAAACATTGATCAACTTCCTAAAAACCGGCTCGCCTGATGAAGCTAATGACGTTGGAAAACCCTTAATCTGTACTAGAAATTACCTCATATGTGAATCGTCCGATAACAATGAGATTAGATATTAAGAAATTTCTGCTGGCTCACTTGTAAACAGTTATGATGTTGACCAGTTGTCTGCGTACAAATAGAAAAGAGGCCCTCCACAGATAAATCAGTGTTGTATAGATTTCAGGCTGACATGTACCAAAAGGAAAAAGAAAACCTGTGTGAAAATCAAGGAGCTGTAATCCTGTATAGGATAAAAGCCTCCAAAACCACCTGTATTGTTAGAGTAAAGCTGCAATATGGAGAAGTTATGGCCGAAAAGATGATAGAAAACATAATAAAAATATAATAAAGCTAGTTGTGAGATAATGATAGCCTCTGATCCTGGAAGCACATCCTCTGCGCCAGGAGAACCATCAAAACATCAAATCTTATTGCACATATCAGGTTGGAAATAATAGATCTGACACTCTTTGACTTCCGATCTTATGGCGGAGACAACACGGATCCTCGGTACTTGCAAAACATCAACCAGATATATGCATGAGCTGCCAAAGCAACGTTAAGGGTAATCTTATTTTGGGCCAAAGAGAAAATAATATATTTCACTAGATTGCAAGGAGACTCATACGGGATCTGCATCCTTTGTGGTGATTACAGCCACGATGGTTCCTTGTTGGTGAGAGTAGCTTATTTACTCGGCCTATTTTTGGATCAGGGATTGGATTGGTTGAAGAAAAGGAACTCATATCCTCTTAGTACAATCCTTGATCTATCTGCGTCAAATACTACAAATCACTATATTGTAGATCTAGAAATAGAGGATGTCTATCAATCCTGTATGAGGCCCTCAAATTAAAGAGTTATGAATCAAAATTTTATCATAACTCTGAGTGGGAAATCAATATGTCTGAGGATTTTGACAGGGATGCAGATACTAAATCTCAAATATGAGATTAAAAAATAACAAGTATCCCAACACAATTCCAAAATCTAATTTATGTAGGTAAATTTTTGTAGGATGATTACACGGTGAAGGATTATGGAATCTGGAAAATGCGTCTATCACTCTTACCTCAAGACTGATGAGAGGATATTCCAGATCTAGGTAAAAATCCCCTGCATCATTCAAGGATGTTCTCAAAGGTAAGGGGGCGACTAAAAATAATCTAGATTTTAATATGATTTTCCCCAAGCCATATATTATGGAGCAAAAACTTTAAATTCCAACACTGACAATTAATAAGAATGAGGTAAATGGTATTTATGCAGATTTTTACACAAAATAAATTATCTGCAAACTTAATGGATTCTGACCCAAATATTAGGCACTTCATGAATGGGTATTCTCTAATTGGATGCCCAACTATAATATTCATCTATGCTCTAAAGGGTTTTTTATTGTGAGGTTTGATATAATAAAAGATAAGGATTCGTATTAAATGAAGGACCATGGTTTTGGGACAATGCTAGGCTCTTCATGGTACCCTGGTTTATCAATTTTGATGCTACCACCATGGTGGTATCCAAAATTATTGTTTGGGTCAGGTTACATAATATACCTTTATAATTCTAGAATCACAAAATATTAGAAGGAATCGGGAATTCCGTGGGAAAATTTCTTAAGATTGACACATAACAAAGCCATAAAGGTATATTTACTTTTGCTAGAATTTGTATTGAAGCTGATATCAGTCAAGGATTACCTGACCGCATCATACTGATCTATAGCAACATATAATGGTCTCAACCTATAGATTATGAAAATACAACATTCTGATGTCATACATGTCTTCAAACGAGACATCTCCAAAGAACATGTTTGTAGGCTGAAAAGTGCCCAAATAGAAAAAATAGACAACCAAAAAAACCCAAGGGTTGGAAATTTTCAGAATCACGATAAGCAGAATACCACAAATTTCAATCCCCAGAATGACAAGGATACCCCACAGAAGGATGAGATCGAGAACATCTCCGCACTAGTTCCAATTCCTATAGTCTCAAAGGTGCCGCATGCAAAGACTACCCCTGAAAAAGAGGTAAGTGGTTCCAAACAAACCCATGTATCATATGTATTGGATTATGATAAAGATCTCAATGTAAAAGAGAATCAAATGGCTATAGTCTCATCCACACCAAACACTGGTGGTTGGCGAAAAGTGGAAAAAAAGAAAGATAGAAAAGAGTAGTTATTAGCTCTTTGATGATTTTGTATGGATCTTGACTCCCAGTATCGAGATAATTATTGCATATGCTAATCAACATCTGCAACATATAATTTTGTTCAATATGAATAAAGTGACGATTTTTCTTTGGGGAAAAAACTAACTTATGTTATATGAACTTCATGTACATCTATATGTAGAAAGGAAAGAAAATGTTAAAAAAATATTTAATATTGTATATAGTAAAATATTCAATGTCCAATAAAAAATTTAATTGAAAATAAAATAATATAAGGTAATTCGTAATAAAAATAATAATATTCAAATTTTAATGTAAAATTAATGTAACATTTAAAAATATTGATAGTAATAAAAAATTTCAATGTGATTCAACAAAAAAATATTTTAATATGCATCATTAAGTAATATTGATGCATATTTAAAATATATTAAAAATGAAATAAAACCATTTTAATATGGATAATGTAGTCAATAAATAATTGTCTCAATGCACATGTTATGTAAAGTAGTTTAATGCCAACTGTATATATATATTATATATTGTTTAAAAAAATTATGTATTATTATTATTATTATCTAATTTTAAGGTTCCAACCAAGCGAGACACCAAATTGGTGTATGAGACCCCCTTGTTTGTGGGACGAGGCACCCACCTCCCAACAATGATTACATCATATAAAGAAATTGAAAAAAATAGTTTTTTATGGTTAAAACTTTTGAATTACTCTCACCATTTTATATTCTAGTCTTATTTTACTGACATTTGTTTTGTTATGTTTCTCTAAATCTAGCAAAGTTTTTTTTAAGTTATAAAATCTATATAGCATTCAAAAATACAATTTTAAAAGTGAAATTATATAATTATAGAAAGATGCTACTCTTTTTCCAAAGTTTGCACATTTGTAGAGAATTAATCCCTCCCAAATCTAAATCCATATACAATTATATAAATGAAAATAGTTTTAAGAAAGACTTTATTTTTATTGAAGAGAATTAATCCCTCCAAAATCTATAATCACATAAAATTAAATCTGTAACAATCATTTTAAGATGGAAAATTTATTATGAATTTGAAAATAGTTACAAATTAATAAGTTTTTCATTTTATTTAGAATTTTTTTCTTAAAATGATTGTTACTCATTTAATTTTATATGACTATAGATTTTGGAGGGATTAATTCTCTACAAGTGTAGAAACTTTGGAAAAAGAGTTGCATCTCTCTATAATCATATAATTTCATTGCTTAAATTGTATTTTGGAATGTTATATAGAGTTTATAACGTAAAAGTTTTTTGTTAGATTTAGAGAAAATTGACAACACAAATGCAAGTAGAATAGGACCAAAATATAAAATGGTGAGAGTAATTCAAACGTGTAAAAATATATTTTTTTCAATTTCTTTATATGATATAATAGCTAGGTGGAGGTGGGTTCCTTGTCCCACAAAAAAAGGGGTCTCATACATCAATTTGGTGTCTGACTTAGTTGTGACCTTAAACTTGAATAATAATAATAATAATAATAATACATAATTTTTTTTAGCAATATAAATATATAAATGGTTGACATTAAACTACTTTACGTAACATGTGTATTGAGAGATTTTATTTATTGATAACGTTATCCACATTAAAACCTTATTATTTTTTTCAATATATTTTAAGTATACATTAATATTACTTAATAATGCATATTAAAATAGTTTATTGTTGAATCACATTCAAATTTTTTTTATTATAAATATTTTTAAATGTTACATTAATTTTACATTAAAAATTGAATATTATTATTTTTATTAGGAATTACCTTATATTTTTTTATTTTCAATTAAAATTTTCATTGAATATTTTACTATATAAAATATTAAATATTTTTTTTTACATTTTTCTTTCTCTCTACATATATATATATATATATACATGAAGTTGATATAACATAAATTAGTCTTTTCCACAAAGAGAAATCACAAATTTATTCATATTGAACAAAATTACATCAGAATCCATACAAAATCATCAAAGAGCTAATAACTACTCTTTCCTACCTTTCTTTTTTTCTACTTTTCGCCAACCACTAGTGTTGGGTGTGGATGAGACTATAACCATTTTGTTCTCTTTTACACTGAGATATTTATCAGAATCTAATCCATCTGATACATGGGTCCGTTTGGAACCACTTTCCTCCTTTTTAGGGGTAATCTTTGTATCTGGCACCTGTGGGACCATAGGAATTGGAACTAGTGTGGAGTTCTTCTCGATCTCGTCCTTCTATGGAGTATTCTTGACATTCTAGGGATTGACATTTGTGGTATTTCCTTGGGCATCTACATCTCTTGCTTTTGCTTCCTATGATTCTGAAAATTTCCAACCTTTGGGTTTTGGCGGTTTTATCTTTTTATTATTTTGGTCCTTTTTAGCTTGCCAAGATGTGCTTTGGATATGTCCAGTTTGAATACATGTACACCATCAGAATGTTGTATTTTCATAATCTATAAGCCGAGACAATTGTATGCTTTTGTATATAAATAAGATGCAGCCAGGTAATCCTTGACTGAGATCAACTTCAATACAAATTCTAAAAAAAGTAAATACACCTTTATGGGTGCATTGTGCGTCAATCTTAAGAAATTTCCCCAAGGAAATAGGCATTGTGTAACCTGACCCAAACAAAAATTTTGGATACCACTATGGTGGTAGCATCGAAATTGGGAAACCAAGGTACTATGAAGAACCCAGCATTTCCTCAAAACCAGGCTCTTTCATTTAGTACGAAATCCTTATCTTTTACTTTATAAAAGCTGAAAATAAAAAATGATTTAGAAGATAGATGAATATCACAGTTGAACGTCTAATTATATAATACCCATTTATGAAGTGCTTCAAATTCTAATTATAGAATACACGTTTATGAAGTGCCTCAAATTTAAGTCAGAATCCATTAAATATGCAGATAAATTCTTTGGTGTAAAAATCTGCGTAAAGACTATTTACCTCATCGTCAATAATTGTCAGTGCTCGAATATGAGGTTTCTGCTCCACTCCACAATATACGGCCTAGGGAAAATCGGATTAAAGTCTAGGTTTTTTTTTTCAGTCAACCCCTTCCCTTTGAAAATATCCTTGTAGTGTATGATGCAGGACCTTTTGAGCTAGATCCGGAACATCCTCCCATCATTCTCGAGGTAACAATGATAGACGCATCTAGCCGAATGCCATAATCCTTCACCATGTGATCATCATGCAACAATTTCCCTGCGTAAATTATATTTCGCAATTGCGCTCGGATGTTGTTTGTTTTTTAATTTCATGTTTTAGATTTAGTATCTGCAACCCTATCGAAATCATCGAAATCGTCAAACATATTGATCTCCCCCTCAGAGTTCTGATAAAATTTTTATTCATAACTCTTTCATTTGAGGGCCTCATACATGGTTGATAAGAATCCTCTGTTTCTGGATCTATAATATAACAATTTGTACTATTTGACGCAGATAGATCAGAGCTTGTACTAAGTGGATCTCTAAGAAATGGATTTTTTGAGGGCCTTTTCTTTGGCCAATCCAGTCCTTGATCCAAAAAATGATCGAGTAAGTAAGTTTCTCTGGCTAACAAGGAACCATCGTGGCTGTAATCGCCATAAAGGATGCACGTCACGTATGAGTCTCCTTCCAATCCAGTGCAATATATGCTTCTAGTTTTGGCTCAAAATAAGATGACCCTTCTGCACACGACTTTGGCAGTTGATGCGTAGATCTAGTCGATGTTTTCAAGTATTGAGGATGGGTGTTTTCTGTGCCATAAGATCGGAAGTCGAAAATTCCCAGCTCTATTGTCTCCAACCTGATATGCCCAATCCGATCTGATGTTTCGATGGTTCTCCTAGCGCAAAGGATGTGGGCTTTGATATAACATAATTTAGTTAATCTAAGTTTTCAAATGGTTTATTTAAACTATTTATGTTAAATGTTACAAAATTTTTTCAGAAAAATAAGGTTTAACCACCTTATTCACTCTTTCTTTTACTTCTAATTAGTTTATCTATTTTTTAAGTTTAAAGGAAATTATATTAGGTTTTGAAGATATAGAAACATTTTATGTATTTTTCAGAGTGAGTAAAATATTTTTGCCACATTAGGTTATAATTATTAGTGACTCATTGAAATTATTAATGTTTTATAACTTTTTTAATTAAAATTAATCAAACATTGATATTCATTTTTTTACATTGTTTTTTATTTAAGGAATATTTACACTTTAAGGCGTTTTTATTTGAAAACAACTTTTCTAGATGCCATTGTGTCCATGTCTAAGCCATTGGGTCAAATGCTAGATGATTGAAATGTTTTAGGCCATTAAATCCACAAGTAAATAATTTTATATATGTTTTTTATAATATATGTTTTTTTCTTTTCTTTTTAATAAGTTAGATTGAATTTAGGTTTTGGTAAGACTATGTCAAATTACACAAAAAAAATAAAAATACAAGTAAATTAAATAAAAAGATTGACATAATGCAATGGACATTTCAACTAAGTCAAAATACAATAAAAAATAAAAATAATAAAATAATAATAAACTATAAAAACAACCCATGGTATTGGCCAATGGTATTCATGTGGAATGTAATTTATTTAAAGGGGAGAATCAATATGGCCTAGATCAATCTTAACTATGGACCAAGATCCAAGAGGGATCAAATGTCTAATAATAATAAACTATAAAAACAACCCATGGTATTCATGCATAATGTAGTTTATTTAAAGGGGGGAATTAAGATGACCTAGATCAATATTAAGTATGTATCTACCAAGAGCAAAGAGGGATCAAATGTCTTGATATGAAAACCTCTTTCAGAGTGAAAAGAGAATTGACCCCTCTAGTTTTTTTGTCATATATTATTTATGTTACAATTCTTTTATTATTCATGAGTATTATTTCTTAATATATAAAAAATAAATTAGTAATGAATTTTTTTAAAATATATGATATTTTTTTAAATTTCCAAATTAATTCACATTTCTCATTTCTTATATAACACTAAATATATCTTTAATTACTTAATTGTAATATTTTGGAACTACAAAATAGTTTGTAACTATATACATACTCTTTTGGATTTTTTTTGTTAATGAATATCAAATTTCTTCCGTTAAAAAAAAACTACATACATATCTTTAATTACCTAATTGTAGCTAAAAAAATATTACATGTTTTTTACTTTATAATCATAAAAAATTTTCATATTATATGATGTCAAACTTACTCAATTTAGATACTCTATGCTTCCACCAAGTTCAATTCCTTCCACCAAGTTCAATAGTTGCTTCCAAATCTCTCGCAGTGCTAGAGTTATTTTCTCAATAACTTTTTTTTTACCACTCTTGAACTGATCAAAGGCATCATTGTTGCATATAGGAGCATTTAGTTATGATAAGAAAATTGTGATATTGTGTTATAATTTTCTCTAAAAATGTGTCGGAGTTGTTTTCTCAATAAACTTGTCTTTACTACTCCTAAGTGATGAAATCCATCGTTGTTTCATATAGGAGAATTTATCTCTAATAAGAAAAATGTGATAGTGTATGTTTTCATCCCCAATTTCCTATTTCAATATCTAAAACAAAAATTTCTGGTTGATAACTCTTATCAAGTATATCTTTGAAACCTCCACAACCTGAAGCAAATTTTTCCTTTCATTGCTTCACGATGGAAAATTTTCCTTTCATTACTTCACGATGGTTCCTTATTTCTTCTAGGCTACTTTTTCCTATGTTGTTGCCTTAAGGTGTTTCTTTTGCAACATGTGGTGCAATTGCTAGTTTATTTGTATTTTAAGAGAGATGACTATCAACCCCACATTGAACATAAAAATAATCACACATCACTCTTATACTAAACACTTATGAGAACAATTAATTCTATTTATTTTAAACATATCTTATTTCAGTGAATATATATATATATATATATATATATATATATATATATATATATATATAGGTTTTCATATTCTAATTATTATGCTTTGATGGCATTTTGTAAATTTATGTAGATGTTCTATGCTTGATGCAACTTTAATTTTACTCCTAATATCAGACAACAATCACATAAACAATAAAGTAAAATGCTGATAGAACATACGAGTAGATCAACAAAAGACAAGCCAGAAATATATAAGTGTGTTGGTGCTTTACGAGAGTCAAGAGGATGCTTCAACCAACAAAGTGTCAATATGGTCAGCCAACTAGAAATGTCACACAACCCTCTAGGACAGCCAAATGGTCAACTCAAAAGTCAACCCAAAAGTCAATGTTGTTAGCCAACGATCAATGCAAACAGCCATAGCAGCTAGGTCAACGCAAAAAAGTTTAAGTCAACGTCTAGCCTCAGGAATAGTGCCAAAAAATGCGGATTTGGAAAATTGAACTTTCGGGAGAGTTTCAGGTATGTTTGACCTTACATTGACCAAAATCAACGCTGGTCAAAGTTTGATGCAGAAACCCTATGCCGAAATCAAAAATGTGTTGTTGCTGGAATTTTCCCACGTGTGGATAGAAGAGCCTCCAAGGTTATCAAACCAATCAGATGAAGAGAGAGAAATGTGTGAGGATGAGATGAGTGAAAATGTCCTCCAACATTGACATATTTATATCCATCAGTGAGGGTGTGTGACACAACTGCTCGGGCACAAACCCTTAAGGTCGAACTGCACATGCTTTGAATAAATTCAAAATAAATGTTCTGCTCATCAGATTAAGATGATATTTAGATAGATCTTGCACGTCTCTGAAAGAGGAGTCCAATAAAAATATTGGAATCTTCATCTGAGCATCACAACATGGATTTTGGACCTAGTTGTCCAAAATTAACACTCCCTCTCAACTAGGAAGAACTCCATCCACTTGTGCAATCCAAAAATCGTGCGGCATCCTGTCGTAACTTGATTTGTTGGTTTATTTTTTTTAGAAAAGAAGTGGGTCAATCACAAAGACATCATTCCCAGTTGACAGATTCAGCCCAGAGGTTTGAAACCTCTTAGGACTCACAAAGAGCCTCATACCAACCTGAAGTTGGTTTACCTGACCCAAAGTCAGTTGGAGGTCTGAAACCTCACTATACTTGATCCCAGATCAAGTGGTTGCACCATGCCATCCTAGATAGAGAGTATGGCAATATATGATGTGTCCATCAATATTTTCTACTAGTCTATGGCTTTCCCCACCTTACTGGCTAAATGAAACGTACTTCCCATGAGCCCTGAACTTAATGGGTAGGATGCATATGGGGCATAGATAATGTGAGGTGAACCAACTGAAACATGATAACGGTGGGGCAGAAGCACACCAAAAAGTTTCAAAAAGCCTAGCCCTGTGGTTTCTTATAGCTTCAAGAAGCTATCCCCAAAGCCCCCTAGAGCTCCCAGATCTCATCGTCCAACAGGACCCTCAGAATACGGTCATTCCACGATACCAAGATTCTCATAGAAGGTTAGGAACTTGACCTTCCCCAGGAGCTTTGTGAGAATATCCATGACCTACTCATCAGTTCCTATATGATCGAGCCTTACGGCGCCTCATTGTATCATATCCCGGATAAAGTGGTACCCGATATCAATATGCTTGGATTGATTGTGGAAAACGGGATTCTCGGACAAGCGAATCCCACTCTGGTTATCAAAGACTATCACAGTGGTATCTAGCACATGCCCGAATAGCTCACTGAAGAGATTTTGCAACTAGACTACTTCACAATAGGCCATACGCGTTGCAATAAATTCGGCCTCCACGGTGCTTAAAGCCACCGACTTATGCTTTCTGCTCATCCATGATATCGAAGCAGAACCAAGTGTGAAGCAGCATCTCGATGTGCTCTTACAAGCCACCACACTGCCAGCCCAATCGGCATCAGTATATCCATGAAGTGTCACACTCCCGACAGTGTATCTCAGCCCATGGTTTATCATGCCTCGAAGATATCCCAACAGATTCTTGGCACCAACCCAGTGACTGTGATGAGGCTCAACCATATGTTGACTCAAAGTGTTCACTACAAAACATACGTCCAGACAGGTGTTCACTAAGAACATCAGGGCCCCTACGAGTTGACGATACTCAGTACGATTTTATAGCATGGGCCCAACAACGCTGCCACTCAACCTCTTAAATTCATCTCCATCGGTGTGGAAACAGACTTACAGTCCACCATACCAAATCTTTCGAGAAGCTTCGCAATGTATTTTCCTTGAGAAAGGAAAATCTCGCCAGGTCTCTGCTAGACCTCCAGGCCTAGGAAGTAATGCATTAGTCCTAGTTCCTTCACCTGAAACTCAATTATGAGCTCCCTCTTGCACTGATGAATGAGAGGGTCAACACCTATCAGGAAGAGGTCATCCACATACAACACTAGAATGAGATTCTTTTCTCTATCAACCTTGAAGTAAAGGTTCGGATCAGCATTACTACGAGTGAAGCCCAGCTTCATCAGGTAGCTATCTATCCTCTCGTACCAAGCTCTAGGTGCTTGCTTCAACCCATAGAGGACTTTCTTCAACCAGCAGACATGGGTGTCCCAATTCTAGACTTCGAACCCTAGAGGTTGCTCCACATACACCTCTTCCTTTATCACACCATGAAGAAATGTGGTCTTTACATCCATCTGATGAAGACTCCGTCCTTGCGTAGAAGCAAGGGCTATGATAGATCAGATGGTGGTATATCGGGCCACAGGTGCAAATATATCATCATAGTCTATGTGTTCCTTTTGAAAGAATCCACAGGCAACGAATCTTGCCTTGAACTTTTTAGCACTTCCATCATATCCATGCTTGATCTTGTAGAGCCATTTAGAGGTGACAACTGCTTTGTCCTCTGGTTTTGGAACCACACCCCAGACACGATTATTCATTATGGACTCATACTCTTCGTGCATAGCATCCTTCCAGACTTGATGCTTTACAGCTTACTCAAAAGATCTAAGCTCAGATTGTACAATAATACTCATGGCTACTAGATACCCTTGGTATCTACTCGGCTTCTTACTTTTGCGGAATGTCCCCATTGCGGCCATATGTCCCTTGACATCCTTGAGAGTGTCCCTGAGCCATGATGGTATCTTCCCTATTGAAGGAGGTGGATCAATCAGGTCCATCGGTCCTTCAGCATTGGGCATCATCTCATCCTTCTGTTCTTCTTGATTTCCAAGCCTTGCTTCATGATCTTCCTCAGCTCTTGGAAGATTGACTACTTTCCTCAGGGAAGTATCTTCATTAAATGTAACATCATGGCATATCTCCACTTCCGTTTGACTAGCCACATGGACTCTATAGGCCTTCGAAGTTTCGTTGTAGCCCAAAAAAATTCCCTTCTTCCCAGAAGAATCCAGCTTGCTTCTCTTCTCCTTTGGCACATGAAAATAAACATGACATCCAAAAACTTTGAAATGTGAGATGCTAGGTTTCTTACTAGAGAAAATCTCTTCGGGTGTTTTGGTGTCTAGGATGGAATGTGGGCATAGTTTTTATATGTACATAGTAGTGTTCATAGCTTCTCCCCACAGAAACTTCGGTAGACCTTGGTCACATAGCATGGCATAGACAGCTTCCACAATGGTCCTATTTTTTCATTCAGCAACGCCATTCTGCTCAGGAGTATAGATAGTTGTAGTCTCCCTCTTAATGCCAGCTTCTCTGCAAAATTTCTTGAACTCGTTCATCTCATATTCAGTGCCATTATCGGTCCTCAATATCTTGATCTTCTTCTGTGTCATATTTTCCACCAAGGCTTTGAAGGTACGAAACCACATGAAAGCCTCATCCTTTTTCTTCAAGAAGTATATCTAGGTTTTGCGAGAGAAGTCATCTATGAATGTCATATAATAATAACATCCTCCCAAGGATGTCATGGGAAGCATACCAGACATATCATAATGTATCAATTGCAAGACATTAGATGTCTTTGTGACACTTGAGGGGAAAGGTCCCCTTGTATGCTTTCCTTCGGCACAACCCTGACATACACCTTCATGATTATTTCGGAACATAGGCATCCCCATCAACACCTTCCTTTCTTTGGGAAGGGCCTTGTAGTGAAGGTGTCGAAACGTCCGGTGCCATAGTTTAGTCTGTCGAATAGTATCACACGTCATCGTTCCTAGTGGACTTCCTCCAACCTGGTAGAGTGTATCAACTCTAAACCCAATCGTGATAGCTTCCTTGAAATAATTCTTCCACATGCACACCTTCCCATCAATAAATTCCATATTTAGACCTTTTTCTTCCATGGCCGATATAGACACAAGGTTCTTCTTCAAATTAGGTACATAGAATACATCCTGCAAGCAGGGAACTTGACCTTGAGACAAGTGGAGGGTCACAGTCCCTACCCCTTTCACGGGATATGTGGCATTATCTCCAAGGATAATTCCCAGATTATTATCCTTCTAAACCATATCACAGAGTGCTTCCTTGAACCCAGTGATGTGCCTTGAGGCACCATTATCTATCAACCACACATCCATAGTGTCGGTTGGAGATGCAGCAGAGAGGGAAGATACAAGAATGAATTCATTTCTTTTATCATCAACAACATTTGATTCCTCATACCTGGAATTTATTGACCTTTTGAAAGGTTGACCATTTCCGTCAGAGGGAGCCTTCCTCTTCCCCTTTAACTTGTTGTTCCTTTGATTTCCATTCCTTTGGTTTTTTTTGTTTTCATCATCATTAGTAGAATCCTTCTTGAAAGGGAATTCTATAGCATAATGACCTGGCTTGTGAAAAGTGTAACACTTTCCCTTCTTTCCTTGGGCCCCTGCTCTTCCTTTGCTCCTTGGACCACCAATGTTCTTCTTCTTAGAATGAGCAGTGAAGGTAGCATTTCTTTCATTTTCATATTCCTTCATCCTTGTCTCTTCTTGTATGCATCTCGATAATAATTTGTCAAAATTAGGTATGACATTATTATTGAGAATGGTAGTGTTGAATACATGCCATTTAGATGAGAGACCTCCATGTGCAGTGAGTACCATCTCTCAATGAGATATTGTCTCCCCAATAGGAAACAGATTATTCCTAATCTCCATCATCTTCAGAAAATATGATTGAACAGACTCATCCATGCCTTTCTTAAGTTTCTCCAATTGATTCTTGAATAATAGGACTTGATTCGCATTGTTGGCCTTGAACATGTGGACCAACTTATCATACATCTCCTTGGATGTGCCCAGCTCAAAGATGTAGGCAACCATACTCTTATGAATTGAGTCCCTGATCATCAGCTTTGCTTTGATTTTCCCCTTCTTGTACTTTGTTTTGGCAGCAGTTGTTGCAGTGGATGGAGGCTCTTGGATTTTACCTAGCACATAATCCATGACATCTTGGTCTTCCAAATTAAGATCCAATGTCATCTTCAAAGCATGGAAGTCATCCTTCCCCATCACTTTGTCATTAGCCTTAAATCCATTGTATTTTTAGGAACCCATCCTCTTCTTCGATCATTGCTACAAATTAGGGCTTTGTCTTCACCTCGGCTCTGATTCCATGTAAATTTATGTAGATGTTATATGCTTGATGCAACTTTAATTTTACTCCCAATATCAGACAACAATCACATAAAAAATAAAGTAAAATTCTGATAGAATATACCAGTAGATCGACAGAAGACAAGCTAGAAATATATAAGTGTGTTGGTGTGTTCAGGATTACGGCGGTCAATAGGATGCTTCAACCAGCAAAGTCTCAATATGGTGAACCAACCAGAAATGTCACATAACCCTCTAGGACAACCAAATGGTCAACTCAAAATTCAACCCAAAATTCAACGCTGTGAATCAACTGTCAATGCAAATAGCAGCAACAGCTAGGTCAACGCAGAAAAGTCAAAGTCAATGTAGAAAATCCAAAGTCAACATCTCTCCTCGGGAATAGTGCCAAAAAATGCGGATTTGGAAAAGCGAACTTTTGGGAGAGTTTCAGGTCTACTTGACATTGCATTGACCAAATTCAATGCTGGTCAAATTTTTCTAAAGAAACCCTACACCGAAATCAGAAATATGTTGTTGCTGGAATTTTCCAACGTGTGGAGAGAAGAGCCTCCAAGGTCATGGAAAATTTTAGGGGCTAATATTCGCAGGTGGGCTAATTTTCCATGATTTTTCAAAAAAAAATATTCGCCAATTTCCATTTTCTTTTAAATGATTTGCCCAAATTTTACAATATAAAATTATTTTACCTTAAAATTAGCCAAAATTATATACAGAATATATATAAAATCATTATAAATTTGTATAATTTTACAAACATATTAATAAAATTTTATAGTTTGCATATTAGGGACTAGTGAAATTTGCCAAAATTTTTAAACTTCAAGATAATTTTCCAGCCTTAGAATTATCCCTGCTCCAAGGTCATCGAACCAATCAGATGAAGAGAGAGAAATGTGTGAGGATGAGATCAGTGAAAATGTCCTCCAACGTTTACAATTTATATCCATCGGTAGGTGTGTGTGACACAACTGCTGGGGCACAAAACCTTAAGGCCGACCTGCACATACTTTGAATAAATTCAAAATAAATGTCTTGCTCATCAGTTTAAGATGATATTTAGATGGATCTTGTACCTCTCTGAAAGAGGAGTCCAATAAAAATACTGGCATCTTCATTTGAGCATAACAACATGGAGTTTGGAACTAGTTGTACAAAATTAACACTACCTCTGAACTAGGGAGAACTCCATCCACCTGTGTAATCCAAACATCATGCGCCATCCCGCCATAACTTGCTTTGCTGGCTTTTTATTTTCAGAACAGAAGTGGGTCAGTCACAAAGACATCATTTCCGGTTGATAGATCCATCTTAGAGTTCTGAAACCTCTATAAGACTCACAAAGAGTCTCATACCAACCCGAAGTTGGTTTACTTGACCCGAAGTTAGTTGGAGTTCTGAAACCTCACCATACTTGATGCCAGATCAAGTGGTTGGACCGTGCCATCCTAGATAGAGAGTATGAAAATCTCTGATGCATCCATCAATATTTTCTACTAGTCTCTATCTTTCCCCACCTCACTGGCCAAATGAGAGGTACTTCCCATTAGCCCTTAACTCAATGGGTAGACATGGGTGTCCTGATCCTGGACTTCAAACCCCAGAGGTTGCTCTAGATACACCTCTTCCTTTATCGCACCATGCATAAATGTGGTATTTACATCCATCTGATGAAGACTCCATCCTTGCATAGTAGCAAGGGCTATGATAGATCAGATGTTGTTATATCGAGCCACAAGTGAAAATATATCATCATAATCTATACCTTCCTTTTGAGAGAAGCCATGGGCAATGATTCTTGCCTTGAACTTCTCAGAACTTCTATCGAATCCATGCTTGATATTGTAGAGCCATTTCTAGGTGAAAACTGCTTTGTCCTCCAGTCTTGGAACCACATCCAAGACATCATTCTTTATTATGGACTCATACTCTTCGTGCATAGCATCCTTCCAGACTTGATTCTTTATGACTTCCTCAAAAGATCCAATCTCAGATTGTATAATAGTACTCATGGCTTCTAGATACCCTTGGTATCTACTCAACTTCTTGCTTTCATGGAATGTACCCCTTGGGGCCATATGTCCCTTGGCATCCTCAATAGTTTCCCTTAGCCATGATGGTCTCTTCCCTATTGAAGGAGGTGGATCAATCGTGTTCATCAGTCCTTCAGCATTGGGCATCGTCTCATCTTTTGGTTCTTCCTGATTTCCAGGCCTTGCTTCATGGCCTTCCACAGATGTCAGAATATTGACTAATTTCCTTAGGGAAGTATCTTTGTCAAAGGTAACACCGTGGCATATCTCCACTTCCCTTTGACCAGACACATAGACTCTATAGGCCTTCGAAGTTTCTTTGTAGCCCAGAAACATTCCCTTCTTCTGAAAAGAATCCAGCTTGCTTCTCTTCTCCTTTGGCACATGAAAATAAACAAGAAATCCAAAAAATCTGAAATGTGAGACGTCAGGTTTCTTACTAGAGAAAACCTCTTCGGGAGTTTTGGAGTCCAGGGCGGAATGCGGACATTGGTTTTGTATGTACACAACAGTGTTCATAGCTTCTCCCCACAGAAAATTCGGTAGACCTTGGTCACAAAGCATGGCACGGGCAGCTCCCACAATGGTCCTACTTTTCCGTTCAGCAATGCCATTCTGCTCAAGAGTATAGACAATTGTGTTATCCCTCTTATTGCCAGCTTCTCTGCAAAATTTCTTGAACTCGTTCATCTCATAGTCAGTGCCATTATTGGTCCTCAATATCTTGATCTTCTTCCGTGTCAGATTTTCCACCAAGGCTTTGAAGGTACGAAACCACATGAAAGCCTCAGCCTTTTTCTTCAATAATTATATCCAGGTTTTGCGAGAGAAGTGATCTATGAATGTCATATAATAAGAACATTCTCCCAAGGTTTTCACAGGCAGCGTACCAGACAGATCAGAATGCATCAATTGCAAGACATCATATGTATTTGTGACACTTGATGGGAAAGGTCCCCTTGTATGATTTCCTTTGGCACAACCCTGACATATACCTTCATGGTTATTTCAGAACTCAGGCATCCCCGTCACCACCTTCCTTTCTTTAGGAAGGGCCTTGTAGTGAAGGTGTCCAAACCTCCGGTGCCATAGTTAAGTCTATCAGATAGTATCACACATCATCGCTCCTAGTGGACTTCCTCCAACCTGGTAGAGTGTATCAACTCTAAACCCAATCGTGATAGCCTCCTTGAAACTCTTCTTCCACATGCGCACCTTCCCATTAATGAATGCCACATTGAAACCTTTGTCTTCCATGGCCGATATAGACACAAGGTTCTTTTTCAAATTAGGTACTTAGAGTACATCTTGCAAGTGTAGAACTTAACCTTGAGACAAGTGGAGGGTCACAGTCCCTGTTCCTTTCATGTGATATGTGGCATTATCTCCAAGGATAATTTCCAGAGTAGTATCCTTCTCAACCATATTAGAGAGTCCTTCCTTGAACCCAGTGATGTGCCTTGAGGCACCACTATCTATCAACGAGACATCCATAGTGTTAGGTTGAGATGTAGCAGAGAGGGAAGATACAAGAATGAATTCATTTCTTTTATCATCAACAACATTTGATTCCTCATACCTGGAATTTCTCGACCTTTCGAAAGGTTGAACATTTCCGCCAGAGGGAGCCTTTCTCTTCCCCTTGAACCTGTTGTTCCTTTGATAATTACCATTCCTCCGGTTGTTGTTGTTGTCATCATCATGAGGAGAATCCTTCTTGAAAGGGCATTCTCTAGCATAGTGACCTCGCTTGTGACACATGTAACACTGCCCTTATTTCCTTGGGCCCCTGCTCTTCCTTTTCTCCTTGGACCACCAAAGTTCTTCTTCTTAGAAAGAGGAGCGAAGGTAGAAATTCCTTCATTTTCATATTCCTTCATCCTTCTCTCTTCTTGTACGCATCTCGATAATACTTCGTCAAAATCAAGTATGAAATTATTATTGAGAATGTGAGTGTTGAATACATGGCATTCAAATGAGAGACCTCCAAGTGCGGTGAGTACCATCTCTCGATCAGCTATCGTCTTCCTAATAGCCAGAAAATTATTCATGATCTCGGTCAGCTTCAGAAAATATGATTGAACAGACTCATCCCTGCCTTTCTTTAGATTCTTCAATTGATTCTTGAATAATAGGACTTGATTCTCTTTGTTGGCCTTGGACATGTTGACCAACTTATCAAACATCTCCCTGGATATGCCCAGCTGAGAGATGTAGGTAACCAGACTCTTATGAATTGAGTCCCTGGTCATCGTCTTTGCTTTGATTTCCCCCTTCTTGTACTTTGTTTTAGCAGCAGCCATTGTAGTGGATGGAGCCTTTGTTATTTTACCCAGCACATAGTGCATGATATCTTGGTCTTCCAAATTAAGATCCAATGTCATCTTCCAAGCATGGAAGTCATCCTTCCTAGTCAATTTTTCATCAGGCTTAAAGCCATTGTAGTTTGAGGAACCCATCCTCATGAGATGTAATATTTTCTTATATTTACATATGCAAACACTCAAGCTGTACTACTCATAATTTAAACCTCTTATATTTTGCATATATGACACATCTTTTAAGAGAACGGATGAATACCCTCTTCATGTAGATTCATCTAATGCAATCCAATTGTTCGAAAACAACACTTATTTATACAAGTATATGGGGTGAAATGTGATGTATTACTAAGGGGAGAATTGAGAGTCCACAAAATGTTGAGATATTGTTGCAATGAGGCTCATTTCTCTTTCTTACTTTTTTTTTTCATTACGTTATACATAAGTTTGATTTTCTAGCTAGCCCAACATTCTTATATATTACTTGATAATATCTTATACACTATCCTCTTGTTAACACTAAAATGGCCATCCATATTCAATGTGTTTTGAATAACTCAATTTTCTTTTATTGGCCATCTTATCTTTGGGTAAATTAAACACCTACAAGATCAAAAAAAGTTGAGACAAAAAATCTCTTTATATTACATATCACATTCATATTATGGGGTTATATAACATATTCCACATATCACTTCAACATTAAGCATGGATATTACATAGCTTTCTCATGCTACCTCTATTCTCATTGCAATGAAAATTAATGTATTTATATTTATCTTTAGTCTTGAATAGTTTTTTTACTACTAAAGTGTCTAATGTTTGACATGAACTTGAAAGGAAAAAATTTGTATTTGAAAATCTTCCTACCTAAAGACATTTAAAAACATCTAATTTCCTGGCACCTTTTTTGCTCACCCAGAAGGAAAGTCCATACATATTCAATTTACACATCACATTTTTTTTTTTTGTCTGTCGAGTTGTGTGATCCTCCAACAAGCTTGACATGTGGCTTGAGTAGCCGTGTCCAGGGGCATCTAATCCGTCAAAGTCACCCAGGGATTGCACCCGGCCTAGGCCACACCAGCCCTTTTACTGACTGGAGTTTATAGCATGTATCCTCCCCCTAGCATAGGGCACAACCACCCCCCCCGTGAGGTTTGATTGTGGTTATTGTTTTTTATTAGATAATTTTAAATAAAATTCTGAATATATAAATCCACTTATATTTTAATTTTAACTAATTATGTAATTCAATTCAAAATTCCAGAAAATCTAATTGTTAACCCAAACTTATATAGTAATTAAATTATCAATCAATTACAGAACTTCAAATATTTAATGATATATTTAATATAAATATATCTAACAATTAAACCATGCTTTATATCTATAGAACAATCAATTTCAGATTTCAAATTCAACAATATAAAAAAAATTATCCAATATTTAATACTATATAGGGAAATAATTATATTTTATTAAATAATGCCCTATAGCAATAAATAGGATTGTTGTAACCCAACACAAAGTTATAAATGGAACTGTTGTAACCCAACACAACAAAGTTACAAATTTATATGGAGACAAGGAGCCGTCTTGAACGACCTACAGAGCTTGATCATTATAAAGAAAAGGAAAGTTACGAAGAGCATGAGAGGGAAGTCACATGTAAAACCATTGAGAAGAAGACAACATCCACTTGCACTGCCTTTGTTGTTTTAAATTTAAAATTTTATAGCCAACTTTGCGGTGGAAGTTTTCCTAACGAATTTCACGTTGATTTTTTCACAACTACTTCAAGTTTCACTAACTAAAGAAGAGTGGATGGCGATATTACAGAAATAATGTTTGCCTAGGTCGTTTTCATCGAGTATAGCAAGCCTGCATTAACATTTGCAGCCTACTACTTGGCTGAGGCCATATCGCCTTTAGAGATTTCGCCAGTCCTGTTGGCTTGCCGCTCGGCTGCCTGGACTGCAACTGTAGCGCTTAGTTCCACGGGCTTATTTATCACATCCTCTCATGGAATCCGCCTCCAATTCCTGTCAACGAAAGCATTAAAATTCAATAAAATTAAATTATCCAAGCACACTCTAGCACCTGATGGTGACATCCGTGGTCACCCTCGTGTGATAATTTGACGGCGCAGGCAACTGGCTTTGGTGATAGTGACACCTTGCTCACCGATAACGCTATCTTATGGCCTGCTATCGACTACCACTGGAAATGGCCACCACCTGAAACTTGCATGTGCCATCCTAATTGCAGTTACACAGCTTTTGGTTATGGCTGGCAATAGAGGCTTGCAATAAATTAAGTGAAAATCTATAGTTTTCTATTGCTATCATATATAAGGGAAGAGAGAGATTGGTAGAGGTTACAGAATTAGTTATGTAGTTAGTTTAAATGTAGGAGATTGGAGATGAATGGTCTACATTTGATTTTATGGTACATATAAGTACACAGTGGCAATTAGGTGAGTGGTTTTCAAATAACAATGCTTTATGGCATAAATATAATAATAATAATTTAACCTAAAATCATAATCAATCAAAACATTAGTCAAACAAGAACCACGCATCAATTTCACCCACACACACACATATATCCATCCTACCCTCCTTAAATATTAAAACAAGATCCACACATCAATTTGATTATATGGTTAATCATGAAAATGTAATAATATAATACCTTTGATAGCAAATTAAATATTAAAACAAGATCCACACATCAATTTGATTATATGGTTAATCATGAAAATGTAATAATATAATACCTTTGATAGCAAATAAAACAAACAATATAAAAGCATATGCTAGTTAGTATATTCTATGTATTATGACTTTTCTTAAATCACTTATTTACTTATTGGTTTTATAAATTTATTAAATTTATTGCTTGTTTTTATTATTGGGAATTAAAATAGGATTTTAATATTAAATTTTAAAATAGAGATTTTAAAATTGGGTTTTAATATTAGGGTTTTAGTATTTTGTTTTAGTATTTTATTTTGAATATTGTGATTTAATATTAGGTCTTATTATTTGAATTTAATGTTAGGGTTTAGGTGTTCTGTTTTTAATAGTAAGTTATAATAATTAAGTTTTATGATATTATTTTAAAATATTGGGTTTAATATTAAGTTTTATAATAGTATATTATATTGGATTTTTAATATTGGGTTTATGATATAGTATTTATGACATATTCAAACAAACACAATTTTTATAGTCATTGTATAAATAGTTGAACATGATCAAACTTGGTAAACTCTTTGTTTATCATAGTTAACAATTGACAACCTTCCTCACTAATAATCATCGTTACCTAACATAACTCAACCATATTCAATTATAGTCAACCATAGTTCACCAAAATCAAATATTGTCAACCTTAGTCATATATAATCATCCTTGGTGAGCCACAATCAAGATTTTAAAATGTTTAACAACAATACTAATATTAATAAGTTTGACTAATAATAATAATAATCTTTGATAGCCAACACTCCTCAACTTTGGCCAAACATAATTGGATATCATTATTATTTATTAATATTAATAGTCAGCCACATTTGATATCATAGCAAAAAAAAAAATCAACATTGATACTCATTTATTGAAGAGTTTTGCAGATTATTGGTTGACCATGATCAAACTCGATCAATTATGTGTACAATATGTATAGTATCAGGTTTTAATGCTTGAGTTTTAATATTGGATTTTTGTATAAGGTTTTAATATTAGGTTTTTATTATTGGGTTTTGAGTTAGAGTTTTAATATTGCATTTTAATATCGATGTTTTAATAATCAAACATGTTATGGTGTTGGAATGGTACATAAATCTAACCAGCATTGCAATGTGACAATCGCTATCACAATGCTACATTGCATTACAATTTATTCAATGTTTCACTGTGCCATTAAAAAATTATTCAACCACATTTATGAATGTTATTGAGTATGTTCAATTATGTTTGACTATGTTTGACATTCAACAGTCCTCATCTTTAGTTAAACATAATATTTCATCACTATTATTGAATAAAGTAATAGTCAACCTTGTTAGTCATTGTTTAAATAATTGACGATGATGATATTATATATATATTTTTAAATTGGGTCAATAATATTATATTTATAATATAGGGTTTTTAATATTAGGGTCTATAATATTAGGTGTAATTTTAGGGTTTATAATATTAGGTTTCATATTACAGTTTACTAGTGTGATGTTGGAATGGTACAAAATTCTATCCGATATGATTTTCTTTTAACAAATAGAGTTATATCATCAGTTACATCACATACAACTATTAAGTCATGACGTAACCCAAATATTCTTTATTATTCATAATTTTACTTTCCGCCTAACCCCAAAACACTTGTGGTCAAAAATATCTAACCAAATTTTCATTTTGTTTTTTAAATATAGCAATCGAAGTGTTCCATCTGATCTAAAATATTGATAAAATTATAAAGAAATAGAACACAATGTCCAACAATAATGTTAATATCTACAATTCTAATTAAATAGAACTAGAAGCTTATCAACACTTATCAGATTGTTTTTGCTAGCTTGTAATAGTTACTGGGAAATAACACTCCACCAATCCAACGATATCAATCCTCACTGCAGCTCCCCCTAAGATAGCTTCACATTTAGGTTGGCTTAGAACAAATGGTCATTCCCCTGAGACTATCTGATCCCAAACAAACATAGCGTCTGATTGTAGCCTCCACAATCATCTTAGTCAAGAATTCCACTAGCTAAACGAACTCTAGAATCCTTTCCATGGTAGGGATTTTTGTTCTTTTCTTCTATCTTAATCATTTTCTCTTATTTTTTTTTCTTCCTCTCTAGCCCTAGGTCCACCATACCCTATTGGTTTCTCCCATTTCCAAGAGGGATTTTGGGATGGTAACCACTCACCCATAAGCGAATCTAACAACTTAAATGTGAGCTCTTTTAGTATCGTTTACCAATGTAACTTTAATTAGGTCACATACATAGCTCATAATATATAAGTAAGTATGTTAAATTAAAGAAAATATACGTTTGGCCTTACATGGCCCAAAAATAAATGTCTCTTCCATTTTGTTAGTAGTAAAGAAAAACACTACAAATCAGAAGCCCAAGTTCCTCATGAACATGAAATTTGACATGTGCCAAGTGACCCTCTACTTGTTCAATACACTCAACTAGTAGCCTTTGGCCTCGATGGAGTGATGCTAGGTGATATTTCATGTTGTATTTATTGTGCTGCAAGTAATTAATGAAATTTACAATTTCCTTGCTATCATCATGCTGATTATCACTGAGTTGTTACAGGAGCATTGTGACTTGCTACAATTGAGCTTCGAAGTTTTCTTAGGAGGCAGGAAGAAACACATGACCAGGTGATTGATCAAGGTTATGGGCCACCAAATCATCAATATTTGCGTCATGAACACCTTCTCCCTTCAGTGACGTCACTTATTTTCTATATTCGACGCCTGCCATAAAAAATAAAAATAAAAATTCAATTTTTTACAAATGTAAAGCTAATATACTCAACCAAAAAAAATAAACAACAAAAAACTTGATCCA
Organism: Pinus albicaulis; assembly: GCA_034641835.2. NCBI lineage: Eukaryota > Viridiplantae > Streptophyta > Pinopsida > Pinales > Pinaceae > Pinus > Pinus albicaulis. The sequence continues at coordinate 407,171,118 of CM076580.1, read as the reverse complement.
TGGATAAATAACCATGAATCGAAGGCACTTACATTACCAAGGATGTAAAGGCCATGAATTTCTTCATCCACATTAATATTGTAATATTAACAAGTTAAAATGCTAGATTTCCTGCTGCTTAGTCAATTATTGAACTTTGAAATATATAAAACATTTATATTTGACATATATTTGAATGGTTACTTACTACTTTAATGTACTTGATCCAGGATCTTTTTCTTGTATATGTATAAAGGATTACATCAAACATGACATGTTAACCATAAGAACATAAAGTGCACATGAAATAAGAGAGGAAGAACATGAAAGCATGAAAATATGACAACAAGAGTCGATAATGGAATTCATCCAATTTGGACTACGTCTTCGGGCCCTGCTCAACAGTGGGGATGCCTTCATTCATTAAGTGGCAAGAAGAAGAAGAAGTACAAGTAAAATTACATAAAGCACCCTTATTCCTCCAAGCTATAAAGTGGCAGAAAAATGAAGAGTTATGATGCAAAAACATAAATCACCGGTGAGTTCCTGTCGTCGAGAGGTATAAAAAAAACATAATTTTTGTCCCAAATGGACACTGGCAATTTATACACCCCATGGAATATTTTTGATGTCCCTTAAGATTCCGTGGGCATGGTTTCGCCCCTTTTCCTGCTCATGGTACCGCTTGGCTGCTTAGCTCTACCTAGGCGCATTGTGGAAATGAGAGGTTTTATATAAATTTTGGGTGGTGCCACAAAGGCTGACCCCTGTGGCTCAATGGTGGTGGGGTATGTTGCTAGGATGGAGATCAGCGTTCGAATCTCGCTCGCTCCCCAACACAGCATGTTCGTTTTTTTATATCGGTTTTGTTTTGGGTTATGGTGGTGTTGCCCGCTCGGGGGCTGGCCATGTGGGCTGGGCAGATTTGACCCGCGCCACCACTTTTTTGCCTCCAATGGTAATACATTACACCATAATGTTTTATATACCAAATGTTTTAAAGGGGTACTGGGTTCACTGGTGGTGGCATGCCCCACCGTTTGTTTTTGTAACCACCACCGTGGTGGTGTGGGTGACAGCCCGCCCCCCAATCAATACTTAGCCACTTGTTGCAGTGGGTGGCGGGGTTGGTGACCTGCCACCCTTATAACTCACAAACACACACACACACACATATATATATTCATAACCAAGTACTTTTTTGAAAAATTCTCGAACACATGGGTTATTAGACAAATTAACCATCCCACGAATTCTCCAGCTTCTCGGGTGCTAGGTTCCCTATCGGTTGATGGTGAAATTATAGGATACTTAAACCTGGCCATTTCCACACTTTGACAGCAAATTTTACTTGCTCTAACTTCTCCATATGGGCTCGGATTGGAGGTACATTCACACTGTTGGAATCAGGGCGACGAGTAATTCAATCTGAAACTAGTTTGAGAGAAATACAACCACTTTTAATTTTGACCCATTCCTAATGCCACTTGTACTTGTAATTGAGAGATCCTCCTGGATCATTCCTCCCCACTAAGGAGCTTTTGGACCGCAAAAATATTTTATCATTCAATTGGAAAGTGAGGGAATTTCTCCCTCGATTTCTCTCTTTTCCAGCCATCTAGCCTTTCTTGGGTGCATCCCTTTGAAACCAACATGAAGATATTCCACATATCCCCGTCGTGAATTCCTGGTTCTTGCTGGAAATATTGAGAAGGGGGTGGATCATTATTTCTTTTCAATTGTTAATTCTACCAGTTATATCACTAATATTTAGAAAAAAAAATGAAAAATGATGGAATAGATACTTTTATTAATTTCTTCTTTACAACAAGTAAAGTATAATAATGATATAGGGCTCCAACCCTACATGAAGACTCCAATCTTCCATGCTCCAACCAGTATTGTGCCAAGCACCCATTTGGTCTTTCTAAGGCTCCAACCTTGTCAATTTGAGGCACCAACCTCTAGGGCTCCAACCCTATCTCTGGTACCGGCTCCGACCTTGTTTCTTGAGGACTCCAATCCTCTAGGGCTCCAACCCTATATTCCAAGGCACTGAACTTGTCTCTATGAGGCTCCAACCTCTTGCTTCAATTCTTCAAGATATATTTGATGATCTTCAAGGCTCCGTGATGTAGGGGAATTAGGCTCGAGATAATAATTTATATATAAATAGACATAGGGGGGTCTCATGTTTTGATTTCTTATGTAATTGTTAATATTTGAGTGGTTTTTAAATAAATTTAGTGAGAAACTGTAAATGTTCCCAAATAATTGGAGAACATGGGGGGAAGTTGATTAGCTGGGAATATGAAGAGATAGTCAGTTTCAGTTTATCTAGGGATTAGGCTAAATTTAGGACTTTGGAAGTCCAAGAGTTTTGTTGAGTCATTGCAGAAGCTGAATCAATTCATTAGTAGTTTTTGTATAAAAATAAGCCTCAAAGGCATTAGTAGGAAGCGCTGCAGACCTGCATAGACCTACATAGGGCTAGAAAGTGGAGAGGCAGAGTAGTGTGGTAAAAGGCCATCGAATTGAAGATTTGGCCAAGACCAAAGACCTTTGTAATTAAATTCATTTATATGAAGGAACCTGTTTAGTATTATATGTGCATTGATTAATTCATGTATGGTTAAAATCCTATGTTGAGGATTTGATATATGAATGGTATGTGTGAGGAGTGCCTTAAGTCTCTGTGAGAGAGTGTATAAGAAGTGCATGTTGAAGCCCTGTGTTAAAATTTGAAGTAGTGATTGTAAATTTCTATGAATCGATCATAGAGTGATCGATTTCCCAATCTGCCTCTATTATTGATTTACTTTATGTGCGAATGAGCTTGGAGTTCAATGAGAATTCATGTAAAGACCAGTGCGTGTTAAGCCTCTGTATTAAGAGTTAATATCCATGTGTTTATTCCTTGTGAGAACCGATATAAGGTTGAAGACTGTAGGTTTGAGGCAAAGACGAGCTCTATTGTGCATGGGATTGTTTAACTCTGCTCGTGTTTAAGGGAGTGAGGTCTGGTAGATAAGCTATGTGTAAACAAGGAGTGAGGGTGTATTAAGTTATAATGCGAAGGAACCATATTAAAATGAATGGAGTGGAACCTCGAGCCGGAGGGACGGAACCATGAGGGGCCACAGTAACGACAGTTTTGGAAACCCACATGTGGGTTTCGCATAGTTTTGAAGTGGTAAGCAGAATGCCCATAAAAAGTGCGATACACCCCGGTGTTTAACACGTAGCAAGAGGTGGTAATAAAATACCACCCATTTCGCACTTTTTTGGAGGTTTAAAGTTCAGTTCAAAAAGAAATGCGATAATCATTCGATCGAGCGGCATCAAGGATCGACAGTGGTCACACTCTGAAGTTGCACAGATGTTAATGAAGAGGTACGTTATAAAGTTCATATGGTGATTTGTTTATGACAGTCTGTTGTGGGACCCAGAACTCTAATGTATGTGGGTCTAATATACATGGGTCCTTAGTTTTAACCAAGTTCGGGGTTAATATATGTTGTGAGGTCCTGCTATGTGCGTTGGTGTGATTGACCAAGGTCAAGCTTGGGTAAGTTAAAGGGTAAAGGCACGTATATGTTGGTGCGTCGTGGGTTAAATAACGTGAAGGCTGAGTTGTGGGACCAACTGTTCTACGTGTGTGGATGATTGGTCTTTTAAATGAAAAATCAAGTATTGTGTATGCTTTGAAACGTTAATGAGTTGGGATATTGATGAATGAAAGCGATAGTGGAATGTCAAGGTAGGGAGGTATATAAATTGGGTTTTATTCCAAGGCCCATTATATATGTTTACATTTCCATGAATCGAAGGTTGAAGGCTTGGTGAACTGTAAGTAATGTTGGAATTTTGTTTAATTCTGTATGTAGGTTTGTTATATACATATGGGGTTTCATAACCTTTGATAAGAAGCTTCCGCAGTTAAAAGAGTTGGCTAGATTGGAAATTGGATGGTGTGTAGGTGAATTTTATGTGCATACTTGAGCTTTAATTGGGACACGAATTTTAGATGCATTGTTATATGCATAGAAGGTTGAGTATGGTAGCCCGAGCATCAAGTGGTATCAGAGTTGGAATAGCTCTTTGAGAATTAATTTTTGAAATGAACATGTACTGAAACAGTGACGAAAGTTTGATCTTTAAATTTGTTTAACATAATTTACATATTTGATTAGGTGTGCAGCGAAGGTCTTCAGATGTGCAGAATTTGGAGTTGAAGTCAAAGTGTTTTGAAGATTGCAGCACACAAAGATGCAGTGCAGGTAAGAGGAATAGCAAGATCATTCAAGGATCTTGAGAGGTGAGTTGATGAGAATTAGTAAAATCTGGTTTGAAGGATCTGTTTGCAGAATTTAGGTTGCAAGAAATTGTGGAAGAAATCTCAGCAAAAGCATATCATAGCTTTGAGAGCAGTGATGAAAGAGTCCAAAAGAGGATTCTAAAGTGAAGAAGAAAGTGTGGCAGAACCTGAAGAATTCCCAAAAGAGGTTGGATGAAAGAAGAACATATGTGTTCTGGAAAAAATATGCAGAGTGAAGCCTAGAGAGAGCATAAGAGAGTGCTCAGAAGGTTCCAGCAGATAGGGGACCAGTACTTGCCAAAAGCAGGATCCAGAGGGAAGGATTGGTGAGGTAAGTTGCAGCAAGAGAGCTTGTTGTTGCAGAGGCTTAGTGCATCTTGTGAGTGAAGAAATCATGGAGGAGAAAATGGCTACTGATAGCCATAGAAGAGATTGCAAAGGTTCTGAGAGAGGCCACAATAGAAGAGTGAAGGAAGATGCCAAAGAAAATGGCATGAGGAAGAAATTCACTGATGAAGAATATTGGAAAGAATTAGCTGAGATCTGGGAGCAGTTCAACAAATTGGAACTGATGATAAAGGAAAGCTGGAGAGTTGGTTGGCTCATGATGAAGAAGGTAAAGTGGCAGAGGCTACAGATGAATAAAGAGAAAATGAAAAATTCTCAGCTAAAAGAGAGATTACTCAGGATGATTGAGTATCTGGAGAAAGACTTGAAGACTAAAACTTCAAGTGAGATCAAGGGGTCAAATGACTTTACATCTGATGATTTTTGTATGTTTGCAGGAAGAACATGTGGAGAAGAACAAACTGCTGATGTTGTCACTAAAGAAGAAAATGGAACAGCCAAATGTTTTGAAAATGTCCATGCACAGTTGGGGAAAGGTTTTGCTTCCCAATGCATTGGAAACAGAGGAGATTTAAACTGTGATGATGGCCAGCAGCTGGAAATTGAGCAATCAATTGGACAGCTTGAAGAAATTGAAGAGAGGACCATTGAAGAATCTCTGAAGTGTATAGAAGACTTGGGACATCAAGAATATTTGATGATTGAATCATCAAATGAGACCATGAGGTCTTATGGTTTTACAACTGACAAGTTGTGTGTGAATGCAGGTATTGAAGAAGACAGTTCATATAATGAAACTGTGATAAATGAAGCTGAAATTTTCCAAGTCACATATGATGATTATCTTTCAGATGAAGATTATATTGAGTTACTGCAGCAGAAGGAATTCATAAATTCCTTGTTTAATGAAAGAGATTGTTTTAATAGAGACATGAAAGTTTTGTCTGATGGTGATGAATTTGTTATTAATGTTGATAATGACAGATATTTTTTATTGAACGGCCAAATGGAGAGTGATGGACAGATAGCTGAAGTTATTGCAGAGATGGAAGGTCGGAATTCTATTCTGATGAAGGCTAAAGAGATAGTGAAAGCAGAAAACTTGACGTGTGATAGAAAGGAAGATAGTGAAGACAGTATGAATTTTTTCTTAGATGAGATGCTAGGATTATGGCATGAGTTAAGTGTTCTGGAGCAGAGGACAGAAACACAGAGAAAAGGTGCTCAGATTGTAAAGGTAGAGATGACTGAGGATGAGAAGGTTCATTTTTATGAACTAGAGCAAGGAGACATCCTTGAAGAGGATGGTGCATAGGAGAGACTAATTGGCAGTCTCGAAAATTTCTTGAAGGATTGGAATCAGCATACTGATGTGCTAATGGAGAAGGAAAGAAATTCAGGATAGCATACTGAAATGCTGACAGAAGAGAGAAAGGCACTGAGGCCTTATGAATTTTTTTTTAACAATTTTTTTGTGAATGTAGATTCTGTTGATGCTGAAGGAAAGTTGACACCATTGGGCAGTCAATTGAAAGAGAAGGAGAATTCTGTGGAAGACTTTAATCCATGGAATGAATAATTTAAGTTGCTGAATCAGCGGGATTCAATGCAAGAGAGAGAACCTCAATTTCATAATTGGGGATTGCAGAATGTGAAGATACAAGAGAATGGTGACAGTGAAGATTTTCTGAGTCTTGGAAAGGACTTAGAATTGCAGAAAGAAGAATTTGTGACTGGATCATCAATTGAGACCATTGGGTCTTGTAATTTTAAATTTGACAATTTGGCTGTGTTGACAGGGACTGCAGAAGACAATCCATCACTTGGAGTTTTCTTGAATGAAGATGAGCTGCTGAAGGAAGGTGAGGCTATCATGTCTAATATGCAGAAGCTTGTTATTGTTGGTGACAAGGAAGAATTGGCTTGTCTGATGAGCCAAGAGAAATTTGTGGGGCAGACTTTTAGGACTACTATAGCAGTGGAGAATCAGGGTTTTATTCTGACAACAGATGAAAATGCAGAGCTAGAAGAACTTGATTTGATTGGCATAATCAATCAAGAGGATGAAGGACAATTACTGAATATTTTCAAAGAAGAAGAAGAAGAATATGCTGAAACAAGTTTGCAGCATATTGATGAAAATCTTGACAATGGATGGCTGAAATGGTTGGTGGAAACATTTGGAGAAGACAATGAAATGGCATAGCAACAAATTGAAGTGTTTCCAAAAGAAGAGGAAGAGACACAAACATTTTATAACTTTGATGTTTGTTTTATGATTGCAGGTATTGATGGAATGAATAAGGGATGTTTAGTCCAGGAGAAGAGAAGAGGTGATGACAGTGACTGGAAATTTAAATACCAGTCCAGAGAATTGCTGAAGTCAGAGAATGAAGAAATTGTCATAGATGAAAATCAGGACGAGGTTTTTTGTTGCAGGAAACAAGAGGGTATGGATGATTGGGTGGTAGTAAGAAATGAAAAAGTAGAAGTTCAGCAATTTAGGGCTCAGCAAGTAAGTGCAAGAGCCAGAGTAAAAGCAACAGTGAGAGTTCATCAAGTAAGAACTCAACAAGAAGAAATAGAAGTAGAAGTTCAGCAATCAAGATGGAACAATATCCAACAGTCAGAAGACAGATTAGACAGAGAAATTGAATTGATGAGAAAGCTAATGATGAGAATGCCTGAGAAGAAGGAAACAACAAGAAAGCAGAGAAATAGCAATAGCAAGGGAAAGACAGTCATAGACTGTGAAAGGTTAACAAGTGGAAGGATGCAACATAAAATATAGAAGCCTGGAGAATTACAACGGAAGAATGTTGCAGCAGATGATCAACTACAAAATAAAGTGTGGGATCCAGGAAGACAAGGATGAAAGCACATGATCAGGAGGTCATGAATCATTTTAACTTGGGGAGTTTGATGCAGGGGCATTAGGCTCGAGACAATACTTTGTATATAAATAGACATAGGGGGGTCTCATGTTTTTCTTTCTTATGTAATTGTTAATATTTGAGTGGTTTTTAAATAAATTTAGTGAGAAATTGTAAATGTTCCCAAATCATTGGAGAACATGAGGGGAAGTCGATTAGCTTGGAATATGAAGAGATAGTTAGTTTCATTTTATCTAGGGATTAGGCTAAATTTAGGACTTTGGGAAGTCCAAGAGTTTTGTTGAGTCATTGCAGAAGCTGAATCGATTCATTAGTATTTTTTGTATAAAAATAAGCCTCAAAGGCATTAGTAGGAAGAGCTGCAGACTTGCATAGACCTACATAGGGCTAGAAAGTGGAGAGGCAGAGTAGTGTAGTAAAAGGCCATCGAATTGAAGATTTGGCTAGGATCAGATACCTCTGTAAGTAAATTCATTTATATGAAGGAACCTGTTTAGTATTATATGTGCATTGATTAATTCATGTATGGTTAAAATCCTGTGTTGAGGATTTGATATATGAATGGTATGCGTGAGGAGTGCCTTAAGTCTCTGTGAGAGAGTGTATAAGAAGTGCATGTTGAATCCCTGTGTTAAAATTTGAAGTAGTGATTGTAAATTTCTATGAATCGATCACAGAGTGATCAATTTCCCAATCTGCCTCTATTATTGATTTACTTTTTGTGCGAATGAGCTTGGAGTTCAATGAGAATTCATGTAAAGACTAGTGTGTATTAAGCCTCTGTATTAAGAGTTAATATCCATGTGTTTATTCCTTGTGAGAACCGATATAAGGTTGCATACTGTAGGTTTGAGGTGAAGACGGGCTCTATTGTGAACGAGATTGTTTAACTCTGCTTGTGTTTAAGGGAGTGAGGTCTGGTAGATAAGCTGTGTGTAAACAAGGAGCGAGGGCATATTAAGTTATAATGCGGAGGAACCATATTAAAATGAATGGAGTGGAACCTCGAGCTAGAGGGACGTAACCATGAGGTGCCACAGTAACGGCGGTTTTGGAAACCCATAGGTGGGTTTCGCATAATTTTAAAGTGGTAAGCGGAATGCCCATAAAAAGTGCGATACACCCCGACGTTTGACATGTAGCGAGAGGTGGTAATCAAATACCACCCATTTCGCACTTTTTTGGAGGGCTAAAGTTTAGTTCAAAAATAAATTCGATACTTGTTCGATCGAGCAGCATCAAGGATCGACGGTGGTCGCACTCTGAAGTTGCACGGATGTTAATGAAGAGGTACGTTATAAAGTTCATACGATGATTTGTTTATGACAGTCTGTTGTGGGACCCAGAACTCTAATGTACGTGGGTCTAATATACGTGGGTCCTTAGATTTAACCAAGTTCAGGGTTAATATATGTTGTGAGGTCCTGCTATGTGCGTTGGTGTGATTGACCAAGGTCAAGCTTGGGTAAGTTAAAGGGTAAAGGCACGTATATGTTGGTGCGTCGTGGGTCAAATAAAGTGAAGGCCGAGTTGTGGGACCAACCATTCTACGTGTGTGGATGATTGGTCTTTTAAATGAAAAATCAAGTATTGTGTATGCTTTGAAACATTAATGAGTTGGGATATTGATGAATGAAAGCGATAATGGAATGTCAAGGTAAGGAGGTATATAAATTGGGTTTTATTCGAAGGCCCATTATATATGTTTACATTTCTACGAATTGAAGGCCGAAGGCCTGGTGAACCATAAGTAATGTTGGACTTTGGTTTAATTCTGTATGCAGGTTTGTTATATACATATGGGGTTTCATAACCTTTGATAAGAAGCTTCTGCAGTTAAAATAGTTGCCCAGATTGGAAATTGGATTGAGTGTACGTGCATTTTATGTGCATACTTGAGTTTTAATTGGAACACGAATTTGAGATGCATTGTTATATGCATAGAAGGTTAAAAATGTGGGTATAGTAGTTAGGCATGCCATCACTCCAAATGTCTTCTTCAACGAGCCCTGACAATCTTCATCTATTCCCTCACTTAGTCTCCACGTCACTTCATCAATGAAAACATTATTCTTCACATGAAGGTGTCTCCATAGCTCTTCATGGAACCCAAACTATTTCTCCATGGTCACCTCATGATGACATCAGCGATGCATCTTGATCTCCAAAAATATATCCAAGTTTAGTTTTAAAGTGTCTTCATAAGATTCTCCAAGGGTCCTATTATTTCGTTGTCTAAAACCTTCATTGCTCCAATGCTGCTACAATGTATTTTTCACAAGTCTTGTTTAATACATCACTTTTCCAAAAGCTCCAGATAAATTAGTGCTTTCGCTTTCCAAGGTTATTAATCTTTACTTCAAGGTTGACTATATATACCCTCATAGCAAGGTTGATGATCCCCTCGTAGTCATTCCATTTCTAGATCACTAAAATTCTCCAGAGGGTCACTTGTCTAGGAGCAATAGGTCTGAAAGATTGACCTTAAAAAAATGTACTACAGGTGTAGCAACTGACTGTAGATAACTTAATGATGGAGTCCAGACTTCGATGGCTCATTCAAACTATGTTCCTTTATTCAACTGAGGTTCTCTAAGATTTGTGACTTAATCTAGGCGTCAAAACGTGAAATAGATACTAATTTGAGTACTAGATCACATGAATTTTCAAGTTTTATTTTATAAGTATTATCACAGAAAATTGGAATGAGGGTTACAGTCAAAGTCACAGTCACAGTATGAGCTGCTGTCAGAGTCACAGTCCGCAGAGAGGATCCATGCCACAAAATTTGATCTTCTATCACAAAATCCGAGCCTGTTGTCAAAAAAATGAGCTGCAGTCACAAAACCAAGTTGTTGTCACTAAAACAAGCCTGCTGTCACAAAACCAAATTGTTGTCACAAAAACGAGTTGTTGCAAACAATCTATACTAGTTCTTTCTGTAGGATTCTTCAGACCTATAGCTAGGCTACTTCTAAACAAGGGAAATATTCCTCTCGGCCTCCATTAAATATTGCCCAAAACATTGATCTTTAAAAGTCCTCCTTGACCTTCTTTATGAACTATTCTTTCTGTGGTATATGTCTCTCATTTTTTTGACCGAAAATTGGTGGTTGAAATGAGGATCTGCAGTCTTATATTTATAGTTATTTTTCTTTATGAAAAGACCTGTCTATTGGGTTGGACGGCCGACATGAAGGAACTGAGCATAGGTCAGCTAGGCCTTAAAAAATATTATTTTTAAACTTGAAAATTCATTTTCTCACAAAATACTCGGAGTTTCAGGGCGTGTAAGGGCTCATTGGAAAGAGGAAAAATTATTCTTTAATATGGCATAGGTCCCATTGAGAAAATTTGCCTCTAAGGTGGTGAAAAATATTTTTCTTTGTTACTACCATTGAATTATTTAGTGCAGAAAATGATTAGGACAACAAGAGCTTCTTCATTGTCATATGTCACCAAGTTTCTTTTTGTAAGTGAGGTCTCCACTTGTTATGTATTTAATAATCATATGGCATCAAGTGATCTCCAATTCCTTCATTTTCCATGTCATCACCATATACTTCATCATGTGTGCCATCAATGTCACCGTGTCATCAAGATAATGTAGTGATATTCCATTAACCATATGCAACATCAATAAGAAGGACTCCTTCATCAAGAGTAAGGACATCATCATGATTTCTAGGTCATCTTCATCAAGATCAAGTATACATGAGGTTATAGTGTCTTCATGGTTATTTCAAGGAAATCATTATGATCAATATTCAGCTAGCACAAGAATTCTTCTTAGTGGCTTGACATCATAATGGAATCACTATCAAACAAGAGGGACTTGTCATTATGAGTAAGAAAATCATCATAATATACATGAGGTTATGACATCACAAGAATATTTTCCATCCTAATAATTCCATATTGACATCAATGACAACCTTTCCTAACAATATCCCCCTTTTTCATTGATGGCAATATTATTTCCCTTCAACATTCTCTCCTCCTTTAACATCAATGGAAAAAGGGGTGCTCAAGTACTCCCCCTATCAAGCTGCTTCTCTTAATCATGTTTTATTTGTCAAAAAAAGCTCTTCCTAGGTACGATTCTCCCCCTATCATGGTTCTCTTCTTTTTGCCAATGCGGTCCATCTTAGATGTGTTTACATTTCTCCATGGATGAACCAACTCCCCCTACCTACATAAGCTCTTCTAGCTTCTTTATACAAGAAATATTATTGCCTTATGATCAAGTGGAAGAAATATTCACCATTTCATTATTTTCGTCAATGGAGTTACTCCCAGGAGATGATTTTTCAAGATTGTCCAAGTGTGTTCCATCCTGGATTCCATAACACCTTTTCACAGAAGACTTCTGCAAGAATAGTCATGAGTCACCAACTCCCCCTAATAGTATGCATGGTCTCCTTTTTGGAAAATTCTCATCATCAAACACTTGAAATATCAAATTTTCCAAGGATGTCTTCATCAAATCAACAACATGTGTTGTTGGCTGCAGTGTTAAAGAGACTTTCAGATCCAATTTTCTTACTTTTCCACACTTTTGTAAATTTCTTCTCTAGCTTGGCTGTCATAATTTTAGCTTGTTTAGGGACCCAAGTCAAGTTACAATCACGAGTCAAATGTCCAATTTTATAGAAATTTAATCATTCCATTCTGCTCATAAATGAGGATGCATGATTTCTTCTTTCAAATATGCTTCTAGGGGACTAACAAGGACCATTAAACTTGTCCTTGTGGTATGCCCTACAATTCTTTTTCATATGCCCAAAGTTTGTACAAGAATAGAAATAACCAAAAAATATACTTGGTACCTGGGAGATGAAGGGTTCCTTGAAGTACTTCTAAAGTCTTTTTGCCTTGGAATTCTTTGATGATATTCATTTCCTTTTGTATTCTTGACATCATCTGTAAATCTCCTTGGAGTAGGGTTTCTTCTCATGTCATCTTGCCTCTTGCCTTGGCTGGAACTCGGAGTATCATTTCTTCCTCGCTTCCTCACATGATTTTTTTTTTAAGCATTATCATTCTTGCTTGAGGGCTCACCTGCATAGCCAACACCTGATTTATCAAGGGGGGATCTTTTATGACTTAGGATTTCATTTAGGGTTTGATAACTCTTCAATTTCTTATTCAACAAGTCAACTTCCCTTTTAAGAGAGACAATTTCTCCTTTCAAATTTTCAGAATCTTCATCTTTCATGACTATTTTCTTCTTCATTTCTTCCATCATCCTTGTTTCTTCGTGTGCTTAATTTTTAAGGGAGATGATATTTTATTTCATTATGAGGACTTCTTCATTTTCCTTTACTAGACTACTCTCCATTTATTCTTTTATTCTTGTAGCTTCACATGTTTCGGCCTTGAGAAGATCAATGTCTGATTTTAGTTTGAATATTTCTTCATCCTTTTGTTCTAGTTGAGATTTAAGAGAGGCAACCTCTCCTTGTATTCACTAATCTCTTCTTCAATATTGTTCAAGCTCTTAAATATTTGTTCAAGGTGGCTTGACAAATTTTCTTCCTTTTTCTTTGCCTTATCCAATTTATTTATCATAGATATGAATTCTTCATGATGCGTTCTTTTGTTTTGATGAAATTCCTCTTTAATTTTGGCGAGCTCCTCATCTGTTTTTTGTACTTGAAGCTTGACAAAGTCAACTTCCTTCCTTCTCTTGTCTTGGTTACCATCTTGCGCTTTCTTCTTAATTTCCTCATTTTCCTTTTTCAAACTATTAATCTCTTTCATGGAAGCCATAATTTTATTCAAGAGATCTTCTTCAAAGTATTATTTGTTCTCTTCATCTTCTAGGTCTTCTTTAGCCTTGTTGTCATCTCTCTTATCTTCAGCTTCCTTGATTAATTATGGAATTCTTTCTTGTTTTCCATCATTTTCTTAACTAGATATCATTTTAATTGCTCCTTTTGAGTGAATATCATGAAGTTTTCCCCATATGAATTTTGCTGACGAACATTTTTCAAAATTGGCCTTCACAGAATTTGGTAACCCATTGAAAATTTCCTTCATTGCTCATGTATTGTACTCCTTTGATTCTTCATCCATCATGTCATTAGTAATCATTGATTTCCAAACTTCAATTACTTGAATCTTCAAGAAATTCCTCATTCTTTCCTCCCATATATCAAAATTTCCATTGAACAATGGAGCCTTTGCAAATTGATTGACTTCAATTTCGATGGTTGAGGAAGACACATCTTTAGGAGGATTGGAGACTTTCTTCCTTGGTTTTTCCATTTGTGTTCTAATGATAAACCTTCAAGTTGTTAGGATTTGAGAGAGGGTACTGGCTCTGATACCAATTGTTGGAAATATTGAGAGGGGCGTGAATCAATATTTCTTTTAAATTGTTAATTTTACCAGTTAGATCAATTATATTTGGAACAAAAAATGAGCAATGATGGAATAGATACTTTTATTATCTTCTTTACAATAACCAAATTACAATAATGATATAGGGCTCCAACCCTAGATGAATACTCCAATCTCCTAGGCTCTAACCTCTATTGTGCCAAGCACCAATTTGGTATTTCCAAGGCTCCAACCTTGTGAGTTTGAGGTACCAACCTCTAGGGCTCCAACCCAATCTCTAGTACAGGATTTGACCTATTTTCTTGAGGACTCTAATACTCTAGGGCTCCAACCCTATCTTCCAAGGCACCAACCTTGTCTCTATGAGGCTCCATCCTCTTGCTTCAATTTTTCAAGATATGTTTGATGATATTCAAGGCTCCCAATGTCTTCTTCAAAGGGCCCTGACAATCTTCATCTATTCCCTCACTTAGTCTCCACGTCAATTCATCAATAACAACCTTGTTCTTCACATGAAGGTGTCTCGACAACTCTTCATGGCACCCAAACTATTTCTCCAAGGTCACCTCATGATCACATCAGCGATGCATCCTGATCTCCAATAAATTTCCAATTTCAGTTTTAAAGTGTCTTCACAAGATGCTCCAAGGGTCTTAATATTCCATTTTCTAAAATCTTCACTACTCCAATGCTGCTACAATGCATTTTTCACAAGTCTGGTTTAATACATCACTTTTCTAAAATCTACAAAGACATAAGTACTTGCGCTTTCCAAGGTTATTAATCTTTACTTCAAGGTTGACTGCATATACCCTCATAGTGATCTTGATCATTTCCCCAGAGTCATTCCATTTCTGAATCATTGAACTTCTCCAAAGGGTCACTTGTCTAACAGCAATAGTTCTGAAATATTGAACTTAAAACAATGGACTGCAAGTGTAGCATCTAATTATAGATAACTTAATGATGGAGTCCAAACTTCTGTCGCTCACTCAAAATATATTCCTTTATTCAAATGAGTTTCTCTAATATTTGTGACTTAATCTAGGATTCAAACAGTGAAATAGATACTAAGTTGAGTACTAGATCACAAGACTTTTCAAGTTTTAGTTTATAGGTATTATCACAGAAAAATGGAATGAAGGTTATAGTCATAGTCCGAGCTGCTGTCACAGTCACATTCCACAGAGATGACCCAGGCCACAAAATCCGAGCTGCTATCACAAAATCTGAGCCTGCTATCACAAAAACAAGCCTGTTGTCACAAAACCGAGTTGTTGTCACAAAAACGAGCTGTTGCAAACAGTCTATATTGATCCTTATGTAGGGTGATTCAGACATGTATCTAGGCTACTTATAAACAAGGGAAATATTCCTCTCGGCCTCCTTTAAATATTTCCCAAAACATTGATCTTTAAAAGTCATCCTCGACCTTCTTTTTGAATTTTTCTGCCTGTGGTATATGTCTGTAATTGTTTTGACCAAAAATTAGGGGTTGAAATGAGGATTTGCAGTCTTATATTTATAGGAATTCGTCTTTATGAAAATACTTGTGTGTTGGGCTGGAAGGTCAACATGAAGGAACTAAGCATAGGTTGGCTAGGACTTAAAAATAATATTTTTAAACTTGAACATTTATTTTCTCACAAACTACTGGGAGATTTGGGGCGTGTAAGGGCTCATTTTAAAGAGGAAAAAATCCTCTTTAAGATGGTCTATGTCCCATTGAGAGAGGTTGCCTCTAATGCGGTGAAAATCATTTTTATTTGTTACTGCCCTTGAATTATTTAGTGGAGAACATGATTAGGACAACAAGAGCTTCTTCATTGTCATTTGTCACCAAGTTTTTTTTGTAAGTGAGGTCTCCACTTGTTATGTATTTAATCATCATATGTCATCAAGTGATCATTGTCCATGTCATCACAATATAAGTCATCATGTGTGCCATCAATGTCACCATGCAATCAAGATAGTGCAGCGATATGTCATTAACCATATGCAGCATCAATAAGAAGGACTACTTCATCAAGAGTAAGGACATCATCATGATTTCTAGGTCATCTTCATCAAGAGAAAGGATACATCAGGTTATGGTGTCTTCATGGTTATTTCAATGAAATCATTATGATCAATATTCATCTAGGACAAGACTTCTTCTTAGTTGCTTGACATCATAATGGCATCACTATCAAACAAGAGGGATTTTTCATTGTGAGTAAGGACATCATCATAATATACATGATATTATGACATCACAAGAATATTTTCCATCCCAATAATTCCATATTGACATCAATAATAACCTTTATTAACATTTCTTCTGTCGAGGACAATATCTCGTGGAAACTCATCGAGATATTCTGGTGAAAAGTCATCCATTATAGGAACTGATCCCACCTCTTTGGTGTCCATAATAAATGGTGGCTCAGAAAGCTTTAGATTTTTGACATTCACTATCGATTACATTTTCATGTATGCAGGCAAATCAATATGACATGCATTGTCCCGAGTCTTCCCCAATATGGTAAATGGACCATACCATATTGGTGGCAACTTCTTTCCTTCTCCCTTCATTCTGTCCTTGCTGATATGGAACCACACCTTGTCCCCAAATGAATTTTGTGGTCGACTCGGTGTTTATCACATCGAGCCTTGTATCAAGCTTGAATATTTTCCAATTTCTCCTATACTTCTTGGTGAATCGGTTGTATTCGCTGGATTAACCGCTATGCTTTGTCCCTATCATCACGTCCACTAGAATCTTCATCACTTCCAAAGACCAGGTGAAAAGGATCCTTTGGTAGGTAACCAAAACATGTCTCCAATGGTGAATGTTGCGTAGAAGAATTCACTTCTCAATTGTAGGCATGTTGCACATAAGGAAGATGTTTGTCCCACAACTTGGGATGTATGTGACAATATACTCGCACCAAGTGTACCACGGTACGGTTGACGACCTCTGTCTGCCCATCGGTCTGTGGATGAAATATCATACTTCTCTTCAAATTGGTGTCCATCATTCTCCACATTAAAATAGTCCAAAACTCTCCAAGAAATCGAGATTGTCGCTCTGACATTATAGATGTGGGAAGTCCAAAGTGGACCCAAAAAAACTGAAAGAAAAGACAAGTAGTCTTCTCCGCAGTGACTTGCTTTTTACATGGCTTTAATATACACATTTTAATGAAATGGTCCACAACGACATACAAATAGTCGTGACCTTTCCTAGATATGTGAAAACCACCTACAAAGTCCATCGACACACTTTCCCATGGATGACTTGGAATAGGGAGTGGTGTGTAAAGCTCGAGTTTTCCATTAGAGGGCTTGGAAACAAAACGCATCACGCATCCCTTTACATATCGAGTTAATTTTTTTTTCATATGAGGCCAAAAGAAAAACCTTTGTAAATGGCATAAAGTTTTTTTGACACCAAAATTTCATGACAAAAGAGAGGTATGGTCTTCTCTGATTACATGTACCCTTTCAACCATGGGTATGCATAGTTTCCTAAGGTGATACAACAATTTTCCCTGCAAATGATAGTTGTCCACCTATGATCCATGAATTAGTTTTGAATAAATCTCCTTAAAATCATTATCGTTAGCATATTGTTTAGCTTCAAAATACAAGGAAGAATTATGAAAAACGATAGAAGCAGTGATAGGAGGGCGAAAAAGCATATCTGCCACTTTGTTGCTATTTCCCTTCTTATACTTTATTATCAAATGAAATTGTTGAAGAAACCCCATCCACCTGAAATTACAAGCTTGTTGAAGCTTGGTTGGTGACTGAAGATAATGCAAGGGTTTTTGATCTGTATGGATGATAGTCTCCTTGCCGATCAGGTGTTGTTTCCACTTTTTCACACTTTGGACCAGGGCATATAGTTCCTTGTCATAAGTGGGATAATTCAAAACAGCCAAGGAGAATTTCTTCGAATTCTAACAAATAGGCTTCCTTTGTTGCATCAGTACAAATCTCGTGGCATATCCATTGGAATCTATTTCAATCCCAAAATGCTGTTGGAGGTCAAGTAAGGCCAAGATTGGCGCAGTGCTAATCTTCTCTTTCAGTGCTTCGAAATATTTCTACTGTTTTCCTCCCCACTAAAAGGCTTTCTTCACATTTTTCAGTACGTGTAAGGGTGATGCGATAAAAGAGAAGTTGGAAATGAATCTTCTCCAATATTGTACTGCACCTAGAAAACTGTGGACCTATGTTACAATATTAGGCTTAGACAATTTTAAAATGACCTCAACTTTAGAGGGGTCGATTTTTAATTAACCATTACCGAAAATATGACCTAGGTAAACCAAGGAGGTCTTCCCAAACTCACACTTTGACAATTTTACATACAATTTTTCCTCTTTCAATACATCAAGCACCTTCTTTACATGGCCTACATGTTCACCCCAGGTTCTATTAAAGACAAGAATAGGATATAAATATACAAGAAAAAATTCTTCAATGAAAGGCATAAAAAGATCATTCATGACCCTCATGAATGTGGATGGAGCATTGCACAGTCTAAATGGTATCACCATCCATATGAAAAACCCCTATTTTGTCTTGAAGGTGGTTTTCTGCATATCCTACTATGTAATTCTTACCTAGTGATAACCACTACGCAAATCCAATTTTGTGAAATAGATAACATTCTTTAATTGATCTAACAAATAATCAATGCGAGGGAGAGGGTATCAGTTCTTTACCATGATTTTTTTTAATTCACGTTAATCTACACAAATCCTCCATGTGCCATATTTCTTTGGCACCAACATGATTGGCAAGCTCATTGAGAAGTGCTTGGTCTGATGACCCCTTGGTTCAGCAATTCCTGCACCTGCTTTCTGATCTCCTCTATCTCGATAGTTGACATCATGTACATAGCAATGTTTGGAAATAGAGCATCATGTCGCAAATGAATCTCATGTTGGATTTCCCATTTTGGAGGCAATCTTTTTGGTTCCTGAAACAACTCATCTTAGTTAGAAATAAATTCACATAATTCCTTTTTATGAACTGGATCACAACCTTGGAAAGCATCAGATATTTCTGCATATTTTTCTCTCACAAGCATGAGCATGCACCCTTTGTTGGAATTCACTAATCTCTTCATCTATCATGAACTTACAAGACTAGAATTGACCTTGGTTATATGAGATCTTACAGTATATTTTACCCCCTATTTTGTGATTTGATATTTATTTTCATGTCGAAAGAAAATTGCTTTCATGTCATATAGATACGGACTCCCCAACACAATACCACATATATCTAATGGTGATACATCTAGTTCTACTTCATCCACTAGCTTAGAAGAAATTACAAATTTAACCTTACATTTCTCAGTTACATTTAATTTTTCTTTCTCATGTATCCATCCAAGTGGATAAGGTTTCAAATGAGGCTTGATTTCTAAGCCTAAATTTTTAATCAAGGATTCTGAGATTACATTTTCTTGAGATCCTAAATCAAACAGAGTTTCCATTTTTGTATGGTTTATGACAACTCTAATATTAAATAACTCAATTCTATTTTGTTCATTAGGAAGAGGCTCATCTGTTGAACTAGTGATTGCATGTGATTCAAAATTAGCATGAAGAGAAAGAGTACCTTTTTTTCCCACTATTGTGATCAATGTCTCGTTGCCAAAGTCAGATCCAAGGTCTTGCTGCGTGGTTTCCACTGTCTTCTACTTTCCCTTTCCATTATATCTCTTTGGCTTATTTTTCGAGTACATCTTCCAATAGTGATCATCATCATGACTTTCCTTTTTGCAGTGAGTGCAATAAGGATTTTCTCCTTCATCTTTCTTGGTTGATTTTTTCTTCTTTTCCTTTCCCTTTCCTTTTCCTTTGGATTTTCCATTTGAAGGTTTGAAAGGTGGTTTCTTTGAATGATCATATCTCTCATTTTTTTCAAGATAAATGGCCTTCACAGTGGCCGAATCAATGGCAGTAGGCTCAAACAATAATAATGAATATCTTATGTAACTATGTAATGAACCAATATACTTAATTACAACTTAGGGTGACTCTAGTGAAACGCCTAGATTTAATGCTTGTTTTCTAAATTCTTCAGTGAAACTTTGCACATTTTTTCCTTTTCCTTGCCTTAAATACTTCCATTCCATTAAGGATTTTTGCTTATAACCTGATGGATAGAATTGATATTTTCATGCAGAAATAAAAATGGACCATGAATAAAGGATATTTCCCAAATTCCTACTGCCTCGCAATTTGCTCTCCCACCAGACAAGAGCAGTGTCATTCAGCCAAAGAGAAGCCAACTGGATCTTTGCCTCATCCTCCTTGATTTTCCTCTTCCTGCTATAGAATACAATCTTCCTAATCTAGTTGTTGAGTTTTTCTTCATTACATTCACCATTATACATGGGAATATCAAACTTAACATCTAATTTAAAGAAAGGTTTCTTAGATGCATTTCTTGGACCTCTAAGAGAATGACAAAGAGAAGAAGAAGAACTTTTACTTGTGGAAGGAGAAGGAGGGGGTTCTTCTCCACCATCACCATGCACTAAACCTTGTCCTTCTGGGCTATTCAGCTCTACTTTCAAAGTCTTCTGGAGTCTCGAAAAAAGATTGTCAACCTTATCTGCCATTGTATAGAAGGCCTTGCGATATTTTTTCTCCTCCTCATGATGAGCATCATCATTTTCCATATTCCTCCTTCGACGTGCATGCGCCGCTTCGAGATCGAAGGACTTAAGCATCCCTTTTCCTCTTTGGAGCATGTTTTTGGTTACATACAATCATGAAATTCACATCTAACAAAGACCTTCTCTCATACCACTTAATCCAAGATATTTTTCTTATATATGTATAAAGGATTACATGAAACATGACATGTTAACCATAAAAACTTAAACTTCACATGAAAGAAGAGAAGAAGAACATGAAAGCATGAAAAGATGACAACAACAGTTGATAACACATTTTTTCTAATTAGGACTACCTCTCCGAGACCTGCTCAATAGTGGAGAGGCCTTCATTCATTAAGTGGCAAGAAGAAGAAGAAGCACACGTAAAATTACATAAATCACCCCTATACCTCCAAGCTGGAAAGTGGCAAAAAAATGGAGAGCTATGATGTAGAAACAGATGTCACTCTTGAGTTCATGTCGTCGAGAGGTGTAAAACAACATAAATTTTGTCTCAAACGGACACTTGTAAGTTCCTCACCCCAAGGAATATTTATGATGCCCCTCAAGATTCCCTAGGCATGGTTCTGCAACTCTTCCCGCTGGCGCACTGTGGAGGTTTTATATAAATTTTGGGCAGACCCACCAAGGCTAATCCTGATGGCTCAACAATGGCAGGGTTTGCTGTTACGGCGGAGATCGGGGTTCAAATCTCGCCTACTCCCCAACATGGCATGTTCTTTTTTTATATCGGTTTTTTTTGGGTTATGGTGGTGTTGCCTACTCGAGGGCTGGCCATGTGTTGCAGGCAAGTTCGACCCCTGCTAACACCATTCCGCCTACGGTGGTAATACATTACGTCGTAGTGTTTTATATACCAATTTTTTTAAAGGGGTAATGGGTCTGCCGGTGGCGGTCTGCCCCACCATTTGTTGTTGTAACCACCAACGGGGTGGTGAGGGTGAAAAACCACCTAAAATCAATGCTTAGCCTCTTGTTGTAGTGGGTTGTGGGGTTGGTGGCCTGCCACCCTTATAACATATATATATTTTATTTTTTTCATAACCAAATATTTTTCTTTTAACTTTCTTGAACATGGGAGTTGTTATACAAATTAATCATCCCATGAATTCGCTTGCTTATTGGGTGCTAGGTTCCATTCTAGTTGACGGTAAAATTGTAGGATACTTAAACTTGGCCATTTCCCCATTTTGAATGCAACTTTTACTTGCTCTAACTTCTCCATACAGGCTCAGATTGGAGATCCGTTCGCACTGTCGGAATTAGGGTGACGAGTAATTCAATATTAGCCTAGTTCAAGAGGAATCCGACCACTTTGAACTTTGACCCATTCCTAATGCCACTCGTACTTGTACCTGAGAGATCCTCCTAGATGAGTACTAGAAATTTTCAAAAAAAAACCCATTAATAAAATTATGAAAATGATCTCAACATTATTGCTATCATATCCTTGCATGTCACAATGAAAAAGGTAAAAATATAAAATGATTAAAAAAAAATTCTTTTTACCTTTTACTTTCATCCAAACCTTACTACTATTCAACTCTACACATCATATCTAAATACTCATTTGAATGTAAGCTATGCAACCAATATTATTGAATTTCATACAATAGTCATATTATAAATCTATGGAGTCCAACTCTTGTTCTTACTATGTATTAATTCTTAAGGCTATGGGTTGTCAATACATATATTTGTAAAGTGTAAAGATTTATTCACATGATGATCATTATTAATCCTCTAGGAATTCATTACCCCAACTATTACATTGAAATTGGTTTGAATATTAATCTGTGCAATTCATGCTTGTCAACAATATTCGCTATACATTCCTATGATAGATTGATTTTCATGCGATTCATTTTCATAGTTCTCTTAAATTATTTGTACATTACATCTATTAGGTGATTAATATAATCCATAGTAGCCCACCTATTATACTGGGTTGATTATCCGCTTGGCAGCTCCTTCGGTTGTCATTGTCCCGCGCTGTCACACCTGGGTCTGACTCCTCTATTGATCTTAGACCTTGATGATAGATGGTATTCGTGAGGGTAGGGATGGTTAGAGTAACCACCCACCCCATCCCTCGCCTCCTCGTTCATTCATTCCATCGCTTCCTCTGTCAGTCTTGGTTCTGTAACTTATTTTTCCCCTTTGACATTTTCTGTACTCCATTAAATGCATGCAAACACATCTTCATGGGGAGGGTATCACCGCATTCGTTTCCGCTTGATAAAAGAGGTGATACTACCCTCTTCTCTATGGGATTTCTATAGCATTTAGTTGGATGTAATTCTAAGTTTTCCGCTTGTGGTGATTGTAACCTCTATTCCTATTATAGAGGAAATTGCTGCTTCAAACCCAGGTGAACTATTTGTCCTCTTAAGCTTCTTACTGTTTCGATGCAAGTTCTCTTTCGAGATGTTGGTTAAGTCACAAATTTAGATTATTATCCTAATATCAGTTTTTTTTGCCCAACATTACGATTTTTGCAACCCATGTGATGAAGCCCTTCATGATTTCTTCCGATATGCTGAGAAATGATACGGGTCCACCTTGGCAGGCTCAAACAACACAAGTAAGCACGCAGATTTTGGTTTCCACCGAATGCTTCTCGTTTTTTTTTTTTTAAGTTCAATTCATTGAATGACAGAGGTTCACTTGGCCCTACTACTACTTATCCAATGAGGGTTTTTAACTTCTGATGTTGTTGTTACAAAAACTACAAAACCCCAAATGGTCGGAGAGTTGGGCCCTTTCGTGCAACTTCCAAGTAAGTGATCTAAGATGGGGTTAAAGTGTATGTTGATTTTAACTATGGAATATGCCGAGAGTAACTTCAGCCCCCACCAGTTTCAGGATTTTGGGGTTCTCTGACACTGTAATACTTAGTCAATGTCACGAGATCTTGTCTCAAGATTTTGCGCCTATTTAAAATATTTCGAGGCTCAGCCTCTATGCATAGTTCTATTCTCTAATTTTAATTCTCTGTAATTATTAAATGTGACGTGGGAGGAATTTGATCTTCATACTTAGTTCTATTCTTTTAGCAATCTGTCATCAAAATTGTTCTTAAACCTATTTGTCAAAGGGATTCTTTCCTTAACAGGAGCCGAGGCACTGAGTTAAATTTTCTGAAGAGATTTGGGATCTTGTTGTCTAAATATTTTATATTGTAATTTCTAGTTTCATGTTTAGTTTACCATACATTTGCTTGTTGCAAGCTATGTATTTTTCCATTCAGGATTTTCCTATTATTTGTTAACATTTATGGAATTTTCCTCCTGAAAATGAAATATCTGATGTGTATATTTTCCATATTTAATGTATGTACTCTTTCTTTTTATGTCTCGTTTCACGTAATTATTCTCGCCATTTAAATTCATATTTCGAGATTTATCTACAATTGTACTATTTAAATTGCTGGTTAGTTTTAATGTAGAGATCACTATCCTCTTTGTTAGGGGCTCAGGGGACATGGACCACGGACTTGTGCCCAGGAGACTAGGCACTAAACCGCTAGCCCTTGAATTACATTATTGCCAGACCCTTGTAAATGTATGGGACTTTTTCTTGGTTTATGTTTCTATTATTAGTGCATATGTTTATAGTAAATATAATTCTTATAATTAAATGGATGAAGAGAATTTATCAATACATTTATTTGGTTTTGTACTTCAGTGACTAGATATTCATACTAGTCTTGCTTGTTATCAGACTTCAAAGAATATATATATATAAATCCATTCCTAGAAATTATATTCTGCTCTAACAACATGGAAGAGGATAAATTAATGTATCATTCATTCTAACAGAATAGTAGGATTTCAATCAAGATTTTTATTTAAGCATAAAACATTTCCATCTAATAAATATTCTCAACCTGTAGAACAAACACTTAAAATGCTTATCTCAGTGTAGGCTTCTAGTAAACTGATGGTCCTCCCAACCTTAAGCAAGGAAATCACATCCTTCACTCCCCCCGCACTCCTCATTAGGGACTTAGGTAATTCACTTACAATAGAAGATAGACATCAGGATCTAAATCCAGTCTATTCTTCTCTTGGGTTTTTCCTGAGATCCACCAGTTTCCTTACAAGCTCTGGACAACTCATTGCAAAAGACTATTTCTTAACCCCAACAATCTTTCTGAACAAAATCCCTTTCCATTCTCAGGATTTTCCTTTTATCCTTCTAGGGAGGTAATTGTCATAACTGTCTCTACCTTTTTACACTAGGTTCATGGAATCATTTACCAATCAGTTACTTTCTTTTACTCAAGACAATTTATTAATTATCTTAAAAAAAATACTCAAGTCTTGTTAACGAATAATTTCGTTAAATAAATCAAATGTGTCATAACAATTTTATTAGAGGCTTATTAGTTGTGATTTTACCACCTAGGTGGAACTCTCCTTAAAAAAAATAGTATTGATGTCTGAAGGTCATAATGAAAATTTTGTTTCAAAAATATTTCTTATATCAATGTCCAAGGTTATAATGGAAATTTTGTTCTATATAGCTTTAATATTGTGAAATATGTTATATAATTTATTGGTAAAATTATTAAAATTAATTTTCTTTTCATTTTTAATAAATTATATTGAAAATGTTGTATAATTTATAAAAAAATATTTATGATTATAATACCTAACATTATCTAAAATAATTAAAAATAATAATAATACCAAATTCCATATCATCATCATAATTACATTTGAAATTGAAATTGTACCTCAATATAATCAATATAATAAACCAGGTATAATAATACAAAGAAATTAATAAGACAACACCCTTTTAATACAATATGCTTATTTAAAATGCACTTCTATGTTTTATATGTTGAGACAAGTTCAAAACATAATAATATAAATTAAAAGTAATTCATTCACATTTCACTTAAAATATTTTTGAGTTAAACGTTGTTTTTCATATACTTGTTGTTTATTTGAATTTAGATTTATTAAGTATTGAAAAGACTAAAATTTTTAATTATTTAATTTTATGTTATATATATGTTTTTTTGTATTAAAATGTTACACATTAATAAATTTAATTTTTTTTGGGTTAAAATGATTGAAATGTGGTATTGATTCTTAGTTAAAATGATTGAAATAAACCTTAAAGTGGTTAAGGTAATCAAATTTGAAAATGCATAATATTTCAAATACTTATCATATTCAAAAATCACAACACTAATATTTAAATAAAAAAATGGTAAATACATTCCAATCTACAGTTTTATATATTTTGAAGAGAAAAAAACTTCTAACTTATTTATTAATTATATTTTCAAAATATTAATTTTTAATATATATATCAAATTAATTTTTATAATTTTATTTTGGGAAAGAGCAATTAAATTAAATTAAATTTCTTGATTTGTAATTATTTTTATAAATTTCTTATTTTTTTTCTAAATTAGTTTAATTCTATTATAGAGAAAGAGTAATATAGATCGTGGCCAAAGCCTTAGATTTGCCCAAAAATTGTGGCATGTTCAGCAAAAAAATTGATAATTGACTGCCCACTAGGGGAAACCAGTCTAGACATTGTGTGAATGCGCAGCCCATGCAGGGGTATCAGCCTTGTATTCCACGATTCTTTACACAGTTTGTAGACTTTCAGACAAAAACTACTTGACAATATTGCAAAAAACTCAAGATTTATCCCATAGAGTTGGGCCTCGAAAAGCAAAAACCAATAACATTTACAATGACTAAATTGCATGATGAGGAGGAGGTTCTTCAGTAATGAGGCACCTGTATGCCTCCATGTCGTCTCCATCATTTTTCTTTTCCTCATGAGAGGTTGTGCTATGCTTGGAGCGACCAGACCTACGAGAATTGTTTTCCTCATCAATTGAAGCTTTCGCTTTGTGCATTTCCTCCTGCAGTTTCTTTGCTGCCACGTCCTGAGCCAACTCAGTTGCCTTCCTACCCAAATGTGCGCTTGCTTCATCCAACTAAGGTTCCTCCCTAAATGAAACCGAGATGGTTGCTATGATTCGGGGGTGATTTATAGTGCAATTGAAGTAGAACTGAGCAATCTGAGGCTGATTGGAAGTGAGGGAAGCTGGAGTAATAGGGGCGGAAGAGGCCATCCTAAAACTGGCAGAGTGGGATCTCCCCCTTCCACTTATAGTGTTCGGGTACCTGCCTGCAAAATATTCAGAGGAGGGAGATGAGGATTCAGAATTGGATGATGAGGGGGCGCACTGAGGGTGGCTTCTGGTGCTGCCTATACTACAACACATGTGGTGGCGCAGTCTCGGTATGGTGTCTTGCTCAGAGTTAGGAAAACGAGGATGTGGGGAAGCAGAGCGAGAGGTGAACAGATTGATGAGGAGGTCAAAGGTAGCAGTGTTCAAATTGCAGAGGTTTTTCTGAGATAAATGAATCCCATTTCCCAGCTCAATGCAACATGAAATAAGACACTGTCTTCCCGTTGTAGTGCGAGAGCAGGGTTTCACAGCGTTAGGGGAACAGAAGCTCTATAACAGGGAGGAGCAACTGAATTGCCTCTATCGTCTTCCATCTTAATAACTAGGGCATATTTTCCTCCATGAACACCCAGCTTAATTAACCCATAAATGTCATCTGTGAGCTGTAGCAGAGAAATCCTTACAGAGGCACAGGTGAGAATGATGGCTGGTTCTCGGTCTTCGTTCGGCTTTAATGCAACCTCTAGTGATAGCAAAGAGATGAAGGAGTTCACGCATAATGGTGGCGTGGGTGGCCAAGTGTCCCAGCCACTTGCCAACCCAATGTCCCATCAAATTAATCCACAAGCTCGACACCCACATCTAGGAGTTCTGCATCATTTTGTACGAAAGTGTTGCATTCATGTATTTGGGTGCTATCATGTAAAATGTCTAGCAATCCAATCGGAAGAGAATGCTCACTGTCTACTCCCAAATTAGCCAAGAGGTCGGCTACCTTGTTGCCATCCCTTTTGACATGTTTGAAGATGA
Organism: Pinus albicaulis; assembly: GCA_034641835.2. Lineage (NCBI taxonomy): Eukaryota > Viridiplantae > Streptophyta > Pinopsida > Pinales > Pinaceae > Pinus > Pinus albicaulis. The sequence continues at coordinate 407,143,564 of CM076580.1, read as the reverse complement.
GCACTCTGTTGGTGTTGAGCCATTATTCTATTAGCTCCAATCGGGCCGTTAGTCTCCAACTTATGGCTACTTTGTTTGCATGGGCTCCTTGGAGAATTTAATTTTCCATATTTATGAGAATTTGTTAATCTCCTTCAATCTCCAAAGGATGAAATCCATATTGATGGGATAATGAAAGACCCTACCACAAGCCTTCTAACTCAGCTGAGTTATTCGAGTCCCATCCTATGTTTCCCAGAAATAACAAGAGTGGTTTTCCTTTATGATCCCTAAAGATGCCTCCATAACCTACCCTACCTGGATTTCCTTTGGAAGCCTCGTCAAAGTTGAGTTTGAAAGTTACTTGAGGAGGGGGCATCCATTTACTTATCGTTGTAGTAGAATTGGGAGATTTTCCTGGATCTTTCTGTATCTAGGGAATTTGAAGATTCCAATTCTCCCATATAGTCTTCTCTTGTGGGAGTGTAGGAAAATCTTCATCATGCCATTTTTGTAGAGCCAAGGTCTCCTGAAGATTAATACATAGGTTGCTCCAGATGGTTTCTAGAGGTGTGCTCTGATTCTTGAAAATGCGTCGATTTATTTCTTTCCAAATTGTCCAAAGAATAAGACCTGGTATTATTTGCCACAGTTAGTTAAGTAGCCCGCTTTTGTATGGATCCTGCTTCCAATTGCGGATTGTATTGATTAAATCCCCTGAAAATTTGCATCTTCTTTGACATCGAAAGCTAGTTTTCTCCTAGAGTTGGTTGGCAAGAGAACAGTTGTCCAGGAGATGTTGTATGGTTTCTTCTTGTTGAATGCAGTTGGGGCATCTGGAGGGTCCATGAAAATTTCTTTTCCTTAGGTTATCCCATGTGAGGATTCGCTGATGTCCAAGCAGCCAGAGGAACGTGGAAACCTTGGGCCAGATTCTAGGATACCAGATTCGGTTCCATAGAGCATCGATGGGAGTTGGATCAGTGCATAAGATTTTACACACCTCCTTGGTAGTGAATATCCCTCTTGGAGTGTAGCCCCACCTCAGAATGTCCTTTTTGTTAGAGAATCTGATTTTTTGATTTTGGAGTTCGGTATATATGGCAGTGTGGATTTTCTCTATTCCAATTCTAATCAGTTGTGCTACTAGGCGCCATTGTTTGTATCCTTGATCTAAGGTTGGAGTCCATTGTTTCTTGATAGTTTCCATCTGTTTCTCTTCCCATTCCTGACTTTGTGGAGGTCTGTAGATATTACATAGCCTTGGTTATTGTTGCCATGAGTCCATCCAAAACTGAGCTGTGTTGCCATCTCTGATTTCCCAGAAACTGTGTTTTTGAATCAAATGAAAGTGTCGTCTGGCTGCATTCCAAATCAAAGAACCCTTTTCTGTAGGTGTGAATCTAATTAGATCATTAGGTGGTCTATGATTTACATATTTGGCAGTCCAAATAACTTCCCAAGGCGTGTATGGAGCTGAGAGCCATTGCCACCAAATTCTGGCTCCCATGACTGCATTACTGTGATGGGGATCTCTTAATCCAATGCCACCATTCTCCTTGGGTCTACAAATATTCGTCCATCTGACCAATGCCCACTTTCGATTTTGTCCTGTGGCCTCCCAAAGAAAATTGCGTTGCAGATTTTTTATTTTCTTGAGTACCCACTTTGGTGTAGCCAGGACAGAGAAAATATAGAGAGGCATTGCTTGTAGTACTGCTTTGACTAGCACCAGCCTACTAGCCATATTAAGAGCTCAGTAAGTCCATGAAGATAGACGAGCTTCCAATTTTTCCAATAGAAATTTCCAAGAAGCATGTTTAATAGCCGAGTCAGTTAGGGGTGTACCCAGATATTTGGAAGGTAGAGAAGCTATGGAGAAACCAAGAATGCGTGCTATAGCAGATTGAGTCAAGGCTGGAGTATGAAAGAAGAATATTTTGGATTTAGCTGTGTTGATGTTGTCCCTAGAAGCCTCAGAGAAATATTCAAGTAGCGATTTGAATTTTGATGCTTCTTGCACAGAGGGATGCCCAAATAACATATTATCATCCACAAATTGTTGGTGGGTAATAGCAGGGGAATTATGAATAGAGATACCTCTGAGTTGCTGTGAATGGAGAGCATTCTTAATAATACGTCCTAATCCTTCAACCATTAACACAAAAAGAAAAGGCGAGAGGGGGTCGCCTTTCCAGATACCTCGAGAGGGACTGAACAGTTGAGAGGGAATGCCATTGATTAGGATGGAAAATAAAGTGGAAGAAACAAGACTCATTACCCAATGGACCCAAGGCGGAAAGAAGCCATAGGGTGAGAGCATTTTTTGAATATAATTCCAACTCAACTTGTCAAAAGCTTTAGATAGATCTATTTTAAGAATCATACCTACCTTTTTGGAATGCTTGAGAGAGTGTATAACCTCATGAGTGAGGATTATACCATCCAGAATTTGCCTGCCTTCCACGTACCTTGATTTTTCTGGCGATATGAGCAAGGGAAGAAACATTTTCAGCCTTGAAGCTATGACTTTGGATATGAATTTATAAATGACATTACATAAGGCAATTGGTCAAAAATTTTCCAGCATGATTGAATGCTCTTCTTTAGGAATGAGGGCGATAAAATTCACATTTAAAGATGGAAGTAGCCAATGAAGAGTCCTTGATTCTTCCACCACCTGCCAGACTTCCTCTTTGATAAGGTCCCAGAAAGTGTGAAAGAAGGTGGTTGTGAAACCATCTGGCCCTGGAGTTTTACCTTCCTTGAGCTGTTTCATCGCCAATTCAACTTCCTCGAGAGTAACTGAGCTAAGGAGCAATTGATTATGTTCCTCCGTGATGATTCTCGGTATCTGTTGAATAATTCTTTCTATTGCTGGCTGTCTATTAATTTGGGGCTCTTGGTGAATATTCTGGAAATGATTGATGAGCTCTGTTTCAATTTCTATGTGATCTTCAATGCTTTCCCCCTGTTGATTCTGGATTTGAGTGATGGTGTTATGCATCTGCCTTTGTATAGTAGTTCTGTGAAAGAATTTTGTATTACGCTCACCCTCTTCTAGCCATTTAACTCTGGATTTTTGCTTCCAAAGGATTTCCTCCTGCTTTCTTCTTTCATCTAATTGATTTTGAATTTTTTGTTCTTGTTCCATTGTCTCCTCAGTTCTTCCATCATTAATGATTTTTTGCTGGAAAGCCATCATTTCTTGGTTTAGAGAATTCTGTGCCTGAAATATGTTTCCAAAAGTGGAATGATTCCACTTTTTAATGTGCAGTTTAAGATGTTTGAACTTCTGTTGGAATTGAAAAAAAAAATATCCTTCTGGGGGAGTGAAGCTCGTCCAATTCGATCTGACCAAATCGTTGAAATTTGGATGAGTGAGCCAAAAAAGCTTCAAAATGGAATGGTCGTCGAGTAGAATTTCCCATTCTTTTCCATTGAAGAGATATAGGCCAATGATTTGATCCGGAGAGGGGCAGGATTGAGGTAGAAATATCCCCTCCTAGATGTATGGCGTTATCATTAATTAGGAAATGGTCTAATTTGGAAGCTATTTGCTGCTTTCCTACTCTGCGGTTACTCCAGGTATAGATTCCGTTACTGAACTGCAGATCAATTAACCAATTGTTTTTTTATAAAATCCTTGAAGTGGCCACTTTCGTTCTCTATATTGGCTCTTCCCCCTTGCTTTTCTTCAGGTCTGGTTATCATGTTGAATTTGCCGCTTGTGATCCAGAGAGGATGGAGTCTGCTGGAGTTGAACTCTGCTATAATGTCGAGCAGTGCGATCTTACTGTCAGCGTCCTGAGGAAAATAGACATTGGTAAGATGTCCATGAATATTAGTTCCTATAATGTGGAATGTGGCTTGAATGATATGATGAGATGCATGAACATCTGTGAGCGAGATAGCTTGCGTATTCCATGCTATAGCTAACCCTCCTGAAGCTCCTGAGGCGTCCACTGAAAATGAGTGACATCCTAGCCACGCTTTTGAGAGAATGTTACCAAGTGTAGTACTGTTACATTTTTTTTCTTGCATGAAAAAAAATTGAGGTTGCTCCTGCTTTATCATGTTTTTGATCATTCTATGTTTTCCGGGGTTGTTTATCCCTCTTAAATTCCATGAATTGAGCTTCATGATTCACTATTAGGGAGGGGTTTGTAGTACTTTTTCAACTTGGAATATATTCCTGACTCCACCAGGAGCTGACCGATGAGGATGGTTCTTTATAGATCTGTCTTTCTGCCGCGATTTTTGGAGTCTTTGGGAATTTTTGCTCCATCCCATTGACTACCTGGTTGTATTCCTAGTTTTCATTGCTGATATGCTCTAGAGGTGATAACCTCCAGGTTGGCTGCCTGGTTTTCTGGGATTTTATCAAATTCTTTCTTTCTACAGGCTTGCTCAAGACTGAAAATATCTAGGCCTCTTAAGTCAATACTGTCTGGTTCCTCTTCCATATTTTGGGCCTAAATTCTTCCTTCCATGGAGTCATTTGAGTGAAAAGGCTGTTGAAGAAATAAATCGATATCCATTCCATTCGGTTTCCAATCGGGATCCTTAAGAAGCATTGCTTGTGGGTTATGTTTTTCATTTATTGGAAAGAGAATCGGGATTGAGTCAGAGGGTGGGGGGCTTTGGGATGGCTTGGTGGGAGATGCATCTTGCTTGTGTGGTTCAGGGTCTTGCACATTTTCCTTGGCTAGAACATCAAAGCTATTGCTGGTGGAAGGCGTGGAGGAGTTATCTTGGATAATATTTTTTCCAGAGGCAGGCTTTTATGATTCTTTTTTCGATTGGTAACTTTGGTAAATCCTTTAGAGTCAGGTTTTTCTGAGACATCAGTATTCTTGGGCTGAGCATTTGAAGGGCAGTCATGGAATATATGTCCATATACATGACATTTTTTACATCTAAAAGGTACATGTTCATAGTCTAAAGGCTGAATCCATTCAAAATCATCATGATAAAGACTTATCGAGTCCGAGAGAGCTTTGTCTAGGCACATATAGACACATATGGGAGCATATGAGGTATATCTTCGGAGTTTTGTTTCTTCAGCAATCTTTATGAACTCGCCCAAGCCATTTCCGATGTATTTCAGTGATTCTTCATCCCAGTATTCCAATGGAAGAGAATACATACGGATCCACACAGGTGCCCAACTGAAGTCCTCCTTGTCTGGGTTGAATATTTCAACCCAATCTCGTAAATATAGACCAGTTGAGTTAAAAAAGTAAGGACCACCGTTTAGGACTCTGTTTCGGTCTTCTATACAGTTTAAGACCACCGTGAAGAACCCTTTTGGGCCTAGTTGTAGGGTAACATGTCCTTTAGGTTTCCATTTTGCTGCTATCCAACCCTGCAAAGCTTTTTCAGTTGGCCAGAAGCTGATAAATTTGCCTATGAGGGCATGGTCCTTCATAAACTAGATTTGTCCATTTATCCTATGACTCGGTAGTTCTATTTTGGGTCGCTCTGCTGCTATGGGCTTGCATGTTGGATATGTCACTTTGGGTATGTCCTTGTTCGCTACAGTGTCTGTCTATGCATCACGTGGCTTTTCTGCTGTATCTTGTGACTCTTTTTGTGATTCCTTTGCCATCGGGATGTCTTGCATATCGGCATTGTCACGCCGAACAGGAATAGAAACCGTAGCTATTTCAGAATCCGGATTCGCGTTGGAACTTGGTAGGGGAGGTGTTTAAACCCCCCCCCCCCCCCCCATGGGGACGCCATTACAGGGAGTCTTGTTGCAGTGATAGGCTATCGTTCAGGCACACAGTATTGGCAGTCAGAAGGCAGGTTAGGACGGAGTCCTCCATTGCAGAGTCTAACAGAAACCCTAGACTGTATTTCCTTCATTCATCTGGCGAATACAGATCAAGAAACTTGGAATATTTATAAATTTCTTATTTACCACTATCATAATCATAATTAAAATCAAGATTAAATTTTATTTTTATATAAAAATAAATGTTTAAAAAAATTAAACACGTTTTACTGTTAGCTTAAAAAAATTAAACACATTTTACCTTTAGCTTCAGCTAAATATTAAATTCTTAAAAAGTTTGAAAATATTACAAATATCAATTGAACATTCAACTATGAGTCAAAATATCAACTTCGTCCTAATCCTAAGGATTATGCCAACACCACTGATGAAGAGGGGAATAAAGAATTTGTAGCATCAAAATATCCACTTCGTCCTGATCCTAAGGATTATGCCAACACCATTGATGAAGTGGGGGATAAATTTCCAGAGTCAAAATTTTCACTTAATCCTAATTGTAACGATTATAAGAGCACCACTGATGAAGTGGGGGGGGGGGGGGAGATGAAGAATTTAAAATAAATATAGATTCAAGGCATCCACTTATTCCTAATCCTAAGGATTATGAGAGCACTCATGAGGAAAGGGAGGGGTGGCATGAAGAAATTATAGTGAATACAGATTCAAAGCTTCCACTTAGGCCTAATCCCAAGGACTATAAGAGTACCGTTGAGGAACGAGAGGATGAAGAGTTTCTTGCAAATGATAATTTTAGAGGCATAGATCTGAATAATGCATTTTCTCTAAGTGATCATTTCAAAGACACTCATGGTTATGGAGAATTGAATCCTCCCAGGGAAGAATTTGAAAGAATGGATCAAAATGGTGAAGAATTTTGTCTCAGTCAGGGTTACAAAAGCGCAAATGATTCTTGTGAAATTTTTTCTTCAAGTGAGGATGGTAATGAAAATTTTCCATGCAATGATGTTGATGAATTTCTTAACTATGTTGAGAATGATGATAGTGGGGATAATATTCCTCAAAATGGTGATGAAACTACTTCTACAAAGGATGATGGAATGATGAAGCCATTGCAAGAAAATATAGTAACTAGGAGTAGGAGTAGACCTTTTCATATCAATCCAAAACATTTTAGTCATACAAGGGCGAGGACAACATATCTCACAAAAAGAAGTGTCGTTCATTTGATTTCAAGTGAATGTTGCTGAAGGGATTGCTTGAAACATATGGATTTCAATTTTTCTTTCGAGAAAAGGAAAAGATATTTTTCAATGAATAAAAGCATGAAAAAATCATATTTAGTGGGTTGCATGCAATCTATACTAGAAAGTTATGATTATCATATTGGGAATTTATTTCTCTACAGAAAGGCTTTCAAAATGTTGCATTCAATTGGTAATTGTCGTTTTTCAAGAATCCAAGAAAAACTGGAAAAGGATCCCACATATTATTCAGAAGTACGTTATAAATGGGAGGTTGGGCTATTAGCAAATACTGCTATGTCGTGGATGAAAGACTTCTTTTCAAATCATGGAGAGTGTATGCCAAATAAAGACACAATACATATTCCAAATAATTTCTCGAGAGGAGAAATATTCAGCTTATACAAAGAGTATGCAAAAGCTATTGAAGGTGTTGGTAATTTTATTACATATTCATATTTTATAAGGGTATGGAAAAACGAATTCAACAATGTTCGTATTCCTAAGAAGACAAGGATGGGGGTTTGCAGCACATGTGCTTCTCTGAAGCAAAAAGAGATAAATGTCAACAGGTAGAAAGAGGTATGCGTTCAAAACATTATTTTTTAAAATTGGATAGTTATCAACTATGAAAATATATTTATTCATATGTTACTTTTATTTTATGTAAAAATTCCATTGTCAAAGAACTTCAAGAGCGCCACAATTAGCAAACAAGTGAAAGGAAAAAGTTGTATAAACATCGAAAGAAGTGCTATGATAATCCAAATAAATATCTGGGTTTGGTAATTGATGATATGGACCAAAAGAAAACACTTCTTCCACAACTTTTCCACACGCCAAAAAAATTACAGGAGGAAAATTTCATTTAGTTTCACTTGGTTGGTTGTATGGTATTTAATGAGAAGATGTTTCCAAGGGTTTTCTTCACAGCTCCAAATATTCATAATGATGAAAATCTGACCATAAATTAATCCATAATGTGGTTACTCATTGGTCTGGTATTCTTCCTGAAGTTCTATATGTACAATTAGACAACACAAACCATGAAAACTAAAATCAAGTTCCTTTTGGGTGTCTAAACATTCTTGTTGAATTCGGAATTTTTAAAAAGATAAAGGTTGGTTTCCTTGTTTTTGGGCATACTCATGATCATATTTATCAAATGTTCAGTCATTTTTCAGTAACATTGAGGAGGAAAGGTATTGGGCGCCTACCATCATTAATTGAATGTAGTAAGAAATCCTACATTCCAGAACCTGTTTTTCATGTGTTGGAAGAAACTATTGACATACGAAGGTTTATTTTGGGATCGCATGGTGAGTAGAAATGAATTGAACAACTTAACAACATTTGCTTCCAACATCAATTTCGTATAAAAAAAAATTGATGAGATAACATTTATATGGGGCAAGAAGTATTCAACTGTTGCAGAATGGGGGCCATCATCAGGTTTATCATTTTTGAAGTTCATTCCAGAGCATCCAATATTTTCATCAAAGATATTGTTATTACAGTCCACAGCGCAATAATGAATTACAAAAATAATTTATGTTATATTCAATATACCAATGTTGATATTTTGATTAAAAGTAAAAAAGAAAATAGAAATTAATGTCGAATTTTTAGATTATGCAGTGATATTTCCATGATATTATGTATTGTTACCATTTGGTATAAGATACCTTTAAAAATTTTAAAAATTATATGCCTCACTGAAAGGGGACACTTTGTTTTGATGGTTGATTTTTAGGTTTTGGTTGCAATTAGATTTAAATTTGTCTTAGGCTAAGATTTGAAAAGAGATATATTTTTATCCTTTAAAATTAAAATTACTCTTGGAATAATAAATATTTCATTTACTTGTTCATTTTTAAAAATTGTTTAAGTAATATAATTTCTCCATAATTTCATGGTTCAAGTATGTTGAAAACTTAAGATTTAAAAACTAGAGATTTACAACTTGTCATTAAGGTTTTTATGCACTACTAAATTTTATCTTTAATGTTATGGTTGAAAACAATTACAATTTTAGGGTTATTTTTGTACTCTCATTCTCAATTCTTATTTTTTGTACAAGATTTGATGTGACTGTGGCTTTGACCACTCAACCCCTTGGTAAATTTTATTTTTGGTTTTAATTCAAAGTTTTAATTCTTCCATTTTAGGGTTTAAGTCATTTTTCCGACCCTAGTGTTTATCTCTAGAAACCCTTAGTATTTTTTATTGAATTTGTTGTGTATTTTGGCCATGGACATGGCCTTTCCAGAATTCAAAGTCTACAATACTTCTTTATATTTTAATCCTTCTTTTAAATACTTAAATATTTAATTTTACTAAGCCCTAGTTCATAATTATTGATCTAGTTTAACCTATTTTTTAATTACTATATAGATTCTTATCGTTATAATTTATTGATCAATTTATTAAATTGGTTAGTGTTATTCCTATTTGAAAGGGTGTTATTATTTTTCCTCAAGCCATTATGTTGATTTCTATTTTTTGGTAGAGTACTGGTGTTGTATGGAACATCTCAATCTCCACGTCTATCCCTGTAAAGTGTTTTTGTCATCATTTTTATGTTCACAATCTTTATTCTCATTTTTAACTTCTTGATTTTCCTGGTTTTGATACTAGTATGGATTTAATTGGATTACATTTACATGAGACACTATTTGTCTCTGGCAAATTTCCACGACAACGATATTAAATCTTTCTTTCTTTTTCTTTTTTTCTTTTTTTCTTTTTTCAGTATGAAAAATACATCTGGTGTATATAGTGTATCAGGGCACATGTCAATCACATAAAAACATTTCGATATACATAAATATCATCCATTACATTCACATAAAAAAAATTTCAGAAATTCAGAAGTGCTTCACCAATTCCTTGCTTTCACAAAAAAATATTTCATGTTTTTCTCGGATTCCTTCAAAAATGACAAAAGTAAAAAAATAAAATCCATATGGAGACTCATTTTATCCATCCTTATCTATTGATAATTAGCATTTACTTTAATTAAATTTAACTTTTCCCACTGCTCTAGCTCCATTTGAATTAAATAGCTCATATTCCATTTCTCCAATGTTGCCATTTAGTCCTCTTTTTGATAATCGATCAGCTTCCTGGTTCTTCTCCCTATATACATGACTGAAATTAATGTTGTTAAAGGATCTCTTCAATGTATATATCTGCTCCAGCCAGTGAGTAAGATATGCTGGGTTTAGAAGCGTTCCTCTATTCAAGTGGTCAATGAACACTTTCAAATCCCCTTAAAACCACAGCTTCTCCAGATAAAGTTGGGATGCAAACCATAACAGTCCCCAAATAGCAATGATTTCCACCCTTGTATTGGTGCCTCTTTCCTCGTTCCAGTATATTTTGTAGTGGCAGTCTGGAGTGACCATTAACCATGTGCCACATCCACAATTCAAATTTTGAGATGTGCCATCAAAAAATCTAGCTGTGTAGTGGATTTCAAATGGATGGAGTCTCTTATTTATATCAACCGAAGGCTTTTGTTTCATCTTCATCACTTTCATCATTTCTGCTTAAATCTATTCTATTCGCTTTCCTACAAGTCAGTTGTATTCACTCAAGTAACTACCTCTCATCTATATGTTTGAGAAGTGTTTTCAATGGTTTCCGCAAAGGCATAAGTCCTTTGTATTGTATCTTAGTTGTTTTTTTAATAGAACCATGTTCTTCTTTAAATTACCTTTAGGCTAGGTTAAACAATACAATGTTAATTATATTTATAACATATATATATGTATGTGGTGAGGGTCCTATTTAGGCATATATTTTTGAAATGATGAGGTATGTATTGAACTTGTGATTGCATTTAAATTCCTCTTTTAATTATTAGATTAATATTCAATCTTCATAGGTCTAATGGTTTAGAAGATAATATTTGTTATTTCAGCATTGTATAGTTAATAATGCATGGTCTAATGTATTTTTACCATGGTTTATGGACCATTGTACTCCAGAGTTGTTTATGTAGTTTTTATGGATTTTTTTTTCACAATTGCCAGTTCTATATATTCATCTTCATTGAAAGTAAATAATCTACAGTTTATTTTTAAGTCTAGATGTAAAACCCCTGCCCAACCTAAATTTTTCTCTTTCCATTTATTCTGTGCAAAATATAAGCCTTTTTATTACATTTTTAATAGAATCTTCAATCAATTAAAGAATTGTCTTGTTGACCATTTAAATTATCCATATTTTACTTTTCTTCTTTTACCTTACAAGTTCTACACGTTCTAAATGTATAAGAATACATAGTTTCTCTGAAAATTTAAATTAATTTTAAATAAAACCTTATCAATAATCCCGCACACATATACCATAATTATACTCCAATAATTACCCAAGTACTATGCATGCATGCATACAAAGTCATGTATATAGATATATACACTATATATACCTTAATTGATTATACTTCCTTGTAGAAGTTTTTCGAGAGTACCTATATGCAATTGCTATGAAAATTAGTTCTATATTAGTATGAGAAAACTTAATATATTTTCTCATGGTTTCATCAAGAGTTCTAGCTTCGAATCAGATACAAATTTAATAGAAATGGTATATTAGTTTACTATTTTTTTTTCAATGTTTCGTTATTTGAATTAGTTAACCATAATCATCTCTAGGAATTTACAATCGTGTTGATATAATTACGTTCCAACTCACTCTTGTGAAGGAATCATAATTATTTAATTTTAGTTTGAATTATGTTTGTAACGTATGCATTCCATATCTCATAATAATCGTATTCATGTATGTCTTAATATATTCCAAATATATTCTAGGAATTTATCTATTTTGGTTATTATTTTTCAAAGCTAAATTAAGAGTCCTTTTTTATAAAAGAATGTGACTCTATATTATATATAATCTCATGCATGCATGATAATCTATACAAATAGATAAGTTATATAATAATCTATACAAATAGATAAGTTATATAGCTACTATGTGAGTTAGATTATTATTTTTTTCCAAAAATTAAGTTAAATTAGTATTTGTTTTATATATAACTAATTCAAGTTTGAAATTTATATTGCAATTTTAATCAATTTAATTATTTTGAGATAATTATTCAACTTCTAATTAATTCATAATATTCTTGTATAAGAAATTATGTTCACAATAATTGTACTATTTATTACATGTTTACTTATTTCTCATAATAATAAATAATAATTAAAAATATATTTCATGACATTTAAAAAAAATGAGTGGTTTTTCTATATTTTTTCTCAACAAAGTGAAATTATCTACAACATAACCCCAATACAATTTAGGATATTTGACCCTATGACGTTCTTGTTGGCGAGAGAATTGAGGAGATTTGACGCTTAAAAAAATATGAGTGGTTTTTCTATAATTTTTCTCAACAAATTCAAATTAGCTACTGCATAACCCCAAGGGAATTTAGGATATTCGACCCTATGACATCCTTGTTGGCGAGGGAATTGAGGATATTTGACCCTATGACCTCTCGATTGGCGAGGGAATTGAGGAGATTTGACCCTATGACCTCCTCATTGGCGAGGTATTTACCAAGAATAAATCGACCAATTGAGCTATCAGTTGGGGCTTAACTATTCCCAAACAACTCATTTAGTCATCAAATAAAATTCAATTGCACTGCTCTATAGCTGAGTATAGGGGAGATGGGTAGGTGTCATGTAAGAAAGTATGTAAACATTTTTACATATGGACTCAATATGTTCATTTTATATTCATATGTTCAATTTATAATAAATCAATGAGTTGTAAACATTTACATATTAGCTCAATTAAATAATAGTAAACCATTAAAAGTATTATAGAGTTCAGTATGGGGAGGTGTTGCACTGTTCATAAAAATTTGAAAGTAATAAAAATAATAAAAAATATTTTTTCATATTGTAATTTTGTTTTTATTAATAAAATTAGGAATAAATTTTTAGATAAAAAGAAAATCACAATATTCATATTACTTTAAAATATATATAGCATGTAGTTACAAGTTAAAATACATTTTAACTTATAAATAAAAGTAATGCTTTTGTAAACATATTTAAATTTAATTAATAAGCACATAAAAACTTCTTATAATAAACTTACAATATAACAAGGTTTTTAACTGTGTATATTCACGTCCATTTTACCATAGATAATATTAAGTTGTAAAAGGTTTTTTTCCTTACAATATAACAAGATTTTTAAGGATAGATATTCACCCCCACTTTACCATGAATATTATTAACTTCTAAATAGGATTTGTTATAATACCGCTGGTGATACTATGTCTCATCAATATCACATTCCCAAAAATCATCTCTCATTTCGGAATCAAAATATTTTATTAATATTTGTTTACTCTTCATCTTAGTATTGAAGCAATGTTGTAATGCCTTGTTATGTTATGCTATCTAAATATTTTGACATGGTCAAATTATATAAAAATTAAAATTTGATAAATCAAATTTAAAGTTAAATGAAACAAAATGTTTACAAATCAAAAGAAAAGTCCAAAATACAATCAAATAATAAAGGGATGATATCATGGAATGGACATTGTAATTATAAAAAGATGTGTTTACTTGTCCACCGATTTCATATCTGGCGTTTCTAAAACATTTTCTTGCCAAAAATAACCATGAGGTGAAATAATCACAAATACAAAAAATTTGATTTTGTCAAATTATTGTAAAATTATTAATTATAATTATTACTTAATACATTTTGAGTCATTGAAATTACCTAAAAATAGAAATTAAATTAAAATAATATAATTAATAAATATAATTATTAATTAATAAGATCAAAACCATCATAGATCCATCTTATCTCTATATCTATCATGCTTCAAGAAGGATCAAACCTCTCGAGGTGCAATCATTTCCTCAAGTTTTTCCCTAAAAAATAGGTTTGCACCTCTAGAGTTTTGATTCCTTTAGGCACTTGATAGATCAAGAGTTAAGATGGATCTAGGTTTATTACATAATCAATTAATTTCAATTGTATCTTCCATATCTAATAAGTTCAATAATAATAGTTTAATAATCTAAAAATAGTTATGTGCTTGAAAAGAAAAACAGAAGGTTGTCACATTGACTTTATAATATGGAATTTAATATTAGGGTTTATAATAATGGGTTTAATATTACATTTTATAATATTTGGTTTGATATTATGTTTATAATGTCTGGTTTAATATTGTGATGTGGGGATCATACATAAATATATCTAACATCGTATTGTGACAAAGAATGACACAATGTGACAACTTAAAAATCACTATCCCAATGCTACATTGCGTTGCAACCGAGAATTAAGGTCTAATATCAAGATTTATAATATAGATTTTAATATTGGGTGTAATATTTTAGTTTATAATATTGGATTTATGATATTATGGTCTAATATTTGATTTATAACATTGAGTTTAATATTAGGGTTTATAATACTACGATTCATAACATTGATTTTAATATTTCATTTTAATATTAGGGTTCGTAATATTGGGGTTTTGTAATATTATGATTTATAATATTGGGTATATAATATTGGTTCTATAATTTTATTGTTTAATATTGGGATTGGTATTAGCGTTTAATATTCAGGTTTATAATAATAATATTTATAATATTGGGGTTTAATATTTTATTTATGATATTAGATTTTATAATATTATGGTTGTAATATTGGGTTTAATATTGGGTTTAATATTGTGATATTTGAGTGGCAAGGAAATTCATCAAACATCACATTATGACAAACATTCTCACAAGTGTGACATTCAATGTTACAACCATTGTTGCAATGTTATTTTACATTATCATTTATTCAATGTCACATTACGACATTAGAAAATTAGAGTTTATAATATGGGGTTTAATATTGTGTTTATAATCTTAGGATTAATATTAGTGTTTAATATTGATGTTTATAATATTGGGTTTATAATGTTAGGTTTAATAATGTTAGGGATTATAATATTGGGTTTAATATTATGGTGTTGGAATGGTACAAAATTTTATCCAACGCCACATTGTGAAAAACATTATTGTAATGTGACAATCATCGTCGAAGTTTTACATTACATTGTAATTGATTCAATGTCTATTGCAACATTAGAAAATCAGGTTTAATATAAGGGTTTACAATATTGAATTTAAAATTATGGTTTATAATATTGGGTTTAATAAATTAATGTTTATAACATTGGATTTTTAATATTAGGGTTTATAATATTGGCTTTAATATTAAGGTTTATGATATTAGATTAAAAACTAGGGTTTCTAATATTGGGTTTAATATTGTGTTTATAATATTGGGTTAATATTAGAGTTTATAATATTAACCTACGATATTGAGTTTAATAATAGGGTTACTATTATTAAGTTTTATAATGTTAGGATTTTAATGATATTATCATTAACATGCACAAATTTCCAAGGGGTAGCCATTGGTCTTCTCTTGAACAATGATCAATAATGATGTATCATTAAACTATGGATCATTTTTTGTTACAAGAATAATTAGAGTTACAATAATTAAAAAAACTATGATTATAAAACAAAAGATTAGAATTAAAATCTAGGGTTTCAATGTTAATTGAAGCATACTCACATAGTTGAATACTTAACAAGTGCTTACTTATATTAAAACGCTATTATTTAAATCGAATATTCTAAACCTAATATTATAAACCATACTTATTATAATTATATAATAATTAATATTAATATTAATATCAAATCTCTACCATACACCTAATAATTATTAATTTGGTTGATATAAGTATAATGGCATATATCAACCACATTTACTGATGTGGTTGTGCATGTGATTGATGTATGTCTATCAATATATATAAGCCACATTTATTAATGTGGTTGTGCTAGTATATGCATATGATTTAATATGCCATTTATAACTTGAGGGTAAAGCAAATTTCCAACTATTAATATAGATAGGATCTGATGCACAAATTAATAATTTAAAAAAATCTTCACAAATTAATATTTTTAGATCTAAGACTTTTGTGATCCATAGTGTATATAAAACAAATTTCGGATTAATCACATCATTAGGATTAGGTCGACGTTTTGAACCAGCTAATGTGGTTCATCCTCAGGACAGGTGGAGAGAGACTGATTGATCTCGATGAATAAATAGTGGAGATGCATCATTGCCCGGAAATAGCCGTTAAGACTAGCCGTTAGAAAATTAGTTAGTTAGTTAAAAATAAATAAATAAATTAAATAAAAATTAATTACAAATGTGTTAATAAATTATTAAGTACTTAATTAATTTATTTATTTTTAAATATAATAGGTAATAGGCGGGGAATTTTTAATGTATAATTAATTAATTGTTTAAGTAAAATAATATGAAACAAAGCTACATAGGAAAGATTAGGATGGAAATTAATAAATAAATAAATAAATAAAATACCAAATAAGTAAATAAATTCAATAAAAATTTTAAAAATGGGGGTTTATAAATTATTAAACTAAATATAAAAGGAAATAGGAAGGGTAAAATTTTGATTTAGTAAAATAAAATAAATTAATTAAATATTCCAATAAAATAAATTAATTAAGTAATAAATAATAAATAAACATAATTACCTTAGGGAGGGTACAAAATTTTAAAAATAAAAATTAATTAATTAAAAATAAAAATAAAAATAAAAATAAATAAATAAATGGATAAATAAAAATATAAAAATATAAAAATATAAAATAAATCAATAAATTAAACAACAACAACAACACAAAAAAATAAAAAAAAATTACTTCGTGAGAACCGGTGTCCAACTCTTACTTAATTTCCAACTATCATCACGGTTGAGATTCTTAGCATGTCGTTCAATTTCGATCACCTCCCTTAATTTCCTATGGTGGAAGAGATCAACCTTAGCAACGAATTTTGAGTCTTCAATAGAAACATGGTGGCAAGGTTTTTCCACATGTTCAACAAGAGCTGAGGTACGAGACCGATTATGTCTAATATTCGCAGCATGCTCCCGGATTCTCTGCCTAATGGATTGACCTGTTTCTCCTATATAGGGAGTTCCACAAGAACAAGGAACCATGTAAACCCCTTTCATGTCTTTAGGGTCGATAGGGTCTTTAATAGACCTAAGAGAATTTCTAATAGTGCAGAGAGGTTTGAAAGAAGCAGAGATATTATTTCTCTTAAGGGCATGGGCAATTTTGTCCGTTGTCCCTTGTATAAAGGGGGGATGGACCTTTGAAATAGGATCCACCCGAGTAGATTTTCCACTCAATCCTTTATACGCCTTCTGAAAGGCTTTAAGACATTGATATCTACTGTACCCAATATTTTCGAAAACATCAAGAAGATGAGATTTCTCTGATTCGAAGGAATTGTCATCAGAGATTCTAAGACCACGAGTCGCAAGAGTACACAGGACACCAAATTTATAAACAGGAAAATGATGGGATCCCGCATGAAGATACTATTCCGTGTGATTCTTCTTGCGAAAAACCCGGTGAGAAATGGAGCCATCTTCATTCCTTAAGAGAAGGATATCAAGGAAAGGGAGGCAACCATCAACCTCTACTTCCATCGTGAACTTGATGGAATCAGATAGCGAGTTCAGGTGCCCAAGGAAAAGATCTGATTTCTCTTGACCACGGGGCCAGATGACATTATTTGTACCCTTGAATATGGCATCAAGGATCTCCCTGATTTAGTTAAGGAGACCATTAGGCAGGATTGCTCCATTATTCTTAGGAAGGCTAAGCCCCCTAAGAGAAACTTGAGTAAGCCTGAGTTTCTCGCCCTCAAAACCCTAAGGGACAACCCTGACATTGTCATCCTTAAGGCGGACAAGGGTGGGGCCATTGTCATTTTGGATAAATCTGACTATGACAGCAAGATGATTGACCATCTATCCAATAGTGGTTTTTATGTAAAGCTTAAAAATAATCCCCTTAAATCAGTTTGTAAGGATGTTTCTCTTGCCATTAAATCTGATTCTTCTCTTAATCCTCTTGCTAGGAAGCTTATTGAAAGCAATCCCCTTACCCCCCGGATCTATGGTCTCCCAAAGATTCATAAGCCGGGGGCGCCCTTAAGACCTATTGTTAACACAATAGGTGGTCCCTCTTATCATCTAGCTAAATTCCTAGCCCAGAAGTTCAAACCCCTTGTAGGTAAAACGATTCCTTTGTAAAGGACTCGGCTTCCTTTATCAAGGAGGGGAAGAACATCAAGCTGCAGCCTGGTGAGTTTTTAGTTAGCTTTGATGTGGTGTCCTTGTTCACTAAGATCCCCATCCAAGAAGTCGTTGATTTCATTAAACGGGTCTCTAATGTGAACACCTCTAAATTTGTCAGCCTCTACCTCACCTCGACTTTCTTTAGTTTTCAAGGTGAGTTTTATGAGAAAACTTGTGGTGTTGCGATGGGCTCCCCTCTTTCCCCCGTTTTTGCTAACTTGTTTATGGATGGCTTTGAATCTAAGGCCCTGACCTATGCTAAATTCTACCCTAGGAAGTGGAATAGGTTCATGGATGATACTCGTGTCATCTGGCCCCATGGTTGGGAGAAATTAGATCTATTCCTTGGGCATCTGAACTCGCTATCTGATTCCATCAAGTTCACAATGGAAGTAGAGGTTGATGGTTGCCTCCATTTCCTTGATATCATTCTCTCAAGGAATGAAGATGGCTCCATTTCTCACCGGGTTTTTCACAAGAAGACTCACACGAAACAGTATCTTTATGTTGGATCCCATCATTTTCCTGCTCTTAGAATCTCTGATGACAATTCCTTGGAATCAGAGAAATATCATCTTCTTGATGTTTTAAAAAAAAATGGGTACAGTAGATCTCAAGGTCTTAAAGCCTTTCAGAAGGCGTATAAAGGATTGAGTTGAAAATATACTCGGGTGGATCCTATTTCGAAGGTCCATCTCCCATTTATATAAGGGACAACGGACAAAATTTCCCATGTCCTTAAGAGAAATAATATCTCTGCTTCCTTCAAACCTCTCTGCACTATTAGAAATTCTCGTAGGTATGTTAAAGAGCCTATCGACCCTAAAGACATGAAAGGGGTTTACATGATTCCTTGTTCTTGTGGAACTCCCTATATAGGAGAAACAAGTCGATCCATTAGGCAGAGAATCCAGGAGCATGATGCGGATATTAGACATAATCGGTCTCGTACCTCAGCTCTTGATGAACATGTGGAAAAATCTTGCCACCATGTTTGTATTGAACGCTCAAAAGTCGTTGCTAAGGTTGATCACTTCCACCATAGGAAATTAAGGGAGGCGATCGAAATTGAACAACATGCTAAGAATCTCAACTGTGATGATGGTTGGAAATTAAGTAAGAGTTGGACCCCGGTTCTCACCAGGTAATTTTTTGTTATTTTTTTTGTTATTGTTGTTGTTGTTTAATTTATTGATTTATTTTATATTTTTATTTATGTATTTATTCATTTATTTTTATTTTTATTTTTAATTAATTAATTTTATTTTTTAAAATTTTGTCCCCTCCCTAAGGCAATTATGTTTATTTATTATTTATTACTTAATTAATTTGTTTTATCGGAATATTCAATTAATTTATTTTATTTTACTAAATCAAAATTTTACCCTCCCTATTTCCTTTTATATTTAGTTTAATAATTTATAAACCCTCATTTTTAAAAAATTTATTAAATTTATTTACTTATTTGGTATTTTATTTTATTTTATTTTAATTAATTTCCATCTTAATCTTTCCTAGGTAGCTTTGTTTCATATTATTTTACTTAAACAATTAATTAATTATATATTAAAAATTCCCCCCACCTATTACCTATTATATTTAAAAATAAATAAACAAATAAATAAATAAAGTAAGTACTTAATAATTTATAACATATTTGTAATTACTTTTTATTTAATTAATTTATTTATTATTAAAGATGAACCACATTAGTTGGTTCGAAACGTTGACCTAATCCTAATGATGTGATTAATCTGAAAGTTCTTTTATATAAATTAATAGTTTAAAAAAATCTTAATCATACCAATTAGAAGTTTTGTTGTAGAAATTATGATTTTAAAATTTAAATATGTTTTGAAAAATATATTTTATTAGTTTAAACATATGATGAATAAGTTAATAAATAATGATGTGGAGAAGGATGATTATTGATGTTTATTAAGATTAAATTGGATAATTGAACTTAGAAAATAAGAGATTATATGCAAATATATAAATTATATGAAGCTTAATTGAACTTATAAGGGAATAAAATGTTAAAATAAAATCATAATTTATTTTATTTTTATGATATTTTTTTGTTAATTTGAAATGTAATTTTAATATTTATAATTATACGAATTATTTAATTTGTATAATTAAATAACAAATCATATAACAAAACTAATAATAAAAAAAAAAAAAATATATATTTTCTTTTAATATTTTATCCAATACAATATCTATTTTGGTTTTTAAATTTTAATATAATATTTTTTTAATAAATATAAAAAAACATAAATATTATTAAAATTTTACAAACTTCAAAAATTTATATATTTTCTGATTTATGAATAATTATAAAGTTAAGAATTAAATTAAATAAAACTACATTGGTAACTTATATATATATATATATATATATATATATATAACATTGTTGATTTATATTAATTTTGGTATACTTTAATTAATAAATGAAATGTTTTTTTTGTAATTAATCTTAACTAAAATTTAGTAGAGATTTTAAAATAAAATTAATTTAAATTAAGTAATTTATAAAAATCTTGAAAATAGTTTTTTTTTTAAAGGTTAACCTCAAATATATTTTAAATAACAAAAAATCACTCTTACAATATATTTTAAATAACAAAAAAAAATCATCACTTTTATAAATTGCATCATCACTTCTATAAATTGCATCATCAGATTTAAAATAAATGATATAATAATATCATTTCGTTTAAATGTTAGACTATGCTATACTGTGTATGCTATTCTTTAAATTTTGTAAACATGAGTTAGGAAAGACACAGGAGGCACCATATCCATTTTGCGAAATGTGAGAGGAAGTGTTTCTGGGGAGGAATATTCTAGGAAGCCCAGGTGGCTCGTTAATTTGTCAATCGACGCATTAGTCGACGAAATAGAATTACCGTCATGATTGCTTTGAAAAAAAGGATGCAGCACACGACAATAATGGCATATCACACTCTCGTGACCATGTAACAGATCCTATAGTGTCCTCACGTATATTATAAATATATAGAAAATTTTAAAATAACCATTTTTTGATTTATAGAAATGAAAACTAATGACAAAAAACAATTCGCATAGGCGTTGTCTAACGAGCCGGAGGAATTGCCCGGACGGTCAAAATTGGCTGGAATCCGGCCAAAAAAATTAAAAAAATCTTGCAGAAACAGTGCTTGAATCCTGATTTTGACATTGGAAATGGATTCAACACCATCAAAAACCTATAGGACACCCAAAATATTAAATTTTGATAGTTATAACATGGATTTAGAAAAATTCCTGCCGGATTTTCTGAAAATCTTACCGGAATTTTCATGATTTTCAGGGCGATTCCTCCGGCTAGTTAGACTACGGCTTGCTGACGTGGCTTACCCTGAGATTTTCGATTGTTGATTTCTCTAATGCTCTGTTTGATTGGAGAATAATATTCCGGGAATCAGCAATAGACATAAAGATACCAAGTTACCAAAACTGTAAATGCCATGAACCTCACCGTAGATAAAGCGAATAATAAGAAGTAGACGATGACCACATAATAATAATATTGTTTTCATAAAAGTTCAAATAATAATAAGTACGCAGAGCCACAATCAATCTGGTTGTTTGTAATGTAGAAGCACAATCAATTAACTGAAATAAGTCATTTACCAGAGCCAAGTTAGTGGTCATTAACTCAGAGTAGAGAACAGCAATAGTTGGGATGAATTATGTGATTCTTGATATCTGAAGCTGAGAGTTTCGACGGCTGTTTCTTTAAATTTTCTGCCGCATAATATGCAAAGTAAATAATGTGATCACAATTTCCATCTTCTGTGTCCATGAAAGTTGAAGTCACAGATGATGGAAATGGTGAACACAATATTTACTGCTGCTGCTGCTCCACTTTTCATAATCTCCTGCGTGCGTTGATAGCACAGTTACGGCAGCTTCTTGATGTGCGAGAGTTAGGATGAATTATACGATTCTCGATGCCCTGAACGCGTGTCCTTTATGCGATTCTCCATGTCCTGAATAGGGTTTCCTTTGTAGGAGTTTCTCAATGTCCGGAATTTCGCGACTCTCCGAGAAGACTCTAGTTCCACGCAATGTGTGGAGCAGTCCGCACTCCAGTGGGATGCTTCGGCTATCTCGATTTCGTCGCCACGCAATGTGTGGAGCAGTCCGCAGTACAGTTTCCTGTTGTAGGAGTTTCTCGATGTCCGGAATTTAGCGACTCCCCGAGAACACTCTAGTTCCACGCAATGTGTGGAGCAGTTAGCACTCCAGTGGGACTGCTAACTAAGTCACATGAGATGGTGCTTCGCCTATCTCGATTTCGTCGCCACGTAAGTCATATGAGATGGTGCTGTTTAAGTACAGATTCTTTTTAATTTTTAGATACTTGATGACTGGTAGTCATATCTTTATTCATATTATCAGATTTAATTTCTTCAATTTCTCTTCAGATATTTTTATTTTTACATATTTTTAAGTTAGAAAATAATTTTAATGTTCTACATTATTACTATTACTATTAGTTTATGTGTAATAATCTTATTTTATTATAATTTGAGGAAATATTACGAGATAAAAAGCATATGAAACAAATCTTAAAAATAATTCAGAATAGAAATTATGAGAAGAAATCATTAAAGCAAGACAAAAATCAGCCCCTATATTTCAAAAAAAAATCTTGAGTGAATTTGGTTTGGTGATATCAATTAAGTATTAATTTTAATTTTGACCGAATCTTATTTTTGTTCATTTAAAAAAAAAAAAATTCATCTTCCAATTATTATACTTCGATATGTGGACACAAATTCCACTATTTTGTATATTTATTATATTGATTGTTTTGTACCTAGATTAAATTATTTATAATTTATATAAATAGGTTAATTTATTTTTTCAATAATGTAATTAGGCATTTTGTAATTTGTATATTAATTTTTATAAATTATTAATGTATATTTACTTTATTAATATATAATTTTAATTGTTTTAATAAGAATGGAAGTATATTAAGTTGGAAAGTTTTGACGTTTTTTTCTTATTTACTAAAATCTCCATCCAAGAAGCTATTGGTGTCATAAAGCGGATCTCAGACCTGGACACTGCCAAATTAGTTCGCGTGCCTCACCTCGACCTTCTTCAATTTCCAAGGTGAATTCTATGAGAAAACTTGTGGTGTTGTGATGGGTTCCCCTCTTTCCCCTATAGTTGCTAACTTATTTATGAAATATTTTGAGACCAAGGCCTTATCCTCAGCGCAATTCACCCTAAAAAGTGGAAGAGGTTTGTTGATGATACTTGCGTCATTTGGCCCCATGGTCATGAGAAGTTGGATTTGTTTATGAGCCATATTAATTCCCAATCTGACTCCATCAAGTTCACTATGGAGGTGGAGGTGAACGAATGCCTTCCTTTCCTTGACATGCTCCTCTCTAGAATGAATGATGGTTCCATTTCTCACCAAGTTTTTCGTAAGAAAACTCACACTGAACAACATCTTCATGCTAGTTCTCATCATTTTCCTGCCCAGAAATTTGGTGTTCTTAACACCCTTTCTACCCGTGCTCTGAGAATATCTGATGAGAGCCACTTGGAGTCGGAAAAGTCTCATCTTCTTGATGTCTTTGAAATTAATGGGTATAGTAGATCTCAAGGCCTCAATGCCTTTCAAAAATCCTGTAAGGGTTAAGTGGTAAAACTGCTCCCGTGGATCCTATCTCCAAGGTTCATCTCCCCTTCATCCAAGGGACCACAGACATGATTTCCCATGTCCTTAGAAAGAATAATGTCTCCTCTTCATTCAAGCCTCTCCGTACCATTAGAAATTCTCTTGGATCTGTGAAATAATTGGTCGGCCCTTTGGTGGTCCCTATATTGGAGAAACAATTTGATCCATTAAATACAGAATTAATGAGCATGCTACAGATATTAGGCACAATCATTCCCACATATCAACTCTACCTGAACATGCGGGAAAATTCTGTCACCATGTCTGTATTGAGAACTCCAGAGTCATTGCTAGGGTTGATCATTTCCACCATAGGAAGCTTATAGATGCTATTGAGATTAAGAGACATGCTAGGAATTTCAACATGGATGATGGTTAGAAATTAAGTGAGAGCTGGATTCTGGCTCTCTCTATGTGATTCCTCCCCCTATGGGTCAGTATTTTATTGTGTTAGGTCTTTGATTTCATTTCCATTATTTTTTGTGTGTAATTTTATTTTCCTATGTTTTGGTTCCTTTAATTCTAATTTACTTCCTTATTTCAATAATAAACCCTAGCATATTATTTATTTTTAATTAATATTCTTTAATAAGTAATTTCATAGCAACCTCGTTATAAATAAATAATATTTATTATATATTTTATAACCAATTCTTAAACCTTATGGGATTATTTGATTAATTTAAGAATTATTTAATATTCCTAACAACCAATTTACCTTAATAACTAATTTATTAATGACTAGTTTTTAATGGCTATCTCTCGACAATGATGCATTCTTGTTATTTATTCTTGAAGATCGGTTAGCTTTTTGAACATGTCCTGAGGATGAACCACATTTGTTGGCTAGAAACGTCGACGAAATCCTAATGATGTGATTAATCCGAAATGCATTTACCTAAGAGAGTTGTAGTTTTTTAAAAAGAGATAAATATTTCTCAGATGGG
Source organism: Pinus albicaulis (assembly GCA_034641835.2). NCBI lineage: Eukaryota > Viridiplantae > Streptophyta > Pinopsida > Pinales > Pinaceae > Pinus > Pinus albicaulis. The sequence continues at coordinate 407,118,645 of CM076580.1, read as the reverse complement.
GTGCCACATAAGAAAAAGGGTGGGCCATTTGTGTAAATTTATGTAGATGCTCTATGCTTGATGCAACTTTACTTTTACTACAACAATGACATAAACAATCAAGTAAAATGCTAATAGAACATACCAGTAGATCAACATAAGAAAAACCAAAAACAAATAAGAGTGGTGTTGCGTTAAGGCAGTCAACAGGATGCTTCCACCAGTAAAGTCTCAAAATGGTCGGCTAACCAGCAATGTCACACAACCCTCAGATCAGCCAAACGGTCAACACAGAGTCATCTCCAGAAAAGTCAATGGTCAACATAGACATGAGTAGCAGCTAGGTCAATGCTGAAAAATCAAAGTCAACGTTTTGCCTCGGGAATAGTGCTAGAAAATGTGGATTAGGAAAATCAAAATTTTGGGAGAGTTCCGGGTCGATTTGACCTTGCGTTGACCAAAGTCAACGCTGGTCAAAGTTTGTTGCAGAAACCCTAGACCGAAATCAGAAATGTGCTGCTGCTGGAAATTTCCCACGTGTGGAGAGAAGAGCCACCAAGGACATCAAACCAATAAGATGAGGAGAGAGAAATGTGTGAGGATGAGATGAGTGAAAATGTCCTCCAACGTTGACCAATATATATCCATCAATGAGGGTGTGTGACACAACAGCTGGGGCACAAAACCTTAAGGCCGACCTGCACATATTTTGAATAAATTCAAATTAAATGTTCTTCTCATCAGATTAAGATGATCTATAGATTGATCTTGCACCTCTTCGAAAGAGGAGTCCAATAAAAATATTGGTATCTTCATCAGAGCATCACAACATGGAGTTTGGACCTAGTTGTCCAAAATTAACACTCCCTCTCAACTAGGGAGAACTCCATCCACCTGTGCAATCCAAACATCGTGCATCATCCCGCTGTAACTTGCTTTGATGGCTTCTCTATTTTAGAACAGAAGTGGTTCAGTCACAAAGACATCATTCCAGGCTGACAGATTTAGCCCAGAGGTTCGAAAACTCTATAGGACTCACAAAGAGTCTCATACCAACCCAAAGTTGGTTCACCTGACCGGAAGTCAGTAGGAGGTACGAAACCTCTCTAGACTTGATCCCAGATCAAGTGGTTGGACCGTACCATCCTAGATAGAGAGTACAACAATCTCTGATGCATCCATCAGTATTTGCTAATAGTCTCTAGCTTTTCCCACCTCATTGGCCAAATGAGAGGTACTTCCCATGAGCCCTGAACTCAATGGGTAGGATGCATATGGGCCACAGATAATGAGAGGTGAACCAAACCAATAATCACAATGGTGGGGCCCAAACACACCAACAAGGTTCGAAAAGCCTAACCCTGTGGTTTCTTATAGCTTCGAGAATTTATCTCCAAAGCCCCCAAGAGCTCCCAGATCTCATCATCCAACAAGAACCACATCATAGGGTAGTTCCACGATTCCAAGATTCTCACGGAAGGTTAGGAACATGACCTTCCCCAAGGGCATTGTGAGAATATCCACGGCCTACTCATCAGTTCCTATATGATTGAGCCTTACGGTGCCTCGCTGTACCATATCCCAGATAAAGTGGTACCAACCATCATCGTGTTTGGATCGATCATGGAACATAGGATTCTATGAAAAACGAATCCCCCTCTGGTTATCACAAAGGATAACGGTGGAATCTAGCACATGCTCGAACAAATCATTGAAGAGCTTTCACAACCAAGTGACTTCACAACGGGCCATACATGTTGCAATGTATTTGGCCTCAGCGATTCTCAAGGCTACCGAATTTCATTTCCTGCTCGAAGCAGATCTACGTGTGAAGCAGCATCCAGATGTGCTCTTGCAATCAACCACACTGCCAGCCCAATAGACATCAGTATATCCAAGGAGTTTCATGTTGATCAGGTGATCATGTCCAAAGTTGAAAAAAATGCTCAAAAATGGAATTGCTCGGAATTGGTTGAAACCTGAATGACCGGATAGGCCTCGTCGCTTCGATTCTGGCGCCATGAACGACACTCAAATCTGACGTCGTATGTGAAAGTTATGCAGGTTTGAAGTTTTCATTATCCTTTAAAAATCCAGTTTGACCAAGGTTAACTTTGACTTTGAAAATATTAAGAAAAGAATATTCCACATAATATTCTAGGAATATTCTCCAAAATATTCCATAGAATATTCCACAGGGACGAATGAAATTCAGACAAGTGGTAGCGCTGGATTGATGGATGGTTTGACTTTTGGTTGTCTGGACCAATGAGGGGCTACCACATGGCGGGCTCGGAGGTCACCGCGTGGCCCTAGGTCAGACAGAAATGGCATATGTTAAAAATTATTTGGATGTCCAGGGGATCGAACTCGCGACCTGCAGTTTAACACGCCCACAACTTACCATTGGGCCGCCCGGTGATTCTTAATAGCAATGGAATGCATGTTATATTTAAAGTTTGAAGTTTAAAATGTTGGTGGCAAAAGGGGGCCAGCCCTCTACATATGATGTGACCCCAGGCCAAGAATCGTGGCCTTATGGCCTTAAAACTCCACGACTTATGTGGCCGACATCTTGGCAATTAACATGCGTCATGTGGCGACGTTCTTCAAGTTATTTAATGCCACGGTTTGGATAAGTGTATTAATATGGCGGTTTGGGCTAGCACTTTTTACGGCGGTCAGTGCGGGGGTGGTCACATGCCACCCCACCGACCATTTAATGCCACATTTAATAGTCTGCCTAACTTGGCGCATTCCATCAATTCTGGCCAGTGTGCCAAAATTAGCGCCCTTAACTCCAGTTCTCCCACATTTAGTGGGGTTTTCACTTGACATTGGGCAGAAGTTTGTTTTTATCATAACTTCTCCAGTATTGGACCAATTTGGATGGAATTTTGGTCAATTTTGGGTTTTATGAGCATTCTGGAGAGTTTGGGATTGGTTGTAAAACCAACAGAGGTGTTCTTCAGCCATTTTGGCTTCAAGGAAGCTTGGAGAGCCATCAGGGCCATGGGGGAAATGGAGCTGTATTGGGCTATACTTCACTGTTTGCGGTGAAACAAAAGCCATTTTTAGCTTATTTCTATCTTCTGAATTCAATTTCACAGCTGGTTTTTCCTGTTTAGGCATTTTTATTACTGTATAACCAATTTGAGCAACTTAATAGAGCAAGGACATGCCCATTGGGAGCCTTGGACCTGGCAGATGTAGCCCATGAGAGGTGAACTGCCTCATCATGTTGCTGTGTTATGTTATGGTGTAATTTATTTGCTGTGTATTTCTAATTTAAGATATTAAACAGTAAATTTAATTAACTTTCCCTTACACTAAAACTCATAAACAGTTAGCAAAAACACTTTGTTTAACTTGCAAGACATGGAGAATACTTTGCACACTTAATTTAATGGAAATGGTTACTTTCCACAACATTTTCAAATACTTCCATTTTCAGATCAGTTGGTATCGGAGCTTAGGATTTGAGTATTAAGAGCTAGAGTTTTACTTTGCATTTGTTTTGTGCAAATATATAGTTGATTGTTTGCAAGTTTTGATGCTTACTAGGCTTAAACTCAAAAGAGGGGAAGGACAATTGGTTAGAGCACAAGCTAATAATCAACCAAGGAGGGCCAGAGAGCCATTGGCTCCACCATCTATTACACCCCCAAGAGTTATTGAAGAAGCCCCAAGCATGTCTTCCAGAGAAGGAGAAGCTTCAGAAGACATTGATCCCAAAAAAGAAGAACGGGTATTCTGAAAAGCTTTCCTAGACATGACAGAGATGGTGAGGATAGTCTACCAAGAAAGGAATGATAGGCTTGTTGAAGAAGGGTCTAGACACCAGAAAGAAGGAGAGGTTTCTTCAGGAGGAAAGAAAAGTGATGACAAGTCAAAGAAAGGACATGGAGGAAATGGTGATCCACCATCCCCATCTTCATCCTCTTCCTCTACATCGTCATCCTCTACTTCGGTGAATAAATCTCACAAGTCTAAAACTACTGGTAAAAGTCCATTTTTAAAGCTTGATGTTAAATTTGAGTTGCCTATGTTTAATGATGAAGTCAATGCAGAGAAACTTGAAAATTGGATAAGACAGTTGGAAGTTTACTTGAGGATACAAAACCTTCATGAAGACGACACCAAGATTCAGTTAGCCTCTTTAAGAATGGAAGGAGTAGAATTGGTATGGTGGGAAGCCAAGACCAAGGATGAAATTAAAAAACATGGTAAAATCACTTTATCATGGGCTGAATTTATTTCCACAATTAAGCAGCAATTTTATCCATTAGCTCATTTACAAAAGGCTATCATGAATTGGCAAAGTTTTAGAAAACTTAAAGGACAAAGTGTTCAAGATTACACTCAAGAGTTTAGAATAAGGGCTTTGTTATTAGGAATTGATTTGCATAGTCAAGATACCTTGTTGAAATATATAGGTGGTTTACACAGCTATCTTATACATACTATCCTTATGTTCAATCCTACTAGTCTAGATGAAGTTTGTGTACAAGCTACACATTTAGAGGCTAGAGGGAAACAATCTTTTGATGAGAATTTGGATAGTGAATTTAAAGGCAAAGGGAGGAAAAGAAATGCAAACTCTAGGAAAGAAAAAAGAAAGTTCTTCTGTAAAAACTATTCCAGAACAAGCCACGATGAAGACCATTGTTGGAAGCTTCATCCGGAGCTGAAACCAGAGAAATTTAAAAACAAAGATAAGGCCAAATAAAGGGGGAAAACTGTTGCAACTATTGAACAAAACTAGGGTCTGAATCAGGTGTCAAAACTAAGAGCATAGCCATGGTACTAAGCAACATAAAGGGAAAATAGATTGTTAAGGAAACAAATCCCAGTTCTAGCACTTTAAAATGTCACATAGAAGCTCAAAATGAAAAGAGGAGGATAGAGCTATTTCATATAAGGATAATCTCAAAACACACAAATATAGACACACTATTTGATAGTGGGTGTCAAGAAAATCTCATCTCAGAAGACTTATTCAAGAAGCTGAAACTGGAGACCATACCTCATCCAAAGCCATATCTACTTGGATGGATTTGCAAGGATGTTAATTTACAAGTCTCAAGAAAGTGCATGTTCTGCTTCGCCATAACAGCTCATTATGTTGGTTTGGTTGAACTGGATGTAGTACCGCTTGACATTACAGGTTTTGTGTTGGGTAGTCTGTATTTATATGACAGAAAAGCGATCTTCCATCGCCATGAGAACAAGTATCATCTGTTCAAGGATGGAAAGGATTTTATTGTGAGAGCACATCGGAAGAAGCTAGAATCTTCTTTAGTCAACGCAGGGCAATTGAAAAGGCTTGTCAACACAAGTCAAAATTTGAATTTGTTGATGGTTAAAAAAAAAAAATTACATTCTACTTTTCATGTTATTGCTGATATAAATGATGATATGTTTTAGCCTAAAAGCAGGTCATCCTTGGAAGATGACAAGATGTTGCAGAAAGTTCCTTTGGTGTCAATCAGTGCAAAGAACAAAGTGTCAATGCAGAGTGGTGCAAGAATCCAAAAGATGGAAAAGCATGCAAGCAAAGAGGACACAAAGTTCAGCATGGGTCAATGTTGGTTTCAGAATGGCAGGTTGGTATGGCGAGAAAACTTTGTCACGATTCAACGCAAGTACATGGCTCAATCGGAAAAAAATCGCCATGAGGATAGTTGGCAACGTGAATCTCATTTTTAGTTTCCTTTGAAGTTATACCATTGTAGAAACAATATCTATTCTAAAAATTTCAGTTGTTTTTTTGCAAATTTCAAAAATTTGCATCATGACATAGTCAAAATTAGCAACAGTCGGTCAACAGATTCAAGGAAGAATTTGTCTTTTTATGAGAAGTTCAATTTGATGAAGTCAGGAAGATTTCAGTGGTTCAAGGTTGGGAGAGTGGAAAATCAGTCTCCTCATCTTCAATTTCTATAAATTAGAGAGCTTTTGGGGTCCAAAAGCTTCCCATTTGGGAGGTGTGATCAGGTGATCCTGTCCAAAGTTGAAAAAAATGCTCAAAAATGGAATTTCTCAAAATTGGTTGAAACCTAAACAACCGGATAGGCCTTGTCACTGCGATTCTGGTGCCATGAACGACACTCAAATCCGACATCGTATGTGAAAGTTATGCAAGTTTGAAGTTTTCAGTATCCTTTAAAAATCCAGTTTGAACAAGGTTGACTTTGACTTTGAAAATATTAAAAAAAGAATATTCCATAGAATACTTCGAGAATATTCCTTGGAATATTCCATAAAATATTCCACAGGGACGAATGAGATTTGGACAAGTAGCAGCGCTGGATTGATGGATGGTTTGACTTTTGGTTGTCTGGACCAATGAGGGGCTGCCACGTGGCGGGCCCGAAGGCCGCCATGTGGCCCCAAGTCGGATAGAAATGGCGTATGTTAAAAATTATTTGGAGGTCTGGGGGATCGAACCCGCGACCTACGGTCTAGCCCACCCACAGCTTACCATTGGGTTGCCCGGTGGTTCTTAATAACAATGGAATGCACATTATATTTAAAGTTTGAAGTTTAAAATGTTGGTGGCAAAAGGGGGTTAGCCCCTAAGGGCCAGCCCCCTACATATGATGTGACCCTGGGCCGAGAGCTGTGGCCTTATGGCCTTAAAACTTCACGGCTTATGTGGCCGGCATCTTGACAGTTAACGTGGGTCATGGGGCCACGTCTTCAAGTTATTTAATGCCACGGTTTGGATAAGTAGATTAATATGGTGGTTTGGGCTAGCACTTTTTATGGCGGTCAGTGCGGGGGTGGTCGCATGCCACACCACCGACCATTTAATGCCACATTTAACAGTCTGCCTAACTTGGCGCGTTCCATAAATTCCAGCCAGTGTCCCAAAATTAGCGCCCTTAACTCCATTTCTCCCACATTTAGTGGGGTTTTTACTTGACATTGGGCAGAAGTTTGTTTTTATAATAACTTCTCCAATATTTGACCAATTTGGACGAAATTTTGGTCAATTTTGGGTATTCTGAGCATTATGGAGAGTTTGGGACAGGTTATAGAGCCAACAGAGATGTTCTTCAACCACTTTTTCTTGAGGGAAGCTTGGAGAGCAATCAGGGCCATGGGGGAAATGGACCTGTATTGGGCTATACTTCATTGTTTGAGGTGAAACAAAAGCCATTTTTAGCTTATTTATATCTTCTGAATTAAATTTCACAGCTTTTTTTGCCTGTTTAGGCATTTTTATCATTGTATAACCAATTTGAGCAACTTAATAGAGCAAGAACATTTCCATTGGGAGCCTTGGACCTGGCAGATGCAGCCCAGGAGGGGTGAACTGCCTCATCATGTTCCTGTGTTATGTTATGGTGTAATTTATCTGCTGTGTATTTCTGATTTAAGATGTTAAAAAATAAATTTAATTAACTTTCCCTCACACTAAAACTTAGAAAAAGTTACCAAAAACACTTTGTTTAACTTGCAAGACATGGAGAATACTTTGCACACTTAATTTAATGGAAATGGATACTTTGCACAACATTTTCAAATAATTACATTTTCAGATCACATGCTCCTAACAGTGTATCTCATCCCATGGTCTATCATGCCACAGATATATCTCAAGAGTTTCTTGGCACCAACCCAGTGAATGTTATGATCAACCATGTGTTGACTCAAAGTGTTTACTACACAACATACATCTGGACGGGTGTTCACTAAGAACATCAGGGCCCCTACGAGTTTATGATACTTAGTAGGATTTGCTATGATAGGCCCAGCACTGCTACCACTCAACTCCTTGAATTTGAGCTCCATCGGTGTCGATAAGGACTTGCAGTCCACCATACTAAATATTTCCAGAAGCTTCACAATGTAATTTCCTTGAGAAAGGAAAATCTCGCCAGGTCTCTGCCAGACCTGTAGGCCTAGGAAGTAGTGCATCAGTCCTAGGTCTTTCATCTCAAACTCAGCAGCGAGCTCCCTCTTACACTGATGAATGAGAGGGTCAGCACCTGTCAGGAAGAGGTCATCCACATACAACACCAGAATGAGGGGCTTCTCTCTATCAACCTTGAAGTAAAGGTTCAGATTAGCATTACTATGAGTGAAGCCCAGCTTCATTAGGTAGCTATCTATCCTCTCATACCAAGCTTTGGGTGCTTGCTTCAGCCCATAGAGGGCTTTCTTCAATATCTAGACATGGGTGTCCCAGTCCTAAACTTCGAACTCCAGAGGTTGCTCTACATACACCTCTTCCTTTATCGCCATGCAGAAATGTGGTCTTCACATCCATCTGATGAAGATTCCATCCTTACATTGCAGCAAGGGCTATGATAGATTGAATGGTGGTATATCATGCCACAGGTGTAAATATGTCATTGTAGTCTATTCCTTCCTTTTGAGAGAAGCCACAGGCAACGAATCTTGCCTTGAACTTTTCAACACTTCCATTAGTTCCATGCTTGATCTTGTAGAGCCATTTCGCGGTGACAACTTCTTTGTGCTCTGGTCTTCGAACCACATCCAAGACATCATTCTTCATTATGGACTCATACTCTTCGTGCATAGCATCCTTCCAGATTTGATTCTTTAGGGCTTCCTCAAAAGATCTAGGCTCGGATTGTACAATAGTACTCATGGCTGCTAGTTACCCTTGGTATCTACTCGAATTCTTGCTTTCATGAAATGTCCCCCTTGGGGCCATATGTCCCTTAGCATCCTCGAGAATGTCCCTGAGCCATAATGGTCTCTTTCCTAGTGAAGGAGGTGGATCAATCAGGTCCATCGGTCCTTCAACATCACACATCTTCTCATCCTTTGGTTATTCTTGATTTCCAGGCCTTGCTTCATGATCTTCCTCGAATCTCGAAATATTTACTACTTTCTTCAGGGAATCATCTTCATCCAAAGTGACATCATGGCATATCTCCACTTCCCTTTGACCAGGCACATATACTCTATAAGCCTTTGAAGTTTTGCTGTAGCCCACAAACATTCCCTTCTTTCCAGAAGCATCCAGCTTTCTCATCTTCTCTTTCGGCACATGAAAATAAACAGGACATCCAAAAAATCTAAAGTGTGAGACATCAGGTTTTTTACCAAAGAGAACCTCTTCGAGAGTTTTGGAGTCTAGAGTGGAATGCGAGCATATTTTTTGTACGTACACAGCAGTGTTCGTAGCTTCTCCCAACAGAAACTTCGGTAGACCCTAGTCACATAGCATGGCATGGGAAACTTCCACAATGGTTCTATTCTTTCGTTCAGAAACGCCATTCTACTCAGGAGTATAAACATTTGTGGTCTCCCTCTTGATGCCAGCTTCTCTGCAAAATTTCTTGAACTTGTTCGTCTCATATTCAATGCCATTATCGGTTTGTCGGATAGTATCGCATGTCATTGCTCCCAATGGCCTTCCTCCAACTTGATAGAGTGTATCAACTCTAAACCCAATCGCGATATCTTCCTTGAAGCTCTTCTCCCAGATACACACCTTCCCATCAATGAATGCCACAATAAAACCTTTTTCTTCCATGGCCGATATAGACACAAGGTTCTTCTTCAAATTAGGTACATAAAGTACATCGTGCAAGCGGAGGACTTGATGTTGAGACAAGTGGAGGGTCACAGTCCCTGTCCCTTTCACGAGATATGTGGCATTATCTCCAAGGATAATTTCCAGATTAGTATCTTTCTCAACCATATCAAAAAGTGTTTCTTTGAACCCAATGATGTGCTTTGAGGCACCACTATATATCAACCAGATATCCATAGCATTGGGTGGAGATGCAGCAAAGAGGGCAGATACAAGAATGAATTCATTTCTTTTATCAACAACATTTTATTCCTCATACCTAGAATTTCTCAACCTTTTGAAAGGCTGACCATTTCCGTCAGAGGGAGCCTTCCTCTTCCCCTTGAACCTATTGTTCCTTTGATTGCCATTCCTTTAGTTGTTGTTGTTGTCATCATCATCGGGAGAATCCTTCTTGAAATGGAATTCTCTAGCATAGTGACCTAGCCTATGACAAGTGTAACACTTGCCCTTCTTTCCTTGGGCCCCTGCTCTTCCTTTTTTCTTTGGACCACCAAAGTTCTTCTTTCTAGAATGAGCAGCGTAGGCAACATTTCCTTCATTTTCATACTCCTTCATTCTTGTCTCTTCTTGAACACATCTCGACAATACCTTGTCAAAGTTAGGCATCACATTATTATTGACAATGGTAGTGTTGAACACATGCCATTCGGATGGGAGCCCTCCAAGTGCGGTGAGTACCATCTCTCGATCAGCTATTGTCTCCCCAATAGCCAGCATATTGTTCCTAATCTCGGTCAACTTCAGAAATTATGATTGAAAAGACTCATCCCTGCCTTTCTTCAGATTCTTCAATTGATTCTTGAAGAATAGGACTTGATTCGCATTGTTGGCCTTGGACCAACTTATCATACATCTCTTTGGATGTGCCCAGCTTAGAGATGTAGGCAACGAGACTGTTGTGAATTGAGTCCCTGATCATCAGCTTTGCTTTGATCTCTCCCTTCTTGTACTTTGTTTTGGCAACAACAGTAGTAGTGGATGGAGGCTCTTGGATTTTACCCTGCACATAGTCCATGGCATATTGGTCTTTCAAGTTAAGATCCAATGTCATCTCCCAAGCATGGAAGTCATCCTTCCTAGTCAATTTGTCATCAGCCTTAAAGCCATTGTAGTTTGAGGAACCCATCCTCTTCTTCGGTGATTGCTACAAACTAGGGCTTTGTCTTCACCTAAGCTCTGATACCATGTAAATTTATGTAGATGTTCTATGCTTGATGCAACTTTACTTTTACTATAGCAATCACATAAAAAATCAAGTAAAATGCTGATAGAACATACCAGTAGATAAATAGAAGACAAACCAGAAATAGATAAGAGTGGTGTTGCGTTACGACGGTCAACAAAATGCTTCAACCGAAAAAGTATCAAAACAGGTCGGCTAACCAGCAATGTCACACAACCCTCAGATCAGCGAAACGGTGAACACAAAGTCAACTCCAAAAAAGTCAACGGTCAACATAGAGAGCAGTAGCAGCTAGCTCAATGCTGAAAAGTCAAAGTCAAAGTTTTGGCTCAAGAATACTGCTAGAAAATGTGGATTAAGAACATCGAAATTTTGGGAGAGTTTCAGGTCGATTTGACCTTGCGTTGACCAAATTCAATGCTGGTCAAATTTTACTGCAGAAACCCTAGCTCGAAATCAGAAATGTGATGTTGCTAGAAATTTCCCACATGTAGAGAGAAGAGCCACCAAGGACATCGAACCAATCAGATGAGGAGAGAGAAATGTGTGAGGATGAGATGAGTGAAAATTTCCTCCAAAGTTGACCAATATATATCCATCAATGAGGGTGTGTGACACAACAGCTGGGGCACAAAACCTTAAGGCCGACCTGCACATATTTTGAATAAATTCAAAATAAATGTTCTACTCATCAGATTAAGATGATCTTTAGATCGATCTTACACCTCTTTGAAACAAGAGTCCAATAAAAAAATTTGTATCTTCATCTGAGCATCACAACATGGGGTTTGGACCTAGTTGTCCAAAATTAATAGTTTGGCACTTTATCACCAAGACATATCTCCAAGGGATGTGGAAACATGCCCTCTTATGAGGTTGGTATGCCATGAAATGTTGTCACGGTTCAATTCGCATGCTGGAAACTTGACCTGAGTCATCCTCCCATAGCTCGATGCAATATTTACTACATTTAATCAATCATGTATTCATTATGAAGGATTTCTCGGTTGGGAAATAGGTCATGTTTCTCAAGCTTATTAATGGAATTCTCCTTCCCATTCTCACCATAACATTGAGAATATTGAAAATGCTCCAAAGCTTTACTCTAGCTTGGTTTTCGAAGGGGCTTTAGATTTTTCTCATCATTCCACTAGCCCTCCAATATCTGTTTCGTCCTCAAGTCTATGATTTCCATTATAGGTAGAGATAATCTAGGATTATGGTGTAGTGGTTTGTTACTTGGTGGATATTATGGACTTGTGTCCTCTCTTCTAGTGAATTGACACTTGTAGGTTGGAAGTTTAAATTCTTCTTTAGAGGAATATTGGCACCTTGCTTGCTTATGGTTAGCTCCACCACTTTTGAAGCTTAAGTGTGGAAGGAAAAAACCACACAGAATTATTCTTTTCTCCCTCTCTCCACTGATGATGCCAGCAGGGAAACAACCCCAACTCCAATATTCTCCTCACAGGTGCATGGTCCATTCCCCTTGTCTATTTCATTTTCAACTCTTTGGGTTAATTTCAAGTCCTTTGTAATTCTCTACTTTGTATCCAACATCAATCTTAAACCTTATCATCAACTTCTCTTCCCCTTGCCACTCCAAAACCTTATTGCAAAAGGGGAAGCCTCAACCCATCTCCCTTTACATATTTTATTTTGTTTCTTCTGGGCTATGGAATACCAAAATTTTCACTTCAAGCCACTTAAGAGGGAATCCATGGCACGTCAAAAAGCATGGGTTTGTTAGGGTGAAACCTCTTACTAGGAGCATGGGTAGATCCAAGCACAAATTTGAGTTGAAAACTCTACAGCTAGGTATTGTGAAATAACCTTGCATCTTCTTCAGGAGGATATCAGTGAGGTGGAATTCCATCTGGAAGATGAATGGCATAAAGTCATTGATTTTGAAGTGTTATTTGAAGTGTTTGAATGGGTATTTAATGCAGGCCATACTCGGGGAAAATATAGTCAATACATGTACACGATGGAAATGTAATATCATCTTAAATTTCTAATTAGAAGGGTCCTTGGTTGGAATGCTATTGGAGAATACACACTACTCTCCCTATACCATATCAAATAGAAATTGGATTCCATGATAAAAAGGTTGGGACACATTGAAAGACACATGGGAATCCCTCTAGACCTATTTTACGCTCCTATGAGTGACAAGAAGCCCATATAAGTAGAAGGAAATGACTCGGATCCTACCTCCTAAATATTTCATGTATTATTTTTGTTGTATTAGTTTTCTAAAGGCCCTCAATATTTAAGTACCACTTTTAGTTTTCAAGATTTAGCTAAAAGGGTTAGATTTTGGTCAAACACACTTTTTTTTGTGGATTGATAAACTTTATATTAATTCAAAAAACTTGGATCACATAGAAGTATAATGACGCCCAGAGGGAGAACGAACAAACAAGCCTTGACCTATATTCCCATAAATATCTGCAAAATCTTTCAAAACAAAATACAAAAATATTACTTCCATAATAGGCCTAGAATTTTTGACATACGAACTACATACAAAAGAAAGAACCAAATTCAGATAGGGATGCCTAAAACTCATGACCATACCCCCATTTACCTAGGAAAATATATAAAAATAGTCAATAAACCTTGACAGGTGATCCATCGAATTGTTAGAAACTCAAATCATTGACTAGTGGGAGGAGAAACCACCAACTTCGACACAACGTCTGGAAATTTGTCCACAAAAATGATAGCCTTAAGATAGCACAAAACACTTATAGACAAAGATACAAAAGAAAATTTTGATGTTTGAACATGAAAACCATAACCAAAACTTAAGTTCACACGATTGTAGCCATAATACGTCATCTTCATTTGTAAATTTGAATACCACCAAAGGGCCTATTGAAGACAAAACCAAAATCTTTAGGAGAGGCCCAAACTTCACCACCCACTTCCCTTGATCATTTTTCATTGTATGAGCAGGATATATTGTTCGGAACCATTGTGCTAGAGCTAAGGGAATCCACCTTCTCCCCATCACTTAAATCACAAGCAATGTGGCTCTCCACATGCACTAGAAGAGCATCGATTATGTCCGCACATAACCTCTGGTTGCTAGGAATACTTTTCATGTCCTCTAAAGAGGAAAAAATGTTGTATTTTTCCACATGGTTATCTCTCAGAACCAAACCAAGTAATGGATTCATTTTTCAATGGAGCACTACTGAATTTAGATACTGCTTATGCCTAACCCTATTTTTCCTAGGGTCTGGCACCCAAACTGACATATCCTCCACCAAATTTGAGTATGAGAGTGACTTCATTTCCTTTCCAACTTTTGTCTCAAACTCTCGGATCTCTTGAAGAGATTCAAGTGTAATTTCATTGAAATAAGTGACCACAATTTCATGGGAAAGGATATTTGCTCCATGTTGCCCAGGATAAGCTCTACTACATCCACCTCTCTTTTTTTTCATCCTCTACCTTAGGAGGATCATTGAGGCATGGGAGGGAAAATCAATATTGCTACATTGGATACATCTTCTTGCAAAAGGGCACAAAAATCGATTCGACCATCCGTTAGGAGATCTAGGATACTAACATACTATCTCATCCTATAATCGTTAGACATGTGACCTGAATTTAGATGAAGACACACTAGAGAGGGAAGAGGACAACACGTCCTCAACTAGAAACTATAAAACCTTGACCATTGATCACAATATACACCACCCTAGGACTAATAGTTTTTTTCACCTAAGAAACTGCAAAAAAAATCCCATAGTTATGCCACTACACTTTCCTAGGCACATAATTAAGCCTGCCCAGACCACTCACTTTAAATATTTCTTTCCACCTAAACCAAGAATAAGAATTTGACCCAACACTTGATGTAAAAACACTCTTGTAAACCCAAAAATTACTCCAGCCCTCAAGAGATAAGCAACACCTAGAGACTGAGACACTAGACCTAAAAGACCAAAATTTTTAGTGTGACTAAACTCATTATTCAAATATAATTCTAACGAGACCAAAATGAGTGCAAGGGGATTGCAAATTGAAGGAACCAACAAGTATTTCCAATAAATAGCCACCATATTCTAGTGAGAACATGCTAAGAAAACTACCCACTCTATTAGCTTGATGGTCAAAGAAATTATTTTAATTCATTTTCTCTCAAGCCAAAACTTCAGTGCCCACTACACATAAGCCTCATTACAAGAAACATTTGCATTCAAACTACTCCACAGTAGTGACGACCTCACCTCTCTAAAAAAACTAGCTTCATGAATGATTTCACTACCCATACAAACCATTACATATAATTTTTTCTAGCTAGAGGGTTTCATGCTCATGCATGCGAGATGCCAATTGATGAGCCTCAGTATTGCAACAAGAATGCTGCAACTACCAATACTACCAACTTTAATTATTAACCCAGGATTCATACAAAATTATGAGGTATTGACACTATTAGTGCAGCATAAAATGTGTCCTTATTTTTTTGATTTGATGTAATGGAGTGAATGTTATGAAATAAAATCTTAACTAAATTCATTATTGGAAGTGTTGCTTTGAAAAGGAATTAATCCGAGGAAAGAACAACAATTTTTAATTGAAATCCTAAGAGCATGAATTCAAATAAAAAGACCTAATATAATTTGTGAATATTCTAAGTGGTGTATATTATTCATATTTCATGTATTTATATCCTAGGGGTCATGATTCAAGCCTAAGAGACAAAAAAAAAACCTTTGGGATCAAATCTGGTCGATTTTACACATACAAGACTCCTACAGGAAGCTTTTTTTTTATATAGGAAACTTTGTTTTGGAGATAAATCATTGAATGAATATGTAAATAAAATGAAAATGTGATAGGATTTATTTATTTATTAATTATGATGTCTTAGGTATCCATTCCAAGTGGAATCACTCCAAAATACATCTGTTCACATGCACTAAAAAATAACAGAAAATTACTACTCTAAAATACGGAAATTCAACAACTAGTGAGCTAGTTAATCTATCAAATTCCTAACATAATCAAATGAAAATGAAATGGGATAAATTTTTTTATTATATTTAACATTAGTATCACCTAATACAAGTGGAATAAATTCAAATGGACCTCATTAACCCCTTCTAAAAAGTAGCAAAAGTTTACTGCTATTTTGCCACTAGGCATTTCCAGAAATCTTATATTCATGAACTAGTAACCAAATCCAAGTAGCTTAATCATTAATATGACCTTACAAAGTTATTCAAATTATGAATAATTCTTTTGAACCTATTAAAAACCTACAAAATAACTCACTTCAATCATTTAACTCAATCCTACATCAAGAAAAGAAACAATACAAAATACAAATTATGCAAAATAGAAATAAGAGATGCATGTGAATAATAAGTGATAAGAACATAAAGAAATTTTGCAAGGGGGCTCTGAGGCTCCTGGGATGGCCAAGCGCAAGCAGGAATCAGATTCCTATGGAAGAAACCAAGCCTTAGAAGCTATAAATGGCACCAATTTTCATTATTGAATCAGTCCAAGTATATCCCTGCAAGAAATGAAAATGGAGCTTCCAGAAAACATGTTTTCTCAACAATAAGACTAAAAAATACATGCCCCTAGAGGCCAATTCGAATTGGTACTTATAAAAAATGGCGGGGAAGCATTCCCATTTAAAGGAGGAATATTTCACCTCCAAAATTCCTCAAATAGTGGATTTGGTTTCCAAACACTAGGAGTTTGCAGTGACTGACACAGAACACATTTCTAGATTTTCTCAATCACCGGAATTCTAGAATCTCTCCAGAATTTCTCAATAATTTCATGACATTTTTTTCATTTATTTTCAAATCTTGATCCTCTAGTAGTAGGGAGAAAGTCCTAAATTATCTCCTTCTCTAAATATTCATAATATGCCCAAATTATTACAATATGTTTCAAAAATAAATAATATTAGGCACACATATGCAATTATCTCTAAACCTTCTGACTAACATATTAAAGCTTAAAAACACATTATTACGTGTAGAAGGAGAGATTTAATATATCTTCTATGTTCCTAAGAAATATTAGATGGGCCTTAATTTATGTCTAATTTAGAGGCCCATCATACCCCCCTACTGAAAATGTTTCTCATCCTCTGAACAGCCTTTTCATCCTCCTTGCCTTTTGGTTCTTCATGTATGCTAGCCTATTTCATTCTCTGTTTATTGGTCCATATGATACTCCTCCTTCTGATCTTCTTGCTACTCTTCTATTTTCATTTCTTCCCCTATTTCAGTTTCCCATTAAAATTCTAATGTAGGTTGAGGTTGCTTCTTTCTCTCAAGTGATTCTTAAACTCTAATAGTGTGCAAAGTTAGGGCCTTGTTTGTACCTTTTGCTGAGGAGTTGCAGAAATTATGTGGTGTAGGGAGTTGGAGTTTAGTGATAGCCATGGCTATCTTTCTCTTGCTGTGATTTTTTTTTTTATGTATTTTCTGAGTTAGCAACTTGTTTATGAGTGAGTTTCTTAGCCTTTTTATTTGTTTCTTTCTTCTCGCAAGTTCTCCATGGAGATCCTCAGGTGACTTTGCTGGTGTGTTAATCCTCCTGGAGTCTTATGGTGGTCCTTTGAAACCATATTCATCAACTTATGCTCAAATTTTGACCTTGATGTGCCATATACAAAATTGCTACAAGAAACTTTTCAACTTCCTATAATAGTCTTCTCTCTGCTTCTTGGGACTCCAGATTGCTTAGAGAGGGAGAGAAATGGTTTATGGACGTTAGGGATGGAGTGATGGAATGATTGAAGTGATGGAGAGGTAAGGAGAGAGGTCCCATTGCAAGGTATAGGTGATCTAGCTGCTAGTCGCACAACATAGGGTTTAGGGAGTGAATCCTTGTGCATGGAGTGAAGTGAGGGTTAGGACTGGAAGGTATAGGAAACATATAAATTATCATGCTCTTTTTGAAGTTTAGAAACCATTAAGAGAGTTACTTTCCTTGTAAATAAGTTTCCTGAATAATTTGCAGGGTTTCCTATAGTGCTGCAGGAATCCTGTAGCTGCTAGGACTTTCCTGTAGCAATTACAGTCAAGATTAAAAATTGAGTTTTTTTCCTACTTGAAAGGTGAAATGAGTGAATGGGTGCATGTTGGATTTTTCCATGGAGTGTATAAGCAGAGGATAGATATAAGAGAGGAGTAAAACCACCTTTGATCAACAAAAAATTTCATGGTTAACTTCCTGTAGAAAATTTGTCTTTCCTGTAGCAAATTTGTTTTTCCTGTAGCAACTTCCTGTGGAAAATTGTGTGCCTGTAGTAGCCCTATTTAAACTGTAGCAACTATATTTCACATGCCAAGAGGTGGCGTGTCCACATTTTTTTTTCTTCTTTTTAAGAATTTTCTTCTTTTTTTCAAATTATTTTCTTTTTTTTTCAATTTTTTTTCTCTTTTTTCATTGCATGGAAAATAAACTCAGAGTTCTTTTTCTGTTAACTGAGTTCGCCTTCAGTTACCCCTTGGCACTCCTTGTCTTCCATCACAAATAACTACTTACTACCCACTTTCTCAAGTCCTCTTTACTTTTGTCTTGTTCCTCTCCCACATGTGTGTGTGTCTTGGT
This sequence comes from Pinus albicaulis, assembly GCA_034641835.2. Taxonomy (NCBI): domain Eukaryota; kingdom Viridiplantae; phylum Streptophyta; class Pinopsida; order Pinales; family Pinaceae; genus Pinus; species Pinus albicaulis. Next base: position 407,100,301 of record CM076580.1, on the reverse strand, counting down.
GGATAAGTGAAGCTATTTGCCAGAAAAGGTCGAGGTTCCTCTCCTACTTATTTTGGCTATAAAAAAAATTTCCTTCTCACAATTTTAATGTTTTCTTAATTTATAATAGATTCAAATAAAGGTTTAGATGATTGCATACCTGAGCCTTAGCTGATGTGTTTTTGTAGGTGATATTGAGGTTCCTGATATGACTATTGAAGCAACCTTTGATGGTTCTGAAGCTGTTACTCATGATCCTCAAGCTACATGTGATAATCTGCTTGAGGTCCTATTGCTCATAACCTTGAATATGGAGGTATTCTAGGGTTTTTTTATTGTTTTTGTTAATTTTTATGCTTCACATCCATGGATAAAATTTTTCTATTTAGATGTTCATGATGTGAGTGTTGTAGTTGATGACTTTGTTTCTGTATAAGTATTCATAGCATGATGATTTTTTTTTTACCGATATTTTTTTTTTTGTGTGTAGTCTTCTCCTAATGTTCAATATTCTATTGGTGAAGTGGATGAACTGCTTCTTAAGGAGGGTGTACTATTTTCAATTTCAGAAATGGCTTCATGATGCTCAAGGTGGTTGGATATTCTACTTCGTGAGTGCAAAAATAATTGATGTTGAGCTTTGATGTGGCTGTAGAGGCTACTTAGGACAACCCCTTTGTAGCAGACTTGATTTACGCATAGATCTCAAACGGTAGATGAGATTGACCTGAAATTTTTTGAGCATATTACAATAATACTTATGCAACTCTCCATAAAAATTCTTGGCCATTGGATGTACGAATATGGAGAAACATTAAATATGGTTGTAGGTGATGGAGGTCGATTTCTCACAAAATGTGCACCTGGAATTGATGAAATTTCTTGAGATTTTTAATATCATATAAATGCATATTCCCCTGAAAAATCTTGGAAAATGGATGCACGTATTTTGAGATATAATAAAAAAAAAAATCTGCTGAAAACTAGGAGTTCCTGTAGCAAAAACAGGGTTTCTTGTACCATTTTAGGATAGTAAGGAAAATGAATGAGAAAATATTGCAAATGATGGGTGGATTGATCTAGGTGGATATCGGTGGCCACCCACCTATTCCATTTGGACCTGCACCATCAATTTTTTAGTTTTTTACATTCAACACATCTTACTATTTTTAGCATGTTTTAAGGTCCTGCACTCCTGGAGTCATTTTGGGGCCTTAATGATCCAAGTGGATATTGGTGGCCACCCACGTATTACATTTGAACCCCCACCATCAGTTCTTTCAGTTTTTAAGTTGCAGCACAACTTACTATTTTTAGCATTTTTTTGGGTCCTGAACTTTCGGAGTTGTTTTGAGGCGCTAAACATCGTTTTTTCAGAAAAACGAGAGCAACATGGGTCCACAGACTAATGCTTCTCACATTGAAAGTTGTATTCCTCGAATAGATATTTCTAGCAGGCTATTGAGCGCTTCAAACGGGGATCGGATGCCAAATTTACGTCCCCAGGAAGTTGAAACACCAATTTACCCAAACGAGACCCACAGTTTTGGCGCTTCATCTCCGAGGGTTAGGTTTTTCCACGTTTCAAGTTTTCTATTATTTCCTAATAATAAATAGGCTCTCGGGCCTCATTGTAACATAGTTCAGAGGTCTGTAGCTGCCACATCTCTTCTCAGAGATATGCTACCAACACCCTAGCTATTTTTATTTCCATTATGTCTGTAAGAATATTTCAGTAATTTGATTTAAATAAAATGAAGTAGCAGTTCCACTACATCTCTGTGTTTATGTCTATTTTTGTATTTTATTGCATTCCTGCATAAATCCGGATAAGTGGTATCAGAGCAGTTATGCTCTTTCTATGTTTTTCTTTGCATGTCCCCAATGCGGTCACGGTACAAAGAGTTAGGGATCGATCTAGTTGAACCCTTGCAATATCAGCCTCGCAAACCTCGACGGCCTCCCATGGCAGAAGAAAATAAAGATGAGGGAGCAGGAGATCCCATCAAAATAGTGCTCGAGGAGGCCTTCGAGAAACAAATGAACGCGATGATGGATAACTTTGTTCATATCCTTCAACGACTGCCCACCTACGGCGCATCTACATCCAACAGCCACTCTGGAGGCACCACTCCCTCAAGGTATTGGAAAAATTTGACATTCCTGTATTTGAAGGCCAAATAGATGGAAATGCCATAGATAGATGGTTGAATTTGCTGGAAGGGTGTTTCTCGATCCATGATTTCTCCGACTAAGAAAATATTATTTTTTCACTCCTCAAAGCCATTCCCCATGTCAAAGACTAGTGGGAAACCTACTGTGAGTAAGAGGATGAAGGGGAACCCTCTCTGTTCTTGGCCACGCCCACTTGGAATTCGTTCCGAGACGACATCAAGGAAAAATATTGCCCCGTGGGGAGCTATGAGGACAAATACATCTAATGGACCATGGTGCGGCAGTAGAGGGATCAAGGTGTTCACGAACTAACGAATTTGTTCCATACCCTGCACACAAAGTTGGGTATTAAAGATTTAGAGAGACATTTGGTGCTCAAGTACCGTAGTTGTCTACAAAAACACATTCAGGAGGGAATGGAGTTCCTCGACATTACATCACTTGGCACAACATATTGCTATGCTACCAAGATCGAGAAAAAACTTAAGCAGAAGAAGCGAGACTTTGGATCTGCGAATCTGAAGCCAGGGAAAGGTGCCCCCAAACCACAGGAAAAGGGAAAAGGCCAAAGCGGGGCGACTCAAAACAACACCAAAAATCCAAAGAAGGACATAGGGAGGTGGTGTGAATTTCATAACAGCCCCACTCATAGCACAAACGAGTTTCGGGCCAAACAGTCGTTGGTGGCCAAAACTAAAGGCACCCGAATCATATGCATTTTCCGATCCTAAGTCAGAATGAGACAAAGGAAATGAAAAAGGGAAGAAAATCATTGATGCAGATCCCAGTGCCATTGTTTCCACCACCAAGATCCAGAGGGAGGATCCCGAGGATCTAGAGGAGGGGAAGTGCCTCTTCCATTCGCAAATTTGGGTGAAGGGTTCTCCACTGCAATTCCTTGTCGATAGCGGAAGCCAAAAGAACCTCATTTCAGCAGAGGTCGTGAAGCAGCTCGGCCTATCGACCATACCACACCCATAGCCGTATACCATCGGGTGGCTTCACCCAGGCAGATATATCTGCATCCGCCAAAAGTGCCACCTTCCTTACAGTGTCAAGCCATTCACGGATGACATATTGTGTGATGCTGCTCCTCTTGATGTAGCTGATGTATTATTGGGCCAGCCATACTTGTGGAGGTGACATGCTGTGTATGAGTGTAGGCCTCGTGATGTTGATATTACTTTGGGAAATAACTTGTATAGGATACCAAAGGTAGTACTGCCTCCTGTCATCTCTTTGACTAATGCAAAACAACGTGGTAAGATTATTTCCCAAACCAGGAAATTTATCTTCCTTACAACTCGCTCACAGGGAAAGAAGAATATTGTAGCCACAACCTCAAAACAGGGCTCCCCTGCATGACTGCAACAGATGGACAAAGTCATGGAGGAATACAAGGACATTTTCTCCTCACTCACAAAGGTTCCTCTACACTATTAGGACAAGCACTCCATTGATATCACCCCCAACGCACCGCTGCCTAATGTTTCCATACCTCCTACAAATACACATACAGAATCCACACATGTAATTTCTGAGGCTGATAAAGAAACCAAATTTACTAAACACATCCAGCATGTCCACCCGCAGGTCCATGACATCTTCGACAAATCTAATACCTAGTTCAATAGAATTTGCCTCATCCCATGGAGGATATCAACGCAATGGGGACAATTGATTCCTAAGGAGGAAGGAATGATGTAGGTGGATATCGGTGGCCACCCACCTATTCCATTTGGACCCGCACCATCAATTCTTGTAGCTTTTCAAATTTAGCACAACTTACTATTTTTAGTAGGTTTTCAGGTCCTGCACTCCCGGAGCCGTTTTGGGGCCTTAATGATTCAGGTGGATATTGGTGGCTACCCACCTATTCCATTTGAACCCCCACCATCAGTTCTTTCAGTTTTTAAGTTGTATCACAACTTACTATTTTTAGCAGTTTTTCGGGTCTTGAACTTCCGAAGCTATTTTGAGGCTCTTAACGAAGTTTTTTGGGAAACCGGGGAGCAACATGGGCTAATGGAATGATGTCGCTAACACCAAAAGTTGTATTCCTTGGATATATCTTTCTAGTGAGCTATTGATCACATAAAATGGAGATCGGATGCCAAATTTACATCCCCGGTAAGTTGAAACACCAATTTATCCAAACGGGACCCATAGTTTTGGTGCTTCATCTCCTAGGGTTAGGTTTTTGGACATTTCAAGTTTTCCATTGTTTCTAAATAATAAATAAGCCCTCGAGTCTCATTGTAACACAGTTCAAAGGTCTGTAGCTGCCACATCTCTTCTCAGATATACGCTACCAGCACCCTAGCTATTTTTATTTCCATTATGTCTGTAAGCGTATTTCAGTCATTTGATTTAAATAAAATGAAGTATTGTTTCCGCTACATATTTGTGTTTATGTCTATTTCTGTATTTTATTGCATTCCTACATAAATCCAGATCATGGATGTTGGAAATGGATGAGGGTGATGGATTGGCATGACCTTGGTCCTTTTGAAGCATATGAGAAAAGGAGGAGGAGTTCCAATTTTGACTTTCTTTGACTGCGGTTTTGACCAACTTTTTATTTTGGTGCCAACTGTCGAGTAAAAAAGGTGACTGTTTTTAAAATTAACATTAATGCTTTACATTAATTATCAACCCAGGGCAAGTCTTGTTACTTCAAGGGTGTGAGAAAAATATATGCAAGTGACATCAGAGGTTAACTACTCTAGATCGTTGTAAGAAAGATTGTTTAATTCTTGAAGTTCAATCGAACCAACTTGAAAGTGAAATATGAAATAATTCAGACCAATCAAAGGAGAAAATTTTGTTCTAAGCTTATGTAGGCATAACCACTCAAGACTGAAATAAAGAATAGATTGCAATTGAACAACATGCTTTGATGAATTCAACAACTACCTTAATGAATTTAACATCAATCAATTATTCTAGATTTTGCAATGCACTTCTCTATTAATCAACTAATAGCATCATTCTGAATTAAAAATCAAACCAAACATTCCCAACTATGATGAAAGATTCAATAATTAACTATACGTAAAATTGAACAACAATCGTGCTAAAACTAATCTAACGAATGTAAAAGCAACAACTCCTGATAAAAGAACATGAATGATAAATCTAGTCTAGTGAAAATAAAGTTATAACATCTCACACCTGCGATTGACCAATTAGATGATAATACCATGAAACAAAAAGGATAACTGAAAATGAAAGTTCTGTAAATAAACATATAGCACAGAATAGCAGGAGAACCCGCAGGGCTGGGCCCGAAGCCTCTAGAAGCCTTCTACTAAGGAATACTCAGAAGTTGTTTATACTAAAAACACCAATTTCTTCATTAATCAGTAGAGAAATACATTAGCATGAACTTGATGATTATGTTTGAATATGTTTATTACAGGAAAATTATAATACTTGAACTGCCCCCCATCTCTTTCACCTTCAGCCTTTTATATCTTAAAGGCGAATTCAACAGAGTAACAGATCCTTCCCATCATGAGCTCTTGCCGCTTTGTGGCTGTCAACTGAACACTCCAAGAGTAGGCGTGCCTCAAAATCTTTCGCTGATTCATAGGAGCCGATATGATTCCATTCGCTTTCCTTGTCTGCTTTCATTTGGTCATCCTAGTGAGCAGTTTTTCTATTTCGCTTCCTTATCAATAAAGATAACAAAAAATCAGTTTTTAGGTTATTAAACACACCTTTTATCAATAATTCATTCTACCTTAATTTTGCATTATTTTAATTTACTTTATTTCTAAGATGAAGGAAAATATATAAAAGTAAATGACAAATCGTGGTAAAGATAGGGGTAAAATGTACCTTCTCCTTGGCCCAACATACTCCCCTACTTACCTTTTTGCAGGTCCTCGTGCAAACAAATGGTTTAGGTGTAGCTGGGTTAAAGAATATGCAGGATATACTTCCTCTTTGTAAAGTCTAAGACCTTGTTTCTGTTTTATTTTTGCAAATGTCGAGCTTGTGTGCCCTTCTGGTAACTCATAATCATGATGATAGTCTTTAGGAGGGTACCATATGATGGGGCATTTGTATCTGCACCCTATCCATGTAGGACCCATGTTCAAAACTAGGTTTCTGTACAGAAGGAAACAGGAAGCAACAACTTTAAAGTTCCTATACCCAAATGGTTCTCTGTTCTTAACATTATTTGTAGAGGCTAGCCATATCTACTTGGCTGCTAATAATGTTTCTTCTTGAATTTCCTGGAAGTATGCCTACCCATTCTACACAATATCCTTGTGAATAGGTCCCAATTTGGATATCACTCCTTTCCGCTGCATAAATTTTTTATGTTGAGTAAACAAGTATAGGGGTTTAGTAGGTTCCCCTATGACCCATGGCTCTAGGCCATGTTCTCTTTTCTGAAAGGTATTGTAGGCCTTAGCCCATCTAGTCTGGTTTTTGGTAAAGGAAATAAAGCTTGGAATTGAACGTCCCCTATGAAGGGACTAGGGTTACTGTCTCTATCCTCATCTAGAAATAAATTGTGCAAATACAATTCACACAAAAGATGCTAGACCTACTCATCCTTCTCATTGCAACATTGGAAAAATTCTTCAATGGTTTTAAAAGTAGTGGGATTCCCTGCCATGATAGCTTTGATTTTCAAAAATAAATATCTTTCCACTAAGAATAAAGCATAATTAGTGGTTGGTGCCTTGCACGTCAATACATCTGAGTAAAGAGAGCAAACCATACTAGTTTGAATTGATCCCGTGCCTTATTCACTTTTTCCCTTTCCTCCCTAAGTTGGGCAAAGGTTTTGTCTTCAGTTGTAGAAAGGTCTTTGAATCGCATGTTCCTGTAAGGGTACTACTTCCTTCTTACACTAGGCCAATTCATGTTGAACTTGAATTAATTTGTTGCGAAGCTTATGATTGGAAACTTTTTCTACTAGGGGAGTGTAGGCAGGTGTTACTATATGTTTGATTCCCCTTATCTCCTGTAAGTATCAAATCAGTCAACACATAGACTTCAACAGTGTGTATCAAATTTGTTTGTACGAGGCTTCAACATTATCTATTAAATCAGTCTGTACAGAAATTTCAGCAGTATCTACCGTTTGGGTAATCTATTTGGGTTCCCATGGTAGCCAATTCCTTCTTAGGATTCCAAGCCTTGTCTGCTTCTTCCAACCATTTCCTTAGTTTTTTTACTGTTTTTCTCAATTTCCTGCATTTCCTGTTCATTTTCCTTAACTTAATCTCAATTGATTTTTCTTTTAGCAGGGTTTTGGCAAGAGAAGGAGTAGCAGTGGCTTCAGTTTTAGGAACGGTTGTGCTAGTTCTAAGGTTATTAGAAATGATGTTTTCTTCAGGCATCCAAGAGGTTATTTCAGCATTAATGTCCTAACTGGGTGGAATAATATTTTCTTCAGGCATCATGGGAACTGTCTCAATACTTGTGTCATGTTCTAATAGAACAGTGTCCCCTGATTGGTTTCCAGATTCAAATATTCTTTCTGTCTGGTCTTCCCTACTCACCCATTCATTATCAAAGGGAGATAAAACCCTCAAAACCTGAAATTCATCATGGGGAGGAAGGATTTCAGTATGGCTGGAGCTGCTAGCAGCGATAGATTGGTTCAAAAGGTCCCTTTGTTCCTCGGATTGTTCAGATGGGCTTCCAATTTCGCGATATGTTCTCATTTTCTCCAATGCTTGGGCTATTTCTTCTTCATATTATTGTAAGGACACATTTTGAGGGCTTAGAGGTGGTGTATGGGATGGTCCCTCCTCATTTGGCAATACATAGGTGTTTTTCCTTAGTTGCAACCTTTCAGACCATCTCCATTTTTCTGGTTCTATGGTCAAAACATGGGTTCTCTTCCTTCTTTCTCTCCTGGGTATGGCTATTCTAGGGAGTTCAATATCTGCTCTGTCAGTGTTTTATTTAGGGGCAGGCAGGGTAGGATTAACAAAGCTATCCCATGTTATCTAATGCTTGTTTAACTCATGAATGATGATTAATTTAATCAAGCCATGGTGATTAACAACTGCTTGGGGGTTTTAAGCTCTTCTAATTCGAACAATACTATTATGCAATACAGAATTTAGGAAAAAGGGAAAATTAACTGAAAATTTTCACTTAAGAACAACTAATAGTTTAAGTTGACAGGACATTACCACATCTTGGCATCCGTCACATGTGATATATATTTGAATGAAGACTGCCAATTCTTGTCGAGGCTGCTGCTAGGACAGAGGATTAATACCTTTCCATTTTTGTTCCACTGGCTCACCCAGGTCCTGGTACACTGAGATTGCTTCTTGTAGAAGGATATGTTTTTCAGTCAATCTTTCTCCTTCTATTGGAAGTCTGGAGACCTTAGCGATGATTTCTTTGGAGACTGGTATGATTCTTCCTTTGACTATGCTATGCCCTTCCCACAGGTTTTGCAAGAATTCAACTGTTGTCTCTGTATTAAGCCCTTGTAGTTTGTGTAGATATGGAATCCAGCCAACTTTCTTGAGAACGATGCAAGCTGATTCTGAGGCTTGAAAAATTGTGGGTTCATTTCAAAGAGAATTTCCACCCATGGCTATTGTGTTATCAGAACTGGTTTCTTCTACTGTATGCGTTTTTTCGGCTCTACTGGTTAAAACATCATAAACACTGGATGCAGTTTTTGTTTTTTTAATATATTATAAAAATGAAACTTCATGATGTAAATGAAATGATTCTTTAGTCCAATCAGCATATCCGAAGGAATTCGCGTGGTTAATTCACATGCTTATTCATTATGAGTATTCGTACCCCCTCTGATGAGAGAAGGATGTCCATGGCCTTAAATCTCAAGAGAATAGGAAAGATGGTAACAATCATGAATGCACATGAAGTAAAGGTTTGAAGTTGGTAATCATCACAAATGTACGAGAGAAGGGTGTCCATGGTCTTGAAGCTCAAGAAAATAGGAAAGACGATAGCTATCATGAATGCACATGAAGCAATAGTCAGAAGTTGGTAATCATAACAACTGTACATTAGGTGGAAATGACTGAAGAAGGGAAGAAAAGCATAGTAGAAATTATTCTGAAAGGATGTCTTATTTTTACGGCATAGCATGATGGAAGCATGACATGTGACAGATTATGATTGATGTTTTCATCCCTTAATTCAACATGAAAATATAATTCACTCATATTTAATTATGTGGGTAGGTAGTGATAACACTTATTCAAGTAGTGCATTTATTTCAGGACTAGATCAATAGGAAATAGGGCATATAAAAGTAATTGGATATTTTTAGATCCAAGACTTTTGTGATCCATAATGTAGATAGATAAATGTCTTTCGGATTAATCACTTCATTAGGATTAGGTCGACGTTTCGAACCAACTAATGTTTCGAACAACTATTGTTAGAAAAATACTTCGATACCATAAGCAGAGCCACTACTACCAGAAGGCATTCATAGCCTCGACATGGTTGTTATTTTAACCTCGAAACGAGCCATAATCCTCTATTTAAAAGTAGACATTCTTCCTGTTTTATAGAGAGACCACTGTGCTAGTGTGGTGGCTAGATAGTCATAGTGCCATTCACGGGCATTAGGGGAATTTTTAGGTCTAAGATGGGCCTCCTAAGGAAATTATTAAATAATAGTGGAAAAAATCAAATAAGATTTGATGACATCATCAAATTTTAGAGGGAAAAATGAAAAAACTACTTTTTCAACTCATATTTTCAACTTATCTCCCAAAGTTTTTACTCAAATTTCGAGCGGGAGTACTCGTTGGATGCGGAATTTAATTCCCCATCCAAGGAGTACCCATGTTGCATACTTTCGATGGGTTCTACTACACGAAAAATGAGAAATACATAAAAAAACGTGATTACAATCACGTTTTTTATGTATTTCTCATTTTTCGTGTAGTAGAGTTCATCGAAAGTATGTAACATGGGTAATCCTTGGATGAGGAATTAAATTTCGCATCCAATGAGTACTCTCGCTTGAAATTTGAGTAAAAATTTTGGGAGATAAGTTGAAAATACGAGTTGAAAAAGTAGTTTTATTATTTTATTATTTTTTAATATTTTTACCCTTTTATTTAAAAATGGTAAATCATCCCCCATGGTTGACATCATCATCTTGAATCCTATTGGTTGTTATAAAGTTTATTTTTGTTGTACATTTTTCTTAGGAGGCCCATTTTAGACCTCAAAATTCCCCTAATGGATTGTAACAGAGTGATCAAGCCGACTTGTGATAAGACCTCCTGTCCTTCAAGTAGTTTTAGCTGTCGAGGATGTCACTACCCTGGTGTGTTGGCCATTGTGGGAATGTCACCTATTAAACCCTTATGATCATGGTAGGTTGGTGCATGATGAGACCCCCTATTCTCTCTTAAAAAAACATTTCACATAGACATTATATTTTTCTTTTTGAAAAGTAGACATTTTTCTTGTTTTAGGGAGAAACCATTGTGCTGGTGTGGTGGACAGATAGTCATAGTGCCATTCATGGGAATTGTAACAGAGTGATCAGGTTGTCTCGTGATGATACCTCCTATCCTTCAATAAGTTTTATCTTTCGAGAAGATCACTACCCTGGTGTGTTGGCCATTGTGGGAATGCCACCTATTAAACCCTTATGATCACGGTAGGTTGGCTCCTGATGAGACCCCCTATTATCTCTTAAAAATTTTCACATAGAAACAATGTTTTTATTTTTATTTATAAATGGAGGGAGGCTCATTAACTCCTTAAGAGTTAGGGATGGTGTAAGAAGTAAAAGGAATGCCAATACAATTAATACTCTTATTCCTTTATCCTCATGTCAAGGATAATTAATACTTGAGAGTGTAGAAAGATATACCAGCATAAGACTACAGAAATGAATTGTGTAATAATATGTCTTAATAGGAGATATCCATCCCTTCATTATACTGATAAACCATGTCAGCTTCTGGAGTAGGGATTTCCATCAAAATTCAAAAGATCATAGTATTAGTAATATCACTTATTTTCTCCTCTTCAGGTGCCAATTCCTTTTCCTAAAATGGATTTTATGGCGAGGATGCATAAAGGAAGAGTGGATATTCAAAAAGAAATCATCAAAAGACAAAAAACATGCTAGAAAAGAAATCAATCGTTTAATTCAATTGAACAGTAGTTGTTCAATTCGATTGAACAACAATTGTTCAATGGATTGAACATCAAAAGTAAAATCACGCAAAAAAATAGTTGGTCATTTGAATTGAACGAAAACTGTTCAATTCAATTGAAAAACAACTATTCATTTCGATTGAACAAAAAATTTTCAAAGATTTGAACAGCAGAAATAAACACATTAAAAAAACATAGTCGTTCAATTCGAATTGAACAACATCTGTTCATTTCGATTGAACAACAGTTGTTCAATTTGATTGAATAGTAGTTGTTGAATGGATTGAACAACAAAAAATTATGCAACAAAAAATTAGTCATTCATTTGAATTGAACGATATTTGTTCAACTCGATTGAGCAACAATTGTTCAACTCGATTGAAAAGAAACTGTTCAAAGGTTTGAACAGAAAAACACAGAAAAGAAAGAAAAAAAAGAGAAAGAATGCAGTTGTGAGCATAAAAATAATGAAAAAGAGATGGAATGTACAACAATGAGAAGAACTATAAATTGCAAGGATCATATATACAATATTTACAAGAGGAAATAACAATTTTTTATGAACTTAAAGCTATCGGGCCATCATCCCCTGTAGCTAAAATTTGGATGGTGGGAACGTCACGCACTTGCTGGCAGAAAGACTCTTTCGTGAGTAGTTTATGATAGAGGTGCACCCAGTGTCCATTGACTTGAAAGGTGAATCCATATCCATCTATGTGGTCAAAGTAATGGTACCATTGCTGTGCACTTCTTGAATTTCGTATGGCCCGAGCCACCTTGTTTGTAATGTACCCAAGAAGTATTGGAATCTAGAGTTGTAGAGGAGTGCCCAATCTCCTTTCTGGAATGTATTATTTTTTATGAGGTTATCATGCCACTTAGCTTGTTGTTGTTGAATAATTGCAGTGCACTATAAATCAAGTAGTCATGCTTCATATAATTCATGATTTGCTGGAGTCTTCTAACTTGGGCCTCCTTCAAATCCTGCCCCACTTTCTAGGCTGTTCTCAGCATCTTTATTTAAAATTCAATAGGAAAAATTGGTTCCCTTCCAAATACGAGATGGTACAGAGAATATCCAGTGGTGTTTCGTCACATTGTGCGATAAGCCCACAAGGCCTCTAGTAGTCTAGTAGCCCAATCCCAACAATGTGTTGAGACTGTTTTGGTGAGAATTTCCTCAAGGACTTTATTGGTGCTTTCCATCTGCTCGTTCGCCTGCGGGTGGTAGGGAGAAGTGACTCTATGGGTGACATGGTGGTTCTTCAGAGTGGCCGTGATTTTATTATTTCCCACAAACTGTCCCCCTCCATCAGTTATCACTTCTCGAGGTAAACCATACTGCACAAATAGATCAAAAAGAAAATTTATCACAGATTCTTTTGTAGCTCTCAATAAAGCCACTATTTATACCCACTTCATCATGTAATTCGTGGCAGCTAGTATGTAGGTCTTCTTATTCAATGGTGGGTTGAACGGTCCAACAAAGTCTAGTTCTCATCATTCGAAAGGTTCCACTACGAACTGTGGATGTAGTGGCATTTCGTTAGATTGGCTAGGGCGGCCCATTATTTGGAAAATATCGCAGGCTTGGACATATTTTTTGGCATCTTTAAAAATTGTAGGCCAATAATAACCCATTTGTAATACTTTGTGCCCCATCCTACGATCTGCAAAATGGCCACCACATGGTTCGTCATGACAGACCCTTAATATGTCATAAATCACATCTTCTTGGATGCATCTGCGTATATGCATATCAGCTGATGTATGGAAAATATATCCACCGATCCAAGAGAATCTAGCACCATGCTGAACAATCAACTTTTTCTCCTTTGATGTCAAGTGCATTGGTAGCTTTCCTACTGCCCGATAATTCACTACATCTGTGTACCATAGCGTTTTTACTGCTACAACGAACAAATGATCATCAGGGAACTAATTGTCTACCGCTAGTGGGTCATATGACTTTGGAACTCTAAACAGGAAATCTGCAACTACGTTCTCTTTTCCTGGGTTGTCCTTGATAGTTATGTCAAACTCCTATAAAATCAACAACCAATGAGTCATTATTCCATTTGTAATAGGTTTATTAGGTAAGTATCTAATGGCAGAGTGATCGGTATATAGGAATACATGATAGCCATTTATATAATGTCTAAATTTATTAATAGCATAAATGACAACGAAGAACTCATTTTCGGTCACTGTATAGTTTAATTCGGCAGCAGTGAGATTCTTGCTGATATAGTAAATAGTGTAGGGCTTCTTGTCCTATGCTTGATCGAGAACTACCCCTATTTCTCTATCGGATAATGTGAGGAAATATGAAAAGGAAACTCCCAATTGGGACCACGTAAGACTGGTGCAGTCGAGACCAGTTTCTTCAAATTTGAAAAAGGAGTGTCACATTTTTTAGACCAATGGAATTCAACATTTCTAGTTGATGCATACAAGACTGCAGCAATTTGTGAGAAATTCTTTATAAACCTACGGTAGTACCCTGCATATCCAAGGAAACTACGTATCTCTATCTAAGTATAAGGTGTGGCTAATAAAATAATTACCTATATTTTTTCTAGATCTACCTGTATTCCAGCTGCAAAGATGTAGTGTCCCAGGATTACTCCTTCGGTCATCATCATGTGACATTTTTCATTTCTCAAACACAATATGGTAGAAATACATCGTGCCAATACTTTTTCTAGCGTTTTTAGTGCCTGATCAAAGTCATCTCCATATGGAGTAAAGTCGTCCATGTAAACCTCAAGCCCTTCATTTATTAAATAAAAAAATATATTGAGTATGACCCTTTGAAATGTTTCTGGGGAATTACATAATCTGAATGGAAATAACATATAGGCGAATGTACCCCTGGGGTAGGTAAAGGTAGTTTTATCTTGGTATTCAAGGGCTATCTAGATTTGACTGTTGTTGTGGTGGATTTGTCGCACGGGTGTATGAAATCGCACCAGCTTAAAGAGTGTGGTCTACTCTTTAAACTATTGGTAACAGGCAGAAAGTGGGGGAGCTCAAAAACATAACATTTAATGAAAAAAAATATGCTAAGGTGTGCTTTGGTTAAACTAAAACTAAAACACAAATATACAGGAGCTATATAGAGAGTCAAAACGATAATAATGCAAACTATGGCTCAATGGCCTCTTCTTATTAAACGTTTGAAATGGAGAAAAAAATTTACCCACTTGCCAAAGGGCCCCTAGACAATGGCTCTAGGTCCCGATGCAAGGATGTTTCCTTCCAAGCTCTTCCTCTGATACAGTCTCCCTCTCTCTCTCTACTACGGTGGACTAAGATGTTGGGTGGCTAACTATCGAGTCCTCTTTAGCTCCAGCTCCAGGTCACACACACTGCTAGTGTTGCTTGGGAAACTTTGGCCAGCATAACAATGTGATCACCATTTCTTCATCTCTTGGTGGCTTTGTATAGGTAAGTTTCAAATCCTCCTTCCCTCCGTTGGTATGTGATGGATAGTGACCCAAGGGAGAGGTATGATTCCATTGTGTGCTCAAATATTCTTTTGTGTGCTCACATAGTGTCTAAGGAGGCACTGGTGACTGTCCTTAGGCGACTTTCACATAAGGAGTAACTATCCTTTGCTTGGTGTGGTCCCGGAAAGAAAATTTTTGCCATTTCTAGGAATGCACGCTTATCGGGCAAAAGGGCATGCAGAAGGCGCTCTTCTCGAAGGATAAAGCATGCAATTCAACATTTATGACTAGTTCAAATCTAATTTTCTCAAAACCTTAGAGATTTTAAATACTTCTTGATTCCATAATGTGTTCCTGCCCTGTAAATCCTTAGGCTTGACATTAATTGATATCGTCTTTTGTTGTACGATTTTCCAGTGTTAACAATTGCAACCATTGAAACCATCAAGAAAAGAGAAGAACCTCTTTCCTACCAATGTATCAAGGACCTGATAAATAAAAGGGTGGGAGAAATGGTCTTTCTATGTTGCTTTATTCAGCTCTCTGTAATCCACACAGATTCTCCACTTACCATTCTTCTTAGGAACGAATACTAGACGAGACACCCATTTGTTTTCTGAAATAGGATAAATGGAGTTTACATCTAGCATATTTTGTAATTCATCTTTTACAATGTATTTCAGATGCAGGTTTAACCTCCGCTGAGGTTGCCGAATAGGCCGAGCATCCTTTTTTAGTATAAATGTGATGTGTGCATAGTTGAGGATCTATACCCTTCATGTCTGGGTAGTCCCAAGCAAATGCTCCCTTATATTTTTGTAAAATTTTAATGAGCTTTTGATGTTGGTTACTATCCAGACTGTCATTGATACTTAAAACTTTTATTGGCTCAACATCAATTGGCATGTTGTTGCGAACAACAGTCGTGGGTATGTGCTTGTCATCAATGTCTACTAAGGGTCCTCCTGTGATTCATTATCAAGAACTACTTTTAACATTTGGCATTTTAAATTTTCTGAAGTAGATGGTTGGTTCATTAAGTTATTGATTACATCGTCTTCAATTTGATCTTTGAATTCAAGTGCTGCAACTATTGTCAGCGGTGAACGGATGTTCTGTTCCCAGTATGTATGTGGATGTTTGTGAATATTTACAATGGGAAGACTTGGTTTGGTAGGGGGTATATGACAATATTCTCTATGGCATCTCCTCTAGCAATGGTCATGCTACATGTTCGACAGCCTATGTGAGCATTGGCCATTGCTAACCAAGGTCGTCCCAATATCAGGGGATGTCCATCCAACCTACTTTTTGGGTTAATAACTAAAAAGTATGTCGGGTACTCCCATGAGTCCACAGAAACCAATATGCCCTGTAATATACCTTCTGGTTTGATAACATATCTGTTAGCAAGTTCTAGCAAGGTAGATGTGGATTCCAAAGTTTTTTATACCTAACCTCTCGTAGGTTTCTGTAGTTAAGATGTTGATGGCCGCCCCCAAATCAAATAATGTGTTTGAAAAGGAGTGGCCAGATATTTGTACTGTGAATATGGGATTTCCTGGATCCTCGTATTTTACTGGTGTTTCTTTACCCAAGAGTAAGTCTGACAGTGCTCCCACTACATGAACATTTGGTGCAGTCTTTTCTTTCCTCACCAATTTTTTTCTGATAGTTCTTTAATATTTTTGGCATAGATAGGAATGTATTGTATAGCCTGTAGGAGAGGAATTTTAATGAAAATATTTTTTAATTTCCCAAGTGGATCAAAATCTAAAGAGACTATTTGGCTAGGCAATGTTAATCTCTCAGGGAACACAGGGGAGGAAGTAATACGGTTTTCAATATCTTTTTGGTTAACTGTGTCCCTCCCCTTCTCCATCTTTGTTTCTGTCATAGTTGATTGTTTAGGTATTTTTGGAATTTCATACTCAAGTTTTGGTAGGGCCGTATCTTCTTCAGGTGAAATAAAATGCCCTGATCTTAGCCTAAGTTCATTGCATTGCTTCTGTTCAACTTCAGGGTTTGGTTTTGAACAATTTGGACTAGTTGAACCGATCTGTTATTGGGATTAGGATTGGGTTGAGCTGGCAGTTGAGGACACATAATAGGATGAGGATTGTGTTGGAATGGGTATGGGGCTAGTAATGAGGGTTGATTTTGAGCCCCTGATCCCATAGGTAAATTGGTCATTCCCAGGGGTTGCTGCTAGTTTTGAGACCAATTTGTATTCTGTGAAGTGGAGGTAGGGCACTGGGATTGATATGGATTGTTTTACCAATAAGGTAGAGAAAAATAAAAACTTGACCAACTATTACCTGAAGGGGATTCTGTTGGCCAAGGAGGCATGGAAAATGATTCGGATGGCCAGACAGAAAAAGGTGATTGGCCTTGCCATGTTGTTCCAGGGTTCTGTTGATTAAATTGTGGAGGAGAAAAGAACTGATATGGGTCTTATGGCATACTTGGTCGTGCTTTCCATGACCGATGTTTATTCATTAGATACATTGGTTCTGTTTATTCTTCTGCCTCTTTAAAAACCGCTTTCGTCCCTGGGAGTGAAGGGAAATGGTTAGTGGCGTGGTCCTTGGTACAAATAGCACATGTTTGGACAATTTCTAATGGACACTTTCGCTGGCTATGCTTCTTCTGATAGCGTGGTAAAAATATAGCCAAGTTTAGCTATGCTAAAGCTTGCTTCTGCTTGGATTGTAGGACATCTAGCTGCGTTGTGAGGGTGCCCAAGATATCGGTTTTAAAATATTCTAAAATATTACTGAATTATTCTCTGGTCATGTTGCCACCTGATTCTTTATAATTCCTTGTAGTTGAATCACGTCCGGTTGGCCTGCTTCGCATACTACCCCGAGAACACCTGATGCATAATGCAATAATGTCATCATATTCTTCTTGATATATTTCCCCTTTTCCCATTATATTAAGTTTTTCGACCCATGCTTATTTCATTCCATTAATCATTGTTTCTTTTAAAATCTCTTTAGACAATGTAGTATATGGAGATCTTTCCAAATTGTATTGAAATGTTTCAACGTATTCTTCTAATGTCTCAATGTATTTTGCAGACATATTGAAGATTTCGTCTTTTAGTTCTCGAGTATGATAGTAGTCTTGATATTTGTTAAGAAAAGAGTTTTTCATTTGATCCCAACTATTAATGGTTCCTCCACCGAGCCCCATAAACCAATGTAATGTTGTCCCCTTCAAAGTAGATGGAAATAGTTTCATTTTCTGAGGGTCAGTGGTGCAGTCATATCCCCTACATAAGACATCAAATTCAAATAAAAATGCATTCGGATCTTCCGAGGTCATCCCATGGAAGGTGGGTATGTTTTGTAACGGAATAGCTTTGATAGGGGCATTTGCAGCCGAATCAACAATGGGATACTCCAATGTTGATTTCTGTCTATGGTTTTGGTTGTTCGCCATCTGATCAAAGATGTGCCAATAATCTTCAGGGATTTCTTGATATGGGGGAATAATTTGAGTGGGATTAGGGAGTGGATTTGGAGGAGGCCTTACAGCACTTCCCCGATCTGGGATACTTGGTGTCTCTGTCTCAACCACTCTCTCAGGGAATCTAGGCTCTGGAGTTTTTACCTCTACTGCACTGCTGGTTTCTCCCTCTCCTTCATGCAAATTGTAAGAATTTCCCTCTCTGGAAGGGTCGGGACTTAAGTGCTTAATAGTTTGAAGGCTTTTTTTAGACCCTTCTATTTTGCTGTGAATCTCGGCGTGGGCTGCAGATGGTGAGGCTACTGCCTGAGGGACTATAGTAGGACTTTGTGTAGGAATGGTTTTGGGTCCTACGGATGCCTGGGATTCAGTCTTCTTAATGATTTCGTATATATATGTTGTTCTACCAAGGACCACTGATCCTTTGGGTTTTGTGGATTTAAGTGGGGGATTTTGATCTAATTATATCTTTTTCTTCCTAGTCATAAAAAAATAAGAACACCTATCCTATTAACCTCTGCACAATTTCTGAAAAGAAAGTTGGAGAGCAAGTGTTTTTCTTGCTAGTACACAGGTTCTTACCTCTCGTTTTCAATACCCAATTATTTCACAACAAAAGGAAAAACAAATAAAAGACATCACTCTTAAACACTCTCCCCGGCAACAGCGCCAAAATGTCGAGTCAAAAAGGTGACTATTTCTAAAGGTAACGTTAATGCTTTACATTAATTATCAACCCAGGGCAAGTCTTGTTATTTCAAGAGTGTAAGAAAAATATATGCAAGTGACATTAGAGGTTAACTACTCTATATCATTGTAAGAAATATTGTCTAATTCTTGAAGTTCAATCGAACCAAATTGAAAGTGAACTATGAAATACTTCAAACCAATCAAAGGAGAAATTTTTGTTCTAAGCTTATGCAGACATAACCACTCAAGACTGAAATAAAGAATAGATTGCAATTGAACATCATGGTTTGATGAATTGAACAACTACATTAATGAATTGAACAACAATAAATTATTCTAGATTTTGCAATGGAATTCTCTATTAATTAACTAATAGCATCATTCAAAATTAAACATCAAACCAAACGTTCACAACTATGAAGAAAGATTCAAGAATTAACTATACGCAAAATTGAACAGCAACTGTGCTTAAACTAATCTAACAAATGTAAAAGCGTCAAATTCAGATAAAATAATGCATGATATATCTAATCTAGTGAAAAGAAAGTTATAACATCTCACACCTGCAATTGACCAATTAAATGATAATACCATGAAACACAAAGGATAACTGAAAATGCAAGTTCTGTAAATAAACGTATAGCACAGAATAGTAGGAGAACCCCCAGGGTTGGGCCCAAATCCTCTACAAGCCTCATGCTAAGGAATACTCATAAGTTGTTTATACTAAAAACACCAATTTATTCATTAATAATTAGAGAAATACATTAGCATGAACTTGACAATTTTGTCTGAATATGTTTATTACAGGAAAATTATAATACATGAACTGTCCCTCGTCTCTTTCACCTTCAGTCTTTTATACATTAAAGTCGAATTCAAACAGAGTAATGGGTCCTTCCCATCATGAGGTCCTGCTGCTTCATGGCTGTCAACTGAACACTCCAAGAGTAGGCGTGCCTCTACATCTTTCGCTGATTCATATGAGCCGATACGATTCAGTTCGCTTTCCTTGTCTGCTGTCATTTGGTCATCCTGGTCAGCAATTTGGCTGTTTTGCTTTCCTATCAATAAAGACAACAAAAAATAAAATTTTAGGTTATTAAACACACTTTTTATCACTAATTCATTCTACCTTACTTTTGGATTATTTTCCTTTAATTTATTGCTAAGATGAAGGAAAAATATATAAAAGTAAATGAAAAATTGTGGTAGAGATAGGGGTAAAATGTACCTTCTCCTTGGCCCAACACCAACTTGATTTTTTTCTTCCTTGCAAAGGTTGGAGAGCACTTATATTCATTAGAGAGAGATACATGGAGAGAATGCATTTTTTCTTTTCATTTTTCTTTAGGCCTACTAGCTGCCTCAATGAGGTTTTCAACTCTTAGGTGTGCCTAGGTGCCTCAAATGAGGTTTTCACCTAGGATATTATTATTGTCTCTTTCTTCCAACCCATTGAATGACTCATGGAGGTTTTCAATCAGTGAGCCTATCTCAGGCACCTCAAAATAGGTTTTCACCTGAGATTTTATTCTTTTTCCTTTTTTCTCTTTTTCCATTTCTTAAATTTTTTCTATCCTACTCTACTTGAAAAAAAATATCTTTCAAGTATGGGAATACTTCCAATAGCGCCATGTGCACATCAATATGACAAATAAAAATCATGTGTACACTTTAAATACATGCTTTTACATGTACCTGAATAGGAGTGATGAATTGCTTTCACTAGGATTGTATCAAGTATAGTTGAAGAAGAGTGTGTTGCTGCAACTTAATGATTATCTGGAACCATATTTCAATATATATTTGATGCCCTTGGTTTGCTTGCTCATTTGAAACATCCTACATTTCTTCTTCTACCATGAAATTCAAATATTCCTCTTTTTGTTTATTATTCTCTTGAACACATGGAGGAAATGATGATAAACATGATGGAAATTTCTCAATATCTGATTCTGATGTCTGCTCTTTATCCAGTGAAGCCCCTAATTCATTTTTCTCCTCACTTGAATCTTCTTCTTCTGGATGTTTTCCTTCAGTGACATGAAGAGAATTTCTTTTTTGCAAAACCTTTCTTGAACTAATATGAACACCATTTGGATCAAGACGATATGCTTGGTAGCATTGTACTTGAACATTGTAAGTGGGTTGAGATACTTCATTGTGTGGGTTTGGAAATGGTGGTATAAGTAGTTGAGCGGGAGTGGCTCTATGAGATGGATATGGTTGAGGTTGTGGTTGTGGTGGAGGTGGATGTAGGGATAGCATGGAGTTGGGTATGGAGGATATTGAGGATGTAGTGGATTTTTCCCATAAGGTTCTTGCCAACCTTGTTTCCAATGTTGTTTTTGGGATTGAGATGGCCAAGGTTGCCAAGGAGGGATTGTGTACCAATTATTTTGAGATGGATGTGAATAAGCTTGAAATTGTGAAGTTGGTCCTTGCATCTTACCAAGTTGACTCGGCTGCCATGGTATTCTTGGAGCTACATAACATAGCTTCTTTGGTGATTGACTTGCTCCATTGTCCTCTTGGCACACTTCCTTAAAACTTGGTAATGATGGACAATATTTAGTAGCATATGATTCTGCATGGATAGCATAAATATTAGCATCTTCATTTTTCTCATTTTTCATTCTTAACATTTTTACTTGTTCACTTAGATTGCTAATAATTTTAGTTTTAAAGTTATTAAGAAAATTTCCAATTTTATGTTGACTTAGAAATGTTGATGTTTATTTACTTACTCTTGACCTTCCTCTTAATATGTGCATGCATGTTTCACAAATTTCTTCAAATGATAATTGGTATACATCTCCTCTACTTATAATATCAAGGAGATCGATCCAATGATCCCTAATTGTTCTAAGTAACAGGGTTTTTAGTGTGTCAAATCATAAATGTTGTAATTTTGTCCTCTTAACATTAAACATGAACCTATCTATTAGATCCTCAAGGCTCTCATCTTCTTTTTGATTCATTTTAAATATTTCTTCCTTCAGATCATGGTCTTTATATTTTTCTAAAAATATCTTTTTCATATCATTCCATGACCTTATTTAATTAGTACCTAGGCTCATGAACGATTTAAGAGCTCTATCTTTCAATGTTGTAGGAAATAATCTCATTTTTTGAGCATGTGATAAGTAGCCATAAGATATACAAAGTTTTTCAAATTCAAAGAGAAAGGTTTTCGAAACCTATGACCTCATACCATAGCAGTTGGGAAGGAAATATGGAGGGATGCTCTTCATATGAACATTGACATCAGTATCTTGAATGGGAAATCCAAGCCGATCTTCTTCATTGTCATCATCTCCATCCATTTCTTCTACCTTTTTTGCCACCTCTTCTTCTTCTACGTGCAAAAGTGGATGGTGATGTGGTTCTTACTACACCATGTGATCAAATGTGGGGGAGGGGGGTTGGTTTTGGAGAAGTATTTATAAATATATAGATTTTTTGGAATAAGAATTCTAATGCAATGCAATTTTCTGTTTTGAAATGAGATATGCCTATTTTTTTTTCTTTTTGCATAAATAAAAGAAATGAATCAAATAGGGAAGAAAAAAATGCATACTTTGACACCTCCTCAGAAACAGTAACAAAAAGTGATGAGCCTCAGTATTGCAACAAGAATGCTGCAACTATCGAGGCTGCCAACTTTAATTATCAACCCTGGGTTCGTACAAACCTAAGAGTTATAAACACTATGTGTGCAGCATATAATGTGTCCTTCTTTTGTTGATCTGATGTAATGGAGTGAATGTTATGAAATCAAATCCTGAACTAATTTCAAAAATGCAAGTGTTTTTTTGAAAAGGAATTAATCTTAGAAAAGAACAACAATTTTTAATTGAAATCCTTAGAGCACGAATTCAAATAAAAAGACCTAATCTAATTTATGATAATGAATGTCTTAAGTGGCGTTTATTATTCCTCGATCATGTATTTAGATCCTATGGGTCATTATTCAAGCCTAAGACCCAAAAAAAAACCTTTGGGAGCAAATATGGTCAAGTTTACACATGTTACAAGAGTGCTATAGGAAACTATGTTTTTGCTACAGGAAACTTTGTTTTGGAGATAAATCACCGAATGACTAATAAATCAATTTAAAATGGGATGGGACAATTTTTTTTATTAATTATGATTTCTTAGGTCTCCATTCCAAGTGGAATCACTCCAAAATACCCTTGTTCATATGTGCTAAAAAGTAACATAAAATTACTTCTCTAAAATATCGAAATTCAAGAACTAGTGAGCTAGTTAATATATTAAATGCCTAACCTAATCCAGTACAAATGAAATGGGGTAAATTTTGTCATTAAAGTTAATATTATTATAACCTAATACAAGTGGAATCATGTCAAATGGACCTCATTAACCCCTTATAAAAAAGAGCATAAATTTACTACTATTTCACTACAAGGCATTTCCATAAATCTTATATTTGTGAACGAGTAACCAAATCCAAGTAGCTTAATGATTAATATGACCTTCCAAAGTTATTAAAAGGATGAATAATGCTTTAGAACCTGTAAAAAACTTACAAAATAACTCACTGGAATCATTTAACTCATTCCTACATCAAGAAAAGAAACAATAATAAATACAAAATTATGCAAAACAGAAATAAGATATGCATGTGAATAAGAAGTGACAAGAACATAAATAAATTGTGCAAGAGGACTCTAATGTTTCTAGGATGGCCAAGCCCAAGGAGGAATCAGAGTCCTATGGAAGAAACCAAGCTTTATAAGCTAAAAATGGCACCAATCTTCATTATTGAATCAGTCCAAGTAGATCCTTGCAAAAAATGAAAATGGAGCTTCTAGAAAACAAGTTTTCTCCACAATAAGGCTAAAAAATACATGACCCTAGAGGCCAATTCGAATTGGTACTTATACAAAATGATGAGGAATAATTCCCCTTGAAAGGAGGAAGATTTCCCCTCCAAAATCCCTCAAAGAGTGGATCTAGTTTGCCAACACTAGGAGTTTGCAGTAAATGAGAGGGAACACATTACTATATTTTCTCAATCATCCGATTTCCATAATCTCTCTTGAATTTCTCAATAATTTCATGGTATTTTCTTCATTTATTTTTCAATATTGATCCTCCAGTAGTAGGGAGCAAGTCCCTAAATTATCTCCTTCTCCAAATATTCATAGTATGCCCAATATTCTTCAAAAATAAATAATATTAGGCATAAATACACAATTATCTCTAAACCTTCCTAAGAACATATTAAATCTTAAAAAAACATTTTTAAGTGTAGAAGGAGAAATTTAATATATCTTCTATGTTCCTAAGAAAGGTTAGATGGGCCTTAATTTATGTCTAATTTAGAGGCCTCTAGTTTAAAAATAGCACCCAAGATGCTTTTATTTTATATTTCCCTTAATTAAATTTGAAGGAAATTGTAATTCCAAATCACATGACAACTTGTACAAGTTAGATGAGTTATAGAGTCTTAGTTAGCTCAGTGATTTTGAGATGGGGGTCAAACTGGAGGCATGTAGAGATCACTATAAGTTTTAGGGGGTTCAGTTGCAGTTTATTTTGAGTTGTAATTAGTTAACTATATTATTTGAGTAAAAATCTGCTTAACTAGTTCTAACTGAGAGATGAGCTAGTTAGAGGTTAAGTGAATTAAACCTGATTTAATTAACATGAATTGATCAATCAAATAATATATAATTCACTATAAATAGTTGTTACATGTTAGTTCTAAGAGTGACCTAGTCGATATAGGAGTTAAAGTGAAGAAGACTATCAATTGTATAATTAGAAAATTGTACAAGTCATGCATGAGGTCATCAGGATGCCTTGGATGTATTGCCTTGGTGCCTTGAAGTATATCTTTGGGGAGATTTTTATTCTATAATTACTAAAGTATTGATAACTTTATGTACCAGTTCTAAAATGTCAAAGTCTATAGATAAATTAAATAGACTCCCTGGTACTAAATCTTTCTGCAACAAATATGGCATAACTGTTGATGATCCACTGGTTACACGCAGAAAGACCAAGCGACATGCTAAGAAGGCTCAAAGACGAAGTCGAGCCTCTACTTACCGGTTGAGCTCAGGAAAAAGACGCGAGCTCAGAAAGCCAAAAGAAAGAAGATAGCACAAAGGAAGAAAAGGGTATTATCGTTCTTCCCATAAGACACACTATTATCAGCCCCATGACATCCGTCCTAAAGATGTCAAGATTGCCCGTATGAATGAAGTAGTCTGTTGGTTATTTGGTCAGCCTGGTCATACTTCTAATATGTGTCCAACATCCTTAGAATCAAAAAGGGGTTTGGGTAAGAAATCTCAAAAGAACAAACAACCATCTACTAGTACTACTGTCAAAACTGAACCTCGATGTGCTCATTGTCATTCTTCCTTTCACAAAACAGCAGATTGTCATAATCGTTCACAGCGCCTTACTATACAGCAGCATGCTGAACAATCTTCTGCTGAGTCTTCCTCTGCTGAGTCCTCCTCTACCACTTCTGATGAAAAAGTCAATCTGTATTGTCACTGTTCTGATTCAGCAAACTGTCATTGTTCGGATTCTAAATCCAATTATTCTTCTGATGACTCTCTTCCAGAAGCTGCTCCTGCTAAACTGAAAGTCCTCATGGCCCAGACTGATGAAGATGAAATGAAATACTTTGCCCAAATTCGTGCCATGGAGGAAGGAGATCTCAAAGCTGCATTGGTTAAAGCTTTCATGTAGCATGGTAATGGTTCCTCCAGTAGTTCCTCTGGTAAGAAGCCTAATTTTGTTGATGCTTCTTACGATCGCAACACTAAATCGTATCTCCAGCATAATTCTAAAAAAGTTCGTGGACTCACTTTGGGGGAGGTGAGTAAGGAGATACACAATTTAAAGTCTGAAATAAACAGCATGAAGTCTGAAATTTCTGTCCTGAAACAACAGGCTAAGCATGGGAAACAACCCTCTTCATCCACATCAGGCAGAAATATAAACTAAACTTTACACTCTGCTCCAAGACTGGAAGTTAAAGTCGCTGAAGGGAAATTTGATGCTTCAGTTGGTTTCAGAGAAATCAGCGACATGCAGGTTATGGCAGTACAATATCAGCAACACCGTATCAAGGTAAATAATTTTGTTGTAGGCAAAGCATACAACGTCACTGCACTTATTGATTCAGGTGTAGACATCAACATTCTTTCCAAGAAAATAGTTCCATCAAGATATTGGGTTACTGCACAAAAGAAAGTTATGGGACTAGGAAAGAAACATTTAGAGTTTGAAGTTTCTAAAGCTGCTGTTTGTTTTGATTCACGTTGTGTAAAGCTTTCATTTGCAGTTGCTGACATTCCAGTTGATTGCATTTTGGGAAATGTTTTTCTAGCAGCAGTTAAGCCCCATGGTTCCTTTAGATTTCCTGACAACTCTTCAGGATATTTTATTACAATCTCTGGACAAAGGATTGAAATTCCATATATCTCCAGAACCAGAGTTTCTACCATGGTCCAAGCTATGCTGGAACTTCATAAAGCGGAAAACAGCCTAGAAGAAATCAAAGACCATAAGTGCACAATCAGAATAGAAGATCAATTGAGTTCTCCAAAAGTTCAGAAACAAATCTCTGAGCTTCAGAAAGAATTTGAAAACACATGTTGTTCAGAAGAACCAAATGCATTCTGGCATCGGAAACAACATTGTGTTGAGCTGCCCTACAAAGAAGGATACACGGGCAGACCATGCAAATCCAGAGCTATCCCAATGTCAGCAGAATACAGACAGCTCTACCAAAAGGAGATAGATCAGCTTCTACAAAGAAAGCTGATAAGAGAATCCAACAGTTCTTGGAACTGCTATGGATTCTATGTGAATAAAAGAAGTGAACAGATTAGAGGCGTTCCTAGACTTGTCATAAACTATAAACCTCTAAAATATGTTCTTGCAGACGACACATATCCCATTCCCCATAAAGGAGATCTAATGAGAAGGATATCTGGAGCTAAGATATTCTCAAAGTTTGATTTAAAATCTGGCTTCTGGCAAGTAGCAATTGCTGAGCATGAAAAATGGAAGACCGCATTCAGCATACCAGCAGGGCATTACGAGTGGAATGTGATGCCATTCGGATTGAAACATGCGCCTTCTAAATTTCAGAAGGTAATGGATTCCATCTTCCGACCCTATGATGAATGGCTACTTGCTTATATTGATGATCTGCTAATATTTTCCAAGAATTTACAGAACCATTTTAGACACTTGAAGATATTTATGAAATTGGTCCAAAGAAATGGTCTGGTCTTAAGTAAGAAAAAGATGGAGTTATGTCAGACCAAGATCAAATTTTTAGGGCACACAATTGAAAATGGCCAAATTGCTTTACAGAGCCATGCACTTGAGTTTGCAAACAAATTTCCAGATGTCATCTTAGATAAAACTCAATTGCAGAGGTTTTTAGAATGTTTAAACTATGTGAGAAATTTTTATCCTTCTTGTGCCATTGATAGGTCTCTGCTCAACCAGAGACTCAGAAAGAACCCAAAACCTTGGACATAGGCACATACCCAAGCAATCAGAGAAATAAAAGCCAAGGTTCGTAATCTTCCTATTCTTTATGTTGCTGATGATGCTGCATTTAAGATTGTTGAAACAGACGCTAGCAATATAGGATGGGGAGGTGCACTCAAGCAGAAACCAAGTGAAGACAGTCTAAAAGATCAAGAACAAGTGGTACATTTCGTTTCCGGAGTATGGAGCAAGGCAGAACATAATTATGCTCCAATAGAAAAAGAAGTCAAAGCAGCATGGAACTGTATCAGTAAGTTTTCAATTCACTTGGAAAATAAACATTTCCTGCTAAGAACTGATGCAAAGGCTCTGGCAAAGGTAATCACTAAAACCATCAAGAATCCTGAAGATGCAAAGTTTGCAAGATGGCAAGCGTTGTTTGCTTACTTTGATTTTAAAGTAGAACATATTAAGGGTTATGAGAGTTGTCTGCCAGACTTTCTTAGCAGAGAATTTATCCAACATCAAGAACAGGTTGATGACCCAAAAGAAGAAGAGACACATGTAATGGTCATCCTCACAGAATGGGACGAGGCCCATCAAAGAGAAACACTAAGACACATATCAGACGAAGAATCATGGCCGGTCTATCAAGAAAAATGGAGTCCCACATGGAAACTCCGTAACACCAAAGTGCTAGACGCAAATATGCAGAATCATAATGACCTCCAGCACTTTGTTCCTGAGAGAAGAGTGTACCCCAAAGGAAGCCGTTGGATACATGATATGATGTATTCACACAGTATGACAGCTTCTTATGAAGCTGAAAGAGCACTCTCTCAAGACTTTTGGGACATCTCTGTCATTTTTACTGGAGGTGGAGATAGAACAAGAGTCTATTATAAGACATATCACATAAACAGGACAAGGAACCCTGGCCAATACACTGGTGGCAGATTTCAAACTTGGCCAGGCAATGATCCTAGGTTAATTTTTCCTGACATTGTTTATGATTTTGCAGGTTATAAAAATCTATGGTGGGATTTGTTAAACAAATATGGACGTGAGGAAACTCACTATACTAAGTTAAAATTCTCTCCCACTTGGATTAACTCAAGAGAGCCAGCCGCACCTTGGTTAGAAAATTGGTGGTATGACTATGGTGTTAGCCCGTTTAGCATGGATCCGCATTACTATGAGGCCTATTTTCATGGACAATGCACTGATTGTCTTGAAAGTCTAGTAGGTGAATGTTTTCACTATCCATGCCAAACTGTAAAAGAAATAGCAGGACTTGAACATAAAATGAGAAATCCTATTTTAAAGTCCTATTGGAGATGCATCACCAATGGTTAGTAATGACCAAGATAAAACATCAAATCATCCTAAATAAGGCCATGATTGTCCGACGTATCTATAAAAAAGCATGGGATGATGAAT
Organism: Pinus albicaulis; assembly: GCA_034641835.2. Taxonomy (NCBI): domain Eukaryota; kingdom Viridiplantae; phylum Streptophyta; class Pinopsida; order Pinales; family Pinaceae; genus Pinus; species Pinus albicaulis. The sequence goes on along the minus strand of CM076580.1, from coordinate 407,071,442 downwards.
TCTACGGCAAAATCAGATATCTGGATGTTCAAATCTTGGACTCACCTGCAACAGCCAGTACAAGTGGTTCACGGGAGCTCCACTAAAATAAATTTTTTCCCTGTGTAATAATACCCAGTCACGGGTTTACTGTGACAGAGCTTTTCTCGAGGGCTTTTCATCTGTCCGAAAAGTATCCTCTCTGTAGATAATTTTCTTTTGTCTTCTCGTGGGCCTTGTACTTAAAGGTATCCACAGTGTAATAATCACACACCTTCACATGTGTATGTCAGAAGGCTCGAATCTCTGCGCGGATGTCACTTCGGTGTTACCCGAAAGCAATGATCCACCTTCCAAGTGTCAATAATCCGATGGTTCTACAGGAATGTTTGTCCCCTCTCCCATTCTATATAAGGAAGAGTAAGGATCACTCAAAGGCATCGGCATTTAGATTAAGATCTGAAATTTTTGCAATTTTGGGTGTTTTGAGTCTGAGTTATTTCTCCCTGCTCTGCATCTGCGTAATTTTTTGCGATCTGCTTGCACCACGGAGAATTGACTCACAGTATTTAGGAGAAATGAGAAGCCTGTGTGTCTATGTGCTCGGAATAGACAAGAACCTAAAGTGGCCAGTTCTATAGATTGAGTCTTTCTATATATGGTTGTGTTTTATGCTCTGAGACAGAGTCTGCAATTTGGCTAGGAAGCCTCTGGTATCGCTCGCTCATTTACTGAGTAGCAACAGTCCGGTAAATTCCATTGCAGTCAATCTCTGATAAAGAGATCTGAGTCCATAAGTCTGTAATCTGATTATAATATCATTTTCATATCAATAAAAGAGAGAATGTTCATTGTTCCGCATCATTAAGTACTGTTACTCTGTGCATTGTTAATTGCTGCTAAGACATTGTTTATCTTCTCATACTCTTGAAAGTTCGCTAGAAGTTTTCCAGAGGTTCGCCAAACCACTGAGGGACGCCAAAGCCGTAAAAGGCGAAGGGAAGCCCCAGAATAGGCCGCTAGTTGCATGAATGTGGGAGTAGGTTCGTGTATGGGTTCATCGTTGGGTTCACATAAAATGGTGTTGAGAAGATAAAGGAGAAACTTAGCAAGGCCAAGTCTGCCTGTGAGCAGCAAGCAAGCTTGTTGAGAGCCCCTGCTAGAAATTGGTATCAGAGCTAGTAAGTCGGTGTTCACGACTGGTTCGAGAAAGGTCAGTACATAATCTCTCTCTTTAAAAGAAAATAATTTTTTAAATGGACTCTTCAATGAACAAATCAGTTTCATTCAGAGAATTAGAAGAGAAGGATAGGGCCACTCAAGACCCTCTTAGAGATATGTTTGCTACCAGTAGTAGTAGAATTTTTAATGAGTCAGAGCACTTGTATGAGGAGACTGAACCTCAAGCCAAATGGGTTTTACCCAAAATTTCTGCCTCTCAAGTTTATAGTGATCTGGGTGTTTGGAACTTGAAAGCTGCCACCAGAATCACCATCAAAGAATCAATAAGCTCTATTGAAGAGAATTATGACCGTGTACAGTTAATTCCTTTGTTGAATCCTAAGGAGCTTCAGGCTGAAGCTAGAAGTCTGAAGACACAATTTTTGCATCTCGGTTGTATAAGGGTGGGAATCCAAGCACTTGTCCATCAAGGTGTTGACTCTTATGTGTTAGCAACTGTAAGAGATTTAACACATAACAAATATACAGATTCCCTGATTGGAGGAATAGTTTCCCCATTATCCAATGGTCCAGTATGGTTTGACTGTTACCCCAACTTCTCTGTTTATACTTTTGATGAAACATTGGCCGATATTCTACAGCTTCAAATCCAGACAACAGGATTTGATATGAGAAAGCAAAGAAATAATATCGCCATTCAATTCAGAGGTTGTTTCCGTCACACCACTACTCTATTCCCAGCAGTCCTCCATGCCCCTAGTCGAGAGTCAAAAACCAGTGTTGTCGTCATGAAAGATCCTAAGAATCAAAAGGTAGAACACCAAGCCATCAAATGGGAGGATCTATCTTTTCTCGAACACTGGGCTGTGCCAAATCCAAAGCCTCTCTCTATTCAGAAAATCACCTCTACTAATATCACAGAAGACCAATCCATAGCCACTCTGTCTTTTCCCAGAAGATCTACAATTGACAGACGTAGGATTGAAGCAGAGAGTAAAAATTCTCCCAGATACATAGCTCCTGAATGTACAGATACTAGTTGTTCTTCTATTATTTCAAATTGTTCTCATGTTGCTTTATTTGAGTTTGCCCAGATTGTAAATTTCTAGCCCTTGGGTGTAGAATGTCCACAATGTAGACAACAGGTAAATTTGCGGGATCTAGCCTACCTGGTCATTCATAAGAACCATAATTTTAGGACTGGTGAAGCTCCTCCTTCTACTTCAACCAACCCTTGTCCTAATACAAAATGTTCAGACATTCCATTCCCTCATGAAGATGAACATGTTCTTATGATGCATCTAGTTCCTACACTAGAAAATGAAGATCCTCGGCTCACAACAATTCTTGCCAATACAAGACTTGCAAATAGTCCCAAGTATGGACTTGGATATGTTGATCAAGCTGACAAAATGATCCCTGAATGCAGATTTAAGTATCTGCCTCCAGATGTTAAGAGACCATTAGTCCCTGAAATCCATAAGTTTTATACTTTAATGGATGGTTGTCCATGGCACCAGATCCCTGCTCAATGGATGAAGCAGATGATAAACTGGGATCTGTTTACCCATCCTCAGGCTGATGAGTTTGCGCTTGCTTTTCCGATTGAAGAAAAGAGAAAAATGGCAAATGAATAGAAAGCATATATGGAAGAAGAAAATGTTTGGATTTCATTTTATTCTTGGAAAAATAAAATGGAGTTAGAAGTTGTTATGATGGCTGACTCCACATCTTCTTCTTCACATTCCTGGCAAGCCCCTGATGGCAGTAAAATTGAAACATCTACCTCATACCCTCCTTTCAAAAGTATTGTCCTAGGAGAAGGACAGAATTCAGAAAATGCATATCCTTTGGTTCAAAGAGATACTGCAGCAGTAGGAGTTGAGAGTAGAATTCAGAAAGTCAGTGAGCAAGTAAATTGGACAAATACTGCTCTCACTAGACTCGAAAAGAATGTTGCCAAAACTGCCTTGGTGAAGGATCATATGGACAGTGTCCAAGTTTCAGTTAATGATGTACATAGAGTTTTGAATTCTGTACAGTGTGATTTATATTTAGTTAGACATATTTCTCAAGAATCTTTTAAGAGGTTTGAAGACGTAGAGAATTGTATAGTTGAGAAGTCTATCTCTACAAGGGATACGGTTTCAAATCTGTCAGATAAAATGGACAGATTAAGTTTGAAGAAGTCTGAAAAACCAATTCTGACTTCATTTCTAACAAAGGGAAAGAGTATTCACACTCATGAACTTAGCAGCCCACTGTCTAAGTTCCCTCAGCTATTCCCTAAAGAAGCTGCCAAGCCATTACAACAGTCTGAGTAAAAATCAGAGGAAAGATCTGAAAGAATAACCATAGCCTCTCTTCAAGATGAATCAGACACAGAGAAACATGCATTCTTCATCTATGAGCCAGTTGAGCCTCAGTTCACAAGACATGCTGCCCCTGACTTGTATGGAGCCGGTAAAATTCCAGCCAAAGATACCTTTTTTGAAGGGAGTCATAATGAGTGGAATATAGACAATTTGTCAGCAGCACAAATCAGAAAATTGCTTGATATGATGATTGTGGAATATAAGCTCATGTGTGTTGCAGGAAAAAATGAGGTGGAAGCCTGCAAAACAATCATTCAGTGTTTTACAGGAACATTGGCGAGATAGTGGGAACTTGAATCATCCCCTATAATGCTCACCAAGATGGAGCAAGAAGTGCTTAAAGATGAACAGGGTGATGTCATGTTTCATGACGACGGTACTCCACAAAATAATATGATTGGTGCACTTACCGCATTAATCCAAGAACATTTCTGTGGAGCAGATTTCGCACTATCAGATAAAAATGAATTGGTTCTAATGAATCTGAAGTGCAGAAATATTAATCAGTTTGAGGACTTCCATAGAGATTGGATTGAAAGGATAGTTTTGGTTAAAGAACCAAAGAATATTCTATGGAAGCAAGTATATCTGGCAGCTCTACCATCCAAATTGGTAGACATTTTGAAATTGCAAGAAGCATTCCCCTTTCCACTTGAAGTATATCTTTGGGGAGATTTTTATTCTATCATTACTAAAGTATTGATAACTTTATGTACCAGTTCTAAAATGTCAAAGTCTATAGATAAATTAAATAGACTCCCTGGTACTAAATCTTTCTATAGCAAATATGGCATAACTGTTGATGATCCACTGGTTACGCGCAGAAAGACCAAGCGACATGCTAAGAAGGCTCAAAGACGAAGTCGAGCCTCTACTTACCGGTTGAGCTCAGGAAAAAGATGCGAGCTCAGAAAGCCAAAAGAAATAAGACAACACAAAGGAAGAAAAGGGTATTACCATTCTTCCCATAAGACACACTATTATCAGCCCCATGACATCCGTCCTAAAGATGTCAAGATTGCCCGTATGAATGAAGTAGTCTGTTGGTTATGTGGTCAGCCTGGTCATACTTCTAATATGTGTCCAACAGCCTTAGAATCAAAAAGGGGTTTGCGTAAGAAATCTCAAAAGAACAAACAGTAGTACTACTGTCAAAACTGAACCTCGATGTGCTCATTGTCATTCTTCCTTTCACAAAATAGCAGATTGTCATAATCGTTCACAGCGCCTTACTATAGAGCAGCATGTTGAACAATCTTCTGCTGAGTCTTCCTCTGCTGAGTCCTCCTCTACCACTTCTGATGAAGAAGTCAATCTGTATTGTCACTGTTCTGATTCAGCAAACTGTCATTGTTTGAATTCGGAATCCGATTATTCTTCTGATGACTCTCTTCCAAAAGCTTCTCCTGCTAAACTGAAAGTCCTCATGGCCCAGACCGATGAAGATGAAATGAAATTCTTTGCCCAAATTCGTGCCATGGAGGAAGGAGATCTCAAAGCTGCATTGGTTAAAGATTTCATGCAGCATGGTACTGGTTCCTCCAGTAGTTCCTCTGGTAAGAAGCCTAATTTTGTTGATTCTTATTACGATCGCAACACTAAATCGTATCTCCAGCTTAATTCTAACAAAGTTCGTGGACTCACTTTGGGGGATTTTCTATATTCCACTCCTTATGACTCCCTTCAAAAAAGGTCTCTTTGGCTGGAATTTTACTAGCTCCATACAAGTCAGGGGCAACATGTCTTGTGAACTGAGGCTCAAGTGGCTCATAGATGGGGAATGCATGTTTCTCTGTGTCTGATTCTTCCTGAAGAGAGGCTATGGTTATTCTTTCAGATCTTTCCTCTGATTTTGACTCAGACTGTTGTAATGGCCTGGCAGCTTCTTTAGGGAATAGCTGAGGGAACTTAGACAGTGGGCTGCTAAGTTCATGAGTGTGAATACTCTTTCCCTTTGTTAGAAATGAAGTCGGAATTGGTTTTTCAGACTTCTTCAAACTTAATCTGTCCATTTTATCTGACAGATTTGAAACCGTATCCCTTGTAGAGATAGACTGCTCAACTATACAATTCTCTACATCTTCAAACCTCTTAAAATATTCTTTAGAAATATGTCTAACTACAGATAAATCACACTGTACAGAATTCAAAACTCTATGTACATCATTAACTGAAACTTGGACACTGTCCATCTGATCCTTCACCAAGGCAGTTTTGGCAACATTCTTTTCGAGTCCAGTAAGAGAAGTATTTGTCCAATTTACTTGCTCACTGACTTTCTGAATTCTACTCTCAACTCCTACTGCTGCAGTATCTCTTCGAACCAAAGGATATGCATTTGCTGAATTCTGTCCTTCTCCTAGGACAATACTTTTGAAAGGAGGGTATGAGGTAGATGTTTCAATTTTACTGCCATCAGGGGCTTACCAGGAATGTGAAGAAGAAGATGTGGATTCAGCCATCATAACAACTTCTAACTCCATTTTCTTTTTCCAAGAATAAAATGAAATCCAAACATTTTCTTCTTCCATATATGCTTTCCATTCATTTTCCATTTTTCTCTTTTCTTCAATCGGAAAAGCAAGCGCAAACTCATCAGCCTGAGGATGGGTAAACAGATCCCAATTTATCATCTACTTCATCCATTGAGCAGGGATCTGGTGCCGTGGACAACCATCCATTAAAGTATAAAACTTATGGATTTCAGGGACTGATGGTCTCTTAACATCTGGAGGCAGATCTTTAAATCTGCATTCAGGGATCAGTTTTTCAGCTTGATCAACATATCCAAGTCCATACTTGGGACTATTTGCAGGTCTTGTATTGGCAAGAATTTTTGTGAGCCGAGGATCTTCATTTTCTAGTGTAGGCACTAGATGCATCATAAGAACATGTTCATCTTCATGAGGGAATGGAATGTCTGAACATTTTGGATTAGGACAAGGGTTGGTTGAAGTAGAAGGAGGAGCTTCACCAGTCCTAAAATTATGGTTCTTATGAATGACCAGGTAGGCTAGATCCCGCAAATTTACCTGTTGTCTACATTGTGGACATTCTACACCCAGGGGATGGAAATGTACAATCTGGGCAAACTCAAATAAAGCAACATGAGAACAATTTGAAATAATAGAAGAACAACTAGTATCTGTACATTCAGGAGCTATGTATCTGGGAGACTCTTTACTCTCTGCTTCAATCCTACGTCTGTCAATTGTAGATCTTCTGGGAAAAGACAGAGTGGCTGTGGATTGGTCTTCTGTGATATTAACAGAGGTGATTTTCTGAATAGCGAGAGGCTTTGGATTTGGCACAATCCAGTGTTCGGGAAAAGATAGATCCTCCCATTTGATAGCTTGGTGTTCTACCTTTTGATTCTTAGGTTCTGTCATGACGACAACACTGGTTTTTGACTCTCGACTAGGGGCATGGAGGACTGCTGGGAATAGAGTAGTGGTGTGACGGAAACAACCTCTGAATTGAATGGAAATATTATTTCTTTTCTTTCTCATATCAAATCCTGTTGTCTGGATTTGAAGCTGTAGAATATTGGCCAATGTTTCATCAAAATTATAAACAGAGAAGTTGGGGTAACAGTCAAACCATACTGGACCATTGGATAATGGGGCAACTATTCCTCCAATCATGGAATCTGTATATTTTTTATGTGTTAAATCTGTTACAGTTGCTAACACATAAGAGTCAACACCTTGATGGACAAGTGCTTGGATTCCCACCCTTATACAACCCAGATGCAAAAATTGTGTCTTCAGACTTCTAGCTTCAGCCTGAAGCTCCTTAGGATAAAACAAAGGAATTAATTGTACACGGTCAGAATTCTCTTCAATAGAGCTTATTGATTCTTTGATGGTGATTCTGGTGGCAGCTTTCAAGTGCCAAACACCCAAATCACTATAAACTTGAGAGGCAGAAATTTTGGGTAAAACCCATTTGGCTTGAGGTTCAGTCTCCTCATACAAGTGCTCTGACTCATTAAAAATTCTACTACTACTAGTAGCAAACATATCTCTGAGAGGGTCTTGAGTGGCGCTATCCTTCTCTTCTAATTCTCTGAATGAAAATAATTTGTTCATTGAAGAGTCCATTTAAAAAATTCTTTTCTTTTAAAGAGAGAGATTAAGAACTGACCTTTCTCAAACCAGTCGTGAACACCGACTTACTGGCTCTGATACCAATTTCTAGTAGGGGCTCTCAACAAGCTTTCTTGCTGCTCACAGGCAGACTTGGCCTTGCTAAGTTTCTCCTTTATCTTCTCAACACCACTTTATGTGAACCCAGCGATGAACCCATACACGAACCTACTCCCACATTCACGCAACTAGCGGCCTATTCTGCGGCTTCCCTTCGCCTTTTACGGCCTTGGCGTCCCTCAGTGGTTTGGCGAACCTCTGGCGAACTTCTAGCGAACTTTCAAGAGTATGAGAAGATAAACAGTGTCTTAGCAGCAATTAACAATGCACAGAGTAACAGTACTTAATGATGCGGAACAATGAACATTCTCTCTTTTATTGATATGAAAATGATATTATAATCAGATTACAGACTTATGGACTCAGATCTCTTTATCAGATATTGACTGCAATGGCATTTACCGGACTGTTGCTACTCAATAAATGAGCGAGCGATACCGGAGGCTTCCTGGCCAAATTTCAGACTCTGTCTCAGAGCATAAAACACAACCATATATAGACAGACTCAATCTATAGAACTGGCCACTTTAGATTCTTGTCTATGTCAAGCACATAGACACGCAGGCTTCTCAGTTCTCCTAAAGACAGTGAGTCAATTCTCCGTGGTGCAAGCAGATCGCAAAAAATTGCGCAGATGCAGAGCAGGGAGCAATAACTCAGACTCAAAACACCCAAAATTGCAAAACTCTAAGATCTTAATCTAAATTCCGATGCCTTTGAATGAGCCTTACTCTTCCTTATATAGAATGGGAGAGGGTACAAACTGTAACAGAACTCCCCGTAAACACTTACGGTAAATTAATATTTACATTAAAATCAAGAATCGTTTTAAAACCAATTCTTGATAACGAATTCTTGATATGAAAGTGGAGTTGCAAAACCCTTTTTAGGGACGAATGGTTCTCAGTTATTCTGCTCTCCACGGGAGTTCCTCCTTAGAGCTCGTGGTTTTTCTTAGAACCGAATACCAATATGGCTCGTTGTTTGAACTCCCTCGTTCTTGGTTCGCTGATTTGGGTTTGGATCAAGTGGAACACAAATTTCTGCAGGCGGAGAGCGATAATCCAATGGGCGGTCAATCTGAAGCCTCTGCAGCTGTTGTATTGCTCAAGAGATTGAGAGGCATACAAAAATGGGGATTAAAAGTGATAGCAGACCTAAACGAGAGCAGAATCTTCTTGTTGTTAACGTGGAATCTTACAGACAAAGTTTATATACGGTGGAGTCAAATATTAAAGATAAGTAATTTTTTTCTTATGGATTTTGGGTAGCTGCAAATAAGTTTATTTTAAAACTTGAAATGCGCTTCCATGAAGGAAGTTTAAAAGTCTTGGGTAAAGATAAGTATTCCTCAAAATAATAGTTTCCTTTTGAATTATTTTACTTACTTTCTGAAAAGAAAATGAAATGTATCATACGAATAGTAGTTTTCTTTTGAATACTTTAATCATTTTCTGGAGAGAAAATGAAATATGAAATATTTCATATGATTTGTTATAAGCAAAAATAGTTACATTTAACAAAATTATAGAATTTCATTTGGAAATAATATCTTATCTTGTGAAGTGAAAGATAAGTCCATTGTGTTAAAAGAATATCTTTATCTTTATCTGGTGGGTAAGAGAGCAAGGTATTATTGTGTTATATATTGAGTATTTGATTTAATTGCATGGGTTAATGTCTAAAATATTAACCTTGTTATTATTTTAAAAACTTATTCTTATTCCTTATGCACAATATAAGGATTAATTATGGTACCTTCTTGAAAAAGGTTACCTATTGAAAATATTGCATCTTAGGTGTATAAAAGATTAAGTTAACCTTGTTATGGTTCCCTAAGTTTTGTGCATGAGGAACTACATAAAGTAACTAAGTTATATTAACCCCTTTTTGGGAAATAATTATGTATATTTTTACATGGAAATAATGGTTAAGAGTGGTAGAATTCTAAGAAGTTTTTTGTAAAAAGAATCCAAGTTGTCTTAAAGATTACTATTATGTTAATCTTTTTACATGAAAATGGTATTTCATGATGATAGAAATCTAAGAAGGGAGTATGTGTTTCCTACAGTAAAGGAAGATCTATCTCTCTTGCATGCACAAAGAGGGAGAGTTATCTCTCTTGCATGCACAAAGAATAGCCATTATGTTATAAAGGCATGTTCTTTGCATGTATAAAGAAATGTTGAGATATCTTACTCATGTGAGTACCTTTATGATATCAAAAATAATATGTTAGTTATGTTAGTTCTTTTGGAGGAAGATCATGCATAAGCATGCAACATATGTATTAGCTTTTATTATATACATTTTTGTATGTAGAAAGATAGCTTGTAGTATTAAAACTACATTGAATATGATTATTAGTATAATCTTGAAATGAGACATATATTTATATTCTTGATCACAGATTTACATATGTTTACAAGCTAACTAGCATTGAGATTTTCTTTGGGAAGACTCGTGAAGGAGGTTATGTGCTTCGTTGTGTAAGCACTTTTAGGGAGAGTATTTTGGAACGTGTATGCATTCACATGCAAGGAAGAAACATTTGTTATGTTAACTTGCATTCCATGCACTAAAGGTAATAGCTTAAAGGTTAGCTATTTTTATTAAAATATATGTAAATCACATGCATAAATATCTTAACCGATGTATTAATCTATTTTAAAGAAAGGCTTGGGAGATGTAGCCATTGTCTTGCAGGAATGTGTGCTTATGTGGCGAAAGCATTAGTTATTGTGATGACTTATAACCAACACATATGAGGTATGTGTTGTTAAAGGGAGAATGTCAAGGTACTATACTTGCTTGTCGTAAATATACATGAGTAGATGGAAAAACTACTATAGTACTGATATGTGAAATGTTTGATTAATACTTTATGAATCTTGACATCATTTTATGTTGAAGGCATCATAGCAGGGAATGATGGTGACATATGCAAAGGAATTTTATGCTTGTCAGTACAAAGGAAATTATGCTTGTCCTGGTGGCAAGTAAACGATTAATGTTCATGCAGATGTTGCAGGAAGGTTCAATGTATGATGGTCCTTTGTAGGTATATCCATGCCACCAAGATGTGAAGATATGAAGATATGAAGACCAGAGGGTAAATGGTATCATATTTATTGAATGGTTGAAAGCTAGTTATTGTATATTTCCTTGTAAGATTATATAAACGATGGTTAAGGGATGGTCTCCCTTATCAGCCATTGAGTGATGGGCTGAACACCCTCATGAGCGTTTAATAATAAAATTAAACGTTTGCTGGTTTTCACCCTACGGGGTTTCCAGGGTATATTGGTGCTCAATGATGTGATTGATTATTGTGTCCAGATGATGAGGTTGATTCCTTTCTTGTTATGATGTTCATAATGGAAATTATGTGATGACCATATGAGTAATGAGATGAATGGATGGTTACATCATATAGTATTAAGTTAATATACTGTAATGGAGGTTGTGTGAGGGTTAAGAAGTTTACTATTCTTATTTATAAAATTACACTGTGAACTGTTAAACATTCTATGTAATGATGATTAACTTGTATAAAAAAATTTTAACTCCTTACATTTCCCTGTGAAGTTAATGGTGTAAGTTACAAGTGGTATCAGAGCTAAAGGTTAAAAAATTGGCATCTTTTGGATTTAGCGAAAGAAATTGAGAGTTTCGAGATGAAATGCACGTATGTGAAGGAAGGCATCGCATCCAGGTTGAACAATGAGTTTCAAGAGATAAGTATTAATATCTTTCTTGTCTTGAAAGCAATAGTTATTGAATTTATGGAAAATACACTGCTTACAAAGTAAATAACTATCGAGTTACGGTTTCGTTAAAAAGGATATGTATTTTCAATGTACGTAAAACTTCTATTGTTGTGTTGAAGTTTCCTTGAAAGGAGTTGGGAATTTGGTTTCTTGAAAAAGAAACATGTGTGTGCTTGAAAATTTAACTAGTATCCATTTGATTCTTCTTGAGAGAAATATTGAAATAATTCTTGCATGTGAATCTTGCAAAGAGACAAATATAAAGTAAAATGTGGTTTTACTTAATATGCAAGATTGTGCTAGTTCTTTTGGAAAGTAATAAAGCATTGCTAATATGATAATCTTTTAGAAAGATATACCATGGTAAAAGACCAAACTACTATGCTATTTTTGCTGATAAGAACCCCTGTGAGTCTTGCAAAGATTACTAGTACGTATCTTGAAGGGTGTGAGCAGTAGTAAAACATAAACTATATATCTTGTTTAAGAAAAGATAGGAAGCTTGTTTTTCTATAAAAGGGGATTTCGTAATTGTGTGTTAAGTGAAAAGGAATCCAAGTTCTTTCTTGAAAATAAATATAGGTTAAAGAGAATAACCTCTTGAATATACTACATTGCTAGATGGATTATGTCAACTTCTTGATTTAGGTATATTAAAGGTTAAGATAACCTTGTTAGAGTTGCATAGTTATTATGCATAAAAGAGGCTATCTATGGTAAATTATTGGAAGCAAAGCATGAGTAACTTGCATATAGAATCATAGATGAACAAGGTTATTTGCATGCAATAGTTGTATTAGATATCATCGGAAAGAGCATAAGTCTTTATGTGGAAATGATAACATGTTTTGTTAACATACTTTAGAAAAGATTCTTTGGCAAAGAAGATGAATTACATGTACAAAAATTAAAGTAATGTTTTGTTTTTCTTGAAATATATACATGGCTAATGTGGGTATAATATTTCAAAGATAAGACATGTATTCTTATGTTTTATTCCATTATTTTTATGGAAAAGAAAACCATGTTTTGCATGCCTATTATGTTATGTGTCCTCGAAGAGGAATCATGAGTTTGCCTACTCGGTTATGTTAAATACTCTGTTGGGAAATTAAGATTAGAATCTTTATGCATTGTATGCATAGGAACGACAGTCAATGTGTTAGCTTTATTATATTTGCATGCTCCAAAGGCAAAAGCTGAAGTGGTGGGTCTTTTGTGAAATTTCGAGTAAAGCGAATGCACATTGTGTCATTTTCCATTAAAGGAATTTCTAAAGAGATATAGTGATTTGTCTTGAACGAATGTGTGCGTGTGTGAAAAATGTCATAATAATGTGGGAGTTATTTGACATGAATTGTTAATTACTTACTCACACTAATGTGGAGATGTTAGAAGAAAGCATGTTGTGACATTGCATTTACATCTTATATATGCACATGAATAGGTGTTAAAGGATCACTCAAAGAATGATTATTTATCGATTAAGGATTAATTATTTTTTGATTAAGGTTTTATATAATCATGCTATAAAATCTTATCGATGCTGCTAAAAGAAAACATTGCTGTGGAGGAGCAATGTGAATTCCTGATGATGATGAGTATTGCAGTAGGGAGAGAAGTTCTTCAAATGAAATAAAGATAAGTATTTTATGTTATTTTATTCTAAGAAGTCTATGCATATGCATGTTGATTCTTTTAAAAATGAATTGTTACATACATGGCATTGCATGAGATTAGCTTCCCTTTAAGAGAGTTCTTAAAAAAGGTACATGCTATTATAATATATTCTTTTCAGATAAGAATATGCATATGAGCTTGAAAAGAAGCAATTGTTTTTGCATGCAATAAAATTTCTAAGTTACCATGCACTACTTAAAAAGAGGTATGTGAAACTAATGCATGAATGCAAAAGATGAAGGAAGTCCTACTCTAAGATGATAGAGTGTTAAAATTAAATTAAATGAAGTCTCTTAATGGGTCAAGTTATGAAACTTGACTAAAATGACTAGTTGACTAACTAGTGTTTGCATGAGTCGTCATGGATGCATTAAAACTATTGACTAGTTATGAATGAATAACTAATGAAGGTTATATGCACGAACTGATTTTGACTAAATCTATTTGAAAGTTGTGAACAAGTGATCATGATAATTACTTCGTATATCAGTCTGTTGGAACAGAACATTATGGGAATTGGAAATGTTTGTACCCTAATCGTTATTGAGACATACACATTAATGAATATTTATATATACTGGTATGTGTGACAACATCTTATGCAGGAACTTAAATGATTGCATACGATAATATGTGCTTGAGAAATACATATTTACTAATAGCATTGTTTCTTATAGTAAGCATGCGTAGCTTATTGGAAATAGAAAATATGTGAAAATAAAGCATTGCAAGCATTGCAATGTGAGTTGCAACAGTAAACGTTAAAGTATCATGTTTTAATAATGTACAACACATGTATGTTACTTCCAGGGGGGAAGTTGTGATAGCTTCATTAAAGTTAACTAATATTAACTAGTTAAAGACAATTTGTTTAATTTTCTTTTATCTGACAAGAAAAACTTAAAGCATCACTGTTGATAAATCAAATTATTTAATTTGCTGGAATTAATTAATGAAAATAAAATCTTTTTAAGCTGATGGTAAAAATGTTTCCAATAATAGGAAGTGGTTAGGGAACAGTTGGAAAGACAGTTACCTACTCCTCTGAGGATAAGCTGGATCCCCGGGGAGGAGTAGGCGTTCTGTGAAATTGGTAAAGGGGGAGTATTTTTCTCGAGCTGGTTGGGACCAGTTGAAAATAGCTTCCAGCAACCCTTGTAAAGCCAAAAAAAATCTGAGTATGACTGGAATTGGAGAATTGGACCGGACTGTCCCGAATTTCTCTTCCAGGCTTTTCTGAGTGTGACTGGATTGGCAATCCCAATGTCACAGCAGAAGAATCCACTGTTGAATAATGAAACTATCCAGATTCTGGAGCTAGGGGGCAAGTGGAGGGCGTAATTGCCTCACTTGATGGTTGGGAGGACCACTACTTGAAAGACTAAATTTCCAGATAAGTATAGAGACATTTTAGTGTGGAAAGATTCACTGTCTGAATATGAAAATGACTCAATCCTACGGATTAGGAGGAGCATTTTATTTACCATTTCAGTTCTCATAGTAGAACAAGTTAAGTAAAATTTGTGTTATATTAAAATGAATTATTGAATGTATAAGTTCATTTATATTATTACTAATTTTCTTGAATGTCTTAACAGATGCTAGGATATGACCATGGTGCATTGATTGACCATTGGTATGATGAAGAGAGCTAGGTGCTCTCTGAGTACTTTTTGAAGTACTTTGTGGATGTCTTTAGCAGGAGCTAAGACAGTGTGCACATGATGCATTGATGAGAGGGTTGGTTCTCTCTGAGTACTTATGGAAGTACTTTGATTAAAACATCTCTTTATATTGCAATAATGTTTGGTAGTTGCAAGTATTTTTAATTTTGAAAACTATGTGACTAATGTGATTGAATTGTTAGTCATACATTACAGGCTCTTTCCAAGAAGTGTTGATGGGTGTTCAACCATTCTATGAGAGCTTGCGTAAAATCCATCATTTCTTCCAATAGTAATTGGTAACCTGATTAAGGAATAAGCAGTTAGAAATGAAAATGAAATTTTCTTTGCGCTGTACATGCTTATGGATATGGATAAAAACATTAATTGTTTCAATTAATGGCATTTAAGGAAACGAAAGTGTTTCACCAAGGGGAAGGAACCCCTTTTGGGTTGTTTATATTATTATATCATGAGTGTAAGTTTCAATTTTAGTGAGAGAAGCACACCGAGGACGGTGTTATCTTAAGGGGGGGAGTATGTAACAGACCTCCCCGTAAACACTTATGGTAAATTAATATTTACGTTAGAATCAAGATCGTTTTAAAACCAATTCTTGATAACGAATTCTCGATATGAAAGTGGAGTTGCACAACCCTTTTTAGGGATGAATGGTTCTCAGTTCTTCTGCTCTCCACGGGATTTCCTCCTTAGAGCTCGTGGTTTTTCTTAGAACCGAATACCAATATGGCTCGTTGTTTGAACTCCCTCATTCTTGGTTCACTGATTTGGGTTTGGATCAAGTGGAACACAAATATCTGCAGGCGGAGAGCGATAATCCAATGGGCGGTCAATCTGAAGCCTCTGCAGCTGCTGTATTACTCAAGAGATTGAGAGGCATACAAAAATGGGGATTAAAAGTGATAGAAGACCTAAACGAGAGCAGAATCTCCTCGTTGTTAACGTGGAATCTTACAGACAGCGTTTATATATGGTGGAGTCAAATATTAAAGATAAGTAATTTTTTTCTTATGGATTTTGGGTAGCTGCAAATAAGTTTATTTTAAAACTTGAAATGCGCTTCCATGAAGGAAGTTTAAAATTCTTGGGTAAAGATAAGTATTCCTCAAAATAATAGTTTCCTTTTGAATTATTTTACTTACTTTCTGAAAAGAAAATGAAATATATCATATGAATAGTAGTTTTCTTTTGAATACTTTACTCATTTTCTGGAGAGAAAATGAAATATGAAATATTTCATATGATTTGTTATAAGCAGAAATAGTTACATTTAACAAAAGTATAGAATTTCATTTGGAAATAATATCTTATCTTGTGAAGTGAAAGATCAGTCCATTGTGTTAAAAGAATATCTTTATCTTTATATGGTGGGTAAGAGAGCAAGGTATTATTGTGTTATATATTGAGTATTTGATTTAATTGCATGGGTTAATGTCTAAAAGATTAACCTTGTTATTATTTTAAAAATTTATTCTTATTCCTTATGCACAATATAAGGATTAATTATGGTACCTTCTTGAAAAAGGTTACCTATTGAAAATATTGCATCTTAGGTGTATAAAAGATTAAGTTAACCTTGTTATGGTTCCCTAAGTTTTGTGCATGAGGAACTACATAAAGTAACTAAGTTATATTAACCCCTTTTTAGGAAATAATTATGTATATTTTTACATGGAAATAATAGTTAAGAGTGGTAGCATTCTAAGAAGTTTTTTGTAAAAAGAATCCAAGTTGTCTTAAAGATTACTATTATGTTAATCTTTTTACATGAAAATGGTATTTCATGATAATAGAAATCTAAGAAGGGAGTATGTGTTTCCTACAGTAAAGGAAGAGCTATCTCTCTTGCATGCACAAAGAGGGAGAGTTATCTCTCTTGCATGCACAAAGAATAGCCATTATGTTATAAAGGCATGTTCTTTGCATGTATAAAGAAATGTTGAGCTATCTTACTCATGTGAGTACCTTTATCATATCAAAACTAATATGTTATTTATGTTAGTTCTTTTGGAGGAAGATCATGCATAAGCATGCAACATATGTATTAGCTTTTATTGAAAAATAATATACATTTTTGTATGTAGAAAGATAGCTTGTAGTATTAAAACTACATTGAATATGATTATTAGTATAATCTTGAAAATGAGACATATATTTATATTCTTGACTACGTATTTTTACATATGTTTACAAGCTCACTAGCATTGATATTTTCTTTGGGAAGACTCGTGAAGGAGTTTATGTGCTTCGTTGTGTAAGAACTCCTTTAGGGAGAGTCTTTTGGAATCGGTATGCATTCACATGCAAGGAAGAAACATTTTTTATGTTAACTTGCATTCCATGCACTAAAAGGTAATAGCTTAAAGGTTAGCTATTTTTATTAAAATATATGTAAATCACATGCATAAATATCTTAACTGATGTATTAATCTATTTTAAAGAAAGGCTTGGGAGATGTAGCCATTGTCTTGAAGGAATGTGTGCTTATGTGGCGGAAGCATTAGTTATTGTGATGACTTATAACCAACACATATGAGGTATGTGTTGTTAAAGGGAGAATGTCAAGGTACTATACTTGCTTGTCGTAAATATACATGAGTAGATGGAAAAACTACTATAGTACTGATATGTGAAATGTTTGATTAATACTTCATGAATCTTGACATCATTTTATGTTGAAGGAATCATAGCAGGGAATGATGGTGACATATGCAAAGGAATATTATGCTTGTCATGTACAAAGGAAATTATGCTTGTCCTGGTGGCAAGTAAACGATTAATGTTCATGCAGATGTTGCAGGAAGGTTCAATGTACGATGGTCCTTTGTAGGTACATCCATGCCACCAAGATGTGAAGATATGAAGATATGAAGACCAGAGGATAAATGGTATCATATTTATTGAATGGTTGAAAGCTAGATATTGTATATTTCCTTGTAATATTATATAAACGATGGTTAAGGGATGGTCTCCCTTATCAGCCATTGAGTGATGGGCTGAACACCCTCACGAGCGTTTAATAATAAAATTAAACGGTTGCTGGTTTTCACCCTAGGGGGTTTCCAGGGTATATTGGTGTTCAATGATGTGATTGATTATTGTGTCGAGATGATGAGGTTGATTCCTTTCTTGTTATGATGTTCATAATGGCAATTATGCGATGACTATATGAGTAATGAGATGAATGGATGGTTACATCATATAGTATTAAGTTAATATACTGTAATGGAGGTTGTGTAAGGGTTAAGGAGTTTACTATTCTTATTTATAAAATTACACTGTGAACTGTTAAACATTCTATGTAATGATGATTAACTTTTATAAAAAAATTTAACTCCTTAAATTTCCCTGTGAAGTTAATGGTGTAAGTTACACAAACATTCCTGTAGAACCATCAGATTATTCACACGTGGAAGGTGGATCATTGCTTTCGGGTAACACCGAAGTGACATCCGCGCAGAGATTCGAGCCTTCCGACATACACATGTGAAGGTGTGTTATTATTACACTGTGGATACCTTTAAGTACAAGGCCCACGAGGAGAAAAAAGAAAATTATCTACAGAGAGGATACTTTTCGGACAGATGAAAAGCCCTCAAGAAAAGCTCTGTCATAGTAAACCCGTGACTGGGTATTATTACACAGGGAAAACTTTTATTTTAGTGGAGCTCCCGTGAACCACTTGTACTGGCTGTTGCAGGTGAGTCCAAGATTTGAACATCTGGATATCTGATTTTGCCGTAGAATTCATCATCCCATGCTTTTGTATAGATACGTCGGACAATCATGGCCTTATTTAGGATGATTTGATGTTTTATCTTGGTCATTACTAACCATTGGTGATGCATCTCCATATAGGACTTTAAAATAGGATTTCTCATTTTATGTTCAAGTCCTGCTATTTCTTTTACAGTTTGGCATGGATAGTGAAAACATTCACCTACTAGACTTTCAAGACAATCAGTGCATTGTCCATGAAAATAGGCCTCATAGTAATGCGGATCCATGCTAAACGGGCTAACACCATATTCATACCACCAATTTTCTAACCAAGGTGCGGCTAGCTCTCTTGAGTTAATCCAAGTGGGAGAGAATTTTAACTTAGTATAGTGAGTTTCCTCACATCCATCTTTGTTTAACAAATCCCACCATAGATTTTTATAACCTACAAAATCATAAACAGTGTCAGGAAAAATTAACCTAGGATCATTGCCTGGCCAAGTTTGAAATCTGCCACCAGTGTATTGGCCAGGGTTCCTTGTCCTGTTTATGTGATATGTCTTATAATAGACTCTTGTTCTATCTCCACCTCCAGTACAAATGATAGAGATGTCCCAAAAGTCTTGAGAGAGTGCTCTTTCAGCTTCATAAGAAGCTGTCATACTGTGTGAATACATCATATCATGTATCCAACGACTTCCTTTGGGGTACACTCTTCTCTCAGGAACAAAGTGCTGGAGGTCATTATGATTCTGCAGATTTGCGTCTAGCACTTTGGTGTTACAGAGTTGCCATGTGGGACTCCATTTTTCTTGATATACCGGCCATGATTCTTCATCTGATATGTGTCTTAGTGTTTCTCTTTGATGGGCCAGGTCCCATTCTGTGAGGATGACCATTACATGTGTCTCTTCTTCTTCTGGGTCATCAACCTGTTCTTGATGCTGGATAAATTCTCTGCTAAGAAAGTCTGGCAGACAATTCTCAGAACCCTTAATATGTTCTACTTTAAAATCAAAGTAAGCAAACAACGCTTGCCATCTTGCAAAATTTGCATCTTCAAGATTCTTGATGGTTTTAGTGATTACCTTTGCCAGAGCCTTTGCATCAGTTCTTAGCAGGAAATGTTTATTTGCCAAGTGAATTGAAAACTTACTGATACAGTTCCATGCTGCTTTGACTTCTTTTTCTATTGGAGCATAATTCTGTTCTGCCTTGCTCCATACTCCGGAAATGAACTGTACCACTTGTTCTTGATCTTTTAGACTGTCTTCACTTGGTTTCTTCTTGAGTACACCTCCCCATCCTATATTTTTGGCGTCTGTTTCAACAATATTAAATGTAGCATCATCAGCAACATAAAGAATAGGAAGATTACGAACCTTGGCTTTTATTTCTCTGATTGGTTGGGTATGTGCCTGTGCCCAAGGTTTTGGGTTCTTTCTGAGTCTCTGGTTGAGCAGAGACCTATCAATGGCACAAGAAGGATAAAATTTGCTCACATAGTTTAAACATCCTAAAAGCCTCTGCAATTGAGTTTTATCTAAGATGACATCTGGAAATTTGTCTGCAAACTCAAGTGCATGGCTCTGTAAAGCAATTTGGCCATTTTCAATTGTGTGCCCTAAAAATTTGATCTTGGTCTGACATAACTCCATCTTTTTCTTACTTAAGACCAGACCATTTCTTTGGACCAATTTCATAAATATCTTCAAGTGTCTAAAATGGTCCTGTAAATTCTTGGAAAAGATTAGCAGATCATCAATATAAGCAAGTAGCCATTCATCATAGGGTCGGAAGATCGAATCCATTACCTTCTGAAATTTAGAAGGCGCATGTTTCAATCCGAATGGCATCACATTCCACTCGTAATGCCCTACTGGTATGCTGAATGCGGTCTTCCATTTGTCATGCTCAGCAATTGCTACTTGCCAGAAGCCAGATTTTAAATCAAACTTTGAGAATATCTTAGCTCCAGATATCCTTCTCATTAGATCTCCTTTATGGGGAATGGGATATGTGTCGTTTGCAAGAACATAGTTTAGAGGTTTATAGTTTATTACAAGTCTAGGAACGCCTCTAATATGTTCACTTCTTTTATTCACATAGAATCCATAGCAGTTCCAAGGGCTGCTGGATTCTCTTATCAGATTTCTTTGTAGAAGTTGATCTATCTCCTTTTGGCAGAGCTGTCTGTATTCTGCTGACATTGGGATAGCTCTGGATTTGCATGGTCTGCCCGTGTATCCTTCTTTGTAGGGCAGCTCAACACAATGTTGTTTCCGATGCCAGAATGCATTTGGTTCTTCTGAACAACATGTGTTTTCAAATTCTTTCTGAAGCTCAGAGATTTTTTTCTGAACTTTCGGAGAACTCAATTGATCTTCTATTCTGATTGTGCACTTATGGTCTTTGAGTTCTTCTAGACTGTTTTCCGCTTTATGAAGTTCCTGCATAGCTTGGACCATGGTAGAAACTCTGGTTTTGGAGATATATGGAATTTCAATCCTTTGTCCAGAGATTGTAATAAAATATCCTGCAGAGTTGTCAGGAAATCTAAAGGAACCATGGGGCTCAACTGCTGCTAGAAAAACATTTCCCAAAATGCAATCAACTGGAATGTCAGCAACTGCAAATGAAATCTTTACACAACGTGAATTAAAACAAACAACATCTTTAGAAACTTCAAACTCTAAATGTTTCTTTCCTAGTCCCATAACTTTCTTTTGTGCAGTAACCCAATATCTTGATGGAACTATTTTCTTGGAAAGAATGTTGACGTATTCACCTGAATCAATATGTGCAGTGACGTTGTATACTCTGCCTACAACACAAAAATTTACCTTGATATGGTGTTGTTGATATTGTACTGCCATAACCTGCATGTTGCTGATTTCTCTGAAACCAACTAAAGCATCAAATTTCCCTTCAGCGACTTTAACTTCCGGTCCTGGAGCAGAGTGTAAAGTGTAGTTTATATTTCTGCCTAATGTGGATGAAGAGGGTTGTTGCCCATGCTTAGCCTGTTGTTTCAGGACAGAAATTTCAGACTTCATGTTGTTTATTTCAGACTTTAAATTGTGTATCTCCTTACTCACCTCCCCCAAAGTGAGTCCACGAACTTTGTTAGAATTATGCTGGAGATATGATTTAGTGTTGCAATCGTAAGAAGCATCAACAAAATTAGGCTTCTTACCAGAGGAACTACTGGAGGAACCAGTACCATGCTGCATGAAAGCTTTAACCAATGCAGCTTTGATATCTCCTTCCTCCATGGCACGAATTTGGGCAAAGACTTTCATTTCATCTTCATCGGTCTGGGCCATGAGGACTTTCAGTTTAGCAGGAGCAGCTTCTGGAAGAGATTTATCAGAAGAATAATCGGATTCAGAAGCAGCCAAACAATGACAGTTTGCTGAATCAGAACAGTGACAATACAGATTGACTTCTTCATCAGAAGTGGTAGAGGAGGACTCAGCAGAGGAAGACTCAGCAGAAGATTGTTCAGCATGCTGCTGTATAGTAAGGCGCTGTGAACGATTATGACAATCTGCTGTTTTGTGAAAGGAAGAATGACAATGAGCACATCGAGGTTCAGTTTTGACAGTAGGACTAGTAGATGGTTGTTTGTTCTTTTGAGATTTCTTACCCAGACACCTTTTTGATTCTAAGGCTGTTGGACATATATTAGAAGTATGACCAGGCTGACCACATAACCAACAGACTACTTCATTCATACGGGAAATCTTGACATCTTTAGGACAGATGTCATGGGGCTGATAATAGTGTGTCTTATGGGAAGAACGATAATACCCTTTTCTTCCTTTGTGTTGTCTTATTTCTTTTGGCTTTCTGAGCTCGCGTCTTTTTCCTGAGCTCAACCGGTAAGTAGAGGCTCGACTTCGTCTTTGAGCCTTCTTAGCATGTCGCTTGGTCTTTCTGCGCGTAACCAGTGGATCATCAACAGTTATGCCATATTTGCTATAGAAAGATTTAGTACCAGGGAGTCTATTTAATTTATCTATAGACTTTGACATTTTAGAACTGGTACATAAAGTTATCAATACTTTAGTAATGATAGAATAACAATCTCCCCAAAGATATACTTCAAGTGGAAAGGGGAATGCTTCTTGCAATTTCAAAATGTCTACCAATTTGGATGGTAGAGCTGCCAGATATACTTGCTTCCATAGAATATTCTTTGGTTCTTTAACCAAAACTATCCTTTCAATCCAATCTCTATGGAAGTATTCAAACTGATTAATGTTCCTGCACTTCAGATTCATTAGAATCAATTCATTTTTATCTGAGAGTGCAAAATCTGCTCCACAGAAATGTTCTTGGATTAATGCAGTGAGTGCACCAATCATGTTGTTTTGTGGAGTGCCATCTGGATGAAACATAACATCACCCTATTCATCTTTGAGCACTTCTTGCTCCATCTTGGTGAGCATTGTAGGGGATGATTCCAGTTCCCACCATCGTGCCAATGTTCCTGTAAAACACTGCATGATAGTTTTGCAGGCTTCTACTTCACTTTTTCCTGCAACGCACATGAGCTTATATTTCACAATCATCATATCAAGCAATTGCCTGATTTGTGCTGCTGAAAAATTATCTATATTCCATTCTTTATGACTTCCTTCAAAGAAGGTATCTCTGGCTGGAATTTTACCGGCTCCATACAAGTCAGGGGCAACATGTCTTGTGAATTGAGGCTCAAGTGGCTCATAGATGGGGAATGCATGTTTCTCTGTGTCTGATTCTTCTTGAAGAGAGGCTATGGTTATTCTTTCAGATCTTTCCTCTAATTTTGACTCAGACTGTTGTAATGGCTTGGCAGCTTCTTTAGGGAATAGCTGAGGGAACTTAGACAGTGGGCTGCTAAGTTCATGAGTGTGAATACTCTTTCCCTTTGTTAGAAATGAAGTCGGAATTGGTTTTTTAGACTTCTTCAAACTTAATCTGTCCATTTTATCTAACAGATTTGAAACCGTATCCCTTGTAGAGATAGACTTCTCAACTATACAATTCTCTACATCTTCAAACCTCTTAAAAGATTCTTTAGAAATATGTCTAACTACAGATAAATCACACTGTACAGAATTCAAAACTCTATGTACATCATTAACTGAAAATTGGACACTGTCCATCTGATCCTTCACCAAGGCAGTTTTGGCAACATTCTTTTCGAGTCCAGTGAGAGCAGTATTTGTCCAATTTACTTGCTCACTGACTTTCTGAATTCTACTCTCAACTTCTACTGCTGCAGTATCTCTTTAAACCAAAGGATATGCATTTGCTGAATTCTTTCCTTCTCCTAGGACAATAATTTTGGAAGGAGGGTATGAGGTAGATGTTTTAATGTTACTGCCATCAGGGGCTTGCCAGGAATGTGAAGAAGAAGATGTGGAGTCAGCCATCATAACAAATTCTAACTCCATTTTCTTTTTGCAAGAATAAAATGAAATCCAAACATTTTCTTCTTCCATATATGCTTTCCATTCATTTGCCATTTTTCTCTTTTCTTCAATCAGAAAAGCAAGCGCAAACTCATCAGCCTAAGGATGGGTAAACAGATTCCAGTTTATCATCTGCTTCATCCATTGAGCAGGGATCTGGTGCCGTGGACAACCATCCATTAAATTATAAAACTTATGGATTTCAGGGACTGATGGTCTCTTAACATCTGGAGGCAGATCTTTAAATCTGCATTCAGGGATCAGTTTGTCAGCTTGATCAACATATCCAAGTCCATACTTGGGACTATTTGCAGGTCTTGTATTGGCAAGAATTGTTGTGAGCCGAGGATCTTCATTTTCTAGTGTAGGCACTAGATGCATCATAGGAACATGTTCATCTTCATGAGGGAATGGAATGTCTGAACATTTTGGATTAGGACAAGGGTTGGTTGAAGTAGAAAGAGGAGCTTCACCAGTCCTAAAATTATGGTTCTTATGAATGACCAGGTAGGCTAGATCCCACAAATTTACCTGTTGTCTACATTGTGGACATTCTACACCCAGGGGCTAGAAATTTACAATCTGGGAAAACTCAAATAAAGCAACATGAGAACAATTTGAAATAATATAAGAACAACTATTATCTGTACATTCAGGAGCTATGTATCTGGGAGACTTTTTACTCTCTGCTTCAATCCTACGTCTGTCAATTGTAGATCTTCTGGGAAAAGACAGAGTGGCTGTGGATTGGTCTTCTGTGATATTAACAGAGGTGATTTTCTGAATAGCGAGAGGCTTTGGATTTGGCACAGTCCAGTGTTCAGGAAAAGATAGATCCTCCCATTTGATGGCTTGGTGTTCTACCTTTTGATTCTTAGGATCTGTCATGACGACAACACTGGTTTTTGACTCTCGACTAGGGGCATGGAGGACTGCTGGGAATAGAGTAGTGGTGTGACGGAAACAACCTCTGAATTGAATGGCGATATTAATTCTTTTCTTTCTCATATCAAATCCTGTTGTCTGGATTTGAAGCTGTAGAATATCGGCCAATGTTTCATCAAAAGTATAAAGCTTTGATGCAGCATGGTACTGGTTCCTCCAGTAGTTCCTCTGGTAAGAAGCCTAATTTTTTTTATGCTTCTTACGATCGCAACACTAAATCGTATCTCCAGCATAATTCTAACAAAGTTCGTGGACTCACTTTGGGGGAGGTGAGTAAAGAGATACACAATTTAAAGTCTGAAATAAACAACATGAAGTTTGAAATTTCTGTCCTGAAACAACAGGCTAAGCATGGGAAATAGCCCTCTTCATCCACATTAGGCAGAAATATAAACTACACTTTACACTCTGCTCCAGGACCGGAAGTTAAAGTCACTGAAGGGAACTTTGATGCTTCAGTTGGTTTAAGAGAAATCAGCGACATGCAGGTTATGGAAATACAATATCAGCAACACCATATCAAGGTAAATATTTGTGTTGCAGGCAGAGTATACAATGTCACTGCACTTATTGATTCAGGTGCAGACATCAACATTATTTCCAAGAAAATAGTTCCATCAAGATATTGGGTTATTGCACAAAATAAAGTTATGGGACTAGAAAAGAAACATTTAGAGTTTGAAGTTTCTAAAGCCGCTGTTTGTTTTGATTCACGTTGTGTAAAGCTTTCATTTGCAGTTGCTGACATTCCAGTTGATTGCATTTTGGGAAATGTTTTTCTAGCAGTAGTTGAGCCCCATGGTTCCTTTAGATTTCCTGACAACTCTGCAGGATATTTTATTACAATCTCTGGACAAAGGATTGAAATTCCATATATCTCCAGAACCAGAGTTTCTACCATGGTCCAAGCTATGCTGGAACTTCATAAAGCGGAAAACAGCCTAGAAGAACTCAAAGACCATAAGTGCACAATCAGAATAGAAGATCAATTGAGTTCTCCAAAAGTTCAGAAACAAATCTCTGAGCTTCAGAAAGAATTTGAAAACACATGTTGTTCAGAAGAACCAAATGCATTCTGGCATCAGAAACAACATTGTGTTGAGCTGCCCTACAAAGAAGGATACGCGGGCAGACCATGCAAATCCAGAGCTATCCCAATGTCAGCAGAATACAGACAACTCTGCCAAAAGGAGATATATCAGCTTCTACAAAGAAAGCTGATAAGAGAATCCAGCAGCCCTTGGAACTACTATGGATTCTATGTGAATAAAAGAAGTGAACAAATTAGAGGCGTTCCTAGACTTGTCATAAACTATAAACCTCTAAACTCTGTTCTTGCAGACGACACATATCCCATTCCCCGTAAAGGAGATCTAATGAGAAGGATATCTGGAGCTAAGATATTCTCAAAGTTTGATTTAAAATCTGGCTTCTGGCAAGTAGCAATTGCTGAGCATGACAAATGGAAGACCGCATTCAGCATACCAGCAGGGCATTACTAGTGGAATGTGATTCCATTCGGATTGAAACATGCGCCTTCTAAATTTCAGAAGGTAATGGATTCCATCTTCCGACCCTATGATGAATGGCTACTTGCTTATATTGATGATCTGCTAATCTTTTCCAAGAATTTACAGGACCATTTTAGACACTTGAAGATATTTATGAAATTGGTCCAAAGAAATGGTCTGGTCTTAAGTAAGAAAAAGATGGAGTTATGTCAGACCAAGATCAAATTTTTAGGGCACACAATTGAAAATGGCCAAATTTCTTTACAGAGCCATGCACTTGAGTTTGCAGACAAATTTCCAGATGTCATCTTAGATAAAACTCAATTGCAGAGGTTTTTAGGATGTTTAAACTATGTGAGAAATTTTTATCCTTCCTGTGCCATTGATAGGTCTCTGCTCAACCAAAGACTCAGAAAGAACCCAAAACCTTGGACACAGGCACATACCCAAGCAATCAGAGAAATAAAATCCAAGGTTCGTAATCTTCCTATTCTTTATGTTGTTGATGATGTTTCATTTAAGATTGTTGAAACAGATGCCAGCAATATAGGATGGGGAGGTGTACTCAAGTAGAAACCAAGTGAAGACAGTCTAAAATATCAAGAACAAGTGGTACAGTTCGTTTCTGGAGTATGGAGCAAGGCATAACAGAATTATGCTCCAATAGAAAAAGATGGAGTTATGTCAGACTCAAAACACCCAAAATTGAAAAACTCTAAGATCTTAATCTAAATGCCGATGCCTTTGAATGAGCCTTACTCTTCCTTATATAGAATGGGAGAGGGGACAAACATTCCTATAGAACCATCGGATTATTGACACTTGGAAGGTGGATCATCAACAGTTATGCCATATTTGCTGTAGAAATATTTAGTACCAGGGAGTCTATTTAATTTATCTATAGACTTTGACATTTTAGAATTGGTACATAAAGTTATCAATACTTTAGTAATGATAGAATAAAAATCTCCCCAAAGATATACTTGAAGTGGCAAGGGGAATGCTTCTTGCAATTTCAAAATGTCTACCAATTTGGATGGTAGAGCTGCCAGATATACTTGCTTCCATAGAATATTCTTTGGTTCTTTAACCAAAAATATCCTTTCAATCCAGTCTCTATGGAAGTCCTCAAACTGATTAATATTTCTGCACTTCAGATTCATTAGAACAAGTTCATTTTTATCCGATAGTGCGAAATCTGCTCCACAGAAATGTTCTTGGATTAATGCAGTAAGTGCACCAATCATATTATTTTGTGGAGCACCGTCGTCATGAAACATGACATCACCCTGTTCATCTTTAAGAACTTATTGCTCCATCTTGGTGAGAATTATAGGGGATGATTCAAGTTCCCACAATCTCGCCAGTGATCCTGTAAAACACTGAATGATTGTTTTGTAGGCTTCCACCTCATTTTTTCCTGCAACACACATGAGCTTATATTCCAAAATCATCATATCAAGCAATTGTCTGATTTGTGCTACTGACAAATTGTCTATATTCCACTCCTTATGACTCCCTTCAAAAAAGGTATCTCTGGCTGGAATTTTACCGGCTCCATACAAGTCAGGGGCAGCATGTCTTGTGAACTGAGGCTCAAGTGGCTCATAGATGGGGAATGCATGTTTTTATGTGTCTGATTCTTCATGAAGAGAGGCTATGGTTATTCTTTCAGATCTTTCCTCTGATTTTGACTCAGACTGTTGTAATGGCTTGGAAGCTTCTTTAGGGAATAGCTGAGGGAACTTAGACAGTGGGATGCTAAGTTCATGAGTGTGAATATTCTTTCCCTTTGTTAGAAATGAAGTCGGAATTGGTTTTTCAGACTTCTTCAAACTTAATCTATCCATTTTATCTGACAGATTTGAAACCGTATCCCTTGTAAAGATAGACTGCTCAACTATACAATTCTCTACATCTTCAAACCTCTTAAAAGATTCTTGAGAAATATGTCTAACTACAGATAAATCACACTGTATGGAATTCAAAACTCTATGTACATCATTAATTGAAACTTGGACACTGTCCATCTAATCCTTCACCAAGGCAGTTTTGGCAACATTCTTTTCGAGTCCAGTGAGAGCAGTATTTGTCCAATTTACTTGCTCACTGACTTTCTGAATTCTACTCTCAACTCCTACTGCTGCAGTATCTCTTTGAACCAAAGGATATGGATTTTCTGAATTCTGTCCTTCTCCTAGGACAATACTTTTGAAAGGAGGGTATGAGGTAGATGTTTCAATTTTACTGCCATCAGGGGCTTGCCAGGAATGTGAAGAAGAAGATGTGGAGTCAGCCATCATAACAACTTCTAACTCCATTTTATTTTTCCAAGAATAAAATGAAATCCAAACATTTTCTTCTTCCATATATGCTTTCCATTCATTTGCCATTTTTCTCTTTTCTTCAATCGGAAAAGCAAGCGCAAACTCATCAGCCTGAGGATGGGTAAATAGATCCCAGTTTATCATCTGCTTCATCCATTGAGCAGGGATCTGGTGCCGTGGACAACCATCCATTAAATTATAAAACTTATGGATTTCAGGGACTGATGGTCTCTTATCATCTGGAGGCAGATCTTTAAATCTGCATTCAGGGATCAGTTTGTCAGCTTGATCAACATATCCAAGTCCATACTTGGGACTATTTGCAGGTCTTGTATTGGCAAGAATTGTTGTGAGCCGAGGATCTTCATTTTCTAGTGTAGGCACTAGATGCATCATAAGAACATGTTCATCTTCATGAGGGAATGGAATGTTTGAACATTTTGGATTAGGACAAGGGTTGGTTGAAGTAGAAG
This sequence comes from Pinus albicaulis, assembly GCA_034641835.2. Classification (NCBI taxonomy): domain Eukaryota; kingdom Viridiplantae; phylum Streptophyta; class Pinopsida; order Pinales; family Pinaceae; genus Pinus; species Pinus albicaulis. Next base: position 407,042,125 of record CM076580.1, on the reverse strand, counting down.
GAGGAGCTTCACCAGTCCTAAAATTATGGTTCTTATGAATGACCAGGTAGGCTAGATCCCACAAATTTACCTGTTGTCTACATTGTGGACATTCTACACCCAGGGGCTGGAAATTTACAATCTGGACAAACTCAAATAAAGCAACATGAGGACAATTTGAAATAATAGAAGAACAACTAGTATCTGTACATTCAGGAGCTATGTATCTGGGAGAATTTTTACTCTCTGCTTCAATCCTACGTCTGTCAATTGTAGATCTTCTGGGAAAAGACAGAGTGGCTGTGGATTGGTCTTCTGTGATATTAGCAGAGGTCATTTTCTGAATAGCGAGAGGCTTTGGATTTGGCACAGTCCAGTGTTCGGGAAAAGATAGATCGTCCCATTTGATGGCTTGGTGTTCTACCTTTTGATTCTTAGGATCTGTCATGACGACAACACTGGTTTCTGACTCTCGACTAGGGGCATGGAGGACTTCTGGGAATAGAGTAGTGGTGTGACGGAAACAACCTCTAAATTGAATGGCGATATTATTTCTTTTCTTTCTCATATCAAATCCTGTTGTCTGGATTTGAAGCTGTATAATATCGGCCAATGTTTCATCAAAAGTATAAACAGAGAAGTTGGGGTAACAGTCAAACCGTACTGGACCATTGGATAATGGGGCAACATGTCTTGTGAACTGAGGCTCAAGTGGCTCATAGATGGGGAATGCATGTTTCTCTGTGTCTGATTCTTCTTGAAGAGAGGCTATGGTTATTCTTTCAGATCTTTCCTCTGATTTTGACTCAGACTATTGTAATGGCCTGGCAGCTTCTTTAGGGAATAGCTGAGGGAAATTAGACAATGGGCTGCTAAGTTCATGAGTGTGAATACTCTTTCCCTTTGTTAGAAATGAAGGCGGAATTGGTTTTTCAGACTTCTTCAAACTTAATCTGTCCATTTTATCTGACAGATTTGAAACCGTATCCCTTGTAGAGATAGACTGCTCAACTATACAATTATCTACATCTTCAAACCTCTTAAAAGATTCTTGAGAAATATGTCTAACTACAGATAAATCACATTGTACAGAATTCAAAACTCTATCTACATCATTAACTGAAACTTGGACACTATCCATCTGATCCTTCACCAAGGCAGTTTTGGCAACATTCTTTTCGAGTCCAGTGAGAGCAGTATTTGTCCAATTTACTTGCTAACTTGGACACTGTCCATCTGATCCTTCACCAAGGCAGTTTTGGCAACATTCTTTTCGAGTCCAGTGAGAGCAGTATTTGTCCAATTTACTTGGTCACTGACTTTCTGAATTCTACTCTCAACTCGTATTGTTGTAGTATCTCTTTGAACCAAAGGATATGCATTTGCTGAATTCTGTCCTTCTCCTAGGACAATACTTTTGAAAGGAGGGTATGAGGTAGATGTTTCAATTTTACTGTCATCAGGGGCTTGCCAGGAATGTGAAGAAGAAGATGTGGAGTCAGCCATCATAACAACTTCTAACTCCATTTTATTTTTCCAAGAATAAAATGAAATCCAAAGATTTTCTTCTTCCATATATGCTTTCCATTCATTTGCCATTTTTCTCTTTTCTTCAATCAGAAAAGCAAGCGCAAACTCATCAGCCTGAGGATGGGTAAACAGATCCCATTTTATCATCTGCTTCATCCATTGAGCAGGGATCTGGTGCCGTGGACAACCATCCATTAAAGTATAAAACTTATGGATTTCAGGGATTGATGGTCTCTTAACATCTGAAGGCAGATCTTTAAATCTGCATTCAGGTATCAGTTTGTCAGCTTGATCAACATATCCAAGTCCATACTTGGGACTATTTGCAGGTCTTGTATTGGAAAGAATTGTTGTGAGTCGAGGATCTTCATTTTCTAGTGTAGGCACTAGATGCATCATAATAACATGTTCATCTTCATGAGGGAATGGAATGTCTGAAAATTTTGGATTAGGACAAGGGTTGGTTGAAGTAGAAGGAGGAGCTTCACCAGTCCTAAAATTATGGTTCTTATGAATGACCAGGTAGGCTAGATCCCGCAAATTTACCTGTTGTCTACATTGTGGACATTCTACACCCAGGGGCTAGAAATTTACAATCTGGGCAAACTCAAATAAAGCAACATGAGAACAATTTGAAATAATATAAGAACAACTAGTATCTGTACATTCAGGAGCTATGTATCTGGGAGACTTTTTACTCTCTACTTCAATCCTACGTTTGTCAATTGTAGATCTTCTGGGAAAAGACAAAGTGGTTGTGGATTGGTCTTCTGTGATATTAGCAGAGGTCATTTTCTGAATAGCGAGAGGCTTTGGATTTGGCACAGTCCAGTGTTCGGGAAAAGATAGATCCTCCCATTTGATGGCTTGGTGTTCTACCTTTTTATTCTTAGGATCTGTCATGACGACAACACTGGTTTTTGACTCTCGACTAGGGGCATGGAGACTGCTGGGAATAGAGTAGTGGTGTGACAGAAACAACCTCTGAATTGAATGGTGATATTATTTCTTTTCTTTCTCATATCAAATCCTGTTGTCTGGATTTGAAGCTGTAGAATATCGGCCATTGTTTCGTCAAAATTATAAACAGAGAAGTTGGGGTAACATTCAAACCATACTGGACCATTGGATAATGGGGAAACTATTCCTTCAATCAGGGAATCTGTATATTTGTTATGTGTTAAATCTCTTACAGTTGCTAACACATAAGAGTCAACACCTTGATGGACAAGTGCTTGGATTCCCACCCTTATACAACCCAGATGCAAAAATTGTGTCTTCAGACTTCTAGCTTCAGCCTGAAGCTCCTTAGGATTCAACAAAGGAATTAACTGTACACGGTCAGAATTATCTTCAATAGAGCTTATTGATTCTTTGATGGTGATTCTGGTGGTAGTTTTCAAGTGCCAAACACCCAGATCACTATAAAATTGAGAGGCGAAAATTTTGGGTAAAACCCATTTGGCTTGAGGTTCAGTCTCCTCATACAAGTGCTCTGACTCATTAACAATTCTACTACTACTGGTAGCAAACATATCTATGAGAGGGTCTTGAGTGGCCCTATCCTTCTCTTCTAATTCTCTGAATGAAATTGATTTGTTCATTGAAGAGTCCATTTAAAAAATTCTTTTCTTTTAAAGAGAGAGATTAAGTACTGACCTTTCTCGAACCAGTCGCGAACACCGACTTACTGGCTCTAATACCAATTTCTAGCAGGGGCTCTCAACAAGCTTGCTTTCCGCTCACAGGCAGACTTTGCCTTGCTAAGTTTCTCCTTTATCTTCTCAACACCACTTTATGTGAACCCAGCGATGAACCCATACACGAACCTACTCCCACATTCATGCAACTAGTGGCCTATTCTGCGGCTTCCCTTCGCCTTTTACGGCCTTGAGGTTAGAATTGCAAACCTGGAAATGATCTATTTAAGGAAGTTGATGACTTCCTTATCTCTCACTTGCGTGAGAGTAACTCCTTCTTTCCACTGTGTAAAGTAATCTGTGGCAGCAATAATATAGCAGTGTTTATTTGATGAGTGTGAAAAATATCACCAATGACATCCAAAACCCATTATTGAAATGGTTCTTCCACAATGATAGGTTGCAATGGGACAATTGAATTATTTCCTCAGTTGAGACACTTCTAACATAACTATCACTTGAAGGCATATGTGTGAGAATCCTTTAATAGTCTTTGTCACCCGCAAAGTGTCCTCTGACTGGTCTATCATGGAGTTCATGCAAGAATTTTTTTGAATCATGTGCTTCAAAGAATATAAGAAATAATCCGTTATGGTTATTTCTAAAAAGCACCCCATGCACCAATTGGTAAGATAATCCTTTCAATGCAGCCACCCTCTTCTGTCATGTGGATAAGTGAGAGGGAAAAGTACCATGCTCAAGATAATGACACACATCTACGTGCGAAGAGTTTGAGATAGTAGTGTGGGTAGCTTGCTGAACATTGTACATCTTAATCTCTTCCTCCCATCTAGATGGATCATCTTTTAATGCATTCATTGCTTCAAGTGCTAGATGACATAGAAAATGGACCTTAACAGTGTGAAATGGTTTGAATTCGAGATCATACTATTGTAGGCAAGTCATCCAGTTATCTCTTCTCTCACCCATATCTTGTTGTAAAAATAGTGGTGTGATTGCTCGGTGCGGAACCAAGATAATACAATGATTCTTCAAAAGATAGGGTCATAAGTTCTTCACCACCTTATAGAGCACATAATATTGTTTATAAATGGTGGGATAGTTGATTTCAAGTCCTTGTAGGCTATCACTCACAAAATATATAGGCGGCTCATTATTCTGATCATGTTTCTGCGTAAGAACAATGACAAGACAAGTATCAAAAGAAAAGGTGCATAGTAGGAAATCCTTGTTGAAGCATGGGCTATACATGGTTGGTGATTCCGTGAATACTTTCTTAATATGGGAAAATGAATCCTTTTCCCCTTTTTACCACTTATATATTGTATCATCCCTCACCGTCTCCTCTTTGGGTTTCACTATTTGTGCATAATCAAAGATGAGCTTGCAGAGAAATTTTATCTTCAACCGGAAGGATTGCATGGATTTCTTGTTCAATGGGAAGGGAATCTTCATGATAGAATTGAACATTTTAGGGTCTACTATAATCCCACTCTTTTTTATGATATGTCCCAATATATTTCCCTCAGACACTACAAAAAATATCTTCTTGGGATTAAGATATATCCCATATTTTCGACATCGCTAACATATTTGCTTCAAGTGGCATAGATGGTCAGATCTCTTCTTTGAAAAAAATGTGAAATTTTTAAGGCACACCACCACGTTATAACGAATCATATAGAAAAATTGGATGTCCATCACACGTTGGAAGGTTTCAGCAACATTAGCTAGCCCAAAAGACAATCTCCTAAAAGTGAACATTCCCCACTTTATTTGAATAATGGTTTTAAGTATGTTAGGCTTTAAGACCATAACCTGGTTATATCTAGAAAATAAGTCAAGTAGAGAAAACATTTATAACCCATAGATGGTCAGATCTCTTCTTTGAAAACACTGTGACATTTTTAAGATACACCACCATGTTATAACGAATCATATAGAAAAATGGGATGTCCATCACATGTTTGAAGGTTTCACCAACATTAGCTAGCCCAAAAGACATTCTCCTAAAAGTGAACGTTCCCCACTTTATTTGAAATATGGTTTTAAGTATGTCAGGATTTCAGACCATAAACTGGTTGTATCCAAAAAATAAGTCAAGTAGAGAAAACATTTGTGACCCCAATGAATATATATTTAATTAATGGAACAAAATAATTATATTTGTCCGAGGTGTGGTTGATACTTGGAAATATACGGACAAACATATTTCCCTGGACTTATTCCTCACTAGTGCCATATTAGAAACCCACATTGAATTCCACACTTTCTAAATGATTCGAGCATCCAAAAACTTCCTATAATCCTTCTGAATTATGGGCTCAAGCGACATGTCTACCTTCGCAGCTTCTGCTGGAAAGGCTTAGCCCCTTCCTCTATTGGAATAACATGCTATATTATTCCCATGTCATAAGTTTTGATCTCGTCATATGTCCACGCAAAAACATCTCCATACTACTTTCTAGGAGGATAAAGGCTTTTCGCTCTTGAGGTGTGCATCAAGTACCAATATTAAAACACTTCAGATATTTCTTCGTTCCAATATTGATCTTTCTATGCGATAATGTTGAATTTTTATTTTTGATGTAGAATGGTCCTCTAAGCCAATTTTTCAATTCATATAGATTCTCTAGTGATACCACACCCTTAGTCATGGGATTCCCCTTGTTTCATCGTGTCTCATCTTGCATCGCTTTATCATGATCATCGTCATCAATAGCTACATCCTTAAAAACATCAAAATTCACCATGAAATGAAGTATCTGTTAGTGATCATTGAAAATGAATTAATTAGTAATAGTGTTAGGGACAAATGGCTTATAATTAATTTCAATAGAAAAGTCACCCATAAGGAGTGAGAACCTAGAATTGGCATTTTCTGATGCATCCCTAGTTGCATTACACATTCTAGGAATATATATAATATGAAATCTTTGAATTGATTAATCAGATGCCATACCTGTTGTTGATAACTTTTCAAATTAGGTGACACATAGTGTATAGTATTTCGTAATTGTAGTATGAAAATATAAGAGTCACCTATTGATTTAAGATCCCTAAATTTGAGGTCAATGGCCTTTTGTAAGCCCAATATGAGTGCCTCATATTCATAATTGTTATTAATGTACTCAAATTCCAAGAGGAAAGATATTAGGTGTTTCCTTCATTTCCGGTCTACCAAAACACAACTGGATTCAAAGCCCTCCTATGTCTTGGTCCCCGTCAAAATACAAAATCTAGACATCCGAAATACAATAAATATGCCCTACACTAGTACTAAAAATATGTACTATAAATACATCATTTCTTCAAATTGAACTAGGAAGGAGTTCCAACTGTGTGTCTGGTGGGATTGGGGAAGGCTAAGCAAGGTAGCATCGAAGGTCAGTTTCCTGATTTTTTTTTCTTCCAAAAATCAGATTTGCAAAAGCAACAACCTCATTTTTTCCTTTGAAGGGTGTAATAGTGTTTTTCATGTAAGGTTATAATTCCACCAAAATTTGGTTATTCCAACCCTTATATGGAAGCCATAAATGAGACCAATTGATATCAAAATATCTCTGTATTTTTCTAGACCAGTCTCTCCTTAAAAATACACCATAGGATTCTGGAATATCCATAATTACTATGTTTATGCACTGGTGAACTCACTGATCATATGATAGATAGATAATAATGGTTATGAGTTCACCAATAGCGTGGACAAGAGACCTATCTAACTGAATGATCTTTGTATCAGTATTATTCCATTTGGAATTAATTTTCTTGGAAACGGATAATGGGATTATGTTTATGCATGCACCAGAATCAACTAAACAATTCTCAACATTGTAATTGAAAATTTCAAAATTCAAAAAAAATGGAGGACATAGAGTGTTAGCTTCTAATGTAAATGTATTAAGAACTGATTTTCAGAAACCTAAAGACTTACCACATCCCTTCTATGAATAAGAATCATAATTACCTGAGGAAGGTTGTTCAAGGGATCAGAGAAGGAGTTCCCACTGGTCGATTATCCTTGTAAGCTCAATGATCGAAATATTCACGTAGAATTTTTTCATGCCATCCACTATATTATAATCCAACGCAACATGCATCACCAAAGTGTCTATAGGAGTGGCTCTTTTTGACACTTCTAGAGTGGTGGACCTACCTTATCTGTTGGAGGAAGTGTTCCTTGTGGTGGAAAATTTTCTAGATTTGTCTTGAGTGTTCTAATTTGAGTGGATAGGTGGTGTGATTTTTCTTAAAAAATATTCCTTCAAATTTTTCGTGGTCATCTCTTGTTGAGTAATAGGTCCTTTTATCCTAAAATTTTATCCACTATTCTACTTTTGAGCTAAAGCCTCAATTAGTGGCGATTATTCAACAGCCTTCATGTTCTCAGTAGTGAACACACAAGTAAAAGTATTCACTGTGTTTCCAATACTCGCAGTATATTCTTCTGCAACAGATTCTGCATTTTCTTTTGTCTTCTCAGTATGCTCATATCAATGTACTATGTTAATAATGCATCCATTCATATATTTCATGTTGTGATTCCAGTGTGGGAATATATTTTTTGAATGATATTCTTGATGAAAAGAATAATATTTGCATGTCCATGCTTTCAAAATTCAACACTACATTCGAGATTTGTGCCGACTTGGTCGACTGATTACTATTTTTGTTGTTGTTGTTTGTCCTTCCCAGGAATTTGAACTTTGGGGGCTTGCTGCTTATAGTGGTCTCGCTTGTCCTTTGTTTAATTATTCCAACTCATTGGACAAAGACTTTATGGTCATGGAAAATATTTCCTGATCAATAGATTATTTATGCTTGGCCTTATTTGAAGAGATCTGAGACCTTTTTCCTGTCTCCTTGGAGTATTTATATGATTCATTGTCGATAATGACTCCAATTGCACAGAAGTCCTTGTACTAAAATTTATTTCGCAACTCTTTAAAAATTGTGAAATTCTTGTCGACAAGGAAAAAGTGTAGTAATTGATTGTGATGGAGGAATGATGCATCATATCTGGAGGAGATTGGTTCAATACCTGATTGAAACTCTGATTAAAATATCTGACCTTTTATTTTCCCCCCATCTTCATATTCCCGAACTCCTTTAATAACATGGCTAGGGTTTTGTAATTGACAAACTTTCAAGGAATAAAAATTTAAGCCCCATCCAATTCTGAATTGAATTTGTGAGAATAATATGATACCAAGTATTTTTTGTACCATATAAGGTACAAGGAAAAAGTATACATGAAACATCATCATAATGTACCTAGAGCTTTTGCAGGTGTAGATATATGTTATCCAAATGGTCTCCCGCTTTGATTTTATTTTCAAGGTCATATTTCAATAGAAAATTGAATGAATGTCTTGGAATATTATGTAAAACTGGGAAGAGCGAGTGGGACCTCAATCATCCAATCCAAAAATTGGTATGCCATGTCTTCGTATGTGTAATCCTCCACTTTTTGAGAGTCTGAGGAATATTTTTGGTGGCCGCCTCAACTGTGTAAAGTATCATCTGAGAGCACAATGTTTTATTCATCACCCCATTGAAAGATGGAGGCTACTATGTTTTTCCTATGTTGTGTGTAGATTCCACTTACTATTCAAGGGTAGCAAAATCAAAATCTTTTATTGTAGAAACTATTATCCCGACAGAGGTTTTTTCTTTCTTCTTCAGGAAATAAGTAAGATTATGTAATCCATTCATGAATCCAATAGCTTTTGCGAAATTACGGGTTATGGGTTGAATCGGCTGGATGTGATCGTAAGAAATTGTGCAGCTCTATTTAGGGATGGGATGAGAAGATCTACTTTTTTCTAGAATATAGTCAAAGAGGTACTAGTAATGTTGTGTCCTTGTCCAAATTTAGTATGCTATGGGTTGTTGGAGTTATCAGCCATAAAAATATGGCTACCCTCGTTCTAGAACTAAAAATATTGATAGTTCTGGACCTGCCAACATTCACGGGGATCTCCCTGATATGCAGTCCCAATTATACCTCACACCATTTGAGATAGGATCCCCATCCAATATACGACCCAATTACCATTTTCTAAAATATTTTCCATGGCTTTAGCTATCAAGAGAGAGTGAGAAAAACATATGTGCCTTAAAAGAGCAAGTAGGATTGTTTGGTGAATGTCCGGTTGTAGGTGTAACACCCTCTTCCCACATCTACCCAAGTAATCGTCCAACCGGGGTAAACATGTGACAAGAGGCTACTAATATGACATTAAAACTACTATATGAACTTAAGGAAGTGGAATCTATGGAAACACCAAAAGCACACCTTACACTACATCACTGACATCTCTAGGAGGTAACCCAACCTTCCAAGGCCTTGTTCCCTGAGGGGTAACTGATTTTTAGCCACTTTGAGGTTGAGATGCGGGCTTGTAAAGGCAGGGTAGAGGCTATAGACCATATAGACACGAGATAACCTTTCAAGGTATCAACTAAGGCACAAACAATGAATTTTCTGCATATAACTTTGGGATCTGTTTCACATTTTTAGCCCTTGAGCACAGGTCACTACCCAGAACTTCCTGTAACTTCAAGATAGGTAAATAACAATAAAAAAATCATATGGAAGCAATAACATCAACCGGAACTAATACGAACCACCTATCCATGACATACATTTCGTCAAACATGTCACAAACATAACATCTGCCAGTATAAACAACAAATTTAAACAAAGGGGTCTATTTCTTATCTAAGAATGGATAATAAGCATTTCTCCCCTACATCATAAGCTAGAAGATCCTCAATTTGATCATAGATACATTGTGTATTCATTTACAAGTAAAAACATGGAGAAGATCCATACCTCATCACTATCACAATATATGCTTATAACCAACATAACACCAACAAAAATAACGTGGATATATCAAAAATAGAATCCATATATATACCAGTGCATATACACATCAAATACCAAGGCAATTAATCTTTCATTAATGAATGTAAAAACCAACCTGGAATGGGAATTCCATGTTCCACCAGATGATAGACATGGCTGAGCCAAATATCACTTCAACTAATCACCCTTGTGCCATATTCCAAGCATGAATGTCATAATTTTTTTCAAACTCATCAATCAACACAAAACTAGGGCTCCAAAGACCGAACTCTCTCAACCCCAAATAGTCATTCCACCTCACAGGTAGACATCACTAACCGTCACAGATTGGTCTCCATCCAAGCTCCTCTAGGGATCCAAAGTGTTTGTTCCAACCAGGGATTCCAAGACTAGTAACTCAAACCCAACTGTTACATGGATTCCAAAGTGTTTGTCCAACCAGGGCTTCTAGGGCTAGTAACTTAACCCACCTAGGGATTCTAGAGTGTTTGTCCCACTAAGGCTTCCAAGACTAGTAGCTCAAACCATAGTTTTCTGTCGGAATTTTAGAGCGTTTGTCCAACCAATTCTTCCGGAAACTAATAACTCAACCCAACAGCTAAAGGAATCATGAGAACCAATCAGAAAAAAAATCAATGGAAATAAACCCACAACACCATGGTTATCCAGGAAATGGAAAGGCTAGGCAAATCCACTATCAATCTCGACCATCCCCCATGCCCAAGATGGATCATAACCATGAAACCACATGTAATACCATGCATACAAAAAATACAGAGTAAATCATACACGCAACTCAGTACCTACACTCAAAACCTATTGTAGATGTTGATCCTGATTTCCTTTGCGCTTCCCCTCTCTTCCTTTTCTTTCTTAATCCAAATCTCCAAATATTTGACACTCTCCAAGAGTGCTCCAAGAATACTATAAGTACTAAAGAGTATGAGAGAGAGATAGAATAATGATAAATCCAAAAATGAACTGAACAAGCCTTACCAATTAATCCTTAGAAGCCCTTTTATTAATGAGGCCTCTATTTTCTTCATTTTTCATAATTTTCCTTCATTTTCCTCCTCACATGAAACTTGTGACCTTTCACCTTCCTTTTCTCCTATTTTCCATTATTTTCATAAATAAAATGCCAATTAATGCCTCATGACTTCCAATGCCTGTGTCATTGTATTTTCCAATTTCGTTAGCCATAATAAACCGAATGAACTCCCACTAGGATGATTTTTCCCACCATTCAACTTGGAATATGTGTCCCATCATCATGGTCTTATATAATTTTACATGAATGTTTTTTTCTAGGGTTGTTACAAAACCCTACCCCATGGGGGAAGACCATCCTCGATGTTCAATGACACCTAAAAACCATAAAAATACTTTAAAAAAAACGTACTTCCTATGGAGCTTTATAACATAACTTGTTGTAGTATTTATAATGAACAACTTCTCAAAAGAAAAACCCATCATGAAAATGTTACCGTGTACTAGAGCTTTATAACAAAACTCATTTTGATATTTACAATAACAACCACATATACTCATGCACATTTTCTTCAACCAACAAATAACCATATTTTCTGTGGAGCTTTATAAACCAGCTCGATACATTATTTACAATAATATACAAATATACACATTTTCTCAACCAGCAAATAGAAGGATACGATGCCCGTATCAGTGGCAAGGGAAGCCAGAGGCTCACACCTCCACCCTCAAGGAAATAACAATTCACCTCCTTCCTAGGAAGTCCATAATCTATTTCCAAAATCAAGGTTGCATCTAATGTCAAGTGCTAAAATCTCACGCCACTTGTCCTCTTAGTCAATAGTTACCATCTCATTGTTCCAAGGCACACTCCCAATGTGTATCTGATTCCATCTGAAAATTATAATGACCAAACCAATCCATCCACGACCTTCCCTTCTCTGCTAGAAAGTCCCTCGACAAATCCGGTAATCCCCTTCCATGGAGTCACTCACCTTCCAAGTTCCACTGGCACCCCCATCTGGAGATTTTCATCCCTCGGTGAGGCTTCCCCGCATTGAAAGATATATAAAACAGGCATATACCTTCCTAAAAACCATCATACTGGTAATATCGTGCTCATGGAAATAAATTGACATTATTGGGTACCAGTGTCCCACAATGGTCCTTCTCTTGAAAATATTTGCCAACATATTGCTGCATATTCCAATTCATTTTATTGTTGAGCTACTACTTGCAATCAGTTTCAAACACACAACCGAGAATTGCATGTTTTACTATAGCAAGAACATAGTTGTCATTAGATTCAGAATAAATTGAAATAAATTCAAACCATACATCATTGGTAGCTTGTCAACAAGGTACACTTGAAATCTTTTTCACTTCCTGTCACACAAGTCAAACTAGCTATTTGATCAAACCATCATATATAAACATATCATATCAAGCTAGCTCAAAATGAAATCATCATAGATCAAAATCATAAATCACATGCAATCATATTCATGAACCATAATCATAAATAACATGTACCCATCATAAGTCAGAATCACATATGGCATGCATAATAGAACTGAAGTAAAATGTCGATACTTATCCTTCATCAGTCCTTACTTCTTCCTTTATTCTTTGTGTACACACGTCGGATAGGTTGCCACACCCGTCAAGCACCCAATGCATTGTCCTCAACTATGTACACATACACACAATGCACAACACATACATCCACACAAGGCGTACAACACCATATGATATATAAACCCATGCCCAATGTATAACACAATAGAATATATATGCCTATACCTCGATTACAATGCAATACATGTACATGAAAATACATGTAGAGTATAATTAAACACACTACATACGCCTACACCGACATACAACACACACACCTACACTTGGTATACAAAAAAACACAATAAATATTCATACATATATGTACACATAGTACAACATGACGAATCACATGTCATGATACCACAATACATCATTCACATACATAGTACCGCATGCCCGCAACAAATGTACGACATGTACACAATACCACATGTATACCAGTACCATATGCCCAACATGTACACAATACCACGTGTACACAACACTACCTGCACAACATGTCCACAACATCACATCTACACGACACCACCTGCACAATGTGTACACAATGCCAAATGCACATTGCGCCACCTGTACAATGTGTACACAATATAACATATACACATCACCATATGCACGCCATGTACATGACACTATATGTACATAGCATCACATGCACAACATGTACACGGAACTACCTGCACACATAACCAAATGTACAACCTGTACACAACACCACATGCACACAAAACCATGTGTACAGTTATGCACACAACGCCAGATACACATAGCAACGTATGTACATCATGCACAAAAAAACATAACTAAAATAAGCATGGAACATCATATGTACGCAATAATACATATGCAATGTTACACATTACCATACGTACAATCATTGAATATACAACATGCGAAACATATACGCAACAATAACATTGTACATCCATAGACTAGACACTGACTCCACAAGAAACTTTTCTTCTAGTGTCTTTCCACTATCCATGCTTATCCTAACATGCCACAAATCACATTACTTTCAATTAGCTGATGTACCCCTCAACATTACCTATCCATAACATAAACATAGGCATAGTATAATAATTTAATATCAATTCATGTCCACATGATACTAACCTGATAGATTTGTTAGAGTTATTCTTCCCATTTGATTCCTCATAAGACCAAGAACTTCTTCATTCCATTCACATGCCAAAGCAATCATTCCTCCACAAGAAAAATCCTTGAAAGCCCTGTCATACAATGAAAGAGACACATACATACATGCATATATAATAATTAACATAAATAATCATGATCCTATCAGAAAACATCATATATACATACATATATACATATAAACCATCAACAATACAAAACCATCAAGATCCATGGTGACCCTGTCAATCAAAGACATACATAGATACATACATGTATACATATGTAAATGTCAAAAAAATTATGATCACAACACAATGGTTAGATATCATAAGGTCTATTTGAAAAGAACTTCCTTATTTGTGCATAAAATGCACAACATTGAGAACAACAATTACCAACATACCCAAGGCATCTAACACCTCATTCATTTTACCTTTTTTGTTTCCTTTCTTATGTCTGTAATTCGACCATCCATTTACCATAATGGACCTAACCAACAAAACTGATTGCCATACTCTTACCTTCCATTGTGCTTATTGATGCATTGTGCTTCATCTATGTCTTATATTACCTATTGGGTACCACAAACCTCTCCCAAATCTCCATAGTTTTTCCTCTTTCCCAACTAATCACCAATAATCTTAAACAAAATGCAAGAAAAAGAAACGAACAAGAAGAAATCGATGAAAACCAAAAGAAATACGACACTGCAACAAATTGGCAAGGCCTTGCACCTGACATAAGAAAAACTGCAAATCAAACAGAAGAAAATCACAAAAGAGAAAAAGCACAAGGCTAGAAGCAAACACCATGACTCAATCCCCATGTTTCCCAAGGAAAGCTATGTTGATCAGTGGTTGTCATTGATGTCAACCCAAGCAGCCCCAAGGGCTAACCCAATATTGCATGGGAATTTTGACCTACCAAATTAATATATTCTAGGTCAATAATTCTTTTGATGGTTTCTACTTGTCGAGATGTTTTCGTTGATATATGGCACACCATGTAATTCTTCACGGTTTGAGAGATATTCATGTTTGAAGTTTGTACCCCCAGTTAGTGGGCTAAAACCCCATGGGGTTGGGGCATGGGTCATTGAAAAGTCATAATTAATATTTTCTAAGCCTCTAAAATCCCTCCCACGTTCACTTGTTGAAGACCCTCTCAACTTAAGCATTCATATAAATTGTGATCTTCATTTCCTCCTTATGTATGGGATTTGGCCATCTGAAACAGGTCATCGTGGAAGTTTCACTCTAAATTTTTTTATAAGAAGGCTCAGAAGCTGAAATTTTTATAAGGCGAAGCCGAAATCCTGAGGAAGCTACAGTAAAAATTTCAGATCAAGTTACGCAATATTTTTGGATATATGATCTATGGAAGTAAGGGTTTTTGCAAGCTCCTGAAATTCATCTCAAAGAAGTGACCTTGGTAAATTCGTCATAACTCTCTCTCTGAGTATCGAATTGGAATTCTGTAAAAAGTGATGGATATTGTAAAGTCTGTAATTTTCTCTCTATCCATTTCCAAAACAAATGAAGAAAAAGTAACACATGGCACGCCGTACAAGTGCGCTCTGCTGAAACAGTCCATAATTAGGGCATTGTGAGAGATTGGGTATAACTCTCTCTTCAAGAATCCAAATTGGTTTCAGAGCTTGGTTCCTTCAATAGCAGTTTAACAGCTGGAAGGAGGTCATTGAGTATACCAAGAATGGTGTACCTCTATTCAATGAAAATAATTATGCACTTTGGAAAGGAAGAATGGAGGTCTATCTCTTGGCACAAGGTTACGGAGTATGGGACACTATTCAAAATGGATTTACATCAACCGCGGATGAACAAGGTAAGAAGAATTTGGTAAATGATGCAAAAGAAAAGAATATTATTATCAGTGGACTTATTGAATCTGCTTATCATAAGGTGTTGGGTTGTAAAACTGCCAAAAATGTATGGGATAAGCTTGAGAATATATATGCAGGTGACTCAAATGTCAAAGAAGCAAAGCTTCAAATCTATAGAGAAAAATTTGAGCAACTCAAAATGAAAGAAGATTGCAACATTGCTGCATACTTTCAATACGTTGATTAAATAACCAATACTCTGGAAGGATTGGGAGAGCCAGTTGATGAGAAGACTATTATACGGAAGATTCTTAGAACGTTACCAGGGAGATTCAACCCAAAGGTATCAGTCTTAGAATACAGTGCAAATCTAGACAAACTCAGCAAAGAGGAATTACATGGAGTTATCATAGCATATGAAATGAGACTTGATGAAGAAGAGGGTACTTCGCATCTAGAAACTGTGTTCGTTGCGTCTAAAAAAACCAATAAGGATAAACAACCTTCAATTGAAAATACATGCACCTGCAAGTGTGAAGAAAAGGGAGATGATGAAGAAGGTCTTTCAAATGAAGAATATGCTTACTTCACGAGAAAACTAAAAATTGGTAAGGGAAAATTCAAAGGTAAACTTCCATTGATATGTTTCAGCTATAATGAGGTTGGGCATTTTGCAGCAAAATGTCCAAACAGAAGTAATGGCAACTCAAAAGGAAAGAAAGGCTTTAAGAAATTCAACAAGCAAGGATCCAAAAGGAACTTTCTCTCTAAAGAAGATAGTTCATCATCCGATGAAGACAATGATAGTGAAGAAGAAGCCAATGAGAGAGTATTGTTTATGGCCAAGCACAATAAGCAAGAGGTATCAAACAACGAAGAAGAAGGATGGACCATAGACAAATTTTATGAGGAAGCAATCAAGCTTATAAAAGATCTCAAGGTGGAGAAGATCCGTTCCAAAACTCTTGAAGAACAAGTTCAAGGTCTCAAAATTGAAGTTGAAGAACACAAATGCATTGAAGAGTCACTTCAAAAGAAGTTAGAAGAAAGCAACCAAGAAAGGGAAGAATTAGAAGCCGAAGTAGTCTCGCTGCGTGAGGAAGTGAAGAAAGGAAAAACTATCCAAAACTATGCCAATAGCTCAAGGGCATTGGAAGAACTCATCAACAATCAACGATCTTACAACGACAAAATTGGCATCAGTTACAAAGAAGAAGAAGCAGGACCTTCTACAACAAAATACAATGAACCTATGAGATCTGACATGCATGTAGACTTCATTGGACAAGATTCGCAAGAACAGCCTTGGAAGAAAATTCCTCGACGAAAATTTCCATCCAAGTACCAACATATTTTTTATGGCTACTGTTATTCATGTGGAAAATTTGGTCATAAAGCTGTAGAATGTCGCACGTACCCTAGGAACGAATACAATTCCAGGAGATCTGTCAAATATGAACCTCCCAGGGCTCAGTGAAATATCAATAGATTTGAACATTTAAGAAATAATATTGAATGTTACAAATGTCGAAACTTTGGACACATAGCAAAAGACTGTAGACTTGAAAATCCTCCAGAAGAATCTTCGAAGCCACAGAATGAATGAACATGGAAGAAGAAGAAAAATGATAATTGTGCTCTCGCTCTCAAGGCTCAAAAGAACAAAGATGTGTGGTATGTTGATAGCGGTTGCTCAACGCATATGACTGGAGATAGAAATAAATTTGTATCTCTGAAAGAGAAGAAGGATGGAACCATGTCCTTTGGAAATGATGGATCTTCAAATGTTATAGGATCAAGTATTGTCACTCTCGGAAGCAAAGATGCTCTAGCCAAGAATGTTCTATTGGTTGAAAACATGAATCACAATCTACTTAGTGTTGGACAAATGTGTGATCAAGGACACACAATACTATTCAACTCCATGAAATGTGAAATCAGGAAAGGCGTGTATGGTGAAATTGTGGCTACAGCAAGTCAAGCTCCAAATGACATATATGTTCTGGATGAAGGAACTAAAGCATGTCTAATAGCTAAAGAGGATGATACAATAATTGGTAGCAATGATGATCGACTAAGTAAGAATTTTGCTACAAAGGTGCAAATTGATTTAGAGATGTCTTTACTTGGTTGCAAATTGAGCATTGATGACTCATCTAAGGATGTGGATCAAAGGTTGTACAGATCTATGATTAGTAGTCTTCTATATGTAACAGCCTCCCGACCAAATGTTATTCAAGCAGTTGGACAAGTAGCAAGATTCCAAGAAGCACCAAAAGAATCACATATTAAATATTCGCCAACATTGGAATATCTTTGCTAGAAGCTTGCGATTCTCCCAAGTTCTCATTAGATTTTCCTTTTTCAGAATATAAAGGGGGAGTGGAAGTGTGTACAAGTCTGCAGGATGGTTGTGTGTCAGCGTGAGTGGAAGTGTGTATATGTCCGTAGGATGGTTGTGTTTCAGGGGGAGTTACCCTTTGCCATTGATGTCAAAGGGGGAGAGAATGTTGTAGGAAGAGGTGTCATGATCACAGGGGGAGTACTTGTGTTTCCATCAATGCCAAAGGGGGAGATTGTTGATCAGCGGTTGTCATTGATGTCAACCCAAGCAACACCAAGGGCTAACCCAATATTGCATGGGAATTTTGACCTACCAACTTAATATATTCTGGGTCAATAATGCTTTTGATGGTTTCTACTTGTCTAGATGTTTCTGTTGATATATGGCACGCCATGTAATTCTTCAGGGTTTGAGAGATATTCATGTTTGAATTTTGTACCCCCAGTTAGTGGGCTAAAACCCCATGGGGTTGGGGCATGGGTCATTGAAAAGTCATAATTAATATTTTTTAAGCCCCTAAAATCCCTCCCACGTTCACTTGTTGAAGCCCCTCTCAACTTAAGCATTCATATAAATTGTGATCTTCATTTCCTCCTTATGTATGGGATTTGGCCATCTGAAACAAGTCATCGTGGAAGTTTCACTCTAACTTTTTTTCTAAGAAGGCTCAGAAGCTGAAATTTTTATGAGGTGAATCAGAAACTATGAAAAAGCTTCAGTAAAAATTTCAGATCAATTTGCGAAATATTTTTGGAGATATGATCTGTGGAAGTAAGGGTTTTTGCAGGCTCCTGAAATTCATCTCAAAGAAGTGACCTTGGTAAATTCGTCATAACTCTCTCTCTGAGTATCAGATTGAATTCTGTAAAAATTGATGGATAGTGCACAGTATTTAATTTTTTCTCTATCAATTTTAGAAACAAATGAATAAAAACTGACATGTGTCACGTCGTACAAGTGTGCTTTGCTGAAACAATCCATAATTAGGGCATTGTGAGAGATTGGGTATAACTCTCTCTTCAAGAATCCAAATTGGGTCAGACCTATGGCATTGGAAATATGACTCAGAGGACTACTGTAGGA
Organism: Pinus albicaulis; assembly: GCA_034641835.2. Taxonomy (NCBI): domain Eukaryota; kingdom Viridiplantae; phylum Streptophyta; class Pinopsida; order Pinales; family Pinaceae; genus Pinus; species Pinus albicaulis. Next base: position 407,023,058 of record CM076580.1, on the reverse strand, counting down.
CCTAAAATTAGATATTGAGGATATGAAATGACAGAAATACACCAGATTCAATATCGAGCTCCTAGAAGGCAAGAAAAAGTTAGATCATGTGCTGTCAAGGGTTGCAAAGGACCAGACTTTCTACGGTAGAAAAGCAAAGCAAGGTGTAGCAAATGGTAGCATGAAAATAGTAGCAACCAAGGTGCATAACAGTGGCAAGAAGTTCATCATATGAAGTCTTAAAGTGGGCAACACTGCATACAATCATTGTAAAGGTATCATTGTACTTAGTCATTGTAAATACATTATTGCACAAATTGTACTAGTGTCTATTTGCCAAGGGTTGAAGAGGCAGTGTTGGGAGGTCTAGGATCATCATTAGGTGGTTGTATCAAAGTTGGGGTTATGGTCTAGTATATATTCTTCTTCTAAATCATTCTATATCATTGTAAACTGGACCATTTTCCCTGGTATGGGAGTCCATTCTTCTTTTATTCTTCTATAGGGTGGTAGGGTGGTGCTAGGGTGAGTTTTAGCTCATTGGGTGTTGGGGCATCCGTTCAGTGACTACTGAAGAATCTCGGGCATTGGAGCATCCATCCAGTGGGAGCTGGAGAAGAATGCTTTTCTAGATTCTAGGAAGTTGGAGCTTTATTTTCAATTGGAGTTGAATATTAAAGAATTATTAGAAAAACATTAGGTGGTTTTTGTCCCGGAGTGGGTTTCCACCTTAAAAAATGTGTGCATTTGTGTTCCTCTTGTTTGCTGCTATCATTGTACAAACACTGATAATAATTGAAGATTAACTAATGCTCTAATTGAAAGAAATATTGATTCACCCCCCCTCTCAGTATTTCCAACAAGCTCAACTGGAGCCTTCTTCAAGATTTCATAACAATCTCTTTTTCCATGTAATCCCTACATCATACTTCCATAAACACATAAATGTCAGTGCATAAATAAACATACAACATGTTGTTTACCTTACGTTGTTGTTCCAAGCACACTGACCTATAACTGAACACACATGTCAACCATATTTACCAAACATCAAGAAAACATATCTATAAATTTGAAATCAAATTTTACCCAAAACAATAACCATGTCATAACCAATAATTAGCTCACATTCATCAGTCATAATATATAATGCTAAAACTATCACCTACTTACACTCAATTACATACCAACTATATCAACACATATGTGTCAGCACAACCATCTTAAAGAAAGATCATTCCTTCATGCAATCTTATAGATACAAAATCATATCATGCAATTAATAAAACATTAATACAACTTGCAAACATACCGTGCTAAATATATCAACTATATGACATAATCAAACACTCAAAAGAGTCAAGAACCAAGTATATGACATAATAAAACTAATACATCAATATATCTCAGGCGAGGTTATCTTCTCTACAAAATAGATCTATATTAGCACAATATAACTTGATAACACCTCAACTCAACACAAATAATATAAATATATCCATAAAAGTAACCAAATAGCATGTTCACATCATAAACTCATAATCAATTGTCATTCATACTTAAAAATCACATATGCATAGTCACCCTAACCTAGTACAATACAATATCACAATTATATCAATTCATACATGAACATAATAATGATAACCATATACATAAGCCAATCCAAGGAAATATGATACATATGACATCAATATCTTAATGAAATAACCCTTATCATCAAGCTAACTAGCATACCACAACAATAAATTAACATATAAAATTATCATAAACACCATATAACATAGTCATTGAGCTAACTAAAAGTTAACATATTCATCAATGACATATAACATAATCATCAAGTTTATACCATGCTTGACTAATCAACAAATGTACATATTGTTGTGGTGGAGTTGACGCATGGGTGTACGAAATTGCACCAGTTTAAGGGGTGTGGTCTACCCCTATAAACTATTGGTAACAGGCAGAAAGTGGTGGAGCTCAAAAGCATACAATCTAGAGGAAAAAGTATGCAAATGTATGCTCAAATAAAACTAAAACTAAAACACAAATACACAAAAGCTATTGAAGAGAGTCAAAACGATAATAATGAAAACGATGGCTCTAGGCCTCTTCTTAATAAACGTTTGATATGGAGAAGAAATTTTACCACTTGCCAAAGGGCCCCTAGACAATGGTTCTAGGTCCCAATGCAAGGATGTTGTTTTCCAAGCTCTGCCTCGATGCAATATCCCTCTCTCTCTGCTGTGATGGAGTAAGATTGTTGGTTGGCCAACAATCGAGTCCCCTCTATCTCCAGCTCTGAGTCACATATTGGTGGTATTGCTTGGGAAATTATGGCCGGCATAACGATGTGATCACCCATTCTTCATCTCATGGTGGCTTTATATAGGAGATTTCAAATCCTGCTTCCCTCCCTTGGTACATGGTGGATGGTGAACCAAGGGAGATGTATGATTCCATTGTGTGCTCCAAATATTCCTTTGTGTGCTCACATAGTGTCTAAGGAAGTGTCGGTGGTTGTCCTTAGGCGGCTTCATGTAAGGAGAAACTTTTCCTTTGCTTTGTGTGGTCTCGGAAAGAGACATTTTTCCACTTTCAAGAATGTGCGCTTACTGGGCAAAAAGGCACGCAGAAGGTGCTCTTCGCTAAGGATAAAGCGCGCAATCAGCATTTAAGACTAGTTCAAATTTGATTTTCTCAAAACCTTAGAGATTTTAAATACTTTCTTGATTCCATAATGTCTTCCTGCCCTGTAAATCCTTTGGCTTGACATTAATTAATGTCATATTCTATTATATGATTTTCCAGTGTTTACAGTTTCCCCCTAATGTGTGAGGTCTAGGAAGGACTGTATAGCTTAAATACATTATAGTTTCCTTTCTGTATCGTGCGTAGAAAGAGAGAGGGAGACCTGCATGAATCTTGGAATGGACAACACCCTGCACCATTTCCGAGATGACCCTGGCCTAAAGGATCCATGCCAACAAATAAAATTTACGACATATATACAAAATTTTAACGATGAGGGCATGTCCCATGCTCGTGATGCTATGGCTAGTTAAACAAAATTGACAAATACATGTGATGTCTATGTCACTACTATGGTAGTGATGCTCGCGGTTGTTCATGATGACTGCTGATGCCCTCCGGGGAATTTTTTCCTTGACGATAGGTGGAATGTGGTACCCATATGCGTAAACTTGGTGTTATCAACTAATTTGAACCTTAGGCTGAAGGAAGGCAAACCAGGGTAACCTTTAAACCACGCTCAGCCTTGTAGCTAGCCCTACAAGGTCAGGAGAGGGCTCTCTTGGTGAAAAGATATTCAATGAAATATGTTGTAAATCGATTTTAGGCTAGATATAATAATGGGAAATGTTTTTATAAAATTCAGGGTTGTATGGAATAGATGGGACAGTTTGAATCTGGGGAATTAAATCAGAGATATAGGGTATTTCATGGGGCAAGATAGGCAGAAAATTTAATAATTAAGTTTAAATAATGATGGGATGGTAAGACTGGTGAGGAGATGAAAAGGGCATAGGAGATGGATCCTTTTAAAATAGAAGAAAACACAGAATATTGAATGATTTCCCAAGGCAAAGCATTAATAATGGATTCTACCTATCTATCTTGAAAACATTCAACCGGAAATATGAATGAATGAATGGTAAAAATAACATTTAACATATGAACACAAAGGAAGAAACAGTGCTAAAATCCATACCACAGGGATCCCACAAATCAGAGCTGCATATCTTTATTAATTCCCTGTCAAACTGTTACAATGGAGGGCAGAGCATCCTCAGTGATTTCCAACTAATTCCACACTTAATTCCCCTACTGACTACTTACAAAATGACTGAAAATTACATTAAATAGACAGAGATTTGAGGGAAGTACATCCACAGAAAGAGGAGCTGTTTTACTAGCTCAGAACTGAAATCCGATCATAGAAAGAAAACCAACCATTTGCCCCTGAAAAGAAGGAGCAACAATACATTTTGAACATGCTGAGGATTTGCTATTACATCCAACAAATGAGAAGAAGAAAATTGTAGAACCAATCCCTTTTAAATTGTTGCTGAAGAAATCGTGATGATTCTATGTCTGTATTTGGCTCTCGACCTTTGACTGTTTCTCTGTGTTTTTTATCCTTTTGAAGCATAACCAAATTTTGAAGAAAACACCCTTTGGAACCAATGAAAATGAAATTATGCATTTTAGTGAAGGAAAGACTCATTTTGAATGAGAAAGAGTGAAGGGAAAATGAGGTGGGCCCAAATCGCAATCGCAATCGGAAGAGGGGAGGGAGTATCAAATAAGGGAGAGAATGCGATTTGGAGTTTGCGATTGCGATTAGTGTAAAGGGAAAAGGGGCAATCGCAATCGCAATTGGAGCGGGAGAGGAGTGAGAACATTGAAATGTTAACTTGCAATGCGATGGAGCGGACACGATGGGGTAATACAATAGAGTGGCGAGGGAAAACGATGTCCAATAGTGTAATAGATAAATCCCCTTTAGTGCTTTACATAGGGAAAAAAAATGATTTTTGAATGAAAAGAGCGGAGGGGTTTTAAGGCGGGACCCATGGGAACAATCGCAATCGCAATCGGAATCAGAAGGGGAGTGGGTTTAAACTTATGGAAATTGCCGACTTGCGATGGGCTAAGACTTTGGGATTAAAAGGTTTAAGCGAAATGGAAAAATGAATTAACACAGGGAATAAAACCCCTTTCTTTTAAAGGGGCGGAAAACTTAGGTGGGACCCAAAGGGGAATCGCAATCGGAAGCGAGAAGGGGAGCAGAGGAAAAGTGTTTGGGATCCGCCGATTGCGATGAAACATTTAAAAAATCCTTTAAAATTAATTGATTGGATTTACAAAGGGAAAACCATTTTTTCATATGGAGTGGGGCAGAAAGGCCTATGGTGGGACCCAGCCAATCGCAATCAGAATCAGAAGCGAGAAGGGTTTAACACATAGCAGCGGGGAATGCGATTGCGACGGAGCGATGACTTGTGGGCCATCCGATCGAATGTATGGATCGATGGCGGAGATGTATCGGCGGGGGTCAATTGCATCGGAGAAATTCAAAGGAGCGGAAATAAGAGTTGGGAGCACTTGCGAATTTGCGATGTGATCGAACGATGCGATCGGATGTGGACCGTCAGATCGTTGGTCAGGTCAACGGTCTGGATGTGATCGGGCGGGATCAATCGCATTGGATTTTTTTGTAATCGGAAGGGTCGATCGAGATGCACAATTTGTATAGTGCGATTGCGATCTGATCGGAGGAGGGGTTATGCGATCGGATCGGAAATGTTCAATCGGAGGGGGTCATTTAATCGCATCGGGGGTTTAAACATGGTATGGTGAAAAGCGCGATGCGATGAAATACTTGGAAACATTTCAAAATAATTTTATTTCTGTTACAAAGGGAAAATACTTTATTACTGAAGCGGGGCGGAAAGGCCTATGGCAGGACCCAGGCAATCGCAATCGGGAATCGGAGGAGGGGCGGAAAGGGGGTTTGAATTCGCAGGAATGGACGATTGTGATGGTGCGATGGCTTTATGAGCCGTTCGATCAAATGGGCGGATCGACGGTACGAATGCAATCGGGGGAGCAGATCAGGAGTCAATCGCATCGGAGTAATCGGGGAAGGGTCAATCAGAGGGGGTCGATCGGGACGTGCGATTGTGATGATGCGATCGGATATGGGCCGTCGGATCATTGATCGAATCAACGGTCTAGATGTGATCAGAGTGGGTTAATCGGGATATGAAATTAATATGTTGCGATCAGATTGGAAGGGGAAGTTCGATCGGATCGGGGGAGAGAAGGGGAAGGTTTTATAATAAAAACTTTAAAATTTATCAAATGAATTATAAGGGACAAATGGAAAAGGGGTGAGTTTAGGCTATTGGGGACCTTCTTTCACTTAGGCATAATTTTTTATCCAGGAGTCAGTTGTGAGAATATAATATACCGTTGGAAATCTCTTTCCAGGCTCTTCTGATGGGCACACTTAGAACATGATTTTATCTTGAAAATGCTATGGAAAACACCTTTGAAAAGCAGGGAGTTGGCTTTGTGGTGATAGCAGCTTTTGAAGTGCAATTTATTACATATGATGACATCAAATTACATGATAGATGATAACAAAAGCAAAGTATCATGTTTTTCACCTCAAAACATGGTTTTGGGGTGAAAATTACATCAAGCTCAATAGAACATTTCTTTGATTTTCCCAGGTACTGTGCCTTTGAGTTTATTTTACCTCCTCATGATCTTTCTAATGTTTATTGACACTTGAATCATTAATTTGACCATGATGAGAACCTAGAACCTAATGAGACCAACCCTATGATATAATAATATGAATTGAGAGTGAAAGTGAACCATGACTGAAGACCATAAAGAGGAGAATCTGCAAGCTTTACATGAGGGAAAAACTGATGAAATACCACTACCATCAATGAATCCATGACCTAATGGAATGATGAAAATTTATGGTATGGGACTCCTAATATGCAAATGCAAAAGAGTAATTTTGATCACTGATGGTAGTATGACAAGAATGACACTAACATTGGCTCCAATGGGGATGGTAGCTCCTTGGAGGTTCCAAGAACACCGTAGACCAAGTAGCCTTATCCATTGGGAAAATATGGTCAAAATACTGAAAACTGACACAATGCAAATTGACTCTGACTCAAGACTAAGACTGAAAACTAAAATAAAACCAAACTTTACACATATCATTTAAGTTTTATAGCCTTCACCTCGGGCCCCAAACTTCAATGACTGTGTACTTGAAATCTGACCAAAAATAACATGGTATATACAATGATTGTGACATAGTTTTTGATCCATTATCTTCAACAGTGGTAGTGCTTCAAAAGCCTACCATTCACTGCTCCTCTAGGGCAATCTTGGCCATCCATATTTGAGAGCAAGAAATCATATTGTCCCCTGTATGCTGAAATCTTATATGGCCCTTTCCACAGGTTGTCAAACTTACCATGCTTCCCTTTGTCCTCATTTTGTACATCCCATCTCAACACCACATCATCCAACTAAAAATTTTCTGCTTTGGTCTTACGGTCATAGATCTTCTTTATATTCTCCTGCAACTGAATAACGTTCTGAGAAACTTCCTCTCTTGTTTGCTGAAGGTGGATCATTTGATTGATCCTTCGCTAATTATCATCTTCTTCACTTCCAACCTCTTGCAATAATCTCATGACCGGAACTGTAAGCGATGTAGGAAAAACAACATCAGTACCATAAACCAATTTAAATGGTGACATACCTATGGATTTCTTGCTGCTGACTCTATATGCCCATAACGCATTGATGAGGTTTCGATGCCAGTTCCTTTTATTTGCCTCAAGAATTTTCTTAATTATGTTTATCAGGGATTTATTCGATGATTCTGCCAGGCCATTTCCTTGTGGATAGTATGCTGTCGAATGGCCCAAGACAATATTGTACTTGTCGCAGAACTCCACCATCTTCTTAGATTTGAATTCTGCTGCGTTATTTGTAATGATTTTGTGAGGGCAACCAAAACGAGACAAGATATTTCATTCTAGAAATTGAATGATTACCATATCAGTGGCCTTCCTTGTTGGAACGGTCTCGATCCATTTGGTGAAGTAATATGTACCTGTCAAGATTCATCGATGCTGTGTTGATGATGCGGGATGGATTTCCCCTATGAAATCAAGTCCCCACTGTTGAAAGGGAGCATTTACTGAAACTGGTTTCAAAGGAAGAGGATGCAATTTCCTTTTCCCTTGGAAAACTTGACACTCATGGCAACTCGTAACTATTTTATATAAATCTGAAAATAAAGTGGGCCAATAATACCCTGCTCTCAACTCTTTATTAGTTTTAGTTTTCCAAAAAAATGACCACCACAATCACCTTTGTGAAAGTCATGCATAACCTGCTGAGCCTCATCTTCAACCAAGCAAGTAAGCAGAATACCCCCTAGATCTTTCAAATAAAGAGCACTATTTAAAATACAGAATTTAGCAGACTTGAGTTTCAGTGATCTACCTTTGCTTTGAGACATACCTAGAGGTCGTGAAAGATGCTGAAGAACATACACAATGTCTGAATACCATGGGGATTGTAGAAAAATGTATGAAACCGGAACAAGCAAACCTTCATTCTCATCCTCTGACATTGTTGTTATGAGATTTATATCCAAGGCACGCAGGTTTGATTGGGCCAATATTTTTTCCAAACCTTGGCCTTTGATCAACTTTGTGAGTTTGATCTCCAAATCATATTCCAACATTGCTGCTATCCATCTACCTCTTCTTCCTTCTGGGTCAGTTTGCATCAAGACATGTTTTACCGCTGCATTAGGAACATATGCTATAGTATGTGAATGCAGAATGTATACTATAAAATCCTTCAACTCCTTTATAAGGGCCAATGATTGTTTCTCAATAATATTATACCGCAAAGCAGCATCTCGAATGGTCCTACTAAATAAGGCAATTGGCCTTTCAATCTAATCTCTCTTTTGCATCAAAATTGCAGCCATAGTATGCTCCGATGAAAATGAAAATATAATGAAATCTTGAGTGTAATCAAGACTAATCAAGACTGGGGGCATTGGACAGAGAAAAATTTACCGGATTAAATGACTTGATAGCATGTTCACTCCATTTGACAGTGCTATCCTTCTTCAACATATTATTCACTTCTCTTAAATGTTTAGCCAAATTGGGTATAAATCTGCGCAAGAAGTTCATCTTACCATTGAATGCTTGAATCTCATTTTTGTTATGTGGGAGGTCTATATGTTGAATTTCCTCCACTCTGGATGGATCGATGTGGATACCATCTTTAGCGATGATATGCCCTAGCAGCTTGCCTTCATCCATAGCAAACAAGCTTTTCTTTGGATTGAGAGAAATCCAAAACTTTCTGCATCACTGAAAAACAACTCTCAAGTGGTGCAAATGTTCATCATCAGAACCAGAAAACACTGTTAGATCATCCAAATAAACAACAAGAAAAACATCATTTTCATTGGCAAAAGCAATGTCCATTGCTTGGTGGAAAGTAGCTATAGCGTTCTTCAGTCCAAATGGAATTTTGGCATACTGGAAAGTTCCCCAGGGTGTTGTGAAAGTAGTTTTGTCTTGGTCTTTCTCATGCACCAAGATCTAATTATAGCCTGAGTAGCCATCAAGTAGTGACATCCTTGATGCTCCAACTACTCTTTGTATAATATGGTCCATCTTCGGAAGTGGATAATTATCCTTTAAGGATGCTTTATTCATATTCCAGAAATATATACACAACCTTATCTCTCCTGTCTTTTTACGTACTGGGACCAAATTTGAAATCCAGTCAGAAAATATAATTGGGACAATGATACCATCTTTATACAATCTGTTTACCTCTTTTTCAATGGATGGCAGCAACTTCGGGTTGATTCTTCTCAGCTTCTGTCTAAATGGCTTCTGATCCGGCTTGATAGGAATAGTATGTTGAATTATATTTTTGTCATACACCTTCAAATCTAAATAATCCCATGCAAAGACATCAGAAAATTCAGAAAGTATTTTAACATACTGCTCCTTTACCTCAGGGGACAATGCTTTTGATAGCTTCAGAAGCTTAGGCTTGTCAGCTGTTCCAAGATTCACATCTTCAACTCCTTTATCAGTAGGCACCAAAATTGGTTTCTTTGCAACATCATCCTGATCAAAAAGCTCCTCTAAAGGTATGAGACCTCTAGGAATTACATTGTATTTCAGCTGCAATATGTCCATATGATTTGCTTCTATTTCTTGATCATCGACCTCATAATCACCTTCTATGGGAGTATCCTTGAATTTTCCTTCACTCTGCAAAAAAACATTGATTTCATTTTCATCCCAAAACACTTGCCAATACCTTAGATTATCCAGGACAACAGGCCTATGTTTGACATAAATTTCAAACTTGTTACTGGAATTCATGGGAATATTCAAATTGCTTGCAGTAGTGGCAAGAGAATTAGCAATAAGATTCTGCATTTGGGGTACTGCTATCAAAGTGTACTCAGAAAATTTCCTCAAAATGTCTAGGACTGCATTTCTATACGCCCTCAATCATGGATGCTTTGCGTGGTACTCTCCTTTTACCTGTTTGATTATCAGCTCCGAATCTCCATAGATAGAAATCCTCTTTGCCTTTAGCTTCTTCAAAATTTTCAAACCTGCAATCGAAGCTTCATACTCTACTTCATTGTTAGAGCAGTCAAAAGCCAAATTGTAAGCACATACTCTAACATTACTAGGAACTTTTTCAGGCGAGAAAATAGGGCTCCGAATCCATATTCCTATACAAGCACCGTCCTTACCAACAGCTCCATCAAAGTCCATGCTCCAAAGGCCTTCTTCTTCTTCTGCTAGATGCTGAAATTTTGCTTCTTTTTCCATTTTATCTTAACTAATTTCTGCATCTTTCTGCTGTTCATTGTCCTTTTTCTGTTGGCAGGCAGGAAGCTCAGAAATGCTTGCTACTTTATCTTTTTCTTGTTTAAGGACTTTCCTAAAATTTTATGAAATTTCAGGTATCTCATCTACTTGTACCAATTGAAAATTTTCATCATTCAAACCACCATTTGAATATAATACAAATGAATCTAAATCTGTGTGGACTGCATTAATGGGATGATTAACTGGCTTCTCTTTGCTAGTGATCATGTATTTAATTTTCTTCTCCCTATATAATTTTCTCAATTGACCAAACACGGGAATGGTGGCATAAGAGAAGTCAAGCTGCATGGTTCCTTTAAGTTTTGCACCCCAAGACCTAGATAGAAGCATTCCAAACCGTGGTGGAACATCGGCAACAACTACATCCATAAAAACATTCTTGGCTGGGATTTGATCTAAAGACACTACCAAGTATTTGATAAGACCAATACAATGGACCCTACCAGAGTCAAAGGAATACAAATCATGGTATTTACGAGTAATATCATGTCCCAATTTCTCCATAATGGCTTTGGGCATCAAATTGTGCGAGGCTCCAGAGTCTAACATAGCATTATGTAAAATGAACTCATGTAATCTAAGACTCAGGTAAAAGGGAGGGACTTCACTTTCTTCTGACTGATCTTCTGCGGTTGGACCAAAAATGAGTTTAGGATAATCATCTTCAACATTTACCATATCTGATATAGAGTCTATTTGAAAAATTCTAGACACCTAATGTTTATAAGTACTATTTTTCACCAATTCATTCAAGGGCATGGACACTTTTAGCTTATAAATTTCATTTTCTAAATTAAAGGAAGGAAATTTTTCTACCTCTTTGATGGGAGGATCTTTCTTATCTACTTGCTCCTTTGCTGCGCTATGCTGGTTCTTTTCATTTGCAGTGTCAATCGTTGAAGATGCCTTGATGGGGGAAGGATCCACAGGCTCTTTCCCTTTTCTTTGAGTATTTGAAGAATCGTTTTTCGATTGCAGCTCTTTTCTCTTCTGAATGGGATTTATCGGCACATCTCTGCTCCTCAAAATATACAGCTTCTATTTTTCTGATAAAGCGTTCATGTATCCTCTTTGATAATCATTGGACTCTTCCTCTAACACTACATCATTGGATAATATTAAATCTTCATCCCTTTGAATGTCTGTAATCGCAGTGTATTTTTGTGAGAAATATTGGCACACCATCGGCAGTGAAGAAATGATTGGCTTCAATCACAGGATCATCATCATCATCTGTTTTTGTTCCCTGAACGTAATTTTGCTGCAATGGAGTTCTAATTTGCTATTGTGGCATTGCTTGGTCCTGCGTTCTCTGTTCTCTTTGTTTAATTCTGAATTACGGCTGCTGATGTCCTCTAAAGTTCAGATTCCTGATTTGTGCTTTAGGCCTATATGAAATGGTCAATCGATCAACCATCTTCTCCACTGTCCGGATAAAAGAATCCATCTTACTGTCTGAAGGAGAGGCTTCTTCTTTTACTGTCTAGCCAACAGATTTACTTCTACACTCACAGCTATCTTCTGCATGTCTTCAAGTTTGGTGGGATCTCGTTCTCGCAGCTGATATTCCATATCAGCATCGAAACCATTTGGAAACTTGAGCAAGGCTAATCCCACAGGGGGTTTAAGATTGGCCGGAATAGCATTATATACAACATTAAATATCACACAATAATTAGGGGAATTTTGAGGTCTAAAATGGGCCTCCTAAGGAAATTATAAAATAATAGTGGAAAAAATCAAATAAGATTTGATGACATCATCAAATTTTAGAGGGAAAAATGAAAAAACTACTTTTTCAACTCATATTTTCAACTTATCTCCCAAATTTTTTACTCAAATTTCGAGCAGGAGTACTCATTGGATGTGAAATTTAATTCCTCATCCAAGGAGTACCCATGTTGCATACTTTTGATGGGTCCTACTACACGAAAAATGAGAAATACATAAAAAAAACGTGATTACAATCACGTTTTTTATGTATTTCTCTTTTTTTGTGTAGTAGAGTTCATAGAAAGTATGCAACATGGGTACTCCTTGGATGAGGAATTAAATTTTGCATCCAACAAGTACTCCCACTCGAAATTTGAGTAAAAATTTTTGGAGATAAGTTGAAAATACGAGTTAAAAAAGTAGTTTTATTATTTTATTATTTTTTAATATTTTTACCCTTTTATTTAAAAAATGGTAAATCATCCCCCATGGTTGACATCATCATCTTGAATCCTATTGGTTGTTATAAAGTTTATTTTTGTTGTACATTTTTCTTAGGAGGCCCATTTTAGACCTCAAAATTCCCCTAATGAATCCTGTTAAGTTTCAACTACATTTCTTTTAATATTTTCATATTCAGACAAAATTTGGAGTGGGTTTTTCTTTACCTCTCACCGGTCTAAGAACTGTGTATGTAACTCCTGCAAAGTGTGGATAGAGCCTGCTGGTAAGGCTCGGAACCACTTTCTAACTTCACCTCCAAAGCTTTGGACAAATAACCTTGTGGTTACATTTTATACCTCTACCTCATGAAGATAAAAAAAGTCATTCATCTTATCAACATGCTGTTGAGCTATGATGCTTTGAGTGGCATCAAAGATAGGTATTTTACTCTGGTAATCAGCAGGAAAATCATTCAGAACCTGAGGTAAAACCAGGGGTGCATACCGGGCAGCCATGACTCGAGGTAGATTTACAATAGTGCTTGTGCTACTAATATTCAAGGGAGGTATTGATGGAGGAGTTGAAAGCTGAGAATTGAATTCTGAAACTGACGAGAATGTTAATGAATTAAGGGTAGGAAATGTTGTTCCTGATGACTCTGAAGACTTAGGGATATTAGTTACAATGATAGATGTCTGAGGGGAATTCAAAATATAGTCATCAATTGATGTGTTTTCTCATTTGGACTTCGAGATCTACAAGAAATTCTGGATCTAAAACTGTGTCATCAAGTGCAGTTTCAGATTTGCTTCTGAACAAAGAAAGCTCAAAACATTCATCAAAAGAAAGGTCTTCTACAAACAACCACTCACTAGGCCAGGTATGGGATCTGAAAATGGGTCTAGGACTTAGTGATCCTTCTTGTCTTCTGACTATCCTTGGAATGAGATTAGGATTTTCAAACAAAGGGGGAGGATTTGGATCAGGATTGGCCCTTGTGTATATTCTTGAAGCTAGTGTGGTCAAATTTCTACTTTAAAACATTTTATTTCAGCCTAGCAAACTCTAAACATCATCATCCAGAGTCCAGGAATTTATATTGAAGATATTACTGGGGTGATCGATCTTTTATGCTAAATATTTTCCCCAGTATGGTCGCCATAAATGTTATCACCTAATTTGAACCTTAGGTTGAAGGAAGGCAAACCAGGGTAACCTTTAAACCACACTCAGCCTTGTAGCTAGCCCTACAAGGTCAGGAGAGGGCTCTCTTCATGAAAATATATTCAATGAAATATGCTGTAAACTAATTTTAGGCTAGATATAATAATGGGAAATGTTTTTATAAAATTCAGGGTTGTATGGAACAGATGGGACAATTTTAATCTGGGGAATTAAATCAGAGATACAGGGTATTTCATGGGGCAAGGTAGGCAGGAAATTTAACAATTAAGTTTAAATAATGATGGGATGGTAAGACTGGTGAGTAGCTGAAAAGGGCATAGGAGATGGATCCTTTTCAAATAGAAGAAAACACAGAATATTGAATGATTTCCCAAGGTAGAGCATTAATAATGGATTCTACCTATCTATCTTGAAAACACTCAACTAGAAATATGAATGAATGAATGGTAAACATAAAATTTAACATATGAACAAAAAGGAAGAAACAGTGCTAAATTCCATACCACAAGGATCCCACAAATCATAGCTGCATATCTTTATTAATTCCCTGTCAAACTGTTACAATGGAGGGCGGAGCGTCCTGAGTGATTTCCAATTAATTCCACACCTAATTCCCCTATTGAATGCTTACAAAATAACTGAAAATTACATTAATTAGACAGAAATATGAGGGAGGTAGATCCACAGAAAGAGGAGCTATTCTACCAACTCAGAACTGAAATCCGATCATAGAAAGAAAACCAACCATTTTCCCCTGAAAAGAAGGAGCAACAATACATTTTGAACATGCTGAGGATTTGCTGTTACATCCAACAAATGAGAAGAAGAAACTTGTAGAACCAATCCCTTTTAAATCGTTGTTGAAGAAACCGTGATGATTCTATGTCTATATTTGGCTCTCGGCCTTTGACTGTTTCTCTATGTTTTTTATTCTTTGAAGCATAACCAAATTTTGAAGAAAACGCCCTTTGGAACCAATTAAAATGAAATTATGCCTTTTAGTGAAGGAAAGACTCATTTTGAATGAGAAAGAGCAAAGGGAAAAGGAAGTGGGCCCAAATCGCAATCGCAATCGGAAGAGGGGAGGGAGTATCACATAAGGGAGAGAATGCGATTTGGAGTTTTTGATTGCGATTAGTGTAAAGGGAAAAGGGGAAATCACAATCGCAATCAAAGCAGGAGAGGAGTGAGCACATTGAAATGTTAACTTGCGATGCGATGGAGCGGACGCGATGGGGTAATACAATAGAGTGGCGAGGGAAAACGATGTCCGATAGTGTAATATAGAAATCCCCTTTAATGCTTTACATAGGGAAAAAAAAATGATTTTTGAATGAAAAGAGAGGAGGGGTTTTAAGGTGGGACCCATGGGAACAATCGCAATCGCAATTGGAATCAGAAGGGGAGTGGGTTTAAACTTATGGAAATTTCTGAATTGCGATGGGCTAAGACTTTGGGATTAAAAGGTTTAAGCGAAATGGAAAAATGAATTAACATGGGGAATAAAACCCCTTTCTTTTAAAGGGGAAGAAGACTGAGGTGGGACCCAAAGGGGAATCGTAATCGGAAGTGTGAAGGGGAGTGGAGGCAAAGTGTTTGGGATCTGCCGATTACGATGAAACATTTAAGAACTCCTTTAAAATTAATTGATTGGATTTACAAAGGGAAAACCATTTTTTCATATGGAGCGGGGCGGAAAGGCCTATGGTGGGACCTAGCCAATCACAATCGGAATCAGAAGCGAGAAGGGTTTAACGCATAGCAGCGGGGAATGCAATTGCGACGGAGCGATGACTTGTGGGCCGTCCGATCGAATGGGAGAATCAACAGCAGAGATGTTTCAGCGGGGGTCAATCGCATCAGAGAAATTCAAAGGAGCGGAAATAAGAGATGGGAGCGATTGCGAATTTGCGATGTGATCGAAAGATGCGATCGGATGTGGATCGTCGGATCGTTGGTCAGATCAATGGTCCAGATGTGATTGGGCGGGATCAATCACATCGGAGTTTTTTGTAATTGGAAGGGTCAATCGGGATGCGCAATTTGTATAGTGCGATTGCGATCGGATCGGAGGAGGGGTAATGCGATCGGATCGGAAATGTTCAATCAGAGGGGATCATTTAATCACATCGGGGGTTTAAACATGGTATGGTGAAAAGCGCGATGCGATGAAATACTTAGAAACCTTTAAAAATCATTTTATTGCTTTAATAAAGGGAAAATACTTTATTACTAAAGCGGGCCAGAAAGGCCTATGGTAGGACCCAACCAATTGCAATCAGGAATCGGAGGAGGGGTGAAAAGGGGGTTTGAATTTGCGGGAATGGAAAAATACGATGGTGAGATGGCTTTATGAGACGTTCGATCAAATGGGAGGATCGACAGTACGAGTGTAATCAGGGGATCGGGTCGGGAGTCAATCGCATCGGAGTAATTGGGGAAGGGTCAATCGGAGGGGGTCAATTGGGACGTGCGATTGCGATGATGAGATCGGAAATGGGTCATCAGATCATTGATCGAATCAACGGTCCAGATGTGATCGGAGTGGGTTAATCATGATATGAAATTAATATGTTGCGAACGGATCAAAAGGGGAAGTGCGATCGGATCGGGGGAGAGAAGGGGAAGGTTTTATAATAAAAACTTTAAAATTTATGAAATGAAGTATAAGGGACAAATGGAAAAGGGGTGAGTTTAGGCTATTGGGGACCTTCTTTCACTTAGGCATAATTTTCGATCCAGGAGTCAATTTTGAGAGTATAATATACCATTGGAAAGCTCTTTCCAGGCTCTTTCTGATGGACACACTTAGAACATGATTTTATACTAAAAATGCTGTGGAAAACACCTTTGAAAAGCAGGGAGTTGGCTTTGTGGAGACAACAGCTTCTGAAGTGCAACTTATTACATATGATGACATAAAATTACATGATAGATGATAATAAAAGCAAAGTATCATGTTTTTCACCTCAAAACATGGTTTTGGGGTAAAAATTACATCAATCTCAATAGAACATTTCTTTGATTTTCCCAGGTACTGTGCCTTTGAGTTTATTTGACCTCCTGATGATCTTGCTGACATTTATTGACACTTGACTCATTAATTTGACCATGATGAGAACCTAGAACCTAATGAGACCAACCCTATGACCTAATAATATGAATTGAGAGTGAAAGTGAACCATGACTGAAGACCATAGAGAGGAGAATCTGCAAGCTTTACATGAGGGAAAAACTGATGAAATACCACTACCATCAATGAATCCATGACCTAATGGAATGATGAAAATTTATGGTATGGGACTCCTAATATGCAAATGCAAAAGAGTAAGTTTGATCACTGATGGCAGTGTGACAAGACTGACACTAACACTTGGTATGACATATATCTGCGCAATGTACGCATAGGTGTTGGATGGGACCTTCCCGTGTAAGCATTGTTGACAAAGACGCTTATGGAGGCATGGGTCTTCAACGGATCTGATCAAAGTGCAATGGTTGTAAGCAGGGAATATTTTAAGGATGGAAAATTATTTTGAAGTTTAAAAAATTGGCGAATCTCACTAGTCGCTAATATGAAAAATATAAAATTTTTATTGATGTATTTATAAAATTCTTCAAATTTATAATGATATTATATATATTGTCTATATAATGTTGGCAATTTTAAAGGAAAATAATTTTATATTGTAAAATTTGGGCGAATCACTTTTATAAAAAAATGTAAATCAACGAATCTTTTTTTTAGAAAAACCATGGAAAATTAGCCCACCTGCGAATATTAGCCCCTAAAATTTTCCATGGTTGTAAGGTATGATACCATCTTGACATGAAAGCTTTTGTCATAGTCAAATGTTAGGAGGATCAATGACATCTTTGGACAATGATGTCTCCCACAGTGCTACCCAAGGATGCCCCTTGTATGGGGAGGGTTGATCCAAGGTACCCCTTCCTTTTTGGAATATGGGTGTTGAAGTCGACAAAAAGGAAGCCTCAACCCAACGATGGGTCGCCGATATGAAGGATCAGGGACCTGGATGTGGTGGGTTTAACAAAGGCATGTTGGTGAGAGGTGACTGCAAACTGATGATGGGGATTCAGTGGCCCAAGGTTGGAGTATACTTTAGCAGCTTGGAAACAGTCATAGTTATTTCTGAAGGGAAAATCCCTGGAGTCAGTAGGACTTCCAGGGCGAGTGTAAACCTGGCTATGAATTTCATGATGGTGTGTGCGTCGGGGTGAAATACTCCGACCAAGGGAGATAAGGGATTGCTTCCATGGGAGAAAAGATGAAATATGAGGGTGAAGTGGCGAAGTGTACCATTTGAAGTCTCTGTACACTTACCAAAAGAATAAAATAATGAGGCTTGGTTTGTAGAAAACACAGAGACGGGTACCCCAAAACATGAAAGTGTTCACTCACTGAAGGCGTGAGGAGGGTGTTTTGTTGGGGGTGGGGGTCCCATTGGTTGGTCTCATGTGCGGGGTTTATGAAGTATATGAAACAATGTCGCAGATGGGATTATGCTGGTGGAGGTATGGTGGGCTAAATGCAATGCGCGGAGGTGCACGTTTTGATCTTCTTGTACAACCTGGTCATCTGGAAAGAGGGTGTCAGCTTATATGGTAAACTTGACCTTATGCATGATGAATGGATGGGCACGAGGTGCTTCCCGGACTGAAGTGGTATGGCCATGGCGTCACTTTTGCTGTGATATATGGTCTGATTTGGGTGACGATCGCCATGGAGGGGAGGCTCTACCGACCAATACAGATGTTTATCAGGTGCAGGGTGAGGTAATGATAAACATGGTCGGATATGAGGACCCTATGGTTTATTTTTGATGGAGAAATGATGTTAGGATATGCAAAGTTTTCTAGGACTTTATCATGCTGGGGGAAGAATGATACCTTCTCTGAAACCTTCAGTAGATGGTGCTATAAATGGTTTGTGGGTTCTTCTTGCAACAACAACTACCTCAAGTGAAAGCATCTTATTTTCATCAAATATTATTGAAAGGCATGCGCTTTAAAAATAAATATGAGAGAGGGCATACCTGTCGGCACTGAAAATTTATTTTTCCTAGAAAGCGGATGTGTGGCATCGCTTTCGTTCATAATGGCATACTGATGATGGTGAAACTTACGGTTCACGGAATGGACCTTCTGATCTCTTGTTACGGACCTCCGAAGTTTTTGAAAAGGGCGATAAATAGGTGATTATGGCCCTAATCCTATTCATTTGTACTTGCTGAGTTTTGAGAGATTAGAGGCATTTGCAGAGCCTTTCTTGCCATTGCGATTAGCCCGTGTACCAGGGACTAGTGATACTATGCCGAGGTAACTTCCATGACGTCCTACATTTTAATTTTTTCAGTTTGATGGTGCCACGGACCATACAAATTGGGTTTGTACGGCCTGTGAGAGACTTTTTCCCTAGATTGTGTGGGAAAATTGGGCAAAAACGTGCCTTCCTTACGCATAATTTTGAGGGATAAGTGCGCGATGGCGCATTGTTCCCTTATTTTAGTGCAAGAAGGCGCACCTGTGAAAAATACAGGCGTGCAAAGGCTAGGGTGACAAAAAAAATGGTTTTTGTCTATTTTTATGTTTTTTTTTTTGTATTGATGGGTACCTGTGTTGATGACAGGTTAGTGTGGAGGGAGCAGGATTGGCTCGAGATCCAGACCACTGTAGCTACTGATGCTGGGGCGTGATGTTAGTTGGCCGCATGGGGCCTTCTGAAATTTGCTGAAAATGAGTTTCTGTGGTGGCAGGACCGCTTACTGCGCTACATTATACAACACTGGCACAGGAGGCACAAGATGTTCGTGTTGCGGGGGAAGAACTTGGTGATCCGTCCCGAGACGAATATCTACATTGTAACTGGGTTACTACCTCAGCGTGAGACTTTTAGATACCCACTCTCCTCAGGGAGAGTAAACCTGGATAGATTCCGGAGGTGTCATTGCAGAGGGGCACCTCTTACCGAGGGATGCATGAGCATTGCATCAGTTATAGATGTGGCAGAGTGGTGTGCTCTGGAAATGATCATACGAATGATTGGATCGTTTTCTCCACATCGGGCATCTGGCCCACAGGTTGGAGTTTTGCGCCAGTTGAGGTTCAGGCATTTCTTTGACTTCACTCTCTTTTATTTTGATGGTATGGTGTTGCAATTGAAAAGGTCCAATGTGGATCGAAGTCATTTGCATACGCCGGTATCCTATGCAGCATCATGTATGAGCGGGTGGTGCTGCTGAGGTCGGTGGTGGCAGTGCCTATTTGGGGGCCACAGGAGCCACATATGAGGAGGTGGGCTCTGGTGATGCCGCAGGGTGGCGATGGCATGGTGGGGCATTATTGGAATGCCACAACAGAGGCCTAGTTCGAGGCCAACCCACAGATGTTCTTTCCATACTCGTATGCGGGGATGGACTTCCAAGGTGACCTAGGCATGGGTCTCCCTTTTGGTTATGTTTGGGGACCTGTAGGTATGGTTTATATGTGTTTTGTTTTTCCTTTGTTCGAGTATATATGTACTTATGTGTTTTGCTAGCGACACTGACATTATTTTGGTTACTCGTGCAGAAGTTGGCGAGGTGGGTCGCCTCGTGGCTCGACTGGTGGGTCACGATCCTCTGCAATGACCCCAAGGTGGTCAAGGAGGAGGTGATGCAGGTGGACTAGGCGGTGGTGTCGGTGGCCCTGGAGGAGAAGGTGTTGGTCCCTCTGGTGAGGGTAGAAGCTCTAATGCTGCAGAGGTTGTAGCCGAGCGAGCTCGTGCTAATGCAGCAGAGGTGCGCAATGCAGCACTGAGAGCTCAGGTGATTGCTCTTAAGGACTTCCGAGGTCAAGTGGACTGCTTGACCCAGGTTATGCCTACTCAAGGTTTCATGGATGACTTCGAGGAGGTCTGGTTAGAGACAGTGATGGCCCGTGAGAGGGATTATCGACCCACTCTACGTCGGGTGGCGATCACAGTGGCGACAGTAGCTCCGGTGGTGGTACCGGGAGCAGTGGTGGGTCCAAGTGCCCCGATTGAGGGGGCACCCCCCTAGAGCAGTTTTGTACATAGGCAAAGCACCTGTTATGAGTATGCGTCCCTTATTTTTGATGAATTTTGTATCTTTGGGTTGGAAATTGGGCCAACGACACTATTTTTGTACTCAGATATACATACATATATATATATATATATATATATATATATATATATATATATATATATATATATGAGAGATGCTTTTTGCAGCTCTACATGATGTATCACCTATTTTGGTTTATGTGTTCTGTTATGTTGATGGATGCCTATATTTTTGGTTTTATGTATGATGGTTTATTTGAGATGCATTCCAGTTTAGGATATTGTTAGCTATGTGATCAGCTCTTTGGTTTTCACTCCTTGGTACATGTGAAAATGTGATGTAATCAAATTCTATGCTTAATCTTTTGGCACACAAATATTTTCTAAACAGATGTGTATCTCTTGTCTCAAATGTTTGTTTTTGTTGTGATACTACTAACTGGGAAGCGAGGTAGATATGCATATGGAGAATGCCCCGATGGAGGGCATCACAAATAAGTCCAATGACGATGTCATATTCTGCCTGATTGTTTGTTGTTGAACCGATACACACACCATTTCCACATAGTGGTGATCGCTCAGGGCGGTAAATGACCCAGGAAGCTGCGGTTAAATTTTGAGACCATCTTGATGCTCCATTAGAAAATCTGAAATAGGGTTTGTTTTAGTGATCCATAGTGATACTTTGAGCACTTTTTAAATAAGTCTTTGGGTCAAAAAATTTTAGTGGTTGGTTTTTTGTGTACTCTTACTCTAAGGGAAGGGTCGTTGGGGACCTTATGGGTAAAACTTCTTGAGGTAAAGGCCATTGATGGGGTTAGTGAGGCAAGTCCCATCCAGTTCCATCAAGATGTATGCCCCCTGTCGGAGGTAGTGTTTAATGATGTAGGGTCCTTTCCACAAGGTTTCAAACTTTCCTGGCCCTAAGGCCTCTTTTGCGACATCATAACCGAGGAATAATTCTCCCTCGGTGAACGAGCACGGGGTGATGTGGCAGTTGAATGATGCTTTAAACCTTTTCTTGTGGGCCTTGTTGTGTTGCAGCGATTGTCATCGATTTTCATCGACAAGCTCTAATTGTATTAGGCGCTGTTCTAGAGGCTCGGTGTCATTGAGGAGTTCGATGGCAGCATGAAAATTGGGGATTTCACATTCTATGGGAATCACGGTCTTGACCACGTATACCGAGTGGAAGGGAGTGAAAATAGTGGACGTATTTATCATCGTGTGGTATGCCCACAGGGTGGAAAAGAGCATATGGTGCTAGTTGGTTTTACGGTTATTCACCCTACGTTGTAACATAGTTTTGAGTACTTTGTTAATAGCTTCTACTTTTCCATTGGACTGGGGGTAGTATGGTGAAGAAAATTTATGGGTGAATCCGAGGTGGTGAGATAGTTCCTCGAAAACTTCATTCTCAAAGTGTTTTCCGTGGTTGGAGACTAACTCTTTGGGTACGCCAAATCGGGCGATCACGTGGTTAAACAAAAATTGGGTGGTGGTTTATGTTGTGTTGTCTTACGTGGGCATGGCCTCAGCCCACTTGATGAAATAGTCGACAGCCACAATGATGTATTTATGGTTTCCCAATGAGGTGGGGTTGCAAGTCATGAAGTCAATCCCCCATTTGAAAAAGGGGTCGGCTATTATGACGGGGTGTAGAGGAGCAGGGGGTGCTCTTTCCCTATCAGCGAAGTGCTGGCATCATTCACACCTTTTGATAGCTGTGATGCAGTTGCGAAACAGGGAGGGCCAAAAATATCTTTCCCATACGACTTTATAGGCATTATCCATTCCTGATAGATGGCCACTGCAAGTGCCTCCGTGGCAGTCATTAAGGACTTGTTCTGCTTGGTTATGAGTAAGGCATCAACATAAAATGGTGTTGATGCCTCGTCGGTATAAGACATCTCCGAGAAGGAGATATCGAGGGGCTTGCTGGCATATGCACCGATGAACGTCTCGCGTTAGATGGGGTCTGAAATTTTGGGTTTGCAAGAATAGGAGGACGTCTCCGTACCAAGGGTCGTTGGTTTCTACAAAGAAGAGATGTTCATCTGGTAGCGAATCATCCATTGGTGATCCCTTGTGTAATATTCCAAAATTAGCATGCAACTAATTGGAATATTGATTTTTGTTTTTATCACCTTGGAGTTGAATAAATGGGTAAGGAGGCCCATGCATATCAAAAATATGAATAAAATCCCTCATAGTGTGAAAAGGGATCATCATAGGAGCTGGATTTCACACCCTCATGTGTGAAAAGGGACATTTGCATGTGGAAAAGGTCAAGTTTGACCAATTCAACAACGCTGGGATAAGAGGTGGAGATCACTTTGAGAGGCAGCGCAGTGTGAATGGGAGGAATATTCCTTGGTGGAGGAAACCCTAATGAGTGGGACCCATGGTGAGAGGGCTTTCAATTGTTTGAAAGGAGGGCGAGGTAGCCATTGTTATTCATGTTATGTATCATTGATTTTATGGTCTGGTTAGACTCTTGTGCATTCTCTTGCTATTTAGCAGAGTTGTTGTGCTACTTAGCACAAGGCATTCCTGTTTAGGAATTCCTTCTCCATTCAAGAGAGGCCTCTTGAGGGAGATTTCTATTCATTTCTCCACATTCAGGCTTCAGGCCAAGCATCCTCCTTCAGTTACAGTGCAGTTTCTGTTTAGAGCTCGGTTGTGTTGCAGGTTGTTGCAATGGAGGTTACTCAACACCACTTCTGGAGCTCATTTTGCAGAGGAGGAAGCCTTATTTCCTTTGGAGGATCAGTAAGGAAGAATTTGAGCTTATTTCACCATCTTTTGCATCAGTCCGACCATTTTCCATCATCTACAGCAGAGTCCTTCTCCTTGAATGCGTTATTTTTAGTGAGCATTTGTAGTGAGGGTTGCAACGTTTGTTTGGAGGGTGAGATCTTCAGTGTTAGGATCAGCCTTTCACTTGGAAGATCCATTGGAGGAGGTTTATTCATCTTGTGCATCATCTACAACCATCTCCATCCAATTATATAGTTGCAGCTGCTACTCAATCTTGAGACTGCAACTCCGGCATTTTTTCCATTTTTCATATTTCAGGAAATACTTTCTGGATTGCCTTGAAATTCAGTTTGTGAGTCCATATCTTCACTCCCAACATTGTTTGGGACCTATATTTTTATATTTTTGTATTGACACTTCCCAACAGCAGTTTCTCTAATAAAACTGCACTGTCATAGCCTTGGTCATTCTTGGTGTAGCAGTGTTCTTCATATTTCATGTACATGTTTCTTGAGGTTTTTATTGCCTAGCTTGAGTGATTTCTTCCTCAAGATATTGTATGAATTTGCTGCTATGATCTTAATATGATGGCTATTTGGATCTTCTTGCATCCTATGCATTTATGTATCACTTCTCTCTCATTATTTGGTTCATGTATCGTTGTATCTACAATTTTGGGATATTACAGTGGTATCGAAGCATAATCTTGGCTCAACCTGTGCATTCAAGCCATTATGATATCAAGAAAAGAATATATGAATAGCAAGAAGACTCCATTATGTGAAGGAAGAAAGGAGGAGAGGCTCTCAAAGATTGTTCCAAAATCTATACAAAGCATCCAAGAAGATTTGAAGAGGATGAGAAGGGAGATGGGATCTCCAAAGGAGTTTGTATCTAGAGCCAACTCTAAATTTGCACATGATAGGTGTGAGAATGCAGCTACACCCTATTATGCACAGTGTAGTCAAATGTCCAGATCTATCATTAGAGAGATGGAAGAAGAAGGAATGCTTAAGAGGGAAACTCTTGGTGATTTTCTTCAAGAGTATGAATCTCAAACTGAAAGGTTTAGAGATCATATCACTTTTCAGGAGTTTTTCAAGATCAAGGTGGAGAGGAGTAGGCATCATGACATGAATATATTTACTCTATCTATTTCTGATGGGTCACCAACATGTTCAGCGAGAGCTTGGGTGGAGGAGCTACACACCTATTTGCAGCAACACCAAGTTTATGAAGATGAAGCCATCAAGGTTGCAGCGCTGCATTTTGGAGGTAAGGCCTATGCATGGTGGATATTTGAGTCTTTTTCTTTGAAAAATGAAAATACTTCTTCTTATGCTCGGTTCATTAAGACATTGCTGGAAAGGTTTGATGGGAAACTTTCTGCAACACATGTGGTGAAGTTAAACAAACATAAACAAACAACAACCTTGCATGTGATGGAGGAAACTATAAAGTCAGATCCACTTCAGAAAACCATGGAGGAAGCTGACATATTGCATCATACCTTGTTAGAGGCAAGGCCTCTATCTCATATTCTTGAACAAGAGGGCATGGAAATCCCATTTTCAAAAGAGGATCCAATTATTGGGAGGTTTCCCACACACATTGATGGAGATGAGGGAAACAGCGTTGTGATGTATAGAGTTTATCTAGCACCTTATGTAGAGGAAGAGGGATCTCTTGCTCAAACTAAAGGGATTCTTGTATCATTGCAAGAAATTCCGCAGGATCTCACATGTGGATATCAAGGCACAACTCATGATCTACATGTATCATTGATGAAAGGGTGTGCAAATATGGAGATAAGGAGGATGATCAACATCATGTGATGAGGAGCACATACCCCTATCTATTTCATTCGGTTAATGCATCTAAGAGGGAGACTGCATTGCATAGTGAGGGCAAGGACAAGTCTGTCTGTCCATATAAGAAGTCTACTCTTGATCTTGATGTCTCATTGTATGGAGGCTTTTCACCAGGGAGACCACCATATCAGCAGAGGAGGATGGAGGTTGCACATTTTGAGGCACCACTCATTGATTTCAGAGGAGTTTAGACCTTGGGAGAGCTTGGTACAATTCTGGGAGTATTGGGAAGACTCAAAAGGGAAAGAGGCATTCTCTCAACATCATCTTTGCGCACTCTCATTTTAGATTCTGCGTTGTGGCAGGAGCAGTATGGGAAGGATAACAACCTTCCAACTTGCATCTTTGGCATGGGAGATGTCAAAGAAGAGGGCAGACATATGACATATGTTCTTCATGATAGATCATCAGTGCTATCACTATGGAGGATAGATCCATATTGGAAATCCCAGCTATTGGTGGATTATTCCAAGGATCTTTCTACTTGTATGATATTGGATGGCCAAGTGCATGAGGAGCGATACTCAATCAGAGATGAGGTCATCTACTATCATGGTAGGATCTTCTTTCCTAGAGCTTCCAAGCTCAAGGAGAAGTTGCTACAAGCAGCTCATGAAGACTTCCTTTTCAGCCACACTTATTCTATGGGAGCATACCACGCCATCATGAAGGGGTATTTTTGGGGAGGCTTTGAGGAGGAGATATATCAGCATATCAGGAGATGCATGGATTATGTGGAGATGGAGGAGATACATAACTCTTTGGAAGATTTAACACAACCACCTCTTTTCTCTTTGAGGATGAGACGAGACTCATCTATGAGCCACTCCATTTGCATGGGAAAAACATATGGTAAGGATATTGGTTGTTTGCACAATGATTTGTATAATGTATATATGCATACCTTAACCATACATGTGCAGGACTTTGCTCAAAGGAGGAAAATTCTTCCTTGTAGACTTCATGGTCTACTTGAGGCTGTGAGCAGTTTTGATGGCCACTCCCTAGGGGACTTAGGGAGGAGATATATTATGGATAACATGCTTACTTTGCACCATACATCATTCACTTTCTCCAGACATATGAGGAGAGTGGGGCAGCAAGTAAGTGGTTGAGAAACCACACTTTTTGTCATTATCTATTGCATTTGAGGGTTAAACTGCATTGGTTACATCTAAGGGACCATTTTCCTTCTCCCTTGCTACATATGGCAACAAGTATGGTTCTCATTATGGTTCCATATGTTGTTGTTGTTCTTGTTTTTATAGGGAACATGATTGGGGGAGAGACACATTGGTTGGATGTGTCCTTTGGGGAAGAGTATTCCCACATTCTTTGCATTACATGTTCTAAGGGGAGCATGGAGATGATATGGCCACCATAGAAAAACACTTGTCTCCTTATAAGGTGGGCCATGAGATTGATTGGAGCACTTGGGCTATGATTCTCATGAATCATTGGGGGAAACGTTTCTACGAGTTTCCATGTCATGTTGTGCAACATCAGTTAGGAAAGCTATGCTGTGACCACTTGGGAGAATGTTAGTACCTTTCATCTCTACATGAAACCTTCAGTATTCCTCTCACTTGGATGCCCTATGATGATGATTTCCTATTCATAATATGTGGGATGATTTGGGCCAGCATGATTCACAACGTTGGAGGGAAGATATTTGGAGATCCAGTTTCCCTCTTGCCACTTGGAGGAAACACTTTTGCAGCCTGAGAGTAGCAGATACTCTACACTTATCATAAGTGGAGAGGAGGATAGCATGGGGAAGGCTATTATGTCTACCATGAGTAGATTTTCAGCCCACCTACATTGCATTAGCTCAAGGTGGAAGAGCATTTTCAGGAGTTGCCATGTTGGGAGGTAACTCACTTTGTATGGATGATTGCTTGGGGATGGAGGATCCACATGGGAATGATGTTTCCCACTACATTTTAGATTCCATTCCTCAAGGGGACCTCTGGACAACACCTTATTTCCTTCTTGAGTACTCTACTTGTTCGTGGTGATAGCTATTTAGCTAACTTGCATGCTTGGGAGAGGCAATATGGAGATTTATTGATAAGACAAAATCTCATTCCTTGGAGGAGCTTATCATATATGGATGCTACATTAGGGAAAACTTCTCAGTTCTATGCTTGCAGTTTCTTGAGGACAAGCAACATTTGGGAGGGGAGGACTGTAATATTCCAAAATTAGCATGCAGCTAATTGGAATATTGATTTTTGTTTTTATCACCTAGGAGTTGAATAAATGGGTAAGGAGGCCCATGAATATGAAAAATATGAATAAAATCCATAATAGTGTGAAAAGGGATCATCATAGGAGCTGGATTTCACACCCTCATGTGTGAAAAGGGACATTTTCATGTGGACAAGGTCAAGTTGACCAAGTCAACAACGCTGGGATAAGAGGTGGAGATCACTTTGAGAGGCAGCGCAGTGTGAATGGGAGGAATATTCCTTGGCGGAGGAAACCCTATTGAGTGGGACCCATGGTGAGAGGGCTTTCACTTGTTTAAAAGTAGGGCAAGGCAACCATTGTTATTCATGTTATGTATCATTGATTTTATGGTCTGGTTAGACTCTTGTGAATTCTCTCGCTATTTAGCAGAGTTGTTGTGCTGCTTAGAACAAGGAATTCCTATTTAGGAATTCCTTATCCATTAAAGAGAGGCCTATTGAGGGATATTTCTCTTCATTTATCCACATTTAGGCTTTAGGCCAAGCATCCTCCTTTAGCTACAACACAGTTTCTATTTAGAGCTGGGTTGTGTTGTAGGTTGTTGTAGTGGAGGTTACTCAACACCACTTCTAGAGCTTATTTTGCAGAGGAGGAAGCCTATTTCCTTTGGAGGATCAGTAAGGAAACATCTGAGCTGATTTCACCATATTTGGCATCAAGCCAAACATTTTCATCATCTACAGTGCAGTCCCTCTCCTTGACTACGTTATTTTCAGTGAGTATTTGCAGTGAGGGTTGCAATGTTTGTTTGGAGGGTGAGATCTTCAGCGTTAGGATCAATCTTTCACTTGGAAGATCCATTGGAGGAGGTTTTTTCAGCTTGTGCATCATCTACAGCCATATCCATCCAGTTCTTGGGTTGTAGCTGCTACTCAGTCTTGAGACGACAACTTCGACATTTTTTCCATTTTGCATATTTCAGGAAATCCTTTCCGGATTGTCTTGAAATTCGGTTTGGGAGTCTAGATCTTCACTCCCAACATTGTTTGGGCCCTATATTTGTATATTTGTGTATTTACACTTCCCAGCAGCATTTCCTCTAATAAAACTGCGCTATCATAGCCTTGGGAATTCTTGGTGTAGCATTGTTCTTCATATTTCATGTACATGTTTCTTGAGGTTTGTATTGCCTAGCTTGAGTGATTGTTTCCTCAAGATATTGTATGCATTTGCTGCTATGATATTAATATGATGGCTATTTGGATCTTCTTACATCCTATGTGTTGATGTATCACTGCTCTCCCATTATTGTGTTCATTTATTGCTGTATCTACAATTTTGGGATATTATAAGATATTCCTAGCATTGTTAATTTTCCCTATTTTGGGATATTACACCTTGGAATGTCCTGGGAGGTTCGTAATGAACTATGCTAATGCAAGTGCCTTTTTCCTTTTGGGGGAGAAAAAATGTAAGTTGTATTTTTGGAGAATGACTATTCAGCGGGTGTACTTGTGCTTCATTAAGCAGCGTGTGAGTAGGTATTTGATGGGTTAATATCTACGATAACCTTAGTGGTTTTTAAAGAGAGAATCCATACAGGTGAAGTAGATTAAAGATGAGAGGAATAACCTATTTTTGAGTTTTTGTTAATAACCCAACGTTTCGAACTGTCTATGTGAGTCCATCATCAGGGGTAGACATCAAAAGTTCTTTGAAAAATTGAACTTTTGACGTCTACCCCTGATGATGGACTCACATAGACAGTCTGAAACATTGGGTTATTAACAAAAACTCAAAAATAGGTTATTCCTCTCATCTTTAACCTTAGTGGTTTTTAAGATGATGTAGTGGCGAAGTTTCTGAACTACGTAGATTAATGCTAGGGCAGTATTTTCTTTGGTTCATATCTTAATTCTGGTCATGACAAGGTTTTTCTAATGTAATATATTACGTGCTCTTTTCTATCTGGGCCCTCCTGAATCAATACTCCGGCAAATGTGGATTCAAAGCCTAATAGATATAGGATATAATCCTTGTCATAGTCTGCCAGACTAATGAGTGGTGCTAAGGATAATGTCTCCTTCAGTGAATCAAATGATTTTTGGGTGTGGTCATTGCATTTAAAGGTAATTTCCTAGGGAAGGAGGCGCAAGAACCCTTGAGCATAGGTGGCATAGTCTAGGATGAAGCATCTCAGAAAATTGGCCTTTCCCTAGAGGCTTTGAAGTTGTCTGAGGGTTCGAGGTGGAGGTACCAATTTGATGGCTTGGACCTTGAGAGGGTCCACACGAATGCCTTTTTGGGACACAGTAAAACCTAAGAGCCTTCCTGCACTGACGCAAAAGACACATTTGAGGGGGTTCGAGCATAGGTTGTATTGATGGCATCTTTGGAATACCAATCGCAGATCCTTAAGATGGTCTGAGTGCTTCTTAGAGAGGACTATCAAGTCATCTAAGTAGGTGAGGATAAGGTGTGCCAAGTCATGAAATATGTAATTTATGGCCCTTTGGAAGGTGGGCCCAGCATTTTTTAGGCCAAATGGCATTACCTTGTATGCGAATGTGCCCCAAGGGGTGGTGAATGTAGTTTTGTATCGATTTGTATGGTGGATTTGGATTTGATTGTATTCGAAGAATCCATCCATAAAGGATAGAACCTCGTGCCCTGCACATGCACCGATGAATTGGTCAATGAATGGAGTGGGGTAATTGTCTTTAGGACAAGCTTTGTTCAAATCCCAAAAATCGGTGCAAACGCATATCATGCCCTGTTTTTCATGACAGGAATAGGGTTGGAAAACCAAGATGTATAGGTGATGGGGTAGATAAACCCAGTTTTGTGAAGCTTGTTGATTTCTCACTTTATTTCTTCTGCCTTGGATGGGTTCAGTTGACGTTGTTTCTGGTGTACTGGGGTTATATCATGCCAAGTGTCAATATGGTGCTCTACGATAGTAGGACTAAGCCCAAGAATGTTTTAGTAGTCCCATGCAAAGATATCTATATACTCTTGAAATAATTTGGTGTAAGAGGTTATTTCTTCTGGAGAACATGCTGCCCCCAGTGAGATTTCTTCAAACTTTGTTAGATTTTGGGATATGTTGACCATGATGATAGGTGAAATATTTGACATATTTCCTTCCTCGAATGCATCAGGTGCTAAGATGGGGTTTTTGAACTAGTCGACCTTTCCTGATGGCAGGAAGTCTTTTGATTTGATTGCATAGATCTCTTGTTCAGTTGACTTGTTAGGACTGAATGTTTTCTTGGGGATAAAAATCGAACGGTGATGCATTGCATCCCATGGGTAATATGGCTCCGTCATGGCCTCTAGGATATCCTCATCCGAATGAAACAAGGACCCGAAGGGGTATTGTTCCTGCATAGGTTTATACTGAATGGGGGTAATCCAGGTGGAGTTATATGAGAAACATGAAAAATATTCTATCGTGGATGTGGTGGAACCAGACGCGGTTGACAGAGTGCAGATAGATTAGGCCTGCACTGTCGTAGGGTCAACTACTCTTGTAGCTGCAGCTAACTCGACACCTATGGAAGATGAGCAGACAAATCGAGTCATGGTTCCGATACATGATGACATGAATCATATATGGTGTGTTGTATCGTCGACGCTTGGCGGGGGATGGATCTCCCTAATTGTAGGGAAAATTTTAAGGATGGAAAATTATTTTGAAGTTTAAAAAATTGGCGAATCTCACTAGTCCCTAATATGAAAACTATAAATTTTTTATTGATGTATTTGTAAATTTAATCAAATTTATAATGATACCATATATATTGTCTATATAATGTTGGCGATTTTTAACGTAAAATAATTTTATATTGTAAAATTTAGGCGAATAATTTTTATAAAAAATGGAAATTGGCGAATCTTTTTTTTGGAAAAACCATGGAAAATTAGCCCACCTGCGAATATTAGCCCCTAAAATTTTCCATGCCTAATTGGTCGTCTTCCAGATGGCCACAACAAGATGGATCTATCTGTCACATCCTCTTGAGTTGTCACACTGTTCATGGATTCCGAGTTTGTACCATATTCGTGGGAGAGGCAGACTATGGTTGCTCGCATACAGGCTATAATTGTGCGGAATCATGGTATATAGTGACAACGAAGTACAGGGTGGTTGTCTCCACATATCTGACATGAATATGGGATGTCCATTTCGCTGCGATATACTATATGGACTGGGTACCATCGTTGGAACATTTCCAACACTAGACAGTCAATGATGAAATGATCAAGTTCATCACAAAGTATGCACCTTTTGACTGGGGGGATGGTCTGGCGGGGAACCTTTCAGGTGATTTTCGCTCTTCCTGTAGGTAAAGGATGATATGAGGCTCATCGCCGACAGACTAGATGGAGGGATCCTCTTGATAGGATCGCTCGATCTCATGTAAGGCAACCCTATATCACGGGATCTCTGGGAAATGATAGGTATAGTGTCCACAGATGCTGCAGATAGCGCATGCGTTATTTGTATGCAACACTTTGCCTTTACCTTTGGTGGTAGGTTCCTTTTTACGGGAACACGGCATCGAGATGTCTGTTTTAGAGCTGAGGAGTGGTTATAATTCATTTAGCTCCGGACATATATGGGTAGGATGGCCTATAACGTCGCATATGGCGCAGACTTCTAATTCCCTTTGAATGGCGGGGGTCACCATCTTCTTTCCTCTATTTGCGGTTTTCTTGGCCATGATCACCGGTTTCGGAATGGGAGCTTCCTTTGCGGGGGTGGTCTCGACCGTTTCTTATGTAGGTGGGGGCTCCTTGGGACTGAGGGGCTTTAACCCTGTGGAGGTAACATTGGTGGATCCTATTCCAGAAGGAGGAATGAGGCACCAAATAGGGAGTGTCAACGATATGTTGGGTAATACCAGTGTTTCCAAAACCTGTAGGGAGACAAAGCCAACTGGGGGGTAGAGGAAAGGGGTTTGGGAGGTGACATAGGCTAGAGAGGCTTCCGTGGCCAATGACTCAGTGTTGTTACTACTTGAGTCGATGTCCTGACTAGCCTCAGCGCTTGACGTTGACATAATGCATACCGGGGCCACTGTGACATTGAGTGATGCCTCAGGGATGATGGGAGGATCTCCTAGGAATGACCCTAGAATGGACGACGGTTTCAATTGGCTAGGGCCATATTATTGGCAATGTAAAAGACCATTCGAGTCTGTATCTACGTAGGATAGAATTACATCCATTTTGGTTAGGGGAAACTTCTCGCTATGTGTCAGCTGGTCTACAGTAATGATGCGGTCCTCGTGGGGGAACATCATAATGTAGAAGATGAAGGAGGCTATGGCAGACATGGCATACATATAACTCCACCTGAGGAATATATTGTAATCCAAGTGAGCGTCCAAGACTTCAATGTCTATGTGGACTATCTTTCCGACTAAGCAGACCGGGACATTTTGGTAGAGGTTGACGGGGGTCGAGGGACGACCATCGTATGCTTGAAGCGTTATGACTGAGTGTTTTAGTTCGGGAGACCCTAACTTCTGCCAAATTATTTTTTGACATGATGTATGTCGATGCACCCTCATCTATCACACATTGGTGAATAATGATATTCTGGACTGACACTATTATCTGAAAGGCGACCATAGAAGGAAGCCTAGGGATGGCTTTATCTAAGTCAAAATCCATCAGGCGCGTACTGGCAGGGTTGATAGTGCCTAACGCAGAAAGTAGGGATTTCTGTTGTTTTGGGCACGACTGCAGTACTTCCAGAGTGGACATGGCAGCGGGTGATTGAGCTAAATTATCCACGATGCTATAATTATGGGCCACTTTGGAGTAGTTACCTGCTCGCCTATAAGGTCCCTTTTCCATCTTTGGAAATGGTTCAATAGGCATCTTTGAAATGGTCAAAGGTGCAATCGGCGCACTAGTACTAGCCCCTGACGTAGTGGTGTCTGGTGGGGTGTCGTAGTTGCAATTTTGTGTTTGGAAAAACATCTCTTCCCTAGTCATGTAGAATTCATGGCTGTTTTTCTTGGAATCGTTTGGATTTTGCTGGTGAGTGCTTACTGTCCCTTGGTTAGGGAAAGGTTCTTGCATCACGGCGGGTTGCTGGGAAGATCCTCCTTGTCCTCGATTAATCTACAATTTTTTTAGCTCAGGGAGATTGGGAGAGTGGTGAGTATAGTGCCCGTACTTACCACATATTGAACAATAATGGTTTGTTCGCAAAGCTGGCCTTTTGCCTTACCGTTGGGCATTGCTTGGATCCTGGTTATGATTCCGGTTGGAGTTGCCTCTAGCCTGGGATCGCGGTGGGCACTGTTGGTTGCTGCCCCCCTATCCAGGGTTCCATTTTGGCTTGTTTTTTGATTTTTTCTTAACCACGTTAGGAGGGTAGTTCTCTTGGTTATACTGGTGTGGTTGGTTTTGGGACGGCCGCACAAAGTTCACCTATGCATTGGTTTGTGTAGGTGGAATGTGTGCTAGGGACTGAGCATAATGTTGTCCTGTGTTTGCACCTAGCTGTTTGAGGGGAGCTCTTCTGTTAGTATTTCTTTCTGCGTGCTAGGTCCCCTCAGCTAGAGGATAAGTTCCTCCTTGGTGATACGCTTGCACTCTATTAGTCAAATTTTGTTGAGGCATATGATGACTTTGAACTCCGGGTTGAGACATGTTCTGGGTATAAATATGTGTATAACCAGTGTTTTGACTGCTGCTACCTAGGTAACCTTGGATCATTGACCCAATTAGCCCGTCTGCAAAGTTCGATGCACCTGGAAATTCTTGATAAGTTTGCAGGCACAGGGCGTTAGGTATGATGTCGTAAATGTATCTTGACTTCGTATAAATTATTTCAAGATTCTGGGATTTACTGATTGCATCCTCTTCAGATGTGGGGTTCTGCTGTGCCACATCCTTTGAAATCTCTGCCGTAAGAGTTTTCAAGAATAAATCTAATAGGACCTAATCGTCGATTTTAGCTTTACATAAATTGCGACGCCGCCTCCATTCATGAAGATGGTCCGAGATATGGATGGCGAGGGTTTGTACAAAATGGGTCAGTAACTCCATTCCCAAATCATGGTGAATGAGTAACTGAAAATATGTGAGGAACATGGTGGCAAGGGCACAAAAGGTTCCATGTGAAGTAGGAGGTTGCTCCACATACCACTTCATGGCTACTCCCATAAGAGTGCATTGAAATAGCCTCAATCTAATAGTGTCGTCGATGATACTATTTGTTTAGCACCACATGTGAAAGGTCATTACATGATTACCTGGGTCTTCCGCTTACTTGCCTTCGAATTTTGGTATATCCAAAGGGAGCTTCATGGGCATGGGAGGCCATACAGGTTTATGTGCAATGGGGTATTTCGTTAGCTTGGTTAAATCAGGTAGATTCAATGAAGCTAAGAAAGGTGATTGGGAGGTTGATGCCATTGCAATGTGTGAAGACACAAAGTTCTGGTTAGAACGAGGGTTAATCTGTGACGTACCCTGATGTGTGTTCAGCTGGCTTCCCGAATGGGACGCACTCCTCTGCCCCCTAGGGGTCAAGGGACGAGTGGTGTGCAGTGTGGTGCTAGGATACCGACTAGGGTTCCCAAATATGGTTTCTCCAACAAAGGATTAACCAATGATGGTGGCAGTGTTCCGTCTTTGACACCTGAATGGCGACAGACTTGGAACCCGTCTCGGTAATGGGGGGAGGTCCAAAAGATGGCTGGATCGGCGAGGTTTTGTTGGGACCGTTCGGGTGTCGACCAGGTTAGGTTTTAGAAAAAATTTAGAGGATAGAGTCTACCATCAAAGAAAAATTATGGCCACATACATAAAACAAAGCGAAAATAAAATAAATTTTCCCTTTAAATTAATCTATGTGATCAATCAAGCAAAAAAGTGGTTTTTGTTTATTTGCGTATGATACTCAAAATCCTAGAAGACCTATTGTGTCCTCACACACTCAAAATTAAATGAGGCTTGAGAATATTTATTGCGAGTGCTGGCACAACATCTCGTAAGAGCTAGCGACGCCCCCAATCAACCGAAGAGAATCCACCAAGGTTAGGGTAGAGGGTCTGGTGCTTGCCTGCACCGTCACCTATAGGGTAAAGGATGCCCTAGTTTTTGGCCACTAAGAACCACTTTCCCATGTGAGCATTTGATTCTTGGGATTCTTGGTAGTCAGCTAACAGTATCGAGTATCAGCCAGGTCAGGTAGCCCCAACTGATATCGCACGCATTGCACCTAAGCCTAACCCCCTTTGAATCGGGTCTCTTCAACGATCGGGTTTTCTTTGCCGTGGGCTGATAGGTGGATTTGAAGCTTCATAAATACACAAATTCTATGTTTCAATATGAAGTATGATCAAGGTGTCTTATTGGATGCCTACCCCCTTGATCCTAACTTAAACTATAAATTATTTTGTGGCCCCTATGGGGAGAATTTAGTGTGTTTGGTTAAGTTAGTTTTATGTATCTTCCTTTGCTAGTGGGTGAGTGTGTGTGAGCATAAGGTGCACAAGATCATAGTTTGAACATATGGATATCAGTGAACCTTTACAAAAATCCCCTAGTTAAACTATGTTATATTGTTCCTGGCTCAAATGGAAAACATGTGCGGATAATGGGATGCTTTCAAATTTTCCTAGTTAATCTATGTGAATAACTAAAGGGAGATGGAGAATTTTGAATATAAAGAATTCAATGCTTACCTAGGGTCACCGGAGGGTGCAAAGGTAGCGGAGATTATTGCTCTAATCGACAATTCAATCCTAGTCCCGCAATTCCTAATGCAAAAATTGAACTAAAATAATCGATTTCTACACTAGAAAGAAGAAAACTAGTTATGCATGTGTGGTCTTGGGCCACTTACTTGGACTAGTTATCTAAGTGTGAATACCAAGATTTTCAAAACATAAATTGTTCAGAACGTAATGGTTAATTCCCCCCTACTTAAACTATGTGAAGATTTTTGCAAAAACCAACTTTGAAGCAAAACTAACTCTAAGCCTATAGAAGGCAGCTAAAAGTGAGTTCTCACAAGTTGTGGGGTATCAACAGAAGTGCTGACAGATTCATTAGGGCCTTCCAGGCACCTTACAAGCAGAAAAATGCAAAATCTTCGGAGAAAAATCTCATTCTATAAATTGTGTGCAAAAGGCCCTAACAGGTGCGCTTTCCTGTGCGCAGGTCAGTCCTGAACACGCGCCTTGCGCATTTGTGAGGAAGAAATGTGCACAAATTCCTGCAAGTGAAAAAGATTGGGAGTTTCTCTTCCTTAGTATATCAGTCAAAGTGAATCTATGGACTGCAAGATGGATCAAAGGACTATCAGCTCCACTCTCCAACATAGACAAAGGTCTCCTGCAAAAGATGGCACAACCACATGAACTTGTAAAATGTTAGTGGAGTCGCCAATCCTGTTGTGGTGGATTTGACACACGGGTGTATGAAATCACACCAGTTTAAGGGGTGTGGTCTACCCCTATAAACTATTGGTAACAGGAAGAAAGTGGTGGAGCTCAAAAGTATACAATCTAAAGGAAAAATCATGCAAATGTATGCTCAAATTAAAATAAAACTAAAACACAAATATAGAGAAGCTATTGAAGAGAGTCAAAACAATAATAATGCAAACGATGGCTCTAGGCCTCTTCTTATTAAAAATTTGATATGGAGAAGAAAATTTACCCACTTGCTAAAGGGCCCCTAAACAATGGTTCTAGGTCTCGATGTAAGGATGTTGTTTCCCAATCTTTGCCTCAATGCAGTCTCCCTCTCTATCTGCTGTGATGGAATAATATTGTTGGGTGGCCAACAATCAAGTCCCCTCTATCTCCAGCTCCGGGTCACACACTGGTGATATTTCTTGGGCAATTCTGGCCAGCATAACAATGTGATCACCCATTCTTCATCTCATGGTGGCTTTATATAGGGGATTTCAAATCCTTCTTCCCTCCCTTGGTACATGGTGGATGGTGACCCAAGGGAGAGGTATGATTCCATAGTGTGCTCCAAATATTCCTTTGTGTGCCCACATAGTGTCTAAAGAGGCGCTGGTGGCTGTCCTTAGGTGGATTCATGTAAGGAGAGACTTGTCCTTTTCTCTGTGTGGTCTCGGAAAGTGACATTTTTTCACTTTCAGGAATGCATGCTTATTGGGAAAAATGGCACACAGAAGGCGCTCTTCTCGAAGGATAAAGCACACAATGAGCATTTAAGACTAATTCAAATTTGATTTTCTCAAAACCTTAGAGATTTTAAATACTTTCTTGATTCCATAATGTCTTCCTGCCCTGTAAATCCTTTGGCTTGACATTAATTAATGTCATCTTCTGCAGTACAATTTTCCAGTGTTAACACATATGATCACACTAAGTAACTAGCATCTATCATGTATGTAACCATAACGCCAATAGAATGATAGGGATACACATAACCATAGTAATAATAGAATGAAAAACATATAAGTAATCCTAATTATTACAAAAATAATGAATCACATACCTACATGCCAAGCATACAACTTGTATGATGATATTCTCTTTCCCCGAGGTCCAATGTTGCAACTTACTTTGATGATCTACATCTCCTAATTTATCTCATCCAACATATTAGCATCATAACATACCAATATCATCATGATGTCATAATTGCGTACAATGACCTTATGCACAACAAACTCAACCAAACCAACGAAAACTTGAATATATGCACCCACTTGACATGTATAACTAATCATGAACGACCAATGCATGTCCCACATATCACATCAAATAAGCAAGCATACACAAACAACACACAAGCATGACCAACGTGTGACCTAGCATAAATAATAAATGTATGTAAAATATGTAGAAACATGTAAGAAAGCATGAAAAGACAATACATAAGTGAGAATAATGCATAATTAGTCATACATTAATGACATGATATTGACAACAACACCATAACCACAACCACCTACATGGAAACAACACTGCCAACATGGCCAATACAACATGAGTGAAACAAACAAATACCACATTTGTATTAAAAAACATAAGAAATCAATATAAAAGCATGAACAACACAACACCCATCAAGTCCAAAAGTTGAACCATGCTCTGATGCCACTTTGTAACATCCTCTTCCCACATCTACCCAAG
Organism: Pinus albicaulis; assembly: GCA_034641835.2. Taxonomy (NCBI): domain Eukaryota; kingdom Viridiplantae; phylum Streptophyta; class Pinopsida; order Pinales; family Pinaceae; genus Pinus; species Pinus albicaulis. Next base: position 406,984,153 of record CM076580.1, on the reverse strand, counting down.
TAATTGACAAACCATGGTAAACATGCGACGAGAGGCTACTAATATGAGATTCAACCTCCTATATGACCTTAAGGACGTGGAACTGACAAAAGCACCAAAAACACACCTTACACTGCACCACTGGCATCCCCAAGAGGTAACCCAACTTTCTAGGGCCCAGTTCCCTGAGGGGGAGCTAAATTTTAGCCACTTTGAGGTTGAGCCATAGGATTGTAAGCAAAATGTAGCAGCTATAGACCCTATAGCCACGGGTTAGCCTTGTCAAGGTAGTGGCTAAGTCCCAAACAATTAATTTTACGCCTGTAGCTCTGGGATTTGTGCCACATTTCAGCCATTCAGCCCAGGTCCCTACCCAGAAATTCCTATAACTTTAGGAGAGGGTAAATAAAAATAAAAGAAAACATATTGAAGCAATCAAATCAACTGAAAATCATCCAACCCCACTCAGCCATGACAGGAATTTCATCAAAGATGTAATAAACATAGCATCTACATGTATAAACAACATATTTAAACAAATGGGTCTCTTTATTATCTAAGGATGGCTAGGAATCATTTGTCCCCTACATCATAAGCTATAATACCATAAAGTTGTACATAGATACATTGTGTATTTATTTATAAGTAAAAACATGGAGAAATCCATACCTCATAAGTGTCACAATACATTCTTATAACCAACATAACACCAACATAAATACCATGGATATATCATCAATAAAATCCATATATATATCAGTGCATATACACATCAAATACCAAGGAAATGAACCTTTCATTAATGAAGGTAAAAACCAATCCGAAATGGGAATTCCACGTTCCACTCAACCATAGACATGACTGAGACAAATTTCACTTCATCCAGTCACCCCCATGCCATATTCCAAGCATGAATGTGGTAATTTATGAAATACATCAATCAACACAAAACCAGAGCTCTAGATACCAAACTATCGCAACCCCAAACTAGTGATTCCACCTCATAGTCATGCATCACTAGCAGTCATGGATTGGTATCCGTACAAGATTCTCTAGGGCCCAGAGTTTTTGTTCCAACTAGGGCTTCAAAGAATAGTAAGTAAACCCCAACTGTTACAAGGATTCTAGAGATTTTTTCCAACTAGGGATTTTAGGACTAGTAACTGAAGCCACCCAAGGCTTCCATAGTGTTTTTACAACCAAGGTTTCTAGGACTAGTAACTCAACCCATGGTTGTCGACCGCGATTCCAGAGCATTTGTCCAACCAATGCTTCCAAGAACTAATAACTCAACCCAACAGTTAAAGGAATCATCAGAATCAACTAGAAAACAATAAATGAAAATAAACCCATAACACGGTGGGTATCCAGGAAATGGAAAGGCTAGGAAAATTCACTGTCAATCGTGGCCATCATCAATGCCCATTACAGATCATAACCAAGAAAACACATGAAATACCATGCATGCGAAAAATAGTGAGGAAATCATACATGCAACTCGGTAACTGCAGTCAAAACTTGTTGTAGATGATGATCTTGATGTCCTATGTGCTTCCCTGCTCTACCTTTTATTTCTTGATCCAAATATCCAAGTATGCCACGCTCTCCAAGAGTGTTCCAAGAATACTCTAAGTGCTCAAGATTATGAGAGAGAGAGACAATAATGAAAACTCCGAAACTGAACTGACGAAGCCTTAACAACTGATCCTCAGAATCCTTTTTATTAATGTGACCCCTATTTTTCTCATTTTCGATAATGTGCCTTCATTTTCCTCCTCACATGCAACTTATGACCTTTCACCTTCTTTTTCTCCTATTTTCTGTTATTTTAAATAAAATGTCAATTACTACCTCATGCCTTTCCAATGCCATTGTTATTGCATTTGTCAATTTCCTTATCCATAATAAATGGAATAAACACCCACTAAGAATTTTTTTCCCACCATTCAACCTGGAATACATGTCCCATCACCTTCGTCTTATATATTTTTACATGAATGTTTTTTTTATAGGGTTGTTATAGTACGTGTGTCAAGGTTCTTGTATTGTAGAGGGTAAGGAAAGTGAGCCTATAAAGGATAGGTAATAGTACCACCCTAGCAGAGACACATGAAAATAGGAAATATCCATCTAACATCCAACAGAATAGTCCACAAAGATGCAACGATCATTACAACCATTACAAGACAATATCAACATTATAAGCAATAAAAAAATCGAAATAGGTGAACTACTTAAGTACAAGTGAAAAAAAAATGAATCATAAACCTTCACAGAACAGTCTTAGAAATATTCATAATCCATGCATGAACAATGTGTTGGCCATTAGGATTCAATTATTAAGTAAAAGTCCCATGAAACATGTATACAACGAACACAACTAGCTCCAATAATGGATCATTGGAGACACTCCTTACTCCCCATAAGTACTAAATTGTCCCTCTGGTGCCTTATGGGAGACGCAAGGGTGAAAAGTCGTTTTCTTGTACAATGAAGGTGTATATATTACAAATGGGGTGATACTTCACCTCCCTTGCGACTCTTTGACTACCCTCATGATTGTTTGACTTCCCTATGAATTTTTTACTTTTATATGACTCTTTAAATTTTGTACATGTCCTTTGGACTTCCACTTTATAATACATTTTAGATAATGATTGACAATAATCCATAGAATGGTGTGGCGTATGATGAATCATGACATGACATGGACTGCATGATGACATGGAAATTTCAAGCCATTATTTTTTTCTACTAGTTTTGTGTTTTCTTTAGACTTATCTCTTTTCCACCTCCAGATGGATTAGAAATGAGGAGTCTTCAGTGTTATCATGTATTGAGTTGTAGTCGTAAACTAATGTCCCTTTTTGTGCTCCTAATTAATTATCTTGTATCTTTAGCTACATAGGTGTCTTCTAGCATGATCTCCTTCTCTATATATCCTTCTTCATTATCATGTAATAGCATGATATAATACCTACATACGCAATTCACTAATGACAAGAATACATCAATCTGATTAAACCCTAGTATAAGAGACTGCATGATGATTCACTAGCTAAGATGGAACAAGGTGGGCGACTGATGGATAGACTCAGTGACTACACTATTGCGCAACTCAGGAAGTCAAGAATTGGGTCTGAGCCTTGAGACTACGCACTGTGTAGTTCAAGCTAAATTGGGCTTCAATATTGCATAGTTGGGGAGTTTAAGAAGTAGGGATGGGGGCTTAAGCACCAATTTTTCCCACTTCCCATTGCTAGAAGGACAGAGAGGCTAGGTGATTACAGAATTTCACATTTCAGGAGCTCAAGGTTGAGGCTTGAGGACTAAGAATGTGCAATGCATAGTTCATGCTTGGTTGGAGGGAAGGATTCAGAGTTTTGGGGCTCAGGGGTTGGGCTTAAGCATTGATATTACATAGTGCTAAGAGGAAATGCTAATTATTGAGGGTTAATATTGCACATTGTGCAGTTTAGGTTGGCTTAAAGAGGTTGAGTGGCTCCATCGGGGATTTTTCCCAATTTAACTAAGTGTTTAATCAATGAAAGATGGATGGGAAAAGGTATGTCTTTGAACATGATCACACACAAAGATTATTTGATGACACAACATGAAACATTCATGACACTTGAACAAAATACTCTCCTAATTGCGACAACTCTGCGATGACTTACGTCAAGTGTGATACCAAAGATACAATATGTGATGACAATGACGATACTTTTCTGACAGTGCTTGAAACATTGGAAATGAATGCAACATTACATGGTAATAGAAACCCATTTACAAAAATATTACCCCTTGAAACCACAAAAAAGTATCTTTTGTGCATTATGCAACACCCCACATGCTAAAACATGACACTTTGACTTTATTGCAAAATGAGAGAAGAATACTTAGAGAAAAAACATGAAATAATTGTTAATGCTTGCGGTGAAAGTATGCGAAGTCAAAGTAGGCTCTGAAATTGAGATGTAGGCCAAAATTTTGGAGGGTGTTGTAGTAGTGGCAACAATCACATTGTGGCATTCATTTACCTCATGCAAATTTTTAGATTCCTATATTATTATGTTTTATTGAAACATTCCATGGAATATGGTTATATGTGGTTCAATATCCTTGATGATCTGTGATTATGGTTGGCCATGATAACCATGGTTTACTATGGATGACCACATTCATTATAGTTGGACATGGTTAACTTTAAATTAGTATGGATAGTGCAGTTGACTATGGTAGAATTTTTATGTTGTATAATGGTATTCATCAATGATTATGCCACATTATGATGTTCATCAAGGGTTATTTAACAAGGTGATTTTATTTAATGATTATGAAAAACTGCAACAATAATATTTGCTCACTTATGTCGAAATGCTACATTCTTGAATGATTATGTTACAGTATGGTGTTAAAGGGTTATGTTTCATTGAATTTGGTTGGACATGCTTGTCTATGGTTGACCATGTTTGTCTTTGAATGTGGATGACAATGGTTAACATGGAAAATTTTAGGGGCTAATATTCGCAGGTGGGCTAATTTTCCATGGTTTTTCCAAAAAAAAGATTCGCCAATTTCCATTTTTTATAAAAATTATTCGCCTAAATTTTACAATATAAAATTATTTTACGTTAAAAATCGCCAACATTATATAGACAATATATATGGTATCATTATAAATTTGATTAAATTTACAAATACATCAATAAAAAATTTATAGTTTGCATATTAGGGACTAGTGAGATTCGCCAATTTTTTAAACTTCAAAATAATTTTCCATCCTTAAAATTTTCCCTAAATTGATTAAGCATGTTAGAAAAAAATCCGTAACTTATTGTTAAGGGTTTTTTGGAATGAATTTTGTACACTAATTTGAAACATCCAATGTTTCAAATTGAACTTCCACCCATTTTAAGGACAAAAGAAAATAGTAAAATATGAAACGTGTCATTGATAAAATAAGTAAAAATTAAACAAGGGAGAGGTCCTCATTGATTAAATTGTTGAAAGGAATATTTTAAAATATATATATATAAATAAATACATAATATAAAATATAAAAAAATATATAAATAAAAAGAATTAGAAGTTAAGACGGTACTACAAAGAATTAAAGAGAACATATTGTAGGTATTATAAGTCGAAGGATAAAAATATCATCTACCAATTATTTAATTAATTAATGAAACCAGAAAAAAGTGATAAATATTTGGAATTCAAAGGATTGAATTAAGATTAAAGATTGAAAAAAAACTAGTGAATTAATTATTTAGTAATAAAAATAAGACTAGCAAGGATAAATTCAGGAAAAAGGGGGATATCAAAGTAATGAATAATTGTAAAGAAAATAAAATATGAAATAAATTTATGGTAATTATAAAGTAAATTAGAAAATTTTAAACAACATTCAAGATATGAATGGTAATGATAAAGATAATATAGTAAAGGATGAATTAATAATGAGTGGAATATAAAAACATAAAAAAAGAGACAATAAAGAGAAATAGAAGGTGAATAGGATCATGTTAGGAAACATAAAATGTTAAAGACGGTGAATGAGAGGCTTTTAGGATTGGTTAATATTATATCCATCTTCATAATTATGTTCTCTTGGTGCTTCCAATTTCAAGAGCTTTGTGGATGAATCACGAAGAGCAATGGGAAATTGCAACTAATATTTTGGTTTGGCATAAGTCAATTAAATGTTTAGAATTGAAAGAGAGTTAAACAATCGAAGATTTAGAGATGTGGTTGTAGGTAGTGTTAATTATGTGTTACTTGAGATGGGTATTGAAATATTGAATGGTTAGTAGATGGTTAGAGTGTTTAACAATGGAATATTTAGATATGTGGTTTTTGGTAGTGTTAATTATGTCTTTCCTCATATGGGTTTTGAAACATCAAATGGTTTAACCAATGTAATAATTATCATTGGGATAGGAAATTTGTAAACCCTTGATCCAATAACGGGATCCAATTTATCTCTGGTAGAGTGAAATATTTAGTTAAGAGTTTTATAGGGTTCAAACAGGGTCTTAATATTCATTTTGATTAAGATTTTGGAGATAATATCAATGTTCCCTTAAATGTAAGGCAGAGATTTGTGAGAACAAGGCTAAAAGAAAGAGAAAGATTTAGTTTCATGGATTTTAGGAAAAATGATTAGCATTATTGAATTAGGAGTTAGATTAATCATTAGCCATTAGGGATTTTTTTAATGTGTTCTCCTTTTCTCCAAGAATTGAGGGTCAAATATTAAAATGGATTGAGCAAAAAGATTTTTTAAGAAAATGAACTTTTGGGAGGCGTAACACTACCTAACACTCACTTACAGTAATACGGGTTGTTGAAGGTGTTACTAGCATTTTAACTCAAAAAAATTAAATGTTTAATAATTTACTACCCATATAAAGGCCATTTTCTTATGGAATTAGATATTATTGTAACCATTGTGCCTAACTTCGTTAGAGTATTTCGACGATGTGAAACTAATTGTCAATCTAAATCCTGGATTTTTCATATTTATTATGATGTGGCATGTTAACCCTAACATTGTACATGTTCCCTTCGTGGATTTTATTTTTAATTTTGGTGATATTGTGGGTCTAACGTATGAGACTCGTCGAGGAAAAAAAAAAAAAAAAAATACATATATAAAATCACACGCATACACACACACACACACACACACACACACACATAAAAAAATACAACCCCTTCATGTATCAATGATTCATGCCATGTATCAACCATTTTCATGTCCATATAACCATGTCACACGAGTTAAGTTCCCAACCAATCACGATGAAATTAAATAAATATTTCATAAAGAAAATATACCTCTATCCTATGCTGAGGAAGGATTAAAAATGTATTGCGAGGAACCCACCCATCGCCCCCATCGAGAGCTGAGGGTCTCATGCGACTTCAATCATACATACCCTTGCACTATGTCGATGGTGTATTCAAGGTTTAGGTTTGATGTGGGGGACCTTCCCATTACCCAATCGAGGTTGTGGTCCTAAGAGTTAACACAATAGATGCCATGATAAGCCAATGGCTGGATGCATTTGTGTAACATATGTATGAGACCCACGTTCGCACCATCTGAGGTTGGGGGTCCCAAGGATTCAGAGAAAATTTTACCAATGTTCAAGCTGTCACTCGATGCAGATGAGTATGTATGTATGTGAGCTACCTCTGCCCTATCATGGGTTAGGAGTCCCAAGGCTCAAAACATAAGTGATACCTTTGATTAACGTCTATTGTAGATGCACATGCATATCATTTCTCAATAAAAATGGTAGATACAAACATAATGTAACCACAGGACATATGTATAACACATATCAAATGTGTTCGATTAATGTATGATTTGTCCAGACATTACATTGAATTCACATAATAAGGTTTCCATATGAAAATATTTAAACTATAGCTCACCCAGGGCATATTAATTTCATTGATGCTTCCATTGTTCTGATATTAATCACAAACTTGATGTGTGTTAGAGGAATCACCGCACCACTATGGAATTCGTAATTTCCACCTTGCGGATCATAGTTAACATTTTTTGAAAATTTTACTATAACTTGTGGTTTTTGGTGCAATGATAAACATCTTCATGGTATTAGAGCCTAGACCCAGGTTCGATTCCCCTAATCTATGTCTAAGGGGGGGGGGGGGGGGGGGGTGTTGGAGGAATCACCACACCTCTATGGAATACACAATTTCCACCTCGGGGATCATAATTACTAGTTTGGAAAGTTTGCTAACATGTGTGGGTTTTGATGTACCAAAAAACCTCTTCATGTTGGAGGAATCCCCACAACTCTATGTAATGCATAATTTACAACCTCGGGATCCTAGTTATTGGTTTCAAAATTTTACTTACACCTGCAGGTTCTAGTGTAATGGAAAAACCTCTTCATGGTATCAGAGCCTTGACCGAGGTTTGATTCCCCCAAGCTACTTATAAGGGGGGGTGTTATAGGAATCACCACACCTCTATGAAATCCATTATTTCCAGCCTCGGGATCCTAGTTACTAGTTTGGAATGTTTACTAACATCTGTGGGTTTTGATGCAACATCAAACCTCTTAATGATATAAGCGCCTAGATCCAGGTTTGATTCCTTTGAGCTACATCTGAGGGGAGGTGTTGGAGGAACCATTGCACATCTATGGAATCCATAATTTCCACCCAAAGATCCTACTTAACAATTTAGAAAGTTTACTAAAACCTATAGGTTTCGGTGCAACCAAAAACCTCTTCAATGCATACATACACATATTATTGTTATGTTATAAATATTTTTTGGGTGAATATGTTGCCCATTTTTAAAAAGTAAAAGTAAAAATCAAAATAGTTGTGGGTTCAAATCAAGTTATTTACCGTTTCCATGCTTTACATGGATTTATTCTTATGTTTATAAAAAAAAAAATGGCACTTAAAGTGCAACGAAAGTTTCCCCAATAATTTTATTACCTGGTAACTATGTACATATATATACATCTACATCCAACCATGGTTTGAGTCCCAATCAAAATAAAAGGGGCAAAACCCATCAATTTGTATGTAAGTTTACCATGGATATAACCATACAACTATAAATTATTAAACATAAGAGGAAACATTTGTATATTGCATGCTCAATAAATAAAGTTGAGGCTTAGACAAAGAACTTCGCCGAAGAAAAATTTCACGAGGTAAAAGTATATATACATATGAGATGTCACCCACATTAACGGTTAATTTACATCAATCACGCAATATGTAATTAAAGAATGAAATTTTCCCATTTTTGACACTCACACAATCACATATGTAGGAGATTTCCCATGAAACACCTCCCAACAAAACAAAATTCAAATACATAAATCTAATTTGAAAAAAGGAGACTAAGGGAAACACAAATTATATAGGGTTATGTAAACACATAAAATCAAATTAGTCGAAACATACATAATCAAGAATCAAGAATACTTATCGTATATTATTTAATTTTTCCTCCACAAGTTAAACATAAAATGTACGAAAATAATTTCGCATGCAAGCATGTCACAAAGGTATTGTATTTAATATTCACACTTCATAAATAGAGACCAGATTATCCATCTGATTAAACTTATTTATTTCGCTCACTCGAGAAGGGCATCACATTATCCTCCACACGATAGGAAGTTACATGATTTAATCCCAGAACTCACCTCCCCTGTGCTAGGGCCAAAGTTTTATAGGTAAATATTTTTAGGTAGTGTACTAGTTGAGTTGAGGAAGTAAAATCACTTGTAGGTGGTTTATTAGTATCCTGCTAAACACTGGTATTTTCTAAGCCATAGTAAGCATTAGTTGTTTCCAATCGAATTGTAAGTAATCATGAATCACTCTATACGTGGTTTCTCAACTTGATACAAGAGTCTATGGTTCATTAGCCATAACAAGCATAATGGTTTATCAATCCCATCCAACACCCAATACATTCATTCAACTTCATTTCATCCTCAGGTTTACCAATGCCATATAAAATGGAAATTTTCCAGAAACACCCTAGTGTGGTGAATGCTCTCTGAGAATTTTCCTAGCACTAGATTTTCATCGGGATTTCTCCATCCAAAGCCAAATTTAACCCCCTGTTGTGACTTTCTCTTGTATTTATGGTTGTCTCAGTTTCCTCCCAAGTGTGGGAAAGAGGGAACTCTTTTCCCTTGTGTTTCTTTCCTTAACACATTATCCTTCAAATTTCCAAGAAGGGAACGGATTCAGAGAGGCAGCTCCATCACATTAATGTCTAAATTATATCCAAGCAACTCTTTAGTCTTAGAGGTTGGCATAAAATCAGATGGGATGGGTATGGTGGTACACGTTCGACGCCATCCCCTCAGAACTTTGGCCTATAGAATAATCAATTACTAATATTATAAGTACTAATTAATTGTTAATTATAGATTTAACACATGATTAATTCATTCCAACCTTTACTTAATTATTAATAGTATAATTACTAATGAATAATTAATGAAAAAATTAACTCATATTAATATAAGTTATACTATTTTATTATTAATTAGAGTGTTAATGTATGATTAAATTCAAACACAACATTTATACACTTTGGCACCATGATCCAGATATGTATAAATTTCATTAGTAACAATATCATTATATTAATAGAGTTTCTTCTAGCATTAAGATATTATGCTAAGACACTCAATTATACAAAAGTATTTATAAAGGTCAAAATCAACCGAAGGGTGTTACAATTGAGTTGATAATGAAAATGGAAACCATTGATATTATCTACATATTATTAACCAAAAAAGGAATATTAAGACCCTCCATAAACCCTATAAAACTCTTAACAAACCAAAAAAAGAATATTAAGACCCTCCATAAACCATATAAAACTCTTAACAAATTAATTTTTTTATGTACCAATCGGATCACATGATAGAATTAGGAGTTTGTCAAATTCCCTATTTTTTATGGAAACTCCTATATCAATCAAAATAGTAAATATTTTAAAATTCATAAAAAAACAATCCACCAGTATTGAACACTTTTAATTCTAAACATTTAATTATTGATTTGACCACAACTTGATTCTCCAAATCCACAAGTATTGAACACTCTTTTAATTGTAAACATTTAATTAGTAATTTGACCAAACCAAAATTTTAGTCACAACTCCCCATCATTCTTCTCGCATCATCTATGAAGGTATTGAAATTGAAAATCACTAGGAAAACTTTAATCATGAAGGTGGCTAAAATATTAGCTAATCATTGAAGGATTTCATTCACCACCTTTACCTCTAATTTTTCCTAACATAATCTTCTATGTCTTTTCCCTTTTCTCGTGATTCTTTCTTTTTAGTTGTTATCTTCCACGTGTTATTAATTACTCCCTAGATATCCTCTATTTATCATTACCATTCATATCTTGAGCATTTCTTAGAGATTTCTTGTTTAATTTATAATTTCCAATCATTATTCTCTATTTCATTTTCTTTCCAATCCTTTCTTACTTTGATATCCAATTTTTTTTTCTTGAATTTATTCTCCTTACCCTTATTATTATTAATAATTAATTAATCCATTGTCTCTTATTTCAATCCTTAATCTCCAACCCAATCTTATCTAGTACTTAATTTGAACTTTAATTTGTCACTTCTATTATTTTTATTCATTAAATAATTAAATATTTTATAACTAATATTATTATCATTAGACTTATTATGACTATAATATATTCTCTGTAAATCCCTCCTAACATCTCATTCTTTTTATATATATTTATATATTTTAATATATTTTTCAAATAATATTCCATTCAATAGTTAACTCCTCATGTCGAGTATATCAGCCTCTTCTAAACTCCTTTTTATTTATATTTATCTCATTAATAACTCGATACTTTATTACTTTATTTTTCCTCTAATAATGAGTAGAGTGTTCACTCAAAATGTTGAATGTTTCAAATTTTTGCACATTATACATTCCAAAAACTCTTAGTAATATGAGTAGTTGTCAAAATTTTAACTCTAAAATCCTTAACTTGATTGGGAATTTTATGTTAGTTTCTGGTAGCTTCGACAGGTTTTCTAATATATATTGGAGTCTAAGAGGCTAAAGAACACAAGAGGATAATCATCTCCAAGAACCAAAAAAAAATTCTAAGAAAAATGCCTTAGTTAGTTTTATTAGTCAACTATTAAATATTTTCCTAAGTCTAACTTAGGAAAGTTGGTTTGTTAAATCAGATTAATTCAAGTAAATTTATTTTTCTCTTGTGACTTCTAGAAAAGTCATGAGATGGAGTCAAGATGATATTAGCCATTGATTGATATTAGATCATGGTCATTGGTTACTTAACAAGAGATTATAAGAGAAAATCGATAGGGATTTTGGAGACACGCAAGGGAGTTAGAATTACTCAATTGCACTGAGAGAAAGGGTGTAGTTTGAGCAAGGAAGACATCAACATAAGGGTTTGAGTAGAGAAGATTGGGGAGAAAATTTATGGAGAAATTTTCTAAGTTGATTTCTAGTTTCTACTAAAAGGAAGGAGGTTAAATTCATTACCAGAGGAAAAGTTGAGTTTCGTACTATGAGTTTCCAGTTTTCCAGTGCATGTGACAAAGGGGATTGATTTAGTTTCCAATTTGCAGATAATTTTTTGGAGGAAGTGCAAGTTGGTCATATGCGTTACTAGAGGCATATTTTCTTGCCAAATAATTTTTCCCGAAGGAAGTGAACGTTACTGGAGTAGCTAGTGTGAGTTGTAGGCAACCTATGTGATTTATTGGGAAGGAGTGTGAATAGCCCAAAGATGCTGAGTTTTTCTACAAAGGGAGACTTTGTGATTTCTAGGTCAAATTGGGCAAGAGACAAAAAAATTATAGATATTTTCTAGTGAGAGGTAAGAAGATTGTAATTCTCAATTTTTGTTGAAGACTAATAATAATATCCTCATCTCCAGAACTAGTATTCCTCACGTTGGGGTTTCTCTAAAAAATGTCAGCATCTAAATTTTTATGTGCTTTCATTATTACTCAGTTCCTATTATTATTCATCAAAATTGGAGTAGAGGTTTTATTCGTTATAATTTCTGAAGATAAATAACCTATATAGTATTGAAGAATACTTTCTAGATGCTTTAATTAAGGAAATTTCACATTTTGGCCATTGCAAAAGTAATAAATAATGTCAATGGTCAACTTTATCACTTTTCCATTCTATATGAAATGTTGTATTATATCACTTAAAAATGTTTAGTTTTATTTAACTTTACAATATTGCTTGGCCATGGTTGACTATCATTGATCATCTTAGATTGTGCTTAACCATGATGACCATGTTGATTATGGTTGGAAGTGGCTGAATTTTCTTAGATATGCTTGGCATGGTTGATTATGGATGAATGGTTATGTTGGAATATTTTATTCATTTAGGGTTGAGTAACATTTTCATATTCAACATGATCTAGGTGGATCTAGAAATAGAAGTGGCCTTGAAAATAACTCAAAAATCAAAGTCATCAGATTGAAGTGAAACTAGGTCGAGATCGTAGTGCTCGTCATCTTGATTCCAACAGTGTGACTAACCCTAAAATCTAAGTTTGTATGATCAAGTTATAATTAGTCAAGGTTATTATCATACTAGGCCACGTGGCAGTCACTAACGAGGAAACAATTTGGGAGAGTCCCAGAGCATGGAAAACGGGGGTCAGAAAGGTTGAATTTGTCTCCTACATAATTTTCCCAATAACCCTTAAATTCTATCAATTGTTTTTGAATAGTTGGCCTTTATATATATATATATATATATATATATATATATATATATATATATATATATATATATATATATATATATATATATATATATATAAGGTCGGTTTTCCGGCAGTCAAACCCGAACAACCAAACCTAATGATAATGTTATATTAAATATTTAAACAAAACATGGTGGGTCAGGGTTATGGGTGACCCGGACCTTGCCCACAGCCACATTCCAACCATCAAATGTAACAACACCACGTGGGTCGGCCTCTAATGGGTGACCCCAAATTATAAAATACCACTAAACCATATATCTATATATATATATGTCATTGTATAAAATTATTGTGGGTGGGTTTTTAACCTAGCCTGCCCCCACCCAATATGTCGTTGGTTACGAATGAGCCACAACTCGGTATTTTTTTAACTCTTCCACTAGAACATATATTTACCCCATCATTTTCAATTTGATGAGGGAGAATGGCGTGGAGCGGAACCCTTAGCATCCAGTAGGGTTGAAACCATGAGCAAGGGAATCTGCAAGATGCTGAAAAGATTCCTTTAGAGGGCCAAAGGTGCCAGTATCACAATTTGACAACTTTATAGTCTATTTTGCATGTTTTTGTGCCAAAAATCCAATCGTGCAATCTATTTAGTTGATTTTATAGAGTTTATGGTAACCAATTTCTTTTCTTTCATTTAATGAAATAAGGCCTTCCCCAGTTTGAGCAGGGCCTGGAGCCATAGCCCAAATTGGGTGAAATCTATAATCAAATCATTTTTTTCCTTTGATGCCATGGTTTCTTTATTATTTCTGCTTTGTTTTCATGTGTTAAGTTACTTTCCTAACATTCTCTTTTATATGAAATTTTATATGCATCCTTGAAGGTAAGAGATCTGGATCAATTTTGGTATTAGATAAGGTCTTCTGCATGCGAGTTGCATGAGTGAATGCTAACCAGGAACAACTTACACAAAGGTGAAGGAAATATCAAATCCTTTGACCCTGAAGTAGGGTGTGAACCATGAAGATGCAACATGGTAGATGAGGATGTATGAGCAGAATAGGAGAAAAATTATCGCATGATCTTCTTCAACATGGAAGAAAATTTTAACAAGTTATTTGCAAAATATGGGAAGACAATCAAGCATGAGAACAAAGATCTCGATGATCATGCATTGGTACATCATGGAGGTGGAGGAGAAGAGCGTCCTCCCTCTCCATCCACAAGTGAAAGTTCTCCTTCTGCCTCTTCTCATCATTATAACTGGCATCATAAAAAAAATCTAAGATTTCCCACATATAATGGAGAATGTAGTGAAGAGAAACTTAACAATTGTATTAGACAAATCAAGTTTTATTACCTGATTTTGCAGAATGAGGAGGATTAAGAAAATATTGAGTTAGCATACCTTCGGCTGAGTGGTACCGCTCTTGTTTAGTGGGAGAGAAAGTTGCAGAAAGACAAAAAATTCTTGGGTAATGTCCTTTTTTCTTGGTCCAATTTTGTTTCTGCATTAAAATATACATTCTATCCTCTGGGTTATGAACAAAAGGCTTTAATGGAATGAAAATATTTAATGCAAGGAAAGGGGAAAAATGTACAAAGATTCACAAATGAGTTTAGGAAACAAGATTTTAATTTTAACATTGCTCTTGATTCACCTGAAAATGGAACAAATTATATTAGTGCTTTACATAGTTGCAGCAGGAATTCTTTCTTATTATTTGAGCCTACTACTATTGATGCAGCTAGTGTGAGGCCCATTCACCTTGAAAGAAGGAGAAATAATGGAAAATAATCTCAGTCAAAGAAATCATCTTTCAAATCTCATAATGGAAAGTTTAATGGAGAAGGAAAGGGAAATCACAAGAAGGAAACTATAACCAAGAAGGAGGAAGGAGAAAATCCATATTGCACACATTACAAGAAGGAAGGTCATGATGATGAACATTGTTGGAAGTTGCATCTTGAGTTGATGCCAAAATGATTTGGTGGGAAGAACAAGGAAAAAATAGTGGAAAACCTGAAAGAGGACCTTGGATCCGATTTTAGTGATGAAACACAAAGAAGAGTAGTGTGAGTACAAGGTAACCATTCTCTTCATGCTAATGAAATTTATGAATTACATTCAAGTAGAAGTTCTACAAATCAATATATTTTTAATGAACGAAAGAGGCCTAAATTGTTCGACATTAGAGTCATAATGAAGCATACTAAAGTGGAAACCTTGTTTGATTTTAGAATCCTTGGTTAAGAAATTGGAATTAGAAGCCAAACCTCATCTGAAACCTTTCCCTCTTAGTTGGGTGTGTGATAAATCCAAATTACGTGTAACCAAACAATGTAAGGCTATATTTGTGATTGCATAAAGACTAGTAGATGAGGCTGATATTGATGTTGTACCTTTGGATATATATGATATGGTATTGGGGAGTCCATATTTGTATGAAAGGAAAGAAATTTTGTTTCTGTAAGAAAACAAGTATTATGTCACGAAATGTGGTGGAATACATTTTTAGAGTTCATTGTATGAATGTTAGTGCCATTTTTGTAAGTGTGGGTTAGATGAAGAGGTTGGTGAATTCCAGCAAAGGGTGCATGCTCATGGTTAAGAGATCAAAATATGTGGAGACATCTGATGCTTTCCAAGGTTGTGATGCCACTCATAAAAAAGAATTGTGTGAAATTTTTCTAACTTTGATGGAATTTTTCAGGAACCAAATAGGTTGCCTCCAAATCATAAGATCCAACATGGGATTCACTTGGAGAAGGATGATCCTTTACCCAAAATTGGTATATACATATTATCATCCATTGAGATGGAGGATATAAAGAAACAGGTGCATGAATTACTAAACCAAGGGGTGGTAAGACCAAGTTCCTCTCCATGTGGTTCATCTATTTTGTTGGTGCCAAATAAGGATGGCACATGGAGGATGTGTGTGAAATATAGGGCACTAAAAAACAAAATGGTGAATAATTGATACCCTCTCCCTTGTATTAATGATTTAATAGATCATTTGGAAAATGTTTTCTATTTCACAGAAGTGGAATTGCACAGTGGCTATCATCAGGTAAATATTGCATAACAGGAAGTTTGGAAGAATGCATTCAAAACCAATCAGGGGTTGCTCGAATGGCTCATGATTCCATTCGAACTATGCAATACTCCAACCAAATTCATGAGGGTAATGAATGATATTTTCACGCTTTTTCTTGATGATTTTATACTTGTGTATCTTGATGTCATTCTTGTTTATAGTAGGACACAGGATGATCATGTGAGTCATCTTAAAAAGTGCTTTATGTTTTGAAAAATGAATTTTTTTATGTCAAAATGTGAATCTGGTAAGACCTCTTTGGTACTTGGGTCACATTGCTGATGGTGAACAATTGAAAACATATCCTTCTAAAATTTATGTGATTGTAAAGTGTCCTAAGCCCACCAATATTAGAGAGGTTCATAGATTTTTGGGTGTAGTACAATATTGGAAAAGGTTCATTACCAAATTCTCCATCATTGCATCCCCTTTCCATGAATTGGCAAGTGTGAAGCAAACCTTTGAGTGGGGAGTCAAGCATCAGGAAGCCTTTCATACAGTCAAAGAGAAGATTAGTTCTACACCATTTTTCGCCTTAGCATATTTCTAACAACATTTTGAGATCGAGGCAAACGAAAGTGGATATACCATGGGAGTAGTATTGATGCAACAAAGGAAACTTATATGTTACCATTCAAAGACATTGTCCCAAGCTGTTGTGAACTATCCCACATATGACAAGGATTTGTATGCCTTGGTTCTAAGAATGAATAAATGGAATCACTATCTGATCGACAACGAGACCATCATTCAAAAAGATCACTAGCCCTTGGTGTACCTTTAGTCGCATACCAATATTCAACAAGCACATAATTTAATATGGATGGGATTCCTCCTGCAATTTGACTTGGTAATAAAATACAATAAGGGCACCAACAACAAAGTGGCATATATGCTTTCTCCCCTCCTATTTCTACATATATAGTTTTTCAAAATGCTTCTTTATCTTTTGAAAGTTATGCTGAACAATATGCTGATGATGATGATTTTAAGGATATTTATGAAAAATTGATGCATGGATCGTAGGTGGATAATTATCATTTGCAGGGAAAATTGTTGTACCACCTTGGAAAAAATTGTATTCCCACCAATGAAAGGATACATGTAATCAGAGAGGCACATACCTCTCTAGTGTTGGGTCATTTTGGTTTTTAAAATAATTTTTGTCATTTACAGGGGTTTTGTTTTTGGCCTCACATGAAAAATATTGTGACTAAATATGTAAAGGGATGTGTGGTTTGTTTAGTTTTCAAGTCCTCTAAGAGAAAATTATGGCTCTACACACCACTCCTTCTTCAGAGGCATCCATGGGAAAGTCTATTAGTGGATTTTGTAGAAGCTTTTACTTTGTCTAGGAGAGGTCATGACAATTTGTATGTTTTTGTGGATCTATTTAGCAATATGTGTGTATTAATGCCTTTTAAAAAGAAGTTGAATACAGATAAAACTACTCATCTCCTCTTCCAATTTGTATGGGTCCACTTTGGAATTCCCACATTCATTGTGTCTAATCGAGACTCTCATTTTCTTGGAATGTTTTGGATGAGTTTGTGGAGAATGATGGACACCAAACTGAAGGGGAGCACGACATTTCATCCACAAACTGATGGAAAATTTGAGTTTTTAAACCACACAATAATACACTTACTTCGAGGCTATTGTGGCAAGCATCCAAAATTGTGGGACAAAAAGATTCCCTATGTACAACATGCATATAACTGGGGAGTGCATTCTTCCACTCAGAGCTCACTGCATGAGACATGCTTTGGATATTTTCCAATGGACCCCTTAGACATGGTCTTTGGGAGAGATGAAGATTCTAGTGGGAAATATGATAAGGGAAAATCGCGAAAGTTCACTCAGTAGATACATATGATTCACCAAGTAGTGCAAGAGAAGTTGCAAAAAATTTAAGCTCGATACAAAGAAAGACATGACAAGCACCAAGTTGATCACAAATTTTAGGTTGGGGATAGAATGTCGCTCCACATCATCAAGGACAGAATGAAAGGGGAAGGAAATAAGTTGAGACCAATCCTATATGTCCCATTCATCATATTAGAGGAGATTGGATACAATGATTTTCATCTCTATTTTCTAGCATATGTGTAGATGTAATCATTGCTAAACATAAAAATTTGAATCATTTTGAGCCTCCTTTGATCATGGAAAATGAAGAGGTTGGATAGGTTCCTACAGTCGAATATTTTTCACCTGAATACTTGGACAAGTTACCTGAGGACATCATTTTCGACAATAATACCAAGCCTTCATGATGAGGATACATGGAGTACCTTCATATTCGTTTCAAAGGAATGCATCCAATCAAGGCTCGATGGATGAAAAAGGAGAAAGTAAGAGAAATTTTCCTCACTTGACAATTTATTGATAAATATTTTGGTGATCCAAAATCCCATTTGTTGGGAGGAATAATCTAGGTGAATTCATAAATAGAAGTGGCCTTTAAAATAGCTCAGAAATAGAAATAATCATATTGAATTGAAACTAGAACCAGATCATAGTGCTCATCATCCTGATCCCAACGGTGTGAACTACACTAAAATATGAGTTCGTATGCTGAAGTTATAGCTAGTCAAATTTCTAGTCAAAGGGCCAAGTGGAAATAACTAACAAGGACACAATTTGGCTGATTCCTGGCACACAGAAATCGACAGTCGGAAAGGGTGAATTTTTCACCTACTTAATTTTCCCAATAACCCTTAAATCCAAGCTTAATTTTTTTTAATAGTTGCACTTTATATTAAAAAAATAATATATATATATATATATATATATATATATATATATATATATATATATATAAATTTGGTTGGTCGGCAGTTAGACTCAACCAACCAAACCCAACAACATTGTTATATTAAATATTAAAACAAAACATGGTGGGTCCGGGCCACAGGTGACCCAGACCTTGCCCACGACCATATGCCAACCATCAAATGTAACGACATCGCGTGGAAGGGAGTCGAAGGGATTTGAACCCGCCTGATCCACATTGATCGACCCCCAATGGGCGGCCCAAAATTATAACAAACTGTTGAACCATATATATATGTCATTGTATAAAATTGGGGTGGGCAGGTTTTGAACCGATCCCACCCCCATACAGTCCATCGATGGTTACGAATGAGCCAAACTTGTTTCTCTATGAAATCAACAACTCAAACATTTATTTAATGCCTCATTTTGCATTCAACGAGGGAGACCGATGGAGGAGCGGAGTAGAACACTGAGTGACCAAGAGGGTCGGAACCATGAGCGAGGGAATCTACAAGATTCTAAAAATATTCCTTTATAGGGCCAAAGGTTCCACTGTTATAATTTAACAATTTTATAGTCGATTTTACACATTTTCGTGCGAGGAATTCAACTATACAATCTGTTTTTATAGTTGAGGTCTCCATTATCAGGCCATCATCAGGAATGGATTTTAAGGGTAATTTTTGTAGAGTTTCCTATAATTGATTTCTTTGTTGCCATTTAGTGAAAAAAGGCCTCCCGCCACTTTGAGCAGGGCCCGAAAATGTAGCCCACATTGTGTGAAATTCGTAATCAAATAATTTTTTTGCCTTTGATCACATGGTTTATTTATGATTTCCGCTTCATTTTGATCATGTGTTAAGTTACTTGGTTAATTTTCTCTTTTATATGTAATTATGTATGCATCGTTGAGGTTAAAATATCTGGATCACATCATGGGTTATGTTCTATTGTCACATTCCATAATGGTTATATAATATCGCAACACTCACAATGGTTTAATTATGTTGAATTGCTATCTTCTTGATTAATTATGTTACATTGTGACATTCTTTAAGGGTTATGTTGCATTCAATTTCATTTACTTTGGTCGGTTGTGGTTTTATATGGTTAAATATGATTGCTTATGGATAACTAAGTTTAACCATGGTGATCATGGTTTATCATGGTTTATAATTGTTAGTGTGAATTCTAATCGCAAGCCTACGAAAAAATCTCACTTTAGCTGTGCATAAAAAGAAGCCCTAACATCAAATGTGGCTGTCAATTTCCTTAAATCTGCAGTAGGTGATCATAATAAATTCTACAAAAATCCAGATCTATGTAGTTAAAGACAATAAAAAACAAAAATAAGCAATATTTTGCTCCATACATCCAATAGACAAGACAAGAATTTATAAAGATTTTTTTGTATTATGACACCTGGGAAGGGGACATGGAAAGATGTTACCAGTCCTCCTCAATGGAATGGGTTCTTGTATGTCCCCAACACTTCAAATCCAAGATCTCTCTCTCTTTATGGTGCAAAAAACCTAGACAAAATAGAACTCAAAGAGAGTTCAAAAGAAAAAGTAGAAAAATATGACAATGATGGAGGATGAAAGTGAGACCAAAGTACAAATCAAAAGGTGGTCAAGAAAAAAGTAGTGAATGAATGAAGAACCCTTCTACTTGAACAAAATATTGAGTTAGTCGAGATATTGGTGCACAATTAAAATATTATTAACCAAATCTAGATCCAACTTTCATGGAATATTTTATTATTTTTGTTGGAGGGAAAATGAATTTGAAATTGGTGAAATCCCTTTATTTAGAAATAATAAATAAGTAAATGATTTATTTATTATTTTAAGAATGTGGTTAAAGGATAATAAAATAAATAATGATTTATTCAATTATTTGTAAATGATTTAGTCAAATTTAACAAGGAATATTATTAAATAATAATTTAAATAATTATTCCTAGAAAATAATAAGATAAATAATGATTTATCTAATTAATTTTCCTATTTTGGGTTAAATATGAACAGGAATATTAATTAAGAAATGGTTTAGCTAATTATCCCTAGAGGAAAATCAAACAAATAAGGATTTATTTAATTATTCCTCATGGGGTTTCCTGTTTAAACCAAAAATAAATTAATAAACTATGGGTTATTAAATTATTTATCATAGTGAAAGCAATTTTACTATAGTAAAATTGGTCTTACATGGTGTACTTTAGTCCATCTAATAGTAACAGGTTATATGACCAAAAATTGGTGTAACAGATTGCCCCCCAACGTGCGAGCGTTAGGAGCTAATCGTATGACCGAAGTACGTTGTAAGAACACAATCACTAGACACCAAAGGGGAGTTAAAGAGAGAAAAATGTAAGACGGACTAAAAAGAGAGAAGAAAAGACCCTGAGGAGGCGAGACTTACAGGTGCAACAAGTCTTTTTTATGAGTGGGTACCTAATCTGAATGAGGTGGGGGAGGCATACCTATGCTCGCTGAGATAACAAAGTACAAAGAACAATGGTGCGCCCAACAAATATGGGAGTGAGCTATATAGTACATGCTGGCATAAACATGGGCCAGATAAAAAAAAATAATGGATCCCACATACATACTGTTACTGGGACAAGAACCATGGATTATACAATAATATCTGAGTACGTGATATATAATAACAACCAAAGAGGCCCTGTAAAATAGGAAAGGCCTCTGAAAATCTGAATGATACATGGAAACTAAAAAGGTGCTGCAAGAAGCTAAGGCCAGAACCATCAAATATGTAGAGCTGCATCGAAGGCTATAGTAAAAAAGGTCATCTGGGTATGTGGGGGGCTACTTGAAGGGCCACCCCCTCATGAGGTATGAAACACCTCACACACACTCGGGAATTACCGGTACAATATGTTGCATCACTGAACCATCAAGTATATGGATCTCGATCATGCCATAAGGAGCTGGAATTGAGAAACAATCAAGTCAAAGGGAAATAAAGGGTCCTTTTTCTTGATCCGAGGCACCGAACAAGAGTGGAAGCTGTAACCAAGGTACATCACCTTCTAGACCTATCTTCTAGAATGAATAAGCTGATGTCGACAGAAGGATATCTGCCATAGGTGAGGCAATGACGAATCCTCAACTAAGGCACGAGGGATAATAGTAGAGTGACTAATAGACTGAAACTAGGGATGATGGTGGAATTGGGGGTACTGAGTAGTGGGCTCATGACTTCCCTTGTTAGAGCATAAAGAGCATGGATGACCTGGTAGTTACTAACTTGACTTCAAAGGGGATAGGGGACAGTATGACTGAAGGCCAAAATGGGAGACACGAGAGAGGGCCAAAGCAATGAAGGATGGAAGACTGTGATGGGAAACAAAGGGGACTTGGGATAGACTACATGGATGCAATGATGACTCAACTCGGATGCTCTAAACAAGGGTGACTCGATGATGCTGCCACAAAGAGTAGGCCCGGTGGGGACCATAAAAACATGAGTAAAATATGGTGACTCATGATGAAAATCAACACAAGCATGGAAAAGTATGAAGGAAAGGTGGTGCCCTAAGTACAAGTGTCGCAAGTGAAGAAATTCTATTTTGAGAAGCGGTGAAGTGACCCTTCTTGGAAAAAATATTTCAGGTTAAGTATCAAATCACCAAAAATGAAAGGATACCTAGTTGAGGGCTCAATGAGAGCTTTCCAATGGTGCTAATTGTTTGTAAAACAGAGCTACAGTTTGGTCGTAATTGGGAAAAGAAAAGTCTGATGTTTTTCTTTTAATAGCGGCAATTTCCCTCCAATTTGATTCATTTGCAAGTGTAGTTGTGGTGAATGTAGAAAGGAGAAAAAGGCCCGAACTTTTGCGGCGATCGTAGTAGACAAACCGACTGTTGGAATCGAGATCTGTCAGTTGCAAGTAAGAGGCCTAACCATACTCTTTCAATTCAGTGGACTAAAGTTCATATTAGGCACCCAGAGCACAAGAATAGACCCCTGCTACTCTTCATGGCCGGGTTGCACTTTTTGTGGTCTTTTTTGCGACTTGGGTAGCAGGTATTGGGCAAAAAAATATGAATTGTCCCAAGAAATGACCTGAAATGTACGACCTTTCAGAGAAAAGGGTTTTTAGTGCTGTTGTTTGGCTGGGAGATGGGATTCTATGTTTATGAGGTAGTATTTCCTTTTTTATGCTGACAAGATTTGTGTAGGTATGGCAAAGTTGAGGATCAATTGGAGGAAGAGAGACCTGGATACATTATGTTTTGAGATTCGAGGGGATCATGCAATCTATACCACATTGGCCAGGTTTAGTGTCCTTAAATTTGTGGAGAACCCGTTGATGAGGGCAGGAGATCCATTGTTGGCCCAAATAGTCAGCTATTGGGACCCAGATCATGATATATTTATAGTGTAGGGGCATCAGATCGAGCTTATAGTTCAAGATATATATTTCTTGACTGGTCTCCTACCACTGGGGATGGTGGGAAACAAACAACCAGTTTTACCGTGAGGGCATAACATTATGGAGTTTGTATAGACCCACTCTCGATTGGGTGTCCATGTGAAAGGAAAAGCAAATACTGATTGGAGATCTAGAGGGGCTAGAGACTCGTGTTGTGGCCACAATGGTGGTGCGGATCCTGGGAAACCAGGTGTTCCACCACATCACTGGGGGGAAGATGATGCTAGTTGAGGGGGTATTGAGTGGGACCTACTATGCGTGGGCCCAAATGATGTTGTTGTCTTTGAAACGAAAGTTGGCACTATGCAAGAGGCATGTGAACCATGACTGTGCATATGGCACAGTGCTTTGCTCGCTCTTATTTGAGAAGATCCTGATACTTCATCCTTGTATATAGATCCAGGATGGGGGCCCATGAGAGCCCAGGATGCACTGCTGGGGGAAGCTGCTATGTGGAGGAGGAAGTGGGGTAGTCGGACGGGTGTTCCGACCCAAGTTTTTTGCACATTGGGATCATATGCCATTACACATAGATGACTATCCCTATAGTGGGATGAAATATCATGGGACCCAAACTTGCCACATCTGCCAGGTCGAGCATGGGGACCATACGGTAAGTGAAAAGTTTCTTATCTTTTATGGTGCATGTTAAAGTTTTAGAATATTGTATATGGTACTGATTCATTGAATTTTGGTATGCAGATATAGCACCAGTGAAACCGACTAGGTATATGGGACGGCCTGTAGTGTCAGGAGCTGCAGAACCTGGTGGATCGAGGGGACCGCAAAATGAGGATGAAATGGCCCTCTTGGAGGATATTTACCATAGATGTGAGAAGATTCTGACCCGAGTTTCTGAGCGTGGTTGGCAGGACCTTGATGACTAGTACATAGAACCATGTATTGGTCTACCCTTAGAGTCACAAGGAGTCATGTGACGCATGGTGATGGCTGGCCAGGGGATGTGTGATCTATGGGCTGCGGGAGCCGAGCCATTGGCCCGAGACCCTCCAGATAGTGATTAGATGCAGGGACATGAGGTTCCCCTAGTTTTGTTTTTTTTTAACATGCCATGGGCATGTCATATGTATTAGAGTTAATGGAATCCAAAACATTGTATATTTGGACGACACACATTATGGATATGCATCATTTTATGGTTTATGGTTATTGTCTTGTGTTAAATGCATGTGAAAAATGCCAACCTAGAATATTGTTTCCAATGCTATATACATAGTGATTCTGGGCTCTAGGTACATGAATGAATGTAATGATTTCAAATTCACGCAGTAAGAGATTCACTCGTAAATATCTTCGAAAAGGGACAGGATTATGCACATGATAAACACCATTCAATTGCATGACAAACACCAAATAATCTAAACAAACATGAAGGTGAAGGATGCGACGGTAAAGGGAATAGACTAAAAAACCTATCACTGCATCATTTTCGTCCTGGTTATTGGTGGTAAAACCAATGCATACGCCATTAGAGAGGACACATGAATGTAACGGGGTAAAAATGGGCCACACTGCAGAGGCTAGATTGTAGGAGTAGTGACTTGCACCATCGGCATAGCCAATATATGGTGTGGATGGGGGATCCATCTGAAAGGTGCCACAAGAAAACATATGAGATGATGATGAACAATTTTGGCAACCTAAACGCAAGGTAGAAATAAAAAAATCACTATTAGAGGGAATGTTATGGGTAGAATATCTACCCCCCGCACAATGAATAGTGGATGGTGTGGGGGCACTGCCTTGGGGATAGCTTGTGCTGAGGTCGCGAAAGTCACCATAGACATAGATGGTGCTATTTTTCTCATGGGTTGGATAGATAAAGTCATGGGTGGTAAATGTTTCCATAATTTCATCATCACAGTAGAAGATGGGGAGACTAGTGAAACGATCACCACATGACGTGGCGAAGCTACTTGACTCATCATCATGAGAAGAGAGGTTCCCATGCACATCGTCATGGAGGGTGACAGAAGACCAAGTAGATGGAGAATCGAGCGATGTTGAACCCAAGGTGATCACTGAAGGGAGGTCAGCCAAAACAGAAGGGGATGCCCCCGAGGGGTCTTCCACTGTGGATCTCATAGATGATGACAGGTAGAGGATAGTGGCCGAAGACTTCGTCATCTCAACATCGGGAGGGGGTATGTAAATGGGAGGGGATGTGTCCTTAGTTTCTACCAAATCATAACCCGCAAGTAAGGGAGAGCCGGAATCATTGCACTCAACCTCGTATTGACGAACCACTTCCAAGTAGGTGCAGTAATATGCGAGGCAGGGACAAAGGTCAGTATAGTGGCCATGGAAATCACACAAAGCACATGGTTTATTTGTGTGAATAGTCTTGAGTTTCTTGGTTGAATCCAATTAAGTGACATGGACTTCTGGGATATCACACTCAAGAAATGCTTCATTGACCATGGCTTTGAGACGAGGAAATTTAGGACAATTGTGGGTAGCATGACCGACAACATCACACAAAGAAAACAAAGGTGTACACTTTGGAGGCTTAGGAGGAGCAAGTGTTTTCTGGAAAACCTTGTCATTAGGTGCCTTTTTGTGGGCTTTTTCCCCATCACTCGAGGCTTTTGTAGCAGGAGTAGATTCCTATTGAGGCGACTGAGGCACATAAGCAAAGGGAGGGGTCATAGCGACCTTTTGGACTGGGGTCGAAGCAGTGTAAGGTTGTAACTGACTAGGCAGGGTATTGGCTGGGGGATCGGTGTACTAGACTGGCATCCCCAGAGTCATGTCGGGAAGGGTCAAGGTAGCTATAACAAGTACCGAAAATACTCCAGGAGGGGGAGCAAGAAACGGTATCTGACCGGAGGGGTAATGGCCATGCGGAACATCTCCTACATGGTTAAGGCTAGGGGGAACCATTCAATGTGGAAAAACATGATCAAGGACACCAGCTATAGATGAAGGGCCTTAAGTAGGAGGTCCTGAAAGCTGAGTCAAAGTACTAGGAGAAGGTTGCAAAGGGCGAGGCTGCTGACTAGTCGAACCAGACCGTTTGAGGGTGGACCGAGATGATTGCATCATGAAAACATTCGAAGAGCTAGGGTCAAAGATAAGAGGGGGGAGAACAGGGAATGAAACAATCAAAGAGGAATCTTTATAGACTCCGAGTGAGACACTGGTAAGAGGTTCAACTGTTTTTTTACTAGCCACCGAAGAAATAATGGAATCTAGAGCAGTCTGAGACTTCGGTTCGTAATATGTCAACTAATCTATAGTGACGATATTTCCTTTTTGAGGAAAGCACATATTATGGTGAACTATAGATGGGACACTAGATATCGGATAAGTATAGCTACGACCCAATAGAATTTCTTAGTCTAAGGGGGCATCAATGACTTCAATGTCAACACAAGAGTAATAGGACAATTGTGGAACATGCTAAGGGGCTGGGAAGAGTGGCCATCTAACACACGGAGGGTGATAGTGGAAGGGGCTAACTCGAGTGATCCAATATTCTTCCAAACAGAATCAGACATCACACAGGTGGATGCCCCTTCGTCAATGATACAATGGGAATAGTTGGCATTCCGGATCTTGACAGTTATTTGGAAGGAAACGGATGCAGGTAGGGGTGGATGCTAAGACTTGTCAACATCGAAGACAATAAAACGATCATCTGAAGGATTCATAGTGCCCATGGTAGTAAGCAGAGATTTAATTTTTGAAGGGCATGGCTGGAGGAATTCCACCATTGACATGGTGACATGGGATTGTGCCAAGTCATCTACTATACTGTAGGTGTGGGCGGCTTTACCGAAAGCAACGTTTCGATGTAACGGTCCTTTGGGGATCTTGGTATGTACCTCTGCCTTAGTCTGAGGGATATGTAAAGGACCATTGGGTGTCAAAATTGGCTCTGTGGGACCTGAAGTCTGGGGCTCGGTTGGAGACGTAGCAGGAGGCTTCATTTATTGCCGGAACCGAGTGTCAAGGTTGAGATCAGTGGTATTGGCCTGGTCAGAGTTCATCATAAGGATCTGGTAATTAGAGGTGCCAGATGGAGGAGGTTGAGTAGTTACCCGACCTTCAGGGGGTTGGGCTACCACATATCCTTGCTGGGGGAAATTATTGGTAAACACAACCGGTTGAGTAGGTGCAACATGAGGAGGAATCGAAGAAGAGACTTGCTTTCCTCGAGATGCTCCTTGGGCTTCCCACAGTTCACTCATCTGAGGTAAAAGGGGACAATCATGGGTATAGTGACCAAGAAAACCGTAACAAGAACAAGGCTTCTTCATGTGAAGAGGTTTGTTCTGCTTGGGTTGATCACCCTATTGTGGGGTTGCAGTGTTAGATGTATTCCCTTGGAGATTTCTTCCTAGATTACCTAGAGTGGATTAATTCTGGTTGCCTTTCCTCTTATTTTTTGAAGTGGGAGGATTAGACACATTCTGCTGCGCATACAACTGACCCTGGCGGGGGGGGGGGGCATGGATACTACTGCCGAGCTTGAGAAGGCATTGGAGGCTGAGGTGCTTATGCTGGAGGAGATGGAGAACTAGGCTTTGGATACAGATAACAAGGAGTTTGAGCAACATTGGGGTCAATAGGTTGGGCAAAAGAAGGCCCTGACATCATAGCATGCGGTTGGTCAAAGGTGTGACGAATGCCATGTCCTGGATACATGCTGCTGGGAGGGGGGAAAGTCCCAGAGGAGCTAGCCCCTCCCTGAGGGAAATCATAAACCATAGGAGGTTGAACGTATGGATGTGAAAGGGATCCAACAATACTGTCGGTGGCATGAGATGCCCTTGGTGCATTGGCACCACCACGTATTGGGAGATCAGGTAAGATGGTATAAAGAAAACCAGATTGTGCATAGATCAAGTCATATTTCAATGCAACTTGGAGGGCTTCTTCCTCATTCCTCAAGTGAGACATGACATATTTACCAATAGAGGGAAAAAGGGATCTGAGAAACTAGTCCATGTAGACACGGTCTTCGAAAATGTGAGCTCGACATAAGCTCTTCCTTCTGCGCCATTCTTGAACATGGTCAGATAGGCGGGTCACAAAAGTTTGAAGGAAAGAGGTCAAAAGTTTGGTACTAGTGTCACAGTGAAGTGGAAGCTGGAAGTAGGACATAAATGCCTTGGAAGGAGTCTCAAAAGTATTATGAGAGGTAGTAGCCTAGTCAAAATACCACTTGGAAGCTTATCCAGTAAGCGTACGCTGGAATAAATGAAGATGGATAGAGTCATCAGTGATAGAGTTCGACGAACACCGCATGTGGAAAGAACGAACATGGTTGGTAGGATCCTCTCCAGCATTTCCTTCAAACATAGGGATGTCTGAAGGAAGCTTGTTTGTCATAGCACACCAACGTGGATCATGGTGTATAGGATCATTAATCAACTGGTTGAAACTGGTAAGGCTTAGGCCTACCATATAAGGAAGCAAGGGAGCATCCAGAATAGTTCTTGTTACGGCACCACTAGTAGCAATTCCAACATTAGAGCTAGGGCCACCACCAGCATTAGGTTCTGAACTAGACATGATGAAGGTGAATTGTGTAGGAGAGCTGGGGATAGAAATAGAAGGGGAACCCGATGAACTAGAATCAGAGTCGGAATGGGGACTCGGCGGAGGACGAACTCAAAACCTGCGTGGTGGGTTAACTCTTCCTAATGGAAACTTAGGATGAAATCCTTGGATTCTCTAGGATAAACACCTTGGGGGCGCAATGATGGAAAATATACAGAAACCCAATCAAGAAGAGAGGTAAACAAGGGCACAGAGGTGTAGATAAATTAATTACAATTTTTAGTCTTGGCATGGCAGTGTAAACCAGGAGCTCTTCACATTAGGTGTGTGTGTGTGTGTGATAAGTGTGTTAATTTTCATTAAGCCGAGATGTGTGTAGAGAAAAAAGAAAAAAAAAATGTATAACTATAAATAAAACTGAAAGTGATAGTAAAGGAAACTGAAAGTGACAATAAAATGAACAACTAAAGATACATAAATTTAAATCCAAAGAGGAGGGCATCTTAACAACTAGTCTAAGGGTGGGAAAAATATACTCAAAACACCCAAAATGACCAATGATTCTAAGGTCAATAGTGACAAGGATCTAAAGGTTAGATCTATTGGAAAGAGGTGCAGAAAACAACAAGAAACCAAAGCGAAAAATTTTGAAAAATTGGTGGCGAAAGGCTACAACCTAAAGGGAAACAGAGGGGATCCTAAAGGAGGACCAAAAAAAACTGAAAAGAGGTGTTTTGGATGGATAAATAATCGATTTGAAATGGATTTTAAAGTGTAGGTTCAGATCTAAAAAATGGCTGAATAACACTGCAATCTCATATGACCTACTTTAGCTAATATCCTCCTAAAAAGGTGGAAGCATACTGAAGCCCTAAGGGGCTTGGTTCCTACTTCGATGAGTAAAACGAAGCAATTACATGTCCAAGACGGGTAAAGACAAAGGTCAGACAACCGTGGACAATGTCCCAGAGAAACCCTGAAAATCACAGAAAAAATCCCGCAAAAAGTATAGGTCACAGGCTCTAACCTGTTTTCCGCTGAGGTCATAGCTTTTGGGTAGTTATCTGCTACCTGAGAGCTGAGGTCACAAGTTTTGGGCCAAAAAGTGTGACCTACAGTTCTGGATTTCTTGGGAGTAGGTTTTAGAAAAAGTGTCGTCTCTGTTGCGGCTGATACCTGTTACTTATGCCAAAGGCCCATAAACATACGAAAGTTCGAATTTTTATCGTTTTAGGGTTAAAAAGGTTAAAAAAAACATCAAGGAAAGAAAATAAGAAGTTGGAGAAAAAACCTAAGCACTAAAGCAACTAGTTATGCAGGGATCTGAAAAACTATAGCAGTCGTAATTAAAAACCCTTATGGAGTCGCCAGTTGTTAGTGTGAATTCTAATCGCAAGCGTATGAAAAAATCTCACTTTAGCTGTGCATAACAAACAACCCTAACATCAAATGTGGCTGTTAATTTCTTTATAACTTGAGTAGGTGATAAGAACAAATGCTACAAAAATTCAGATCTATGTAGTTAAGGACATTAAACAACAAAAATAAGAAAGAGTTTTCTCCATACATCCAATAGAGAAGACAAGAATTTATAAAGAAATTTTTCTATTACGACACCTAAGAAAGGAACACGGAAAGATGTTACCATTCCCCCTCAATGGGATGGGTTCTTGTATGTCCTCAACGCTTCAGATCCAAGGTCTCTCTCTCTTTATGGTGCAGAAAACCCAGACAAAATAAAACTGAAAGGGAGCTCACAAGAAAAAGTAGAAAAACATGACAATGATGGAGGATCAAAGTTAGACCAAAGTATAGATCAAAAAGTGACCAAGAAAAATGTAGTGAATTAATGAAAAACCCTTCTATTTATAACAAAATATTGAGTTAGTCTAGATATTGGTGCATAATTAAAATATTATTAACCAAAACTAGATCCAACTTTCATGGAATATTTTATTATTTTCGTTGGAGGGAAAATGAATTTGAAATTGGTCAAATCCTTTTATTTAGAAATAGTAAATAAATAAATGATTTATTTATTATTTTAAGAATGTGGTTAAAGGATAATTAAATAAATAATGATTTATCTAATTAATTTTTTTGTTTTGGGTTAAATATGACCATGAATATTAATTAAATAGTGGTTTAGTTAATTATCCCTAGAGTAAAATCAAACAAATAAGGATTTATTTAATTATTCCTCATGGGGTTTCTTTTTTAGACTAGAAATAACTGAATAAACTATGAGTTATTAAATTACTTCTCATAGTGAAAGCAACTTTACTATTGTAAAATTGGTCTTACATGGTGTACTTTAGTCCATCTAATAGTAATAGGTTAGATGACCCAAAATTGGTGTAACAATAATGACTGAGTAAGGTTCGAAATGTTTAACAATAATAGTTGACTTGAATGTGCATTTCAACCATCAATAAATAGTAAAGTCAATGGTTGAATTTGTCGTTTTCTCTTTTAATGCCTCAAATGCACAATTGAATTATGTACGAGGATTTTTTATTATGCTTTAGCATGGTTGACAATGGTTGACTATGTTTGTTTTTTTTAATGAGTATGAATATATTCAACCATGGTTGACTACAGTTGAGTAATGTTGAGTTTAGTTGATCTAGTTGGCTATGGTCCTT
Organism: Pinus albicaulis; assembly: GCA_034641835.2. Classification (NCBI taxonomy): domain Eukaryota; kingdom Viridiplantae; phylum Streptophyta; class Pinopsida; order Pinales; family Pinaceae; genus Pinus; species Pinus albicaulis. The sequence continues at coordinate 406,952,370 of CM076580.1, read as the reverse complement.
AAAGGTTATGCTAGATTATAATATTCCTCAATAATTATGTCCCATTGGAACATTTATCTTGGTTGACTTAAAAAATAAAATAGAAAAAATTAAAAATTTATGAAATTACAAGCAAGAAATAAACATATACACCAATAAAACAAGAATAAATATGGAAAAAAAAATTATTATTTCCAATAGAGAAATCCAATGGACCTCGAATGAGACATCAAAGAATGTTTAGATGCAACTTGTGATCCCTTCCAAACCTTCTAAGTGAGGGTAGGTTTGCATAAGTTTCAATTGTTCTCTCTTAAGACAAGAAAGTAACAAGCTTCCACAGTGGTGAAGTCCCAAATGCAAATGATACCACATCAATGGTGCTTCAAAACCTTGGGAAATCTCCAAACTTAGGCAACGTAGCATTGCATTTAAAATTTTCTTTTATTCAAATGCTTACACATGACTCTCTTTTATAGATTTTTCTCAAGCTTCATTAATATTGGTTTATAGTGTGAATGGTGCTTAAGTCCATTACAATTTCCTATACATTAAAGGAGCATGATAGGAGCCTTGAGTTGTTAAAGGACATATCATCAATGTTCTAAACCTATAAAGCGATTTAACTCGCACTTAGTACTTCATTTTTTTCTTGGATATTCCTCATTTTCCACATAATTTGTTAATGAACCATCACTATATACGGATAAAAAACCCAATTTAGAATGTTTTCTCAACTATTGTTTAATTTCTGGAGATAAGCTTTGCTTTGGTGTCTTGGTGACATTTATTGTAATCACCTATATAGCTTTGTGAGCAATTTTTATATGATCACATACATGCTACTTTAATGAACATGTTTTTTCTCTATAAATAGATATTTTATAGAAGATTATATATATATATATATATATACCATCAAATGCATTTTTTATATTTTTTTAATATATATTTTAGATATATTATTAAAAAATTTATTACAATTTTATTTTTTACATTATTATAATAGTTAGTATTTTATACAATGATTTATTACTATATTTAATTAGATATGCAAAATTTAAAATATTTTCAATTAATAATAAAACTTTAATTTTTAATATTATATTTAAGTCATATATCAAGTTAGTGTAAGAGACTCAATAAAGTTTAATAAAATGTTTTCCAGGATTAAATAACATGGGTGGTTGGGTATATTATTTGTTTTCCTTATACTTTAGTTTAATTCTTCAAAGTGACATGCTATTCCATTGTGATAATATAACAAGTTGACACATCTAGGGATATAAGTTTAGTCTAGTGTTGCTGGAGATGTATTTAGCTTGTAAATAAATTAAAAGTGATTAATATATCTAGCTTGTAGGATATTTTATGTAGTATTGGGTATATATGGTTTGTAGGCTAATGGGTATAATATTAGGTAGAAGAGTGGACACCTCGAGAGATAGAGTTCCACTCTTGTGTTTTTGAAATGTATCTAGCTTGTAGCTAAGTCACAAGTAATTGGCATTTGTAGCTTATATCTTATTGGATATACTCTTGGGTTATAGTGGGAGCCAATAACTTTAAGCCTAGTCCTAGCCTAATTCAATTCAATAAATGCAAATTAAAAATATATATATATATATATTTAATGGAATAGGCATATATATATATATATATTAAAAAAGTTATTGTAATATTAGTTTTCATATTAATAATATATTAAGTATTTTATACAATTCATTATTATTTATTAAAGAGCTTCCTAGATTATCCATAGTATTAAGAAACATTTGTCGACGTTTTGAATCCCAACATGGATCCATCATCAGGACATTTGAATGAAGAATTGAGAGAAGGGTTTTAAGCCATTAATAATGAAGAAAGATATGAAAATAACTCACCAAAGTTTATTAATTTTTTTTTTTTTTTTAATTATTAATTTTAATAATTTTATTTCTAATTTAATAATTTTATTTTAGATCAATAATAATAACTATTAATAAGATGAACTAATTTTATTTTAAAATTTTTATGTGATAATATCCTAAAATTTTATGAGGCTTCAGAAAATAATTAATAAACCAATTAATAAACCTAGTAATCAAAATTGATTAATATTTAATAAAATAAACTAACTAATTTATTAATATTTATTTACTAAATAAATATTAATTAAGTAAATAATTATTTATTTTAATATATAGTTACTAATTATGTTAATTTTATTTAAATTGATATATTTAATTTAACATAATTTAATTTAGGAATTTATAATAAGGTTATTACAAAGATACATAAATAAATATTAATAAAGTAACTAATTATTTATTTTTATTTTTAATTATGTATATTTAATTAATTATTTCTATTTAATTTACTAATTAATATTATACGTAATTTATGTTAGGGAATTTTTTTAGGGTTATAGTAGATACTACTAATAATTATTGATTAATTAATTAATTTTTATTCTTTAGACAAAATAAAAATTAATTAATCAGGATAATTATTAGAAGAAATAACTTTAATTATTAAAATGGTATTAGAATTCAAAAGAAGATAAATATACCTGAGATATTTTACCTGAAAAACTATACCTGGGAGGATGGCGTTTTAGAGGAACAAATTTGTCGAAGAAGAGGCCTCCAACTGTCACTGATTTCATGTCTCCCATCCCCATTAAGATTATCTGGATGTTTTATAATCTCAAGGGCCTCTGTTACTTTCCTTCTTTGATAGTGCTCCTCTCTCGTAAGGATCCTTGCATCTTCAAGATGCACTTGATGTTTGGTTTTCGAGGAGTGTTTCACAAGGGTTGATGTGCGCGATCATTCATGCTTAATATCGGCTCCATGCTCTTTAAGTTGTTTCTGAAGCGAACGCCCGATTTCACCCATATACAATTTTCCACACGAACAATCAAATTTGTACACTCCTTTGAGTTTTTCAATGCTTATGCCATCTTTAACTAATCGCATCCCCTGCCTAATAGTCCCTGTTACTGAAAATTGCATGAAAATATCGTTCCTTCTCAGAAACTTTGTGATTTTATCAGTAAAACCCTTAATGTACGGTAGAAAAACCCTACCCCCGTTTTCTTGAGGTTCATGGTGTTTTTGAGGTAAGATTGAACCCTCAGCTCTTTTTAGGGCTTTTTTGATATCTCTTTCTTTATAACCTAAACCCCTAAATACAGATGACAAGTGACTGATTTCTTCGCTAAGGTGTTCAACATCAGAAATCCTCATGGCTCTGATGGCAAGGGTATTAAGGACACCAAAATTTTGAGTTGGATGATGGTAGGACTCAGCATGGAGATAACTATCAGTATGGGTTTTCTTTCTAAACATCGATGCCCTAGAGTTCCATCCTCATTCCTAGTGACAAGAACATCCAAAAATGGAATGCTCCTGTTTTCTTCGACCTCCATAGTAAACTTAATTTCTATGGAAATGGAATTAAAGCGATTAAAAAATCCCTCAAGATTCTCCTTCCCATGAGTCCACTTTATGTTGGTGTCGTCTACAAATATTTTCCACCAATAAGGTTTTAAGGAATATGAGGCAAGGCCCTTCTTCTCAAAGTGTTCCATGTATAAGTTGGCGACAATATGGGATAGCGGAGACCCCATTGCGAGACCTGATACTTTCTAATAGAATTCCCCTTGGAAGCTGAAGAAATTGGAGCGCAGGCAAATCTCCGCAAGCTTGGTTGTTCCTAGATATGCAAATTTAAAAATATTTTCAATTAATACTAATAACTTAATTTTTAATGTTATACTTAGGTTATCCATCAAATTGATATAAGAGACTCAATAATGTAATAAGGTTTTTTCCAAGGTCATTAGTATGGGTGATCAAGAAGATTATTTGTTTTCTTTCCATTGAAGTTTAATTCTTAGAAGTGACATGTTGGTCCAATGTGATAAGGCGAAGGGTAGACACATCAAGAGATAGATGATGACTATTGTGTCATTTTAAATGTATCGATCTTGTAGCTAAGTCACACGTGATTGGTATATGTGTCATGTACCCTATTTTATATACTCTTGAGTTCTTGAGTTAGAGTGGTATCCAATAAATTTAATCCTAACCCTAGCCTAAATCACTTGAATAAATATATATTTAAAAAAAATGTATTTAATGAAATATATATATATATATATATATATATACATATTTTATTAAAAAAGTTATTACAATATTATTTTTCATATTATTATCATATTTAGTATTGTATACCATTTTCTATTATTATATTTCATTCGATACACAAAAGTTAAATTAATAATAATAATTTAATTTTTATGTTGGGGTTATAGATCAAATTGATGTGAGCAACTCAATAAAGTCTAATAAGGTGTTTTCCAAGGTTTTCCATAGTCAATAGCATGGGTGTTAAGTTAAGTTACGTTAAGTATGTATATATATATATGTATATGTATATATATATCTATATATATATATATATATATGTATGTATATATATATATGTATATGTATATATATATATATATATATATATATATATATATATATATATATATATATATATATATATATATATATATATATATATATATATATATATATATATATATATATATATATATATATATATATTTATATATATTTATTTATATTATTTTATTTTTTATCATATGTGTTTTAAATATTTTATTAATCATTTTATTGCAATATTATTTTTCATATTATTATAATATTTGAACTCTAAATATTGTTTTATTATTATAATTAATTAGATAGTAAAATTTTAAAAAATTCGCAATTAATAATAATAATAATTTATTTTGTGTATAATGTTATATTCAAGTCATACATCAAATTGATGTAAAATTCTCATTAAATTCTAATAAGGTGTTTTCGAAGGTCAAAAGTATGGATGATTGGGTATATATATTTTTTTCATTTCATTTGATTTTAATTCTCAGAAGTGATATATTGGACCATTGTGATAAGATGAAGGGTAGACACTTCTAAGGGATATCAATCTATCATGATGTTGCTCAAGATGTATTTAGCTTGTAACTAAATAAAAAATTATTGGTATATCTGGCTTGTAGGCTATTCAGTATAATATTTGGTAGAAGGGCAGACAACTCAAGAGATGGAGGTCATCCCTTTTGTTTTTTGAGATATATCTAGTTGTAGCTAAGTCGCAATTAATTAGCATATGTGCCTTGTATCCTATTGTAAATACTCTTGGGTTATAGTAGTAACCAATAAATTTATTCCTAAGACTAAACTAAATCACTTCAATAAATACATATTTAAAAAATATAAAAATATATTTAATGGAATAAGAAAGTATATATATATATAATCAATTATTTTTTTAATTACATATTTTATTAAAAACATTATTGCAATATTATTTTTCATATTATTTTTATTTTTAGTATTTCATACATTGTTTTATTGCTATATTTAATTAGATGGGAAAAATTTAAAATATTTTCAATTAATAATTATTTAATTTCTAATGTTATATTCAAATCATTAATCAAAACAAACTCATGTAAGAGTCTCATTAAAGTCTAAGAATGTGTTTTTTAAGGTCAATAGCATGGTTGGTTGGGTAGATTATTTGTTTTCCATCCACTTGAGTTTAATTATTAGAAGTGACATGTTGGTCCATTGTGATAAGGTGAAGGGTAAAGACTACTGGGGAAAGAAATATACTCGAGTGTTTCTGAGGATGTATTTAGCTTGTAATTAAATCAAAAGTGATTGATATATATCGCTTGTAGGCTATTGGATATAATATTGCATATATGGGTAGGCACCTTAATAGATGTAGGTATTCTCTTGTGTTATTTGAGATGTACCTAGCTTGTAGCTACACGACAAGTCATTTGTATATGTGGCTTGTATCCTATTGGATATACTCTTGAGTTATAGTAGTAGCTAAAAAAATTAATCTTAACCCTAGCCTAAATCACTTGAATAAATACATACTTGAAAAATGATTAAAATACATTTAATGGAGTATGTATCTATATACATATTCCATTAAATCTATTATATTTTTTTACATGTTTATTAACAATTTGTTGCAATATTTTCATATTATTATTATATATAGAATTTTATACATTGTTGTATTTTTATATCTAATTACATATGCAAATTTTAAAATATTTTCATTTAATAATAATAATTAAATTTTTAATGTTGTATTTAGGTCATACATCAAATTGATTGAATAGTCTTGATAAAGTTTAATAAGGTGTTTTTCAAAGCCAATATCATGGGTGGTTGGGTAGATTATTTTGTTCCCTTCCACTTGAGTTTAATTCTCATAACTGATATGTTGGTCCATTGTGATAAAGCGAATGGTAAACACCTCTATAAATATAAATCTACTCTAGTGTTTCTCATGATTTATTTAGCTTATAAGTAAATCAAAAGTGATTGGAATATCCTGGTTATGGGCTACTGTATATAGTATTGGGTATATCTGGCTTGTCATCTATTGGATATAATATTGGGTAGATAGTTGTATGATCTTGTCTCCTTTGAGATGTATCTATCTTGTAGTTAAGTCAGAAGTGACTGGTATATGTAACTTGTATCCTATTGGTTATACTCGTGGGTTATAATGATAGTCAATAAATTTAATATAAATTATAGCATAAATCAAATCAATAAATATATATTTTAAAAAAATATAGAAAATACATTTAATGTAATAAGAGCCTATGTCAGCACACATATATATTATTATTTCATTAAATGTATTTTTTATATTTTTTTAAATGTGTATTTTACATATTTTATTAATAGTTTTATTTCAATATTGCTTTTCTTATTATTATTATATTTAGTATTTTATAAAATCTTTTATTATTATATTTAATTGTATACAAAAAAAAAAAAAAAAAAAAATTGAAAATATTTTTAATTAATAATAATAATTTAGTTTTTAATGTCATATTTTGTTCATACATTAAATTGATGTACTAAGACTCACTAAATCATAATGAGTTGTTTTCCATCATTAATAACATGGGTAGTTGGGAATATTATTTGTTTTCCTTCCGCTAGAGTTTAATTCTTAGAAGAGGCATGTTGGTCCATTGTGATAAGGCAAAGTGTGGACACCTCTAGGGATATAAATATACTCCAATGTTGCTCATGATGTATTTGGATTGTAACTAAATAAGAAAGCGATTGGTATATCTATTTTGTAGGAAATTGAATATAGTATTGGGTATATATGCGTTATAGGCTATTGGATATAAGATTGGGTAGAAGCGTAGACACCTTAAGAGATAGAGGTTTTCTCTTGTATTCTTTGACATGTATCTAGCTTGTAGCTAAGTCAAGAGTGATTGGTCTATATTCGATGTATCCTATTGAAAATAGTCTTGGGATATAGTGGTAGTGGTGAGCCCCTGTATTGCACCAAGAGTGTTGCAACTTCCAAGGAATACTCAACTTTACTTATAAACCTGGGGTTGGTACAAACTTAGAGGTGACAATGCTATATGCACAACAGGTGGATTCTACTCATGCCACCCTTAACTAGGTATTCTGATCAATAACACATCTAGGCCATTGCTCCTACTTAATTAAAGTGAAATTAGATAATGTAAATGAAGAGAATTACTTCAAATCTAAGACAAAAGAGAGCATTTATCAAACTTCTACTTGAAAGGGAGTGAAAGAAAAGCATAAAGAACTAACATAATTGTAGAAAAAGGAAACTATGCTCTGGATAAGCATTCATCTACATATATATTCATTTGTAGTAAATAAATTATTCTATTATCACACACTTCATAATATATTGTTTCACTCGACTTTTACTTTCATGTAAATTATTTTCCAATTCAATCTAATTATGAAATGAAATAAGACACTAAGGTCTAGAGGAATCTAGGGATGAAGAGGGTGTAAGAGGGTGGGGAAAGGTGGGAGAATGTGGAAATAGGGGAGCGAGAGGTGACCAAAAAATCTAGCCAAAATCAGAACCCTTGGGAGGCATGTTTTTCACTTGGAGGGTTGTTGTGTTGAAGGTGGTTTCAAACAATAGGGTTTTGTTGGCATAATTGGAGGTTGGAGAGAAGAAGGATGACTGTGATGAAAATGGTCATTTCCATGTAGGTGTAGAAAACCATGCAATCACTACACATATTGATGCATTGATTATTGAAAAACTAACATGTTTAAAAGTGGAAAATATGAGTTGAATAGAAAACCCTACTTAACCTAATATAAAATATGATCACGTACCAATCTAAATTCTAACTTAAAGTAAGAATATTATGAACATGATAATGACACTATCGAACTTTCCAGGAAATCAAAAACAAATTATTGTTGACCTGTGGTTGGATATTGTTTTCCTCGAGCTCCCATGAGAGAGGTGAGAAGTAGAGGCTACAAGCAAAGTTTTGAAAGCATTTTGTTGCTACTAGAATTAAAAGAGACTAAAAAAGGAATTGAAACATTAAGAGAGAATATAAATACACAAGAGGTACTTAGCCAATGGATTGGGACCTAACCTAAAATCATCAACCTCCCAAGACTAAATCAGTGATGGAACAAACAACTTCTCATTATCATTGCACAAAAATGTCTAGTACATCATATGACAGTAAATAATAACACTAAATCAGATCTCAAAAACTACCTATCTGTATATAAATTTTGAATTCTAATGAGCTCTTTCACATGCCTATTTACAAAAATGGGTAGCTACCAAAAGCTCCATAAAAAGTAGGAATAATTTCTCCTTGGTCTTGATAAGAGTTGATCTTGGCTCCTCACAATTGCCACTTTACTTGGATTCCTTTGCCTTCTAGCTATTGGGAGAGATCCTAGAGCGATCTTGGATGATTGGGAGAGTTAAGGAGATGGAAAATCTCCTATAATATCTCCTTGTTATCTAATTTTCCCCCTAGGTTGAAAATATCTCAAAAATAGCTTCATTTCCTGAAATTAAACTAGATTAGGCATCTAGACATGAAAAACATCTTTCTCCCTTCTCATTAAGCATAAAACGAAAAAAATATAAATAAATGTGAGAGTGAGGTAACTTAATAGGCTGAAGTATGGAATTTTAACCCATTAAAATATACCTAATGATGGGCCTCATCATCACCCCCTATTGAGATGGTTTTTCATCCTCTGAGAAACTCAGTTCTCATTGTTGATTTCTTTCAAAGCCATAGTGGTTGCCATGACATCCAAAGATTGCTTAGAGGGAGTTCATTCATGTGGGTGGAATATTGCATTTCTTTCTACCTCATCCCACTCTTTTTGTTCCTCTATTCAATCTCTCCCTTCACATAACCCCAACAAAAAATGTGGGTCGAGCTTCAAACCTATCCATTGTATATTCATACTCTGCATAGCTTATTTGTAGAAGGGTGTTATTTCCAATGCATTTTTCATTCTTTGAGGAGATTGATATTCCCTGTGTTGTAGGCGAAGTGGTAAGGTATGCCACCTTCTCTGGCATGCCTACAAACTCTCTTCCCCTAGAAACCTGGTTGTATCATCAAAGTGTGAAATGGCTTGACCTTATGTCTCAACGTTTTTAGGTTCTAGTACATCATCATTTGAGATCAATTTATGATTAGTTAGTATCCCCCCGGGGCTTATTAGTTCTACTTTTATGTGTATGTTTTCTCTCTCTTCTCTTGTTATGAGTCTTTTAATCTCTATTTCTCTTGCTTATTCATGTGTTAAGGCCATTAATTTCATTTCAACCAACTTGGAATTGGGGTCCCAATTTTTCATATCAATTGATATGAGGTTATGCGTATAGAATTTATCTATTCTATCCCTCTCTCCTACACTATATTGTTTGCAGATATCATTGAATTTTCCATATCTTTGGGAAAGGTAGGGAGCCATGATGAGTTATTTTCCTGATTTGGAATTATAACCATTTATCCTTGAGATAAAATGCATAGGAATTTAAAGGATGTATGTATTGCATGGCCTCCATGCAAAGGCTGGCCATAGTGGCAAGTTAGTTTTCCTTTTCCTATAGCTACCCCTCCAACTACATTTTATATGCTTACAATTTATCTTTCACCACAGATTCTTTGAGCCTTTCATTAGGCAACACTTTCCCCATTCCAAGGAGTCTTTATTCAATTTGGCTATCTTCATCCATTTGTGGGTGCACCTCTCTCTATCCCTGGCTAATGTATGAGTGAGATTGTGAATTTCACAGAGATAGGTCTCACTCCGTTAATGAACTTGTAATAGGATCCCAAATTAGGTTGTGGGGTAGGTTCTTGAAATCCTTGTGATTTTTGTTTCAAAGGTGTGTGGGGAGGCTACTATCTTTTGTAGTTGTTGTTCTTCTTGTAACCCCTCTTATACATATTTTCCTTCCACTTGTGCACTCTATCCCTCAATTTTTTCCTTCTATTGTTATTTCTGCACATACTTCTCTTCCTGTAGCATCTTTTGTGTTTCACGTAGTGTGCTCTGTTTTCCTTGTACCACTCCATTTCCTTATTTTTGGATGTAAGTGGGTGCTTCTAGTTTCTTGAAAGGTGATGCTTTGGTGGTGTACCTCCTTACATAGACTATGTGAGTCTTAGGTTTTGGATTTTGAGAGGTGACCTCTTCAATCTTTTCCTCATCTGGCCCTACCTCTTTTTTCTTACCTGGGGACCCCTCTATGGTAATTAGAACTTTTTTGGGAGTCTCAGGTCTTCTTTTTTTCACTCTAGTGATTTTCCTTGTTTTAAAGTAAATAGAGGTGTGTGTAGGCCTTTTCTTCTTGTGTTTCACAGGAGTTCCCAAGGAAGCTAAAGTGGAAGCCAACTCATCCTTAGTGTTCCCTAGTGACATACTAGTTTTCTAAGGGGATATCTCAGTTTCCTTTGGTTCAATGTTCTGCTTAGGACTTAGGGCCTCCTCTTCTAAATTTTCTTATTTTTCTTCCTCATCATCTCTTCCTCCCGCCTTTACCTCCACTTATTTCCATCTCTACTTATTTTTTTTCACTCTCTATCTCTTCTTCCTCTGATCTGGTGTCTCTACCCCCAATGCTAGGTACAAAGGTTTCTCTAGGAGTAATGTTTTGGGTTCCTATTACTGCCTCTCTGTCCATGCCTATGAACTTGGACCATGGGAGAAGAATTCTTAATTTATTTGGGGCATCCTGCACTATCAAATTAATAAGGCCATGATGGGATAAGTGTTTATGCTTCCCTTATATGACTTTATGGCTCATGTCCTTGACGGAATGGAGGAAGAAGGTACATTAAATATCAGATCAAGAGTTAAATTTTCTTTGTATCTGAGCTCATGCAATAGCCTAAAGTGGTAGCCATACACTCCACTTAATATACACTCACAAGAGTTGTATCTTAAGATGTCACAAGCTACCTCCTCCTAGGGGTGAGGCAAGCTTTATCTCCTAGCCCCACTCTTATCTTCCATGGGTCTCTCCCCAGACCTAAATAAATTCTTCTTTGTAGTGGCACTAGTGTCCCTACCTTCCCTATTCCATTTGATGCCCAGGGTTAATATGGTTACTCTCCTGATCAGTTTAGGACTTATTGTAATGGCTAACCCCATTATTCTAGTGGTGGCACTGACATATGAATGGGAATTTAAATCCATTGAAAAATCAAAGGAAAATTCATCATTGTATCCCTTTAATCATTCAAATAAGCCTAAACATTGATTTATCCTAAAGATATATGATAGAGGTGGGTGAAAATGAATCATTTTGGTGTCTGAAGATTTTCTCATGTTGATACCACCCCCCATCTCTTCTTGCTACTATTGACTAAGTGTAGGAAAGGTGTTTTATTTTATGGCCTTATTGTTCAATTCAATGTTAGTAGAGGGTCACAAAAATTCTTAATTATGTACTAGCCCCTATTTCTTCACATATACCCTTTTAATTTTACACTTTGATGACTATTGTCTCCAGAATTTTTAGGAGAAATTGTGTGAAATTATGATGGAGATATGAGGGTGATGGAAAATTACTTTTTAGATTGATGCTCTGAGATAAAAATTTGTAATTTCCTAAAAAAAATTTGCATTTTTTCATATGCATATACCTCCTTTGTCTTCTAGTAGCATTCCTCATCTCTTCCTACAGTAGTTACAATACTTCCTGTAGAGTTGTTCTGTAGCATTAGTGGGTCGAGGTTCAAAGCTCCTTGTTGGATTGTAAAATTTTTCCTCTCTCTAACTATTCTAGGAATGACCAGATATGCGAAGGGAAGCATGCTCAAGTACATTATATTCTATTTTGAGTTGGCTTGGAGAATTGTGTTGATATATCCCTCACACGATGTTTCCTTATTTGGACTGTTGGTCCCACTTAAAGTTACCATTCTCTTCTCCCTCATAATCAACAACCACTCCTAGTTATTTTAATTCAACTAATTTGAAAAATCCACATTGCAAGAGGACTCTACCAATCACCTTTAGTTTAACTAGTCAAGGGTGGCCAAACTAATTTTCCACCTTCAACTTATTATAATTCTCCCTCTCGACATTCATTCATTTAGTCACTTATGCATAAGTAGAGGGTTACAGGGTTCCATACCTAAGCCTTACCTCCTTGTCAAATTGTTGCAGGACCTTGCATGCTAGAGCTAGACCATTGGACTGGCATCCACTGAGTTTTCATTATTGCCTGAGATTTTGTTATGTGTCTTCATTCTTTTTTAGGTGTTTAACCATATTTTTTTATTGTGTGTGTAGGTACCTTGCTGAGTCTTCAAGTATGTTTTTGTTGGTGGATAATCCTTCTTGTAGTTCCATTTCTTCTTTCATAGTCACCTCACGTGTCTTCCCTATCTCTAGGGATGATCAAATAACAACTTTAGAGCGATTTTGGTGCTTACACAAGGTTTGTTATGGGAAGTTTCTTCTTCATGTAACAACCTTTTTTTTCCTATTTTGGACTCTAAATTTTCATGAGTGATGAGGGAGAGTGTTGAGAGGTCTTAGGGTTATGGAAGGATGATGATAGGATGATGAGAAAGTGGTGTGGTCTTGGAAAAATGGATTGAATGAAATATGTTTTTTTTTTAGAGAAAATATTTTACATAGGTGACAGAGTGTAGGATTTGAGTGAAAAATATCTATGGTTAAGATGGATGAGTGATGAGAAGGTGGTAGGAAATGGTGGTAAGACTCTACCTATATACTTTTTGACACCGCAAGGCCCTTGGTTTCTGCTATTTTTCTTCCATCAATGGTGTACAGGGATGAACAGGTGATTTGTGGTGCTATAGAGAGAGTGGATGGATAGAGAGGTGAAGATAAATGGGAGAATTCCCTTTATTTATGACTAGGACATGCCACTATTCATAACCATGCAACACAGAAAAAAGAAAAAAAAACTCAACAGTGATGGTGTCATCTCACCTTCTTGTATTTTTTTTTGCTTTTTGTTTTTTTCTCTCTTTTTTTGTTCTTTATTAAATCCAAGAGGGATTCCTCGAAAGAGGTTTTCAACCCACCAATGTACGATGGGTGCCTCAAAGAGGTTTTCACTTAGAGATCTTTTGGTTTTTTTTATTTTCCTCCTTTTTTTTCCTCCAGGTCTGGATTAGAGAGGTTTTCAACCTTGTAGTTGGCCTTGGATGCTTCATGGAGGTTTTCACCCATACCTCTTTAATTTTTATTTTTTCTTTTCTCTAGGATGGTTGTGGACTGGAAGATATGAGGCTCCAAATTACATTTATTTCTTTGCTAATTGTATTGATGAACTCTGCCTCAGACACGGGCTTCTTGTATTGATGCAATATACACCTCAAAAAATTTCAATTTATATAAAATGTTCAGTAAATACAACCCACCACTGAAGATATCCTTTTCATACTTTTTAATTCTCAATCAAAACTATATACGTAGGAATTCAAAGCAATGCCAATTTGTTAAAAGTGGGCCATTCATATAAATAAATAAATATGGTCAACTCGTTGACCCATCTAATCTGTCCTTCACACAATCACCACCAAAGAAACAAACCTTCCTGAATCTAACGGTCATCGCACTCCAAATCTATTTAACTGCTCGATATGATGGTGATTGCATTCTAAACATCACGATTTTTAACACTTTGAAAGCTTGCTATAAAGATGGTTTCCTTCAGCCGTCCTTATGCTACGTGTCAACCATGGGAGTGTATCGCATGGATTCAACAATTACCGCAAACCAGTAGAAGGTGGTGTGATAATCCGTTCGGGGTTTTTAAAGACTACTTTGTAATACCAATATACAAAAGTCTGTAATGGAAGTAAGTTCATTAATGCATCAATTTCACCCCTTTCAATATATCAATCATAAAGAATTTGATATACTCACTCTCTGTGATGAACACTCAATATATTCACTATTTAACACAATTACAGAACCCTCAAGATATTCATTGGTTACACAATTACAAATGCATAAATATAAAAACAGTACTGGTATATGTAGAATTTATTTTCAAGGTTCCCAATAGAATGTGATACTAAAAATTGCGAGTTTTCACAACACACTTCGATCAATTTCTATTCAAAATCATAGAGTCTCGCCCTCTCTGGCCTAATTATTCAGTCTTTTACCTCCCCTCTACTCTGTTAGAAACCAAAATATATATATTGTCTCGCTCTCTTGCTATTAATATCCGTCATTACATTATGTTTCCTTCTTTTATGGATCAAATCTAACAATATAATAACTCAATCACTATTCTTATCACCTTAAATCCCTATTCCAAAGTTTCGACGCACACCTATGCTAACACTCACCTTCTATTCTAACCATAACACAACTGTATGGATTATTACAATATTAGATAAATGAAGATTCGAGAGGTCCAACCCTCTCTATAAAATTTGGTTTGAACACTTAGGTCAATGAAAATTATCTCACATTAGCCATAACATGTGAACATCCAATCACTAAGTCTGAATGCTCTTGCATCGAACTCCCAGGAAAGAAAATAATCAATTATCAAAATTTCAGGATTTACTCCATACTTCTGTAATTATGTTGTTGTAAACCAACTGGAATATTCCATTGGCTGTCTGTTCCATTTGACTAGATACTGAAAATAAATCCGTGCTCTAGTTTTTTTGGATACTCTTTTCTTCAGAACAGTTTCTACCTCTTTCTTGATATTTTTTGGAATTTTGTCTTTCCAATTTAAATTCTGGCTTTCCTCTGTTGTAGAATCTTCTTATAGCTCCTTCTTTGTTCCTTTGCATGGGTACAAATCTGCAACATTAAAGATGGGTGATATTCCAATCCCTTCTGGCAATTCTATTTCATATGCATTAGAAGAAAATTTCATCAAAATTTTACATGGCCCTATCTTCTTCATCTTTAATTTATTGTAAGTCTTACCCCAAAATCTTCCTTTTCTCAGATAAACCATGACTAGATCTCCTACTTGGAATTCCTTCTCTTTCCTCTTCATATCAACTCTCTGTTTATATTTTCCACGACTTTCCTGCAATCTATTTTTAACATGTTCCTATAGTTGTTGCATCTTCTCTGCAAATTCTTCAGCCTTTTCACTTCTTACCTCTTGTTTGACCAAATTTCGGAGCTTGTACACACCTCTTGGATTCATCCCAAAAAAAAATTGGAATGGACTCATCCCAGTACTCCTATTTGGAGTATCATTATAAGAAAACTCAGCCTGAGCAAGTGCTAAATCCCACTACTTAGAATTTTTATATACTAAACTCCTTAATATATTTCCCAGGCTTTTGTTTACTACCTCTATTTTCCCATCCGTTTGAGGGCGATATGCTGAGCTGAAACTAAGGTTGGTACCTAGTTTCTTCCAAAGAGTTCTCCAG
Source organism: Pinus albicaulis (assembly GCA_034641835.2). Taxonomy (NCBI): domain Eukaryota; kingdom Viridiplantae; phylum Streptophyta; class Pinopsida; order Pinales; family Pinaceae; genus Pinus; species Pinus albicaulis. The sequence goes on along the minus strand of CM076580.1, from coordinate 406,936,586 downwards.
AAATGCCCAACAAACTTTGTATCCCTATCAGACATAATACTTATAGGCAATCCATGTAAGCTACAACTTCTGAAAAAAACAGATTAGCAATATGTGTTGCATCACTAGTCTTTTTGCAAGTAATGAAATGAGCCATTTTAGAAAATCTATCCACCACAGCATAAATGGAGTCATTTCCTCTTTGAGTTTTTGGCAAACCCAAAACAAAATCCATACTAACTGCATCCCATGGCCGGTTTTGTATTGGTAATGGCTGGTACAATTCTATATTTTGGCTTCTCCCCTTAGCATGCTCACAGATCCTGCACTTCTCAACAAATTTCTTAACATCATTTTGCATCTTTGGTTAGTAATAAAAAGCATTTACCTGAGAAAAATTCTTGTCTTGTCCAAAGTGTCCATACAAGCCTCCACTGTGTTTCTCTTTAATTATGTTTTCCCTCATAGAACACTTGGGAATACACAATTTGCTAATTTTGAATAGAAAACCTCCTTGGATAAGATAATCCAACCACTGGCTTCTATTATGAACTATTGGATTTTGTATAGCTGCATAAATATCTTTGAATTTTGCATCATCTTTATACATATCAACCATTTCTTCAAATCCCACAACACCAACTTTTAATTCTTGTATAATGAAATTTATCCTGCTCAAAGCATCAACAACTTTATTCAACTTACCACTTGTATGGTTAATTACAAAGGTAAAACTCTGTAAAATCTCTACCCAGTTGGCATGTTTCTGGTTCAATTTTGGCTGGTTTTTTGTAAACTGTAATGCATGATTGTCAGAATACAATACAAACTCTTTGGGTAGCAAATAATGTCCCCATTTTTTTAAATCTTTCACAATAGCATAAAATTATTTATCATAAGAGGAATATTTCTTCTTAGCTTCATTCAATTTCTCACTGAAATATGTTATTGGTCCTTGTTCCGGAGAGCCTTTTTCGTACACTTGCAATTAAGATTCATACTAACACCCTTTACTTCTCATCGCATCTTCGAAGTCCTTGGTCCTTGTTCCGGAGATGTTCCGCATGGCCATTACCCCTCCGGTCAGATACCGTTTCTTGCTCCCCCTCCTGGAGTATTTTCGGTACTTTTTATAGCTACCTTGACCCTTCCCGACATGACTCTGGGGATCTCAGTCTGGTACACCGATCCCCCAACCAATACCCTGCCTAGTCAGTTACAACCTTACACTGCTTCGACCCCAGTCCAAAAGGTCGCTATGACCCCTCCCTTTGCTTATGTGCCTCAGTCACCTCAATAGGAATCTACTCCTGCTGTGAAAGCCTCGAGTGATGGGGAAAAAGCCCACAAAAAGGCACCTAATGACAAGGCTGTCCAGAAAACACTTGCTCCTCCTAAGCCTCCAAAGCGTACACCTTCGTTTTCTTTGTGTGATGTTGTCGGTCATGCTACCCACAATTGTCCTAAATTTCCTCGTCTCAAAGCCATGGTCAATGAAGCATTTCTTGAGTGTGATATCCCAGAAGTCCATGTCACTTAATTGGATTGGATTGTTCAAAATCAGGCAAAGCTAAAACTGTTTTTTCTATAATTTTCTTCTTCAGTAACTTAAAATTTCAGTCTGCTACTTCTATCCACTTAAATGGTTGATTTGTCTCTTTGATTGTTTCAATAATCGGTGCACAAATATGACTAAACTTTTGACAAATTTTCTATAAAAGCTGGCAAGACCATGAAATCTTCTCACCTCAAATATGTTCCTTGGAGTTGTCCAATTCACAATTGCTTGTACTTTCTCTGGATCCATTTTCAGCCCTTCTTTAGAAACTACACACCCAAAATAAACTAACTCTTCTTTCATGAAACTGCATTTCTTCATATTTATTAGCAGTTTCTCTTTCTGCAAAGTTTTCAGAACCAACTTAAGATGTTCTAAATGCTCTCCTTTACTTCTACTGAAAATTAAAATCTCATCAAGATAAATAATTACAAACTTGCCTTCATATTCTTTCAGCACTTCATTCATCAATCTCATGAATGTGTTGGGTGCATTAGTGAGTCCAAAAGGCATCACTAACCACTCATACAAACCATTGTTTGTTTTGAATGCAGTCTTCCACTCATCCCCTTCTCTAATTCTTATATGATGATAACCACTCTTCAAATATATCTTAGTAAAATATCTTGATCCACTCAAACAGTCCATTAAATCATCCATTCGTGGTAAAGGAAAACAATACCTGATGGTGATTTTATTTATGGCTCTGGAATTTGTGCACATGCGTCATTCTCCTCCTTTTTTTGGACTGAGTACTATTGTTACAACACATGGACTAAGGCTTTCTCTTACCAACAATTTATTCATCAACTCTTGCACTTGTCTTCCAACTTCTGCATTTTCTTGAGGAGTTAATCTATATGCTGCTTTATTCGGCAAACTTGCTCTAGGTATTAGATAAATATGATGACTAATTCTCCTTATTTGTGGTAATGTATTAGGCAACTCATCCACAATAATATCAGAAAAATCATACAACAGAGTTTTGATTTCTTCAGATAAATCATCTAATTTTGCGGAAGTCAAAATTACCTTAGGTTTCCCTATGATAGCAAAATGCATTTCTTCATATTTTTCGATTTCTTGCAACAACTCTTTTCCACTCATTAGCATAAAACTATTTCTTGATGTTTCTTTGTCAGCTTCATCCTTTAATGGTAGCAGTGTGTGTTTGTTTCCATCCTTCTCCAGGGTATAAGTGTTTCTTCTGCCATCATGTATGGGTTTCCAATCAAACTACCAAGGTCTTCCCAACAATATGTGACATACATCCATCGGCATTACATCACATAATATAACATCCTTGTAGGTGCCTATTTGTATCTCTACCTTACATTGTTTCGTCACAACAATATGATAGCCTTTTTGTAGCCATGACAACTTATATGGAGTAGGGTGTACTGTCTTTTCTAATCCTAACTTGTCTACCATTTTTGTAGAAACAAGGTCGTCAGTGCTACCATTGTCAATTACCACTTTGCAACATTTACCTTTAGACTTGCATATTGTTCTGAATATATTTTTTCTCTGAGCTGGCTCTCCTGCTTCTTTTTCTGTTGTAAGCAATACCCTTTTCAATAAAAAAGACTCTTCTACTTCGGGTGGTTCTTATTTTCCTTTATCCTGAGGAATTTCCTCCTTTGTTTTAACAACATTCACATTTCTCTAATTTCTTGATTTATTATGAGGACAGTCCCATGACCCATGTCCCCATTCACCAGATGTATAGCACCTAATTTCTCTTCCTCGGTCTCTACCTCTAGGTACAAACCTTCCTCACCCAGAGTATTCTCTTTGTGGTGATCTGCTACTTGAGCCTCCTGCTTCATTCTGGGAGTGCTGAAATATGGGTTTAAATGCTCCTCTGCCTCTTACGGAACTCTTACCTCGATTCCTATGGTTTTTATTCCTCTGTATCTTCTCTTCTACTTTCAAGGCTGCCTAATAAGCATCTTCAATTGTCTTTAGATTTAGTAAATTGATCTCATCCTGAATATCATACCTTAGACCATTTATATACCTGGCTAATTTCTCCACATCATCCTCTACACGTGAAGCTCTAATATTAAATTTATAGAATTCCTCTGTATATTCTTTCATTGTCATTCCTTTTTTCTTCAAATTTTGTAATTTCTTAAAACGATTTAATTGATAATCCTTGGGCATGAATTTACCTTTTAATTTTCTCACCATCTTGTCCCATCGTTTCATTATGGGTTTTCCTTTTCTGTGTCTGGATAGCTGTAATTCTTCCCACCAAATAGCTGCATGGCCTTTTAATCTGGTAGCTGCAATCTTTACTTTCCTTTTGTCTTCAACTTCTTCAAAGTCAAAGTACGTATCTAATGAACTGATCCAATCCATTAATGCTTCTACATTGAGATATCCCTCATACATGGGTATGTCCACCTTTGGTCTTCCAGTTGCCTTCACCAACATCTTCAACACCTTAGCTGCTTCATTGTCTTGTTCTTCTTCTTCTTTAGAAGATTCCTCTGCATCACTAGTGCCTCCTTCATCAGGTACTCTTCTATGGGCTATTTCCATAGATTCCATTTGTGTTTGAAGATGTCGTACTTCTTCCAGAAAAACTGCATTTTTTGCAGGTTGTCCTCGGCCTATTCCTACACCTCTTCTTGGTGGCATTTTGTAAAGCAACACAATCTAGGCTCTGATATGAAATTATAAAATATACACCTCAACAAATTTCAATATATATAAAACGTTCACTAAAGAAAACCCACCACCGAAGATATCATTTTCATGTTTTCTAGTTCTCAATCAAAACTATATACATAGGAATTCAAAGCGATGCCAATTTGTCAAAAGTGGGCCATTAATATAAATAAATAAATATGGTCAATTTGTTGACCCATCTAATTCGTCCTTCACATAATCACCACCGAAGAAGCAAACCTTCTTGAATCTAATGGTCATCGCACTCCACCTCTATTTAACTGCTCAATTTGACGGTGATCACATTCTAAACAACACAATTTTTAACACTTTGAAAGCTTGCAATAAATATGGTTTCCTTCACCCATCCTCATGATATGTGTCAACCACAGGAGTGTATCGCATGGATTCAACAATTACCAAAAACCACCAGAAGGTCGTGCGATAAATCATTCGAGGTTTTTAAAGACCACTTTGTAATAGCAATACACAAAATTTTGTAGTGGAACTAAGTTTGTTAATGTATCAATTTCACCCCTTTCAAAATATCAATCATAACGAATTTGGCATACTTACCCTCTTTGATGAACACTCAATATATTCACTATTTAACTTAATTACAGAACCCTCAAGATATTCATTGGTTACACAATTACAAACGCAGAAAGAGAAAAACTGTACTGGTATATGTAGAATTTATTTTCAAGGTTCCCAATAGAATGAAATACTCAGAAATGTGAGTTTTCACAACACACTTCAATCAATTTCTATTCAAAATCATAGGGTCTCGCCCTCTCTAGCCTGATTATTCAGTCTTTTACCTCCCCTCTGCTCTGTTAAAAACCCAAATATATATATTGTCTCACTCTCTTGCTATTTATATCCATCATTACATTCTTTTTTCTTCTTTTATGGATCAAATCGAACAATATAACAACTCAATCACTATTATTATTACCTTAAATCCCTATTCTAAAGTTTCAACGCACACCTATTATAACACTCACCTTCTATTCTAACCATAACATAAATGTATGGATTATTACAATATTAGATAATCGAAGATTTGAGAGGTCCAAACCTCTCTGTAAACTTTGGTTTGACCACTTAGGTCAATGAAAATTATCTCACATTAGCCACAACATGTGAACATCCAATCAAATTGCTGGCTAAGTTTGGATGCTACTGTATCATGTATACTCTTAGCCTATAACCCTTGAAATGTAGAGGGATCCCCTCTTCATCAATGGTTTTGATCTGAAAACGCACATTGTCATGGAATTTCTCAATAAGGTATGGGTCTAACCATATTTTCATCAGCTTTGATTTAAAGTCCTTGAACCTCGAGTCATATAGCAAAGCCCAATCCCCTTCCTGGAATATTTTCTCCTTGAATTGCCTATCATGCAAAATATTCCTCTGCAATTATATAACATCAGTGTGGAGGAGGGTCTGCATTATGAATTCATCCAAGCCATTTAGTTGAAGCAACCCTTATTTCTGTGCCATTGTGATATCTAAATCCAACTAGGATGCCATTATGAGAGTGTTATATTCAAACCCAATAGAAAGAAAAACTTTCTTCCCATAAACCAGATCGTATGGAGTGAACCCAGTAGTTGTATTCTAGGTGGTATTATAGGCCCAAGTTTCCTCCATTAATCTGTCTGCCCAATATTTCCTACTCCTCCTCATGACGTTGGTGAGGATGATTCCCAGTGCTCTATTGGTAACCTCTACTTTCCTATTTTCTTGAGGGTTATAGGTAGTAGATGATTTGTGCTTGATATTATGCTTCCTTAGGAGATTCTCAATCGGATGTGATGTGAACTAATCTCCTTGATCAATGACTATCCCCCTTGGATGTCATGATTTGTAGAAAACATTTTCCCTTAAGAACTCAACCACTTTTTCTTTTGTTGTTGCCTTGAAAAATATTTCTCAACCCACTTTTTCAAATAATTAGTGCATACTATGATGTATTTCTTTTGTCTAGATGGTGGATCAATTGGCCGAATGAAACCCATACCCCACTTATAAAATTCTTCTAAGGCCACTTGATGTTGTAGATGAATTTCATCCTTGGGTGTTGGTTTTCCCATTCTCTGACACTCACCACATCGATTGGTATACCTTCATGCATCTTGATGGAGAAAAGGATGATAGTAGGAAACTTGTAAGGCCTTGAAAGTTATCCCCTTACCAGAAAAATGACCCCCATAGTGCCCATCATGACATGATGAGAGGATGTAAAAGAATTACTCTTCCGTAACACATCTCCTTAGAATATGATTTTGTCCCAGTTTGAAATTATTTCCACATATCCAAGTGAAAGGGGCACTCTTTCTCACAATTCTTATCTTCTCCCTAGATGAAAAATTTGGAGGAAATCACCCAGCAACTAGGTACTTGGCTATGTCATCAAACTAGGGAGAGATTAAAGAGATAACAAATAAGTTTTCATCTGGAAGTTAGTCATCAATCATCCCTTCATTATATGTAGGCAAAGTGAGTCTAGGAAAAAAATATTCAACTACATTTTATTTCCTTTGCTTATCAATTATAGTTAAATCAAACAATTGCAATAATAATAACCACCTAGGCATTCACATGTGGTTTTTTAATAATATATTTAATTGTTGCATGGCCAATATGCATAAAATTTTGGTAACTAGTAATATATTTTCTAAACTTATTCAAGGAATGGACAACAACTAAAAGCTCTTTCTCAATTATAGTGTAGTCAAATTCAACCTTAGACAAATTTTTATTGATGAAGTAAATGGCATAGAGTAACGTGTCATCCATTTTTACCAAGGCTACCCCCACATATTTATCTCATGCATCAATATGGATATGGAAAGGTAGAGCCTAGTTGGGACCATAGAGTATATGATAAGTGGTCAACTTATCTTTTATGATTTCAAAGAATTCTTGACACAAACTTTACCAACATAATTTTGAGTCCTTGGCTAGCAATCCAAACAATGGTGAATCCAACTTGCTAAAATAATTGGAAAATCTCCTATAATAACCAACCAAGCCCAAGAAAATCCTAACATCCCTCTGTTTTAGAGTAGTAGTGACCCTTTTTATGATTTCAATCTTGTTTTTGTCTACTTGTATCCCTACCCGAGATATGGAGTGGCCAAGGACAATCCCTGCCTTCCTCAATAATTTACACTTCTCACAACTTAAAGAGAGATTCCTTTCAATGCATCTTCTCAGGACTTTACCCAGATTAGAGAATGGCTCTTGGAAATCATACCCATTGGGAGTGAAATAATCCATCTAGATTTCCTCAGAGTCATGGACAGGCTCAATAGAAATGCTTAGAACTAATCTTTGAAAAGTGTTGGCTTGAGGGGTCCTGAACCAGGTTCGTTAAACAAGGTTTGCCAACAAAACCCTATACTACTGGCCCTTTCGGCAGTGACCTGCTTTTGCAGGTCAAAGTCTGACCCGAAGTAGTATGGGTGGGTGCTGGAACCAGGTTTCGGCACCCTAAGAAAGGATGGGTAAAGTAAGCAGAGCAGTGCTAGGTCCTGTAACCCTTGATTACCTTATTTTACGTAGAGTTAATTAAGCCTCTACTCACATCCATGTGAACTAGATATATAGTTATATGCTTGTTATAACATCAACACAGCAGTACATAAACAGAACATAACTGATCTGGATTTAAGAACGCAGTATACAGATCCTTCGCAGCTTAAGGATAGAAAATGCATAATACAGAAATTATCAGTAATTCATATAAAAGTACTCACAGATTCAGTTCTCTAACAATCTTTCGAATTCATTCATTCATCAATTCTTCCTTAAAATTCCAATTCCCTTCCCAACCTGCGCACATAGCAGCAGGGTCCGCACACAGCTGGACTTGGATCTCCACGCACATATCCAGTAGGAGTCTGTTCCCCAAAACCCAAACAGATAGCTTAAACAACAGATCACATCAATAGCTCATCATTTCTTATCCTTTACAATACAAAATGCATCTCTATTTATAAAAATCTAGCCTCAACTTTCCTATGGTCTGCAACCCATGGTTTTCGGACCCCTAGTTTACCCTTTGACCCATTACAATGCGTTCAGGGCTTTGACCCGCCCCAAAAACCCTTTGCTATGCTAAATATAATAAAAAATATTCAAAATGGACCAGTTTCGTAGCTTGTTAGGAGACCCAATTCCAACAAAAAGTGGCAAGGGCATTTCATAGGCCAGATGGAAGAACTTTATAAGAAAAGGTGGCCCAAGGACATGTGAATGTAGTCTTATCTTGGTCTTTAGCGTTGATATATATATGATTGGAACCACTGAATCCATCTAAGAAAGAGAAGAAATTCTTTCCCGCTAGAACATCTAAGACTTGGTCAATGAAAGAAAAAGGGAAATGGTCTTTCTTTGTGGCTTTTCTCAACTCTCTATAATCAACAAAGATCCTCCACTTCTCATTCTTCTTTTGGACTAAGACTAGAGGAGACACCCATTCATTGTCTGAGATGGGGTATATGAACCCTTCATCCAAAAACTTTTATAATTCATCCTTTACTATGTCCTTGAAGGTTTGGTTCATTCTCCCATGGGGGTGATGCACAAGCTTGCATGCCTATGTGATATGAATATGATGAGTGCAGACTGAGGGATGCACCCCTTTTATTTATTTGTAATACCAGGAAAAATCATCTAAGTTATCTCTCATCAGATAGCACAATTTTTCTTCCTCTTTGGTTGAGAGAGAGGGATTGATCTTTAGGGTTCTAAATGGGCCAAATCCTACAATCTTGGTAGTTTCAGGGATTGGGTTAACTGAGCATAGTTTATTCCACGGTCTGCTTCCATATTCTCTCACAAGCTCTTTAAGTGGAATGGCAATGGGGGGTTGTTTCTGAAGGATATGGTCAATGAGGTCATCTTCATCAAGTTTCCCCCCTCTGATAACAAAATCTAAGGTACATACTGGGTATGGTGTTGCATAGTAAACTTCATCTTCTTCTTCATCCTCTAGCTAGAAAGGTAAATCATGTTCAATAGAAGGATGTGTATGAGGATATAATACCAATTTTTTTGTTAAGGGCCCATTCTTAACGGCCATGTTTCCAACCCTACAACTAATATAGGCATCAAAAGTGGCCAACTAAGGTCTTACTTTGATAAGAGGATAACCATCAAACTTGGTTTTGGGTTGAATTACCATGAATTCAGGAAGATACTCCCAAGAGTCAATGGAGACCATAACATCCTCAACGACTCCCTCAAGAGCTACTGTGGATCTCTTTGCAAGTTGTAGAACTGTAGTAGTCTTTCTGAAAGCTCCTTGTAGGTTTAGCTTCAACATGGTTTCTTTAGTGATCAATGGTAGCCCCAAGATAAATCAATGTATGAGGGATGATGATACCATCAATGTGTGCATCCACTACTAGACTTCCAGGGTCTAGGTATTTTGGGAAAATCACTCTCCCTAGCATCAAGTCAGGTAGTTGACCAACAACATTGATGGTGGGGGCCTCTCTCTTTTTTATTCCATTTGTTTTGAATAATTTCTCATTGATGAGCTTATTATATAGGGGAATATCATTAATGTCCTGGAGAAGGGGTATCTTTACACACATATTCTTAAATTCTACTGGAAGTTCAGTCTCTTCTTGGGAGTGTTGGCTAGGATGAATCAATCTCTCAGGAAAAAGGAGGTGGATTTACTCGAGGGGTACTCTCTTCCTTTTCCTCTTCAATATCTTCAGGTGGGTATGATGGATGTTTATCTGGGAGCACTTTCCCACACCTAATGTTAATCTAATGGATCTCCATAGCATAGTCAAGGTAAGATGTATCTCCATTGTATAGCTCTAGTGTATATTTTTTATTCAGGTTCGGATTAGCTTGAGTATGCATCTGAGGTTTCTTACGTGGATCGGGATGAGTAATTTCAGGTTGAGTCATTAAAGCAGGTGTTTGGTTGAGTTGATGCATCCACTCATTTTATGGGTTGCTCCATTGAGGAGGTTGGGGAGCATATGGATGAAATGGTTGATTGATAGGTTGAGGATCATATGGAGGTGCATAAGGCCAAGAAGGAGGTGTGGGCCATGATGGATGAGTAGAAGAATGCCAAGGCTTGAAGGGTGAATTTTGGTAAGAATAAGGTGTGCCTTGCATGCCTTGTTGGTATGGCTGAGGTCCGTGAGGCCCCCTTTTATTTATAAAGTAGAGTTGCTCTGGTCCATCTTCGACCCATTGGTATACAAATTTTAGGCTAGGTAAGGAAGGGAATTTTCCTATTCCATGGTTTTCTTCATAGACTAATAGAATTCGATGACATTCATTGGGAATTCATTCCTACAATGTCTTCCAGTGCATCTAGGGCCAAAGACAGCTAGGGTTATCTCTACATCCTCTTGTTTCTTCTTTATCTACATGCTACCCATTTCAAGGAAAATTTATGCATCATTTCACTCTTGAAATCCTCTAGCATGTTCCCTATCTCACATTTGATGGATGAGGTGAGGGAAGAGGTACTAGTAAAGCCTTACTTACTTCTACCCTTTTTCCTGGCTTCCCTATAATGATTTTTGAACATATTTTTGATGTCATCATTGACCAAATGATATATATCTCCTCTAGATAGCATGTTGAGGGTTTCCAACACTTTCTCCCTGATCCCTGAAATAAGAACTAACTTGAGTGATACATGATCAAGGGTGTAGTTGGCCCTCTTGTAGTTAAGCTAAAAAATTTCCTCATAGTCCTCTAAAGATTCAATAGGCCCTTAGGTCATCCTAAATATTTCTTCCTTTGTTTATTTGGAACTAGAATAGTCTCTATACTTTTTTTTGAAGGACTGTTGAATTTGGGCCCAAGTAGTAATGTTGTCCCTAAGCAGACCCATGAACAAGCGCAAGGTTGCATCCTTGAGGGTAAAGGGGAACAATTTCAACTTTTTGTCACGTGAGGCATACTCATAAGTCCTAAAAACAATAGAAAACTCAAACATGAAATTTTTAGGGTCCTCATCATCTACGCCATGGAAGTCTAGAAGGGATGAAGGGCTAATGTTTTTCATATTGGTCTCTCCATTGGTCCCTCTGATGTGAAATACCCCTTGGCTTCTGTACTTAGCCATGGCTTGAATAGGAGAAGTAGGTCTTTATTCTTCCCCAATAAATGCTTGATAGTTTTTAGGGTTCTCACCTAGAGGGTATTCTAATTCAAAATCACTAAAGAAGAGTAAACATTGACTATGTGGGGATGTCGAGCTTTTTGGTAGAAATTTTCTTTGGTTGTCTTTACTCCTACAAGGCATGAAAGACAATTTTTTTTCACTTTTTCAAACTGTATGAAAAATAAAAATAGAGAAAAATGCTTAAGTAGAAACAAGCACCTTCTTAGACACCAAAAAGGTGGGGAGCCATGGTATTGCACTAAGAATGATAAAACTCCCAAGGAATACTCAACTTTACTTATCAACCCGGGGTTCGTACACAATTAGAGGTGACCATGCTATATGCACGACAATGGATTCTACTCATGCCACCCTCGACTAGGTCTTCGGATTAGTATTACTTCTAGGCCATTCCTTCTACTTGATTAAAGGGAAATTAGCTAATGTAAATGGAGAGAATTACTTCTAACCTAAGACAAAAGAGGTGTTGAGGAGGTAAATCCCCTCTGCGGACAGAGGCGATCCCTACTAGCCCAGCAGGGGTCTAGCAACAATCAAACAATGTTACGACGCAAGTTCCTAGTTACGAATGAAAAGACTAAGATAGAAGCCTACTTGGAATCCAATGCCATGATCTGAAGAAGAAGCGTCCCCGTTCTTCAGCCTAGGCAGATCACGATCCCTCCACGATCTCCGCGGATGAACACCTGCACATGGAAGAAACAAACAGATACAAGCATAAAATCCGGCATACGTAACTAAATATCAGTCAGAAAGGATATTACTCATATTAACATGATGGAAAACAAAGTGGAACCATAATCGTAATCATCTATTAAATAACAAACGAAGAGAGATTACAACCAAGTTCTGACGTCGTGGTATCCTTCGGATGGGTCTCCAGTCGTTCACGTCTCGCAAAGCTCGCTAGGGAAAGGGAAAACCTCTCCAGAGTCTCTCGACAATAGTCTCGTTACTTGAGTCGGCCTTAAGGGAAAAAGAGGGCTATTTACAGCACAAAGGCTCTTGGGAATATGGAGATTCAAAGCTTAGGCACTTCAAGACTAGCTTGCCATGGAATTGAGCAGGATTTTATAGATGGGGAAGGAGGGAGTTGGGATCCCTATTATTATGGGATTGGCCCTATCAACAAGGAAGGTTCCATGGGAGGTGGCAAAACCACTTCCCTTCTATAGAACTCCCGCAGCCAAACCTCCCAACTCAAGATAGGCAATGGTTTGTGAGTTTGTTGGAACTCAACTTCTGCCATCTTTATTTAAAAAACAACTCCCAAATTGGGTGGCGCGACTACGGCTCTATGACAGAGCGCCAGTTGGCGCGACCTCTTTGCAGTAATTTCCCCATTGGCGCGAGTACTGAACTGCTTGCCCGCGCCAATGCCAAAAGGGATGTTTTTCATGACTTTTGCAAGGAGATGTCTCAAGGGAAAATGAAGCTCATGTTCAGAGGGATGCATTGATGATGATTTCAAGGCATGACAATGTTCACAGGTCACAGAATGGGTCCTCCATTGTGCGGGATGGGGAATGGTAAGGACGGTGACAAATTACTGTGTAACAGATGCCCCCTAAAGTATGAGGCCCGAGAGCGAGAGGGGTGAAATGCTTTACGAGAACATGTTCAATTGAAGCCCCGCCGTCGGAAAACTCCGTAAAGATACAACTGATATCTCAAGTACATGATGTATATGTGGTATGGACGCAAACCCATCCGAAACAGTATGCTATAATCCGGATCCGTGGTAATGTTGTACCCATCCAACTAGAATGAGACAAATGAATTCATGTGTATGGTTTCAGCAGCCATCCAATCGTTGAGTCATGTACATAATGATAATAATCCACAAAATCGCAGCCTGGATTACAATATAAAAAATCCAGGGTCTTGCGCTCCATCTCGACCTGAACAAAGTACAAGTTCAAGCATGCGAAGATCTGAAGTCGAACATGCAAGAACATCGTCCGATTACCAGCCAATGATGAAAGCTGTTAACAGACGCGAGAGAAACCACCAATAATGACAATGGTCCTCAAGGTACTACAGGTACAATCTACGGCGTGCGAATAAATGAGTTGACGTCAAACACCCGCAGAATCACTCGATCGGAGGTCAATGATGTAAACCTCACGTCGAATGCGACGAACCTGCCATTGAGGCATGCAGGCTCCAAGGTACCATAGGGAGTCTCTAGACCAACTTCCTGGATAATGAGCTGAAGTCGACAGGAAGTGACCTTGATCGAAGGTGGGCCATAATGTTTCCCACATCATCGACACGAGACAAAGGAACATGATGTTTTTGTTGTGAATCAGAATCGTATGAGAATCAGAGGAAGGTTGATATTTGCAGAGGCCAACTTCTCTTGAACATATAAACGGCACGACAGTGGACTTGGCAGTATTTGACATCAACGGATCAGAGGTCATGGTGACGAGGCAATGAGCAGATGAGAGGTCAAAAGGAATTATCCAAACCCACGGAGGCAAAGTGAAGAAACGAGATGAGATGTCCCCAACCCGACACGAATGCAGACAAGTGCCATGTTCAAGAGCGACATACTGCCGACGACAACGATGATGGTTCCATTTTTTTCCCCACCATTTCTGGCGAGTACCCCAATTATTTTTGATAACAAGCTTGAAGGGGATAGCATATGCTTGTAATATAAGTCCGCCCTTCGGGCGAATCCATCCTAGTGCATTTAACGAGTCCTAGGAAGGAGAAACTCCGAGAACGTCATTTCGACGGAATCCAATGTCATCAGGGTTTAACGAGTCTGACAAAGGAAGAACTCGGCGTCTTTTCATGTTTAGAGAGTTTGAAAAGACAACGAAAAAGAAAACTCCACAGGTCCCTTTTCGTAAATAGTTCCCCAGACCCGAAAAGGTAGAAAACAATATCCGGGAAAACCTCCTAGTCGCGATAGGCTAGGGTATTCCTTTTTCGTAATCAATCCATCCCAGCCCGAAAAAGGGTTAAACTTATACTGGGTGAATGTCGATTCGTGTCCATTTTAACGAGATCGAAATGACAAGGGCCTCGGCAATCTTTTCATATTTAGAGAGTCAGAAAAGAGCTGAAAGATGACTCCAGAGTGAATTTTTCGTGTATTTACCGAGTCCGAAAAAGTATAAAATACAACTCGTTTCCATCGTTTAAGTCGCAAAAACCTGCTGCTGCACATACCAAGCAAGCGTAAAATCCATTTTCGACATAACATATACAAATATTTGATAAAAATAACTTTTAAAACTCATTTAACGTCGAAAAAGTTATAAATATGTCAAATTGGTAAAAATAAAATTACTTTTACTATTTACCTTGGTAAAAAGCAACAATGGTCCATTTGGAGCAGAAACTTCTGACGGTGATTGCGACAAATCCAGTTGACCATTCAGCTTCTCGTCTGTCACAGGTAAGAGGCGTTCCCTTGCTCTTCATTTTCATTCATTTTTTAATAATTTTCCCTTGAAAATCAGTTCTATGTGGCCACTTTTAAAATTTTAGGGCTGCGCCCATTGGCAAAGGTATCGGGCACGGACCCGCGCCAATGAGCTCTTTTATACAAAGGGCTTGCGCCACGTGGCGCGACTGTTCACAAAACAGTCGCGCCAGTGGCCGAACCTAAAAATCCGCCCAAAATTTCGACATTTAGACCAAATTGCATGGAATTTGAGGCTCATCAGAGATCTAACTAAGGGTTTTTGACCATATGAATGCAGGTAATCACTCAAAATGGAAATTGAATGGAAAGAATGAGAGCACGGAGAAGAGGATGAACAAGCCATGCAAAGCCAAGCTTGCATGAACGCCCTTAGAAACTGCGGGTTGAAAAAGTTCTTCCTCACACCCTGTCTACGAGCTCAGCCCGAGCTTCTCCAGTATTTGATCAGTATCTGGGATGAACACGAACAGGTGTTCAGGCTACGAGATCAGGTATTAGAACTGGAGGTTTCTGATGTTTATTTCATCACCGGATTGTCCCGCAGAGGTCCAATCCCTATATTGACTGGAAGCAGACCATCTGGGGAGAAGATGGAAGAAGTGATGGCACGAGTGTGCCGAGGGGCACAAACAGGATCAGGAAGCAAGAAGGTGGATATCCACACTATCCCTGATCTGGCATTGAGAGTGGTTCTCCATACCATCACGCGGGTTGCTGGGTCGCAGGATCCGCATGAGGCCACAAAGGCCCAACTCCTGCTGGCCTCAGAATGCATGGGTCCCTTACTGTTCAACTGGGCAGCAGCAGTAACAATCAACATGAAAAGGCAGCTCACAAAATGCAAACAGGGAAAACTGAAACAGTTCGGTTATGGTTCTATCTTGGTATCGTTCATTCTGGAACGCTTACCAATCTTCCAGGGCCAAGGGGCCGCAGTGGCAGATCCGATACCACGAGAGCCAAGAATGGCTCGCTGGGCAGCATTGATGCCCAGATCTGGAGGTGGCCAACAGATGTCCTGGAGGCCAGAGTTTTTTAGGTGGTTACGGCGCCAGCTGATTGTCGTGGAAGACTGGCCCTATGCAGGAACTGACTTTACCGGGGACCCAGATCTCCCACTGCCAGAAGGAGACGACTGGGATGAAAAGTTGGGTAAGACCTCATGTTTTTTGATTTTATATTTATATGTTTTTTTGTTAATACACATTCGTCCTAACATGATCATCTATGCATGCAGATGTGGGACCTGAAGGACTAGCTGGGATGTCTCCAATCTCCTGGAGGACACAACTCGCCCCTGAGGTTCAGGGAGAGGGCACCGGAGGAGAGGAGCTGATCCAGAACCTCGAGGGGATTGCCCACGGGATCCCAGACTATGCCCGGCTAGCAGACGTACCGATGGCATACCAGCGCCACACGGTGGGAGTTCTGAGTCGGATCCACCAAATCCTGAGGCGCTTAGTGCGTGCAGTCACGTGCTATCATGAGCAACATGCGGATTAGTCCTTAGGATTTATACCACACCTATTTTTTGAGAGACATACCGTCTCCGGATGTACTAAGACGATTATTATATTTTTTGAGTTTTATGTGACACACTCTTATGTAAACATTTCGATATCTATATATATATACATATCTATTTCTGGATGAGTCTTTCTTTACATGTGATGATGATTTATAAATTGCGCAAATGTCTATCTAATACCAAATTTGCTACTACATCTGTTAATGTATTCAAATGCCTGGGTATATGATGATATGTAATGTAGTCAAAATTCCTTTCCAGTAATTGAATACGCAAATACAGACGTAAGATGGACGGGTTCCTTACCGAATAGTGTCCGTTCAGTTGTAACACTACAAGCTGTGAATCTAGATACACGAGCAATTCATGGATACCAAGGTTTACTGCCTCGGTTAATAATTCCAACACGGCACTATATTCCGCGATGTTGTTCGTGGTACGTCCTAGACACACACCTTGCAGGTCAATCAACTCACCAGCAGGATCGTAGATTACCCAGGCTGCGGAAGACAGATTCCTGGTACTGCGGGAGGCACCATCTGCGAAACCAACAAATGGATGAATAGACATCTGCACAACCAGGAAGACCCGATCAGCAGAAAGATGTTTACAAAGCACACCACACTATACATGCACACAAATGACAATCACACACCTATGTACACACACCACACCAATAAATTGCTTCAGGCATAGTACTTTTTAAGGTACAGCCCATTTCTGGGCTGCACCAGCGGAACTCCTTCGTAATCTATAAGCTCGTAGGCCCCATTTTTCAAAACGTGCTTTACTATATAGGGCCCGTGCCACATAGGCTGGAGCTTACCGGCTCCAAGCTTATCATGCGCCTGATCGTATAGGAGGACGAGGTCTCCTTCGATAAAAGAACGGGGAGAAACAGATTGATCAAAATGAGTTTTGACCCTCTTCTTTTGTGCTTCGATGATCAAAGCAGCTAGACGACGGGTTTCATCTAATCGTTCGAGATACAGAAGACGTTCTTCCTCAGCAGAAGTATTCGGTAAGAGCTCCACAGCTAATTTTAGCGAAGGAATCTCGCATTCAACCGGCAGAGTAGCTTCCAGACCGTACACCAATTGGAATGGTGTGAATCCGGTTGCACTCTTAGCAGATGTTCAGTATGCCCAGAGAGCTGAGAACAGTTGGAGATGCCAACTGGATTTATGAATCCCAACTGTTCGCTGAAGCATAGTGACCAAAACCTTGTTCACTGCTTCAACCTGACCATTCGCTTGAGGGTAGTATGGTGTTGAGCTGTCGTGACGCAAGCCAAATGTTGAAGTTAGCTCCGCCATCATGTAATCGCGGAAATGAGTACCGTGATCAGTGACGATGGCTTGAGGAACCCCGAACCGTGCGATAAGGTGGTTGAATATGAATTGAGCATCCGTTTTCCCGTCAGCAGCTAGTGTAGGCATCGCCTCGGCCCACTTAGTGAAGTAGTCGATGGCGACAATGATATACGCATGCCCCCCGGCCGAGTGAGGGTTACACGTCATAAAATCCACGCCCCATTTCGCAAAAGGGCCAACGGTAATAATGGGATGAAATGGCAACGGCGGCGCGCGCATCTTGCGCTGAAAAATCTGGCACGGATGGCATTTACGAACTGTAGTGATACAATCCTTGAATATGGAAGGCCAGAAATAACCTGCCCGCAGAATCTTCTGGGCAGTAGCATACCCGGACATATGTCTGCCACAGGCGCCACTGTGACAGTCATTTAAGACTTTCTCAGCCTCTTCCAAGGTGAGGCATCGCCGGAGCACCGAATCTACTCCAATGCGATATAAGGTATCTCCTACTATACGGTAGGGTTGGGACTGGTGCCGAATCTGACGGCGGGCAGCTTTATCCAACTCAGACCGAAATGTCGCAGTCTGAAGATACACTATGATGTCACCGTACCAAGGATCACGAGTACTGATGAAGAAAAGCGTTTCGTCCGGTATATGGTCTTCAGAGTGTGAGGGAACAGAGTCTGTAGGGAGAGAACATATCAAATCCGCGAAGACCAGTGATTTAGTTGACTTGGCGGTGGTGAACTCCAAGTCAAACTCCTGCAGGATTACAATCCATTTGGAGTACTTGCCCCCCAGTAATTGTCTAGAAAGAATATATGTCATAGGGTTGCAGTCTGAAACCACTGTTATCGTGCGCAAAAGGATGTAATGGCGAAAGCGTTGTACGGCGTGTACTGCTGCTAAGGCCAACTTCTCGACATGTGCATAACGCGTTTCCGGGTCGAGAAGGTTCCGTGACAGGTAATAAACGACATGTTCATCACCGTCATCGTCATCCTGCACCAAGACCATGGCAATGGTGCTAAATGCGGCAGCTAGATACAAAGTGAAGTCGCGGTGGTAGTCCGGAGGACGAAGCAACGGAGCATTGACTAGCAATGTCTTCAGCTTCTCAAAGGATTCCTGAGCAATTTCGTCCCAGTGAAAGGGAACGTTCTGCTTTAACAAACGAGTGAATCCTTTGGCCACCTCGGCATAATTCGGGATAAAGCGCCTAAGGAAATTCGCTTTCCCTTGCAGACTCTGTAACTGATACAGGGAGGAGGGTGATGGGAGATTTACGATGGCCTCGACCTTTAGAGGGTCAAGGCGAATTCCGTCTTTTGAGACTATAAAGCCTAAAAGACGGCCAGAATCAACGCAGAAGACGCACTTATGAGGATTGAGCCTGATGTTGTAGCGTCTGCAACGAAGAAAGATCTGGCGGAGATGCTCCGGATGGTCCTCTCGCTTGCCCGAATGGGCTGGCAAGTCGTCCAGATAAGGCTGAACGATATGGCGAATGTCATGAAAAGCGTAGGACATCGCACGCTGAAATGTGGCTCCAACGTTCTTTAAGCCGAATGGGAGTTTTTTGTACGCGAAATTGCCCCACGGACAGATGAATGTGGTCTTATGTTGATCCTCAGGTGCAATATTGATTTGGTTATAACCTGAGAAACCTTCCATTAAGGAATAGATCTCACTCCTGGCACATTCGTCGATGATATGATCGATAAACGGAGTGGGATAATTTTCCTTTGGACAGGCGCGATTGATGTCGTGATAATCCACACAGACTCGAATTGTACCCTGCTTTTTATCGACAGGGACAATGTTGGACACCCATTCTGTAAGGGGGATGGGATAAATAAAACCCGCGTTCAGAAGTTTTTCAACTTCTGCCTTGATAGCGGTGGCTTTCCGAGGATGCATGGGACGTAAGCGTTAGCGCACGGGTTTCGCACCTGGATAGGTTGGAATCTTGTGCACTACAATACTAGGGTCAATCCCCGGCATTTCCTCGTAAGACCATGCGAAAAAATCTCTGAATTCTTTGAAAAGCTCAGTATAGACTTGAATCTCATCGAGAGAACAAGTCACACCCACATGAATATTCTCAACAATCCCCGGTTTAACGGAGATGTTGATTGGAACAGTTTGAGTAATGTTACTCAGATTACCCTCCGAAAAGACCTCGTGTGTCAAGATCGGTGTTTGAAGAGGAGGGGAAGGAACCTGAGTAGCATAACGCTCCAGACAATCAGTCATTGCCCCCAAGCTGGGCATAAACGAGGAGTGATGATGTCCATCGCCCCAGGGCAGCTCCTCAAGAGACATAGTTTCAATGATAGCCTCATCTCAAGGAAAAGTCTCTCTGAGAGGATCAGGTGAATCAGCCTGACCAAGCCAGGGGGATTGGGAGTAGACGTCGAGAGCCATGCTCATCGGAGCATGCTGAGGAGGCGGAGGGTCCGATGCGGCAACAATCTCACAGTAGCTGATCTCTACTGGCGTTAAAGGCATGGATTCTCCAAACTCATATACCTGCTCAGGTGTAGGAATAAGCCAGGGGTCATCAGTCCTGGACAACATGTTGACTTGAGCGGTATTCGGTGGCGGTGTGGGGAAAATACCCATGAGGACTGGGTCTTTGAAAATACCAGGTCCTACACTGTCTGGGGGATTCGAAATTTGATCCACGTATGGCACGTTGTTCTCAGAGCTAGAGGTGAAAAATGACAACTGATCTACCGTGACAATCTTGCCCTCGTGAGGGAACTTAATGAATCGAAAGACGGTAGACGGCACGCAGAGCATGGCATGGGTCCAGCTGCGGCTAAGAAGTATATTGTAGTTGAGTTTAGCGTCAACCACTTCCACTTCCACGTTGACAGTTTTTCCCTGTAATGTGATCACAAGACTCTCGAGAACGCCCAGGGGTTTAGATTCCCGACCATCAAATGCCTCAAGGGCATTGGGAGATGACGACAAGGCTGGAGAGCCGATGGCCTTCCAGCAAGCGGAGGACATAACGCAGGTAGATGCACCCTCATCTACGACGGCCCTATGAATTTTCAGACCGTTAATCCCGACTTGAATGACCAAAGTGATTTGATGTGGAAGCCGGGGAGTGAAATTCTCCAGATCGAAGGTGAGAAGGCTCGAGTCGGTGGGATCGATGCCACCGATTGCAGACAGTAAAGCCTTTTGTTGTGAAGGACAACTTTGAACAACCTCAAGTGCAGACATAGCACATGGCGCTTGTGCCAGATCCTCAACAATACTGTAATGTTGAGCGGCACGAGCGTTTGGATTATAAGAGGATCTCCGAAGAACACCCTTGGGGGGTGGCTTCACAACAGGTTCGAGAGTCGGCTTCTCGATTTCCAACGGACCAGAGACAGGTGGGGGAGGCATCCCATCCGCAACTACCTTCCCGGGTGCCTGCCGCGGTTCGTTGTAATCCTTCGACCGCGTAGCGACAGAGATAGGTGCATTACTCTTCATCATGAAAACCTGAGACCCAAACGGTGTAGATGGTGATGCCTGTTCGACCATCTGGGTCTGCTGAGATGGAAATGGCTCTTTCAAAACAGCCGGAGTCCCTTTAGGGCCCTTAAGAAGTTGACTAACCTCGGATCGTCGTGGAAAATCCTTAGTATAATGGTCCCCTTCACAGATGAGGCAAGGGAACTTCGGTTTGCGCTGGGAGCCATCCTCAGTTCGTGATTTAGATTCTGGTTTCGGGGCATCAGATTTTGATTTGCCTTTGCCCTTCTTCTGCCCCTTGGAGGATTTGTCCGCAGGATTGGCTTGGACGGCATTCACCTCCGTGGTTTTACCAGAATCAGATGAGGCGGGATTAGCAGAGGTATTGTTGGAAGAATTAGCCTTCTGCTTCCCATTCGAAGACTTCTTCGAATTTTGAGAGACGGAACCAATGACACCATCCACCGCTGGGGTAGGCGGAGCCTTAGAGGTTCCGGGCCGTGGAGCATCAGTCAAGATGTCATAAAGCGTGCCAGACTACGAATAAACAAGATCCAAGTACTGGGCACGCGCGATAGCTTGTTCCTCTGTCACACACGCTCCCATCGCGATATCCTGAGCGATTTTATTCACAAAGGAGGTGGTGAACCAGTGAGTCAAAATCTGATAAGGTATGTGAAACTTGATCAGTCGACGACGGTGCCGCCACTCATGAATGTGATCTGAGATGTGAGTGGCCTTGTCCTGCTTCAGGGAAGTCAGGAGGTGCGTCCCGACCTCATACCGGACCGGTAACTGGAAATGCGTGAGGAAATCCATGGCTAAAGAGTTGAAATCTTGGAAAATGCCACGGGATAGTTCTATGTACCACTTAGCAGCAGCTCCTGTTAAAGTACTCTAGAAAAGACGCAAACGGATCGAATCGTCGACCCAAGAGTTAGACTAACACCAGAGGTGATACGTCATCACATGCGCCTGGGGGTCTTCACCAGCTTTTCCCTCAAACTTGGGACAATCACCTGGTATCTTGGTGGGAACCGGAGGCCAATATGGATTATGTAAAATCGGATCATTGGTCAACTTTGAAAAATCCGGCAGTTCCAAGGTAGCCAGGAATGGCAATGGAGGATTAACTGCCATGCCAGGCCCAGGATGAGGTCCGGTACCCATACTCCACGATGGTTGTGAATATCCTTGCCCCCACGGGTTCTGTCCCGCAGGATTCTGACCGTAGGGGGCATAGGTCGTATAACCAGACTGATTTGGATGCTGGTAACCATAGTGCGGGGCTTGATAACCAGGATACGGACCCTGATTAGGTGTCGGCCCCGTATAAGCAGCGTTTGGATTTGGCTGCTGAGCGTAGGTCGACCCGGGTGGAGGAGGATAATCTTTGAGGATACTGAGAGCCTGCAGGGTGGTTATAGTTCGGTTGAGGTGACCATGAGGAGAATATGCCACGAGGGGTGAGTAGAAATTTCTTTGAAAGTGGAATACTGCGGGCACGATCGTAGGCCTAGTGATTTGGGCATTGCGACATTGGATAGACAGTGTGAAGCGAAAACAACAATATCCAGGGCGCCTTACTGAATGAGCACATTGACCGAGAGATGGAGGAGCTAACCCGAATGACGGTGACTTTTGGATAAACGAGGCGGCACGGTTGCGCCAGGCTGACTGGTTGTAAGTGAGCCCCGGGTTGTACGGATGGACAGTTGGCTTGGAGGCGGGACAGTTGTCTCGGATAGACCGGGTTGCCGATCTTGGGAAACGGACAGGGCAGCATTGGAAACCGGTTTGACTGAAAAGAACCATAGGATGGTCCTGGCTGATATGCAACGTTAGAAACAACAGGATACTGCGGTTGCATCGGTAAAGAAGGCTGGATTTGCCCCCCAGGACCATAGGCCGGTCCTGGTTGATACCCCGGCTAAGGCTGAGCAGGTTGACCAGAAGGGCTATAATACGGTCCTTGCGGATTGTAAAATGGCCCTTGCTGGCCCGCAGGGTAGCCTTGGATGGGCTGCCCCTGTGGATCATACAGATAGCCAGGTTGGCCCGCAGGTTGGCCTTGGAAGGGCTGTCCCTGCGGGTTATAAGCCTGGTTGTACGGTAAACCTTGAGGATACAAATAAGCCTCAGGAGCAGGAAGACGTAAAACCTCCCCGTGCTCGTCATACTGACCTGGGAAAGCATACACGGGAGTACCATCCTGTGCATAGTGCGAAAAGAAAGATCGGTAAGGATCTTGGGGAAACGGTCCAGCTTCGGCGTTCGGTTGTTGCAAAGACAACCGATACTCCTCTGAAGAGATATTCTCCAGTATAGCAGTAGCTAGATACACATCTTCAGGAGTTGGCCCAGCCCTGGTAGCAGATGCTGAGACAACAGGAGAAGAGGCGGCCACACAAACAGTGGGCCGGACGGGAACATACATGACGGGCGTCGAAGGAGACACCCCGGGTGTAGTAGCAGCTGGCCTCGAAGCGGGAGATGATATTCCCATAGAGGCTGCAGCTGAAATGATCTGACCCAGAGATCTGTATCCCTATGGTAAAGAAGGACTGGCTGTCGACATGGTAGCCAGCTCAGAGTTGTCTCCCTCAAACAATCTACGCGGGAAGAGCTGATAGTCTTCACCAGACGTCGGAATTTCCTCACCAGAATCACTCATGGTTGATCCTGCCGTTAAATCACGCAAAAGACGACGAGGACTAGGAGGAAATACAGCAGTAAAAAACGGCGAACCCGATGTTAGAGAAAGGAAATCAGCTCCTAATCTCAATTCAGACATAGGGTCCGAAAAGGGCCAATTGAAATCAACTGGTCCTCCAAAGGGTTGCTCGGCGAGAACCGGTCCCCCGTCAGGAAACTCGGAAACAACAGGCTGCTGTGGTTCAACAGAAGACTGAGAAGCTTCTGAAGAATCGTCCGTGTAAGGACTACTAGTAGACGAAACCGAAGGTTCCGCCACTGTGGCAAAAGACCAGAGAAAAAGAACAAACACACACACGGGCTGAAAACGAGTTAAGACACACGATCAAACGGTCAACAAGCAATGTCTAAACAGGTGTGTAATCGTGGGCGATTAATTTTACCACATTGGAAAGTAAGATTCTCTGGCTACTGTTTACAAGGGTCCAAGCGATAAAAGATGACTCATCTCTTCCAAGTTGACATACAAGCGTCTCTGAAGGACAGCCAACAGATCTTTCAGATTTCAGAATGAAAAGACCTAAAATGACTAACACAAGAAAATACTAATTTTAAAAATTTTATAAAATATCAAACTACCAATATGCCTTTATCGTTTAGTAATGAAACAAAAAATTTAATAGGGTTTCAGTAATGTGGGCAATCTCCCCAAATCATGATGATAGATGTATCACGATGTCAGATGGACTAAACTACGTGGATAGAGGATTGAAAACCTAGAGGGGTCTCCCTTTATATACGCGACGGTACGGGGAGCACAAGTCCGTACTAGCGTTGTCTAAAGCCAAAAGGCGAGCGACAGCTGCTAGGTTTAACGACGCCGGAACACGTCTCTAGCCTAGACCTTCTAAAGATGTTTCGTTAAGTTCCAATGCTGCCTTAGGTTAATTGAATAAATTTTACAGTTGATCTTCAATTAAGTTTCAATTTTTAAGCCCTATCGTATGTAGTGTCTTAAAAGACTCTTAAATGCAAAGCTACATGCCACAGTCCAACATTTCGTTCGATGAAAACAAATTAGAGAAGATTTGAGAGCTTTTACACAAACGAAATGAATGGAAGACAAACAATGAGATCTCTAATGCAACTAATGAAATTGAAAACTTTTCACCCAAATCACTAATCACTAGCGAAATTGAAAAGATCACAATTTGCACTAATTAACAAAAGCAAAAGAGTTTGTTTTTTTTTTTTTTTTCAATGTTTAATAGCTAATATGCACTAAACAAACTTGAAAAAAAATGGAACAACTTGAGAAACGATATTCGAGAGAGCGAAACAAACAAATTTCACTCAACAACACAAGCAATCAGATCCTCAAATCGACCAAAGTCTCTCAAAACAAAGAAAAGACTCAAAAGCTTCCAATGGACCGTGTGATCTAGGTCCAAGGCAAGACCAAACGAATTTCGAATGAAGGAATGAACAATCACCCAAAAATCGCAACAAAATAATGAACAACTACTTAGAGGATGTGGAGAATCAATCAGACAGTTGACAGGACAATCAAAACACCAAAACTCCCTAGGAGGGCTCGATACACCAAGCCACTAGATGCCCTAGGGCTTAAAACGTGAAATCGATAGATAAAAGCGAACAACCAAAGGACAGAGGTGAATTCCCAGTCAAACAGGACTCCAACACACTCAGGCAGTCGGAAAATCATGAAGACAAACATTGACCAAACCCAGAGAGCTCAAAAATGAGGAAACTCAAAAACCTTACAGGAGTGGCGCGACTGTAAGGATGAAACTGGCGCCAGAAAGCAATTGGCGCGGGCTAAACAAAAGCAACGTGCGCCAATTGGCGTGACTGTCGGGTTAAAAACCGCGCCAGTCGAGTTTCTCAGCCAAAATTAAAAAAAGCTACTCCAGAGACAAATCAATGTAAACTAAGCAAACCAAGAAGTAAAAACAGCGAAAGAACCCAACCCAGAAGGCTCATCAAGCAAGGAAAAACACAAAATAATCAAAGCGAGACAACACAAACGAGACAGTGAAATCTGGACGATCCCCAGTGGAGTCGCCAAATTGTTGAGGAGGTAAATCCCCTCTGCGGACAGAGGCGATCCCTACTAGCCTAGCAGGGGTCTAGCAACAATCAAACAATGTTACGACGCAAGTTCCTAGTTACGAATGAAAAGACTAAGATAGAAGCCTACCTGGAATCCAATGCTATGATCTGAAGAAGAAGCGTCCCCGTTCTTCAGCCTCGGCAGATCACGACCCCTCCACGATCTCCGCGGATGAACACCTGCACATGGAAGAAACAGACAGATACAAGCATAAAATCCGGCATACGTAACTAAATATCAGTGAGAAAGGATATTACTCATATTAACATGATGGAAAACAGAGTGGAACCATAATCGTAATCATCTATTAAATAACAAACGAAGAGAGATTACAACCAAGTTCTGACGTCGTGGTCTCCTTCGGATGGGTCTCCAGTCGTTCACGTCTCACAAAGCTCGCCAAGGAAAGGGAAAACCTCTCCAGAGTCTCTCGACGATGGTCTCCTTACTTGAGTCGGCCTTAAGGGAAAAAGAGGGCTCTTTACAGCACAAAGGCTCTTGGGAATATGGAGATTCAAAGCTTAGGCACTTCAAGACTAGCTTGCCATGGAATTGAGCAGGATTTTATAGATGGGGAAGGAGGGAGTTGGGATCCCTGTTATTATGGGATTGGCCCTATCAACAAGGAAGGTTCCATGGGAGGTGGAAAAACCACTTCCCTTCCATAGAACCCCCGCAACCAAACCTCCCAACTCAAGATAGGCAATGGTTCCTGAGTTTGTTGGAACTCAACTTCCGCCATCTTTATTTAAAAAACAGTCTTTAAATTGGGTGGCGCGACTACTGCTCTGTGACAGAGCGCCAGTTGGCGCGACCTCTTTGCAGGATTTTCCCCATTGGCGCGAGTACTGAACTGTATGACCGCGCCAATGCAAAAAGGGATGTTTTTCATGATTTTTGCAAGGATATGTCTTCAGGGCAAATGAAGCTCATGTTTAGAGGAATGCATTGATGATGTTTTCAAGGCATGACAATGTTCACAGGTCACAAAATGGGTCCTCCATTGTGCGGGACGGGGAATGGTAGGGACGGTGACAAATTACTGTGTAACAAGAGGGTTTCTATCAAACTTCTACTTTAAATTGACAGTGAAATCAAAGTATTAATAGATAGCCTAATTGCAGAAAAAAGGAAACTATGCTCTCAGAAATCATTCATTTAATTATCTATTCATTTGCAGTAAAGAAATTATTCTATCATTAGAAACTTCATCAAAGCATAAACGAAATCCTATCTACTATTTCATTCAACTTGTACTTGCATGTAAATTTCATTCCTATTCAATCTAATTTTGAAATGAAATAAAACACAAATGCCTACTATGTCTTTGCAGCAAGGAAGGAAGGAGTTTTGGAGTGGCATAATGGTCTCTTCTGAAAATGGGTTCAGAGTTGGGGGTCAAATGCATCCTATTCTAGGTTCATAGAGAGAAAATGGGCTAAACTGGGGTGAAAATGGTGACCTACAACACTGCTACATAAAGTTGCTACAAGATGTCATGTAATTTCTACAGGAAGCCCTAAAGTGCATATGAAACATGTCGAGCGGGATATAGGTATGAAATGGGTGTAAGGAGGGTGTGTAAAGGTGGGAGAAGGTGGAAATAGGTGAGAGAGAGGTGACCAACGCCTCCATCCAAACTTAGAACCCTTGGGATTCCTATTTTTCATTTGGAGGGTTGCTCACCATGGTGGTGAAGGTAGTGTCACAAAATAGGGTTTGGTGGCAGAATTGGAGGTTAGAGAGAAGAAGTATGGCTATGATGAAAAGGGTCATTTCCCTATAGTTCTATACATACCTCCAATGAATACACACATTCATGCATTTATTATCGAGAAACTAACATGCTTAAAAGTGGAAAAGATGAGTTGAATAGAAAACCCTACTTAACCTATGCTAAAATATGATCTAAGCATCAATCCAATTTCTAACTTATAGTAAGAATATTATGAACATGATAATAACATTATATAACTGTCCAAGAAATCATAAAGAAATTGTTTTTTACCTATGTTTGGAGATCCTTCTCCTCAAGCTCCCATGAGAGAGGTGAGAAAGACAAGGTACAAGCATAGTTTTGAGATATTATTTCTTCTACTAGAATGCAAAGAGACTAAACAAAGTTTTGTAACATAAATAGAGAATATAAGTACACAATAAGGACTTAGCCAATGGATTGGGCCATAACCAAGAAGCATCAAGCCTATGAGACTAAATCAGTGATTGAATAAACAACTTCTCATTATCATTGCATAAAAAGGTATAGCACATCATATGATAGTAAAAAATAACACTAAATCAGAGCTCAAGAGCTACCTAGCTGAATACTAAGTTAGAATCTTAATTATCTCTTGCACATGCTTCTTTATACAAATGCGTAGCTACCAACAACTCCCTAAAAAGTACGGATAAGCTCTTCTTGATCTCAATAAAAGTGGAGATTGACTGCTCAAAACTGCCACTTTGCTTGGCTGTGGTTTCCTTCAAGCTGTTAGGAGAGATCATGGTATGATATTAGTCGATTAATAGAGTTAAGGAGGTGGAAAAATATCCTATAGTATCTCCTTGTTTTCTACTCTAAGCCCTTAGGTGGAAAATATCTCGAAAATAGCTTCATTTACTACAATTAAACTATATTAGGCAATAAGACATGACAAAAATATTTCACCCTTCTCATTAGGCATAAAATGAAAAAAATGTAAATAAATGTGAAAGCGATGTAACTTAATAAGCTAAAGTATGGTAGTTTAACCCCTTAAAATATACCTAATGATGTACCTCATCAAGTAGCTAATAAATTTAATCCTTAGGCTAGCCAAAATCACTTCAATAAATACATACTTAAAAAATTATAACATATACGTTTAGTGAAATAAAGATATACATATTCTGTTATATATTTTTTATATTTTTTAAATATGTAATTTACAGATTTTATTAATAAAATTATTGTAATATTGTCTTTCCTATTATTATTATTATATTTTATACGATGTTTTATTATTATATTTAATTAGATGGACAAAATTTTGAAATATTTTCACTTAATAATAATAAGATAAATTTTAACGTTATATTCGAGCTATAGATCGAATTGATGTAGGAGATTCAATAAAGTCTAATAAGTTATTTTTCAAGGTCATTAGCATGGGAGGTTGGGTAGATTATTCATTTTCCTTCCACTTGAGTTTAATTTTCAAAAGATACATGTCGGTTCATTGAGATAAGGTGAGGGGTAAACACATATAGGGATAAAAATATACAACACTGTTGCACGTGATGTATTTGGCTTGTAACTAAATCAAAATATACAACACTGTTGCACGTGATGTATTTGGCTTGTAACTAAATCAAAAGTGATTGGTATATTTTCCTTGTAGGTTATTACATATAATATTGGGGTATATTTTCCTTGTAGGTTATTACATATAATATTGGGTATAAAGGTAAACACCTCAGGGGATAGAGGTGCGCTCTTTTGTTTTTTGAGACGTATCTAGTTTGTAGCTAAGTCACAAGTGATTTATAAATGTGGCTTGTATCTTATTAGAGATACCCTTCGGTTATAGTAGTAGCCAATAAATAAATTTAATTATATGCCTATCATAAATCACTTCAATAAATACATAATTAAAAAAATATCAAAAACACATTTAGTGAGTTAAGTGTGTTTTTATTCCATTAAATATATTGTCTATATTTTTTAGATGTGTCATTTACATATTCTATTAAAAAAATTATTGCAATACTTGTTTTCATATTATTATTATATTTCTATTTTATACAATGTTTTATTATTATATTTAATTTGAAATTATATTTAATTAGCTATTCAAAGCTTAAAATATTTTCAATTAATAATAATAATTTATTTTTTAATCACATATCATACATCAAATTGATTTAAAAGAATTAGTAAAGTATAATATGGAGATTTCAAAGGTTAATAGCATGGGTGGTTGGGTAGATTATTTTTTCCTTTCACTTGAGTTTAATTAATTATGAGAAGTGACATGTTGGTCCATTTTTGTAACGAATAAATTTAATCCTAAGCCTTGCCTA
Source organism: Pinus albicaulis (assembly GCA_034641835.2). Classification (NCBI taxonomy): domain Eukaryota; kingdom Viridiplantae; phylum Streptophyta; class Pinopsida; order Pinales; family Pinaceae; genus Pinus; species Pinus albicaulis. Next base: position 406,906,570 of record CM076580.1, on the reverse strand, counting down.
AATCACTTGAATAAATTACTAATTTCCAAAGTTAAAAAATAAATAATTTATGAAATGTATATACTTCATTTATCTTTCAATTTAAATATATAACACAAAAAATAAAAGGCATATTTTTAACTATTGCATATTCTTTTTTTGTGTTTAACTATTACATATTTTTAACTAGCCTGGATTCATTTTAACTCCGGATCTCTCATGCACTAAGAGGGATCAAATATTTCGAATCTCTTTCAGTGCTTGGTAGATCTGGGGTTAAGATGGATCTAGGCTAGTTCTAGTTATGTGCAGTCACGTAAAATTTGTTGAGCATATAATTATTCTGATTATTTTAAATATGCTAAATTTTTCTAATATTAATCTGGTCATTCTAATTTTAAATTTACTCAGTTATCTCTGTTTGTTGAAAGCATAGAGTCTATTAATAACTTCAATGATGAAAAATGATGAAATAAAAATTGTGAATGTAAAGTCACAATCTAACCATGTTAGATGATAGAAAATGTGAATAATAATATTGTAGTCAATTACAAATAGTCTTCAATGTGATCAATATCAAACTATTTTGTTCTTTAGCTCTTATTGTCACACCTATTAGTTTTTCCATCTTTTGATATCAATCATATGAAAATGGCAATTGAAATCGTAGAAAATTCAAATCTTTAACTCAAGTTATTCTTGTAAACATCACACCTTCTCTCTATTGATCTCCAATATTAATATTAGCTTTCTCCAAAGTCAAACATTATGACTTACGGAGTGTTAAACCCCAAGTATGTTTCAAAGGTAGTTGTTTTTATTACCTCATTTGAATGTAAAGTGGCTACAAATGTGGAATGATGGAGAATTATAATAATAAGAATGTATTCAATTATAAATAGTTTACAGTTTCAAGAACCAAGCATTTCAAATGGCTAAACATTTTATTAAGACAAAAATTCAATTATTTTATTTATGGTTGAATTTCTATAACACACAATTCCATGCACATCATCGATAATTTGTTGTTCTTACACTGAAATCAATCCACACTATTAATCTATTTTCTTTGAAAACAATATACATCATACATCTAGTAACATGAAATGAAAAATCAATATATACACTGAAATCAATGCATCTAGTGCAATCAATCAAATAATAATAGAAATCAATATATCTATTACAAGAAATCAACATATACATTGAAATAAATGCATTTAGTGCAAATAATCAATAATATTAGAATTCAACATCCATAATGAAATCAATGCATCTAATGGAAGAAATAAAATAGGATAAGAAATCAACATCTACTGTAAAATTAATGAATCTATTCAAGTGAAAAAATAAAATATTCATGACTTCCTAAATCCAACCTCTTTTACCTTTTGTAAAAGCCGTACTTCCTCTTCCTCTATGGTTAATATTGTTCAATATTATATAATACCATATAATATATATATTTATCTTTGTGTGTCTCTTTATTCTTCCGTCTCTCTCCCTCCTACATCTATGTGTATCTATCCCTCCCTCTTTCCTTTTCTCTCCCACCCTCCTTCTCTCCCTCATCTCTCTCTCATCCTCCCCCCTCTCCCTCATATCTCTCTCTCTTTCCATATATATATATATATATATATCCCTCCATCTCTCCTTCTTCGCCTCTCTATCTCAGCTGCCCTAACACACACTTTCTATATCCATATATATCTATCTTCCTTTCTCCCTCTATTTGTCTCTCACTTATTCCCTCACTCCCTCCTTTATCTATAACTCTATCTCCCTCCATATGTCCTTATTTGACTCTCTATCTCACCCCCCAACATACACACTCTTTCTCGATATTTATCTATATATCTCCTTGTCCTTCTTCCTCTCCATCTTTTTCTCTTCCCATTCTCTCTCTTTCTTCCCCTTCTCTCCCTATATTTCTCCTTCTCTCTTTGTTCACTCCCCCTCTCCTTTCTCCCTCACTCTCTCTCCATCTCTCCCTTGTCACTCTGTATCTCTCTCTCCACCTTTATTTCTCTATGTATTTATTCTTCAATCCCTCTCTCTTCCCCTCCAACTATATCTCTCTCTCCCAACATCTCACATTATCTCACTCAAGTCCTCTCTATTAATATCTCCCTCCCTCTCTCATTCTTTCTCTCCCTTCCATTTCTACGTCTCTGCATCTCTCTCTCTCCCCCTTCTCTTCCTCTCCCTCCCCTATTTATCTCTTTTTTTCCCTCCTTCCCTCCTCTACCCCTCACTCTCTCTTCATCTCTCCATTTTCAATCCCCCTCACTCACCACTTATATGTCTTCATGACATTTTTCTTCTCTCCCTTTCCCCTTCTCTCTCTCCCATCCTTTCTCTCTCTCTCTCTTCCTTCCTCTCTCTCCCTCTCTTTCCCACCTAAATATCTCTCGTCCCCATCCCATCACACACACTCTCTCTTTCTCTTCCATCCATCTATGTCATTATCTACTTCACCCTCTCATTCCCCCCTCCCCCTTCTCTCTCTCTTTGTGTTCCCCTCTCTCTCTTCCCTCCACCCATTTAATCGTTAATTGTCACTCAGAATAATCAATAATATATATGAGGTCTAATATAATAATAGTTATAAGGGAGATTATTATTGTTATAATATATTAAAATAATAATAATAATGAATATTATTTATTATTATAACAATACTAACATATAAATAAATAATATGTTAACTTTACGTTATAGACAAATTAATTTATTTTCATAATTTCAATAACTCAATGCCTTACATCTTTACATTACATTATATTTTAAATTTTGCACTTCAATTATAAATATTTTCTTAAAAGTATATTGAAAACAAATTTACATACGAGGAGGAATAGACCAGTTTCACATTTTCTCCCAGCAACCACATTTATGCAACAACCATTTTAATCCAAAACCTCATTTTTCTACTACATTATCCGACTAAGTGAGTATATTTTATCCAAAAACTAAATAGTTACCTCGTAATCATTTACTATTAAGGAATTTTCAAAAAATGATTAAGTAAATAATTTGTAATTTATATTCAAGCTGCTGATTTTTTATGTTACATTTATACATTGTACATCGAGTTATTCAATGTTTTCTAGTTACATGTATCTAGTATAGGAAAATACTCCATTTTAATCCTAGAATCGAAAATATGAGATTGATTTGTGTGATTTGTGCATTTGGTTTTTATATTTATACATAATTATATTTTGTTAAGGAAAGAATTACCATCATTAATTATTATTTTTATATTTATGTTAAATATTTACAAAAAATTGCACTATTCCAACATTGCCTCCATACTAAGTTGCGCAAAAATTCAATCAAATTTAAATTTATTTTTCTTTAAAACAAAATACTTTAAATTAATAATTCAATTCAATTTTCAATTCAAATCAAATAATATATTACAAATGAATAAATAATGTTAATAATTAATAAACACTATATAATAGCACCATAATTATTATAGCAAGATTAATATTTACTAACAATTTCACTAGATGTTTCAAAGGAAACATTGTAAGGCAATAACATATAACATGAATTAATTATTCTTTGAGAATTGTGGAAAGACAAAAAAATATAAAAAAAATGCAAGGATCATGCAACAATGAAGTCTTAGTGCAATACTACTTCCTCGAGCCTTAGGAATCACGAGGCCTATGTGGAAGTTAAGTAGCTTGTCTGATTATGGCAATAGGATTGCCTCATAAATCAATAAATGGATTATGATTTTCTACGTTCTAAATCATAGTCCGTTTTGGTACAATTTCTCCATATTTCTTCTTGATCACTTCCTCCTGCTATATGCAACCTTAATCAATACAAATAAATTCTTTTATAGTGTGAAACATGTGTCTACAAAGGAATATAATAGTTTTGTAAATAAATTTTGAATTTATATGTGAATTAAGATGTACCCTCAAATAAAAATGCACATATCTCCAAATCTAGAAATTGAACCCAAGAATAGCATCAACTACACCTCTTCTTGAGAAAAATTCTTGTGTTTCTCTTTCGAATGTTGACTCATCTCTTTATTATTTCCTTCATTATCCTTAAAACTATTCAAAATATCATATTTCTCTTACCACTAATTTCCTTGGTGTCTTCCATGTTCTTGATTTAATTCAACAATTTTTGCTTAAGTAAATCTAACCCATGTAATGTAGTTAAATATAATCTAGAGATCAGTCAACAACATTTAAACCATTTTATCTTGAAAATAAAGGAAGTGTGGTCCATAAGAGATAATGTGATGTTCTATTTGTCATAATGATTCAATACTCAATTATTATATCTTAATATTTACTTTCTCATTGTAAATTATGTATATGAACCCTTTAAAACAACCACTGGAACATTTGATTTTATACTGTGATTTCTCCATGATGGGTGGGGGTTTCAGAATTTGGAGAGAAACTTGAGTGGTTATTGTTAGAAATTGTTGTATAAGATGGGAAGTTGTTTGTTCTGTAGACAATCTAGATGCCATAACATATATCTATTTTGAATTTTCTAGTGTCTTTCACCACCATGCAACTTATAGGATCCATTTCAATAGAGAATCGAAATACATCATTGTGTCAATGACAAAGACCATTTATTTTATCTTGTGGCATACCTGTCCCTTTTCTCTGATTGTGGGTCGTCTTATAGACTAGAATAGACTCTCTATTCACAAGGTTCTCCAATATCTATTCGATGGAGGGAAATATTATGATAAAATTTGTACAAAAAACACCTCAGGGTTGTCTCAACTTGCTCTGTGTGTGTTGTAAATAATTAGTTCTGAAATATTTTTCATATAGATGCTCACTTTCTTAGAGGAAAATTTTAACAAGCTATGTAAGCTTTAAACCTTTTGGATATTCATGTTCTACTTTTTTTTCCTTGTTTACATATAATCCTCATCTTTTAAAGTTGTAAAACACATTTCATGTAACTACTTATTTAGAGGCCAAACTCAACCCGCTATATAAACTATTCAAATATTCATCCTTTATTGATTTTTCATCCTTCTGGATATACAATACCTCACGACGTCACATGCACTTCATCATCAACTTCTCCTCACCTGGAAAGGAAGCATATATTTTTCCTTATTTATATCTTTCTATCTCCTTATTTTAATTACTAGGTGATGATAGTTTAGACTGAATTAAAAAAAAATTGTGCCATTCATGCATGAAATTTTTTTCTGTTAAGAATATGTTGTTATATGTTATCTTTTCTTTAGGTACTCTTCTTGTGAACTTAAAAAATCTTAATATTGTACTATAATGAACCTATATTTTGTAAAAATCCTACTTCCATATTGACGAGGGTTTTATATGGATGTCATTAACCATTTTATCTTGATTTGATTTCATACTCGCTAAGTATGATTTTTTCTTTGTGGGTTCTTGACCTATTAAATATTTTTTTATCTAGTAAGTTTCCATTTTATTTCTGAGTGTCTTAAAAGGAACTAATTTATATTTCAGTACCTAATATGAAGTTTGTCACTTTTTTTATTTTTGTAGATAGTAAAAAATATATGGAGTGGTGGATTTCATCACTTCAAGAGCAGTAAAAACGAGGCTATTGAGAAAATAACTCCAACCCCAAGAGATATTTAGTAGAAATTGTAGAATTGGTGAACATGTATTTCTATATGGTGTTGGCTACTGGGCATAGCCTTTTTTATCTAATATAGAAGAAAATAAATTTCCATTTAGCTTATACAACATTAACCATGAAGTTTCCAACATTGAGGGCACACTTTCCATCACATTTTAAGAGAAAGTTATAATTGAGTATCACACTTTTCTTATCAGATCTAAATGAGCCCATATGAAATAGGGGTGGATTTCATCACTTCAAGAGACGTAAAAACAAGTCTATTGAGAAAATAACTCAATCATTGAGAGAGATTTGGTAGCAACTATGGAATTGGCAAACATATCTTGCTCTGTGGTGTTGGCTATCTGTGATAGATTTCCCGATCTTCTATAGAATACTGTAAATTTACATTTATATTATACTACATTAACCATGAAATTGCCAACATTCAAGGCACACTTTCCATCACATTTGTAGATAAAATTATAGTAGAGTATCAAACTTTTCTTATTATATATATATATATATATATATATATATATATATATGCAACAAGTCTTGTGCCTCATAGTTTAAATTTGTGTAAGGAGGAGGAGTGTCAAGGTGAAAGCTAGGATAGGAAGAGTGGAAGTCGGGATTGAGTGGTGTATGAAGAATCTTGTTTGGGACTTTAGATAGATTAATTCTCGCCACAACTAGAGTAAATATTAATAAAAATAACTCATCATACTTTTACTTTTTAAAATAAATATCTTAAAAATTAAAATAAAACTACTAATAAAAATGTTCATTCCAATTCATCAAGGAATAATAAAGATGTCCATTTCATCAATACATATAAAAAGTACAATATGAAACCAGGCCCACAATTGCATCTCTTCTCTGGTCATAAATCTCTAAAAAAAAGAGATAAAATGCCATAGAGTGCATCATAAAAAGTAAAGACACAATATCCATGAAACCAAAGAAAAGAGATAAGTCCATACAAGACAAAACATGATCAAACCAAAGAAAAGTACACCTTGAATAGCATATATGATCATTGTCTTTAACTCTGCAAGAAATTATTGCATCATAATAATACATACTTCTAGACAAGTCCCATTGTCATCCAACCAAAGAAAACAGTCCAAGAGTGTATATCAACGCGCCTCCAAGGGTGCATATCAACACAATGCAGGTTCATAACCCAAAGATCAATATAAACATAGGCCCTTGTAATGGGAAAATAAGGAAGAAGTCCCCATTATATGCACAAAGTTGAATTTAAGACCCCCAACCAAACATAACCACTGAACCATAAGCGTAGAGTAACCCATAACTGCACATAGCCGTGTAATAGTTGTTTACAATAAATACATAAATACATATGTTATTTGTATTTTTACATATTTTGATATTTTTTAATAATTTATACAAGTGATATAATGTGAGATCATTATACCATGTTGAGTTCTCTTGTTTCTGGTTTGATGTATCTTATGTTTAGATTATCTCTTTTTAGTGCACTTGAGTTTTGATTTATTTTTATCTATGTGGTTACACCTTTCTTGGATTCCATTGTGTTTTTTATATCTTTTTTGTTGCAAAAATTGGGTTGGATTTGGTCTCGTTCAATACTCTCACTAACTTATTGAATATCTAATACCAAAGTGGATTTCCCAAGATATGTACAAATAGGAATTATGAAGCTATTAAATTACAATATCAATATAAAGTGACCCCACCTTAACAAGTTTAAGTGTAAACTTTCCATGTTAAGTACTCAAGGGAAATACCAACCGTTCTTGACCATGCTTCTTTGGGCTTGTGAAAAACAAAATTATTCTAGAACTATGAGTTTTGGCTATGACCTTCTTAATTATTATTTTACTCATGCGCGTGAAACACATATGAGCATGGCCTTTAAGATGCAAATGTGTAGATGGCACTGACCAAACATAATTTAATGAATAGATAAAAACTTATAGTTGTTTTAGGATTACCAAATACAATGTTGATTACAAGTATAACTTGATAAGTCTAAATAACCATGCTATGTATATGGACATAGAACTTGACTATGATCTAGAAGAATGTAAGATCTCATGAATCTCTATTAGAGAGTGGACTCCAATACTTATGGACATAACATAGGGTCTTGACTCAGTGAACCAGAGACATAGCACCTACATTTTTTGGATAAAAAATACTTTTAGTTTCACTAGACATTGATAAATCGCTTGCAAAACCGTTTTGTCAAACCCCTCCAAATATATATTTCCAAATAAAAAACTCATACTTTTATTAGATACCCATTTCAATAATATCCATTCTCTCGGATTCCCATAAAATGATCTTCCATTTTCCAATACTTAAAATTTGATGGATTTGACTCCCTAAGATGACCATTTTTACTTTGCTATAATTTTGTGGGGCAATGAACTAAAAATATCAAACATGTAATTTCCACCAAAATATTTTTTTTTAAGGTGTAGTCATGGATTCAATTTTAATGGTATGGATATTTATTTACAAGGATTTGTAATTTATTGCAAGCCTAAAGTGGTCATTCTTACATTTAATGTTGAAGATGTACGTGGAAGCTTAAAGTTGTTGTCTTTAAGATTTGATAATGTGAAAAGTATGTGTATTCAAAAAACTGAATAAAGAAGTCTCAATTCGTCATGGATTATTTCATAAAAGTTCAAATCTAATGATTGATAGACCATCACCTAGTTTGGTAATTTATTGTTTGATGATTTAGCCTTCCTTTGCATCAATTTCCTGCAATTAATTTATTTAGTTTGGAACATCTCCTGAATCGAAAATTCAGGTATTTGTCTTGTGGAGTAGGTGTCATTTAATTCCTATGAATTCCATGTGATACTTCTGTGAAAATATTGAAATAGTTGATTGCGTTTTGTTCATATTTATTTTCAATGAAGAGTAATATGTGTGGATGGTTAGATCCCTTTTGATTTCTTGTTTTTCTTCGTGGTACTTCTCACAGATGATTAAATAAAAATAATCATTTCCTCGAGTATTATAAGTTTTATACGTGAATTCAAACTTGGATATAATGATTCTTTGAATGAGGTTTTGGTCTGATGTGGACCACACATTTCAACTTGGAAAAAGAAAAATATTCACCCTGTGGGTCTACATCTGTTGACATGGGATATTCGATTATATCTTGTATGTCCCCGTGTTCCTCGGTAATCAAAATAGATTCAACATGCTGGGATGGATAACTAGGAGATGTGTCCATTTCTAAATCTGATGCCTCATATTCTAAGTGATATTATCTCTCATATGTCTCTGAAGTATTAATGTCTCCCATTTTTTTTTTGTATATGTATAGAAATTACAACGGAGAAGATCCACGGATTGGATTTTTTTGCCAACTTTGAAACCCATAAGACAACATTGAGTTGCTTGTGATTCCAGAAGAATGTTCTGACTTTCTATGTTTTTTCATTTTTTTATTAGCGTATTTATGCCATTTCTGTAAGGAATTGGTTGTTTATTATTCAAATATTGACTTTTTCATGTGAGAACCCATCTTCACACGAACATGTCATCACTTTTTCACACGAACATGTCAATCACTTTTGAGAGAAAAAACGAAAGTTTTAATCATAGAAGAATTATTTGAACAATCTTTAGGCTCACTATCACGAAATCAATTTCCTTAAAAAATATATATATGCCATCTTTCAACACAATCATGGTGTCTCTTTCTCTTGTTTTCTTTTGACATGGGCGAGACTACTACAAAAATTTATTGAAAAATAAAAAGATGTTTTAAAATGATCTTATTTTCCTAACCAATTATATTTTCAGTTTGCATGAAACTCACAATAAAGTGAAATATTTGTTCTACCAAAAATAGAAAAAAATGAAACTTCCCCATTCCTATTTTCCCATAATACATTTTTGTTGTTGTCAGTTTTAACTAATTTTAAAATGACAACTTATCTCTTATTTTATATATACTACTAAGTTATTTAAGCACCACACACTATACAACTTGGATACATCTATCCTCTATCCAAAGTAAACAAGGTAAACTTGACCAATAAAACTTTCCCAATCTATATTCATATAATTCATCGTTTTCTCCTTGGATAGATTGTTGCATTAAAATGTTTTAGTACTAATTCAAAGTAGCAATAACCTTATTAAAATGCTTTCTTGTTTACTCGGAATGTTTCTCTCTTCATTTTTAAGGAAACCTAAAGATTTTATAACCAAAATATGTACAATAGCTTATGGGCTATAATGATCAACATACTTTACAAACTTTATGGGAAAACTTAAATAGTTATCACATACTTACCCAATGATGATTTTGATTATGATCAAATAAAAATTCTCACGAAAACAAACCCAATGATGATTCTGATTATGATCAAATAAAAATTCTCACGAAAAGAAGATCTAAGGCCAAATTCATACAACAAGAATAAAGTCAAATCTAAATAAGATGCAGAGATATAGCTGAAATGAAATTCTAAAGTTATATAAACTAAACTTGATTTAGGGTGTGTGAGTCTATATTTTTTATTAATTACTGAATTAATATTGCATATAAATTTCATCAAACTCAGCCAACATATAATTTGGTTCTCTCATATCTAAGCTCGAATTTGATTCATTAACATGGTGATGCCCTGTCTCAACCAGTAATCCAAAGGCCAACAAACACAAGAATGGTTTTTTTTTTGTCATTACCTTAGTAAATCCAATGAATCTACGCATAAATATTTATAGACAAACATATTTTTTACCTACATCTTTCATCCACAAAAATAATTCAAGCTAGAAAGTATTTTGCAGAGAAAATGTAACAAATAATTCATTGCTATTCCCATGAATATTCAAAGAATTTAGAAATATAATTTGTCAATGAGGATTCATCATGCACATCATTTTACACCTGGAATAAAGTGAAATGGATGAATAAAAGGAAAATTTGAGGGTGACCAAACCAAAAGAGTTCATTTTTTGGCTATAGTACCAGATTTCCTTTCAGTACATAAATCCTATCTTGAATTTCTAATGCCATCTCTATTATTATAACTTGTAGAATTTTTCCAACCAACAAACTATCTACACATTTTGGAAGATCAAATGGAAATAATTTTTGAAAAATTCAATTAGAAAATGTCCAAGATCATTGGCTCACATGATTAATAGTAGCTTTTCATATGAATCTAATATTTTTATGCACTTTAAATTAAGGGAGAGAATGCAATCCAAAAGAATATATACCACCCTTATCAGAGGAATACATTCAATCAGATGGATAATTTTATTTTAAACAAATGTGGATATGTAGAATGAAGACTTTGGAAGCGTGTATAGACTGAAGATTTACCATTCACCTTAATAAGCATAAATATTATATTAAAATACCATAAATAAGGATTGCATATAATGCATCAAGGGCATTTGTTAGCTAAAAGTCAAGAACATGTTTTCAAAAAAAACCAGAGGATGACAAGGCAAGGTCACGAAAGGGAAATATTGTATACATAATTATTTCTAAGACCAAAGATTTTGTGCACATAGAAAACGTTACTAACATGATTCAAACCATGCACTTTAAGTCATCATCCAAAGATACCTTGATATATTTTTGAAAATGAAACTTTCTATTTGGAGCAAAGTGAGCCTGTACATTTCAAGTAAATTAATATTTTAGGACAAATCATTAATATTTTAGGACAAATCATATGCCTTACCTGAATTAAGTGGTATTTTACATAAACAATATGAGAAGGAAAATATTATTTAAATTGATCAGATATGACAATGATGAATCCATGGTGCAAGGTCAAGTAATCAATTCTAGTTACAAACTGACATAACTGACGAAAGAAGCATGCTTGCAGATATAAGGAAAGATAATGTTAGATCAGATATTGATATTTCTCAATTAATGCAAATAGGAAACAAATATATATCCCTTGAATATTTGGAATTGTGAATAACTTACAATCCATGGAAGAATCAATGTTGGGCTCCAGAAACTCATCGTGCATTTTGCAAATGAAGTTTCATGGGTTAATATGAATATTGCAGGATTTGTTTGGACCAAAAAGAAAACAAATCCCTCAAAACCTAAATGATGTTTTTCACATCCTCAAAATTTTATCTGATCACCCCAGATTCATGTTGTTCCCTCTTAATATTTTAGTTTTGAAATCAATAACTTTACCCAATCAGCCACCTCCAATGGGGTTTTCCTTTCGAAGCTTCAGGAAGTCGGAGAAGGGTCAAGTCGAGAGGTTTGTTGAATAACTTTAACAAATGGAAGGGATGAGTTCCTTATCGGCAAGGGACCTAAAATATGTTCATGGGTTATAATAAAAATCAACAATGCTTAAACAAATCAAGATTCAATTGACAATTACCTTGTACAATGAATCTAATATTTTATGCACCTGAAATTAAGTGAGTAAATGATATCCAAAATAATATATACCGCCCTCCTTGAAGGAATACATCCAATCATAAGGAGAATGTTAGTTTAAACAATTGAGGATATGTAGAATGAATACTTTGGAAGCAGGGTAGAACATTTAATATTTACCATTCACATTAAGAAGCATATAGATTATAACAAAATCCCATAAAGGAGGACCGTAGATAATGCATAAAGGGTGTGTGTTAGTTAAAAAGTAAAGAATAGGTTTTGAAAACAAATTGGAGGATGAAAAATCAAGTTTAGATAAGGGAAATATTATATACATAATTATTTCTAAGACCAAATCTAATGTGCGCACACAAAATGTTACTAACCTAATTCCCACCACCCCCTTGAAATCATTATCCAAAGATCTCTTGATATATTTTTGAAGATCAAACTTGTTATTTGGAGCCAAGTGAGCTTGTCATTTCAAAGAAATTGATATTTTAGAAAAAATGATATGCCTTAGCTAAATGAAGTGGGCTTTGAGATAAACAAGATGAGAAGGAAAATATGATTTAAAGTGATCAAATATTATAATGATGAAGCCATGGCCTAAGGTCAAGTAATCAATTTTAGTTACAAACTGAAAGAATTGACAAAATAAACATACCTTCAAAATGAAAGATAATGTTAAATCATTTATTTATATTTCTAAATTAATGCAAATAGGAAAAAAAGATTTTTCCCTTGAAGATTTGGAATTGTGAATAACTTACAATCCTTTGAAGAATCAGTGTTCGCCTCTAGAAACTTATAGAATTCTTTGAAAATGGAGTTTCATGGCCTAATATACATCTTGCAAGATTTGTTTGGACCAAAAAGTAAGCAAATCCCTCAAAACCCATAAAATATCTTTCACACCCTAAAAATATTATCCAATCGCCCAATACTAATGTTGTTCCATCTAAATATTTTGGATTTAAAATCGATAAATTTACCCAATCAACCACTACATCCCCATAGACAACATCTCCAATGGGGTTTTCCTTTCAATGCTTCATGAGTTAGAGAAGAGTCGAGTCGAGAGGCTAGTTGAAGAACTTTAATACCTAGAAGGGTTGAATTATTTACCGGTGATGTACCTACAATATTTTCATGGGTTATAATAAAGATCAAAAAGTTGAACGATTGCACAAATCAAGATTTAGTTGATAGTTAAAGCATTGGGATATAATGGTGGAATAACTTTCAATCATCTAACATTGAATTTGAAGGTACGCCAGAGGAGTGCAGAGTGGAAATTGGGGGAGTTATTCCAAGTGGAATCACCTTAAGGTGCAATAATAATAAATTTAATGTATGTGCTATTAGAGAGTGTTGAAAAATGAAAATTGCTTTGGTTCTCATTTTTTTTTCACTCCTCTTCATTATGCATCATGGATTTATAAAAACACTTATGATATGCATATATATATATATATATATATATATATATATATATATATATATATATATATATGTTATATATATATATATATGTTATATATATATATATATGTTAGCACCAACAAGGGATTAGAACGATGACCTATTGCATGGAGTACCTTAACAATGCAACCCTCATCATCAAAGCAAAGCCATGTTGGCTATATAAAATTTCATAATTCAAAACTTTAGATACGTATTTAGATTTTGAAAAATATTTGTAATTAATTTTTCTTTTTAAGTTAATTTAATTTTCAAATTTTAATTATTTTGGAATATACTTTTATAATTTTAATTTAACTATCAATAATTATTAATTGGATGGTAGAGATTTAATATCTTAGAATATTTAATTATAGTCACAAATTAAAGGTTGAGATTTATATCATTAGTAGTTATGTCCTTTTTATTTTCTAATTAAATTGATTAATTTAAGAAGGAAATGTCACATGAACAAGTTTGGTATGAAATGAGTTATTATTTTTTGAACATGTGGTATTGATGAGATGTAGTATTGGTTCATAGTATTGTCACAAAGTCTATTTATCATTATAATTTAGTTATTTTTATGAATTTGTTTCATGATTTCTATCTTTTTTTAATTAAATTGATTAATTTTTAAAAATATGCATATTAACAAGTGTGATATGAAATAAATTATGGTTTTTTAGAGATGTCTTATTGATAAGACATGTTATTGATCCATATTAATTTTTTCTTGGTAATTTAGGCTAAACTATATTGATTCAAAATAAAACATTACATATGCTACATGATGAGTTGGTAAGCAACGCTTAACTAATCCCAACCTTTATTTCTTTCATAGTTGCACATGTATGGGGCTGCCTCCTTAGAGTAAACCAACCTTGTAATAACATTGGACATAAAATTACAAAATGTACCATGGCACCTGTGAATGTAAAATATCTATGATAAGAGATGGAATAACATAAAACTAAAAAAAGCTTAGAGACCGCGTAGTCAAGGTGCTTCTTCATCATCCTCGGTGTCTGGTTCCTCCTCCTCAATACGACAAGAATAATCTTGTGTTATGGCCTCCGTAGTAGTAGTAGGTCGGCGCAGAGGCCTATAAGCAGATGCGTAGAGGATGGGAGTGAATGGGTACTTAGCGTATGGTACACATGTCCAAGTGCCCTCCGAGTCCATGATCCATACATTAGTGTCTTCCACCATAGCTTCCTGAACTAGAAGAGGCTCGGTTTTGCGGGACCTGGGGTGCTCCTGGTGCATAATGGTGGACTTCCAGGGTACGCTTCTTATTCTCTACGTTTCATGAATAGGGGCATCCTCCTCCTAGTCGTGCGCAGGGTTCTGGGGGCATCCCTCGCATGACTACCAGAAGAGGAGCCCTCAAAGGACTCCAAATGATTATTGGTCCCTCGCTGGTAGCGTCCAGGGAATGCACCTCTTTGGCCTCGTCTGATTGTCCTTTGGTGCAGTCTTAGAGCCATGGGATTTCTAAGTAGAGGGGAGGTGGGAGGCTGAGAGGTATGGAGAGGAAGCTTGGAGCAGAGACAGGGAGTGCACAACAAGGTGTTGATGGGCAAGGTGATGCATAGGTGGTGGATGCGCAGTTGGGAGTACTTGGTGATGAGAGCGCATAGACTAGGGAAACTAGCAAGGCGAGGGGGGGCGAAGGGAGGCATGCATTCAAGGACGTGCACGACTAGGAGGGTCCTTCACAACCTTGCACTAGGGGGGAAGCTCTGCAACCGATGGGGTGCACAAGTGGGATGAAACTGAAATATAGATGTTGAGAGGGTAGTTTGAGCTAGAAGGAGAAAACTATGAATACCACTATGTGGAGGGGCCTCCCCTTTTGTAGGCCTATGGCACAAGCGCATATATTGTGCATGATTATGACACACTCGCGGGTGCATGCTATGACAATTTTCATGTGGAGGAAATTACTTTGAGCTATGGCAGAGTGTCATATCCATCTGGGAATTCATTCAAATGATTGCAGCTGGGAGGAACTAGCCATGGTGGTTGCTGACGTTTTGTATCTTCGTGATGCCTTACCTCCATCACCTCTTGTAAATTATTGTAGAGAGATGGATCCACTTCAAGTGAAGGCCTATGTTGCAGATCGTCATCATCTCGAACATGGGAGGTACTATTTCCATACGTGCGTCCAATATCACCCACATTGGGGGAAAGACAATCCTTTTGAATTAGAGTTTGGCATTATCTGCATAAGTAATCATGCTCAATCTGGGAGAGGTTAGAATAATTCACTGTTTTGTGGCTTTCCACAACCTTATTGGCTAGGAGATCTGCAACATTGTTCGCTTTCTTGTGCATGTGGTGAAAATTTATTGCCCTGTGATTTTGTATCATTTCTTCTAGTAGTTTGAGTCTATTAGTGAGCCTCCAGCTGGTGGAGACCTTTGAGGAGGAGGAGCCATGGAGAATTCGAGTGGTAGCCTGAGTGAAGATTTGCGATTATCCCTCCATTTCCCGGGGGAAATAGTTGAATTCGATGGCTCTGGAGATGCCTTGGATGAGTTCCTCTAACTCCGTGGAGTTGTTGTTGTCCCATCCCATGTTGTCATGGAAGACCAGAAGGAGAATACCCTTGGAGCTCCTAAAGATATCAACAAATCCAGCATTCCCTAGGTTGCCTTTGGAGGCTCCATCAAAGTTACATTTGAAGAACCCATTTGGTGGGGGACTCCATTGTTCAGGTGTGATGGTTATTCCTGCATTCCCTGGGGGTATATCCAAAGGGGTGTTTATGCTTATATTCCAGTTTCTCCAAATGTTGCATTCCATATTAGTGGTCGGGAGATATTCCTTACTCCAGGGAGTTATGGAAAGGGTTTCGGTGAGATTCCCATGTAGCCTAGCCCAAATTTGCTCTCAATTGGAGGCCTTGCCTTTAAATATCTAGTTGTTCCTTTCTTTCAATATGTTCCAGATAAGGAGGCCTGGAATCAACTGCCAGAGTCTGTTCAAAAGGTTGCTAGAGTATGGTTTTTATGTCCACTTTCTAACGGTGTTGATGATGTTGCCCCTTTCTCTATCGGTGTGTCTGCATAGGGTTCCAATCCTGTCCCACAGGGCATTTTATATGGGGAAAAGGTCCAGAAAATTATCGGTAGTTTCAAGATATTCCTGTCACAGAGGGCATCTTTAGGGTCCCAAAAAACCTCATTTCAATACATTCTCCCATGTGAGGATGCGTCGTTTATTGAGCATCCATAAGAAGGTGGCTACTTTGGTCTAGAGCTTGGTAGACCATATCTTCTTCCATATGAGATTGGATGGATCTAGACTTTGTTGTTGTAAGAGATAGTAGGCTTCCTTGATTGAGTAGTTACGACTTGGAGTATGGCCCCATCGAAGAATATCGTGTCCATGTTGGGATTTGATTCTTATTTTAGTTATTAGATCCTCCCAGATGTCTCTGTGATTTTCATTGTTTTAGTCTACCTGCCATTTGTCCGGATGGAGCCAGGTCCTATAGCCCTGAGTTGTGTCATTGGTCTAGAAATCTTGGACAGAGTTACGTTGCCTTGCCTGTAAAATTTTGCTCCAAAGGGGTCTGGAAAAATTTGAGGAGAGGCTAGGCATTTTCTGCTAGGAATCCTCCCAGAATCTAGCTTGAGTACCACTACGCAACTCCTATAATTTGGCTGGGTTTGGATCAACCATTTTTTGTTGCTTTTTGCATTCCATATTTGGGATCCTCTTGGATCTATGTTGAATCTGATGAGGTCCTCCTTGGCCCAATTTCTCACATATTTGGCAGCCCATAGGTTTTCCCAAGGTGTATGAAGGTTGGAGACCCATTTCCACCAAATAATGGCCCCCATGATACTATTTGTGTGCTCTGGATCGCGCAGCCCTAGCCCATCATGACATTTCGGTTTGCAGACTTATTTCCAGTTGACTAGTGGTCATTTATTTTTTCTTTGATTACTCCCCAAAAGAAATTTTGTTGTAATTTGCGCATAGCTTTGAGGGCCTATTTTGGGGATGCTAGGACTGAGAAGAGGTAGATTGGGAGAGACTGAAGAACCACTTTGATGAGCTACATGTTGCCCGCTATGTTGAGGGAATGATGGGCCCAGTTGGAAAGTTTGGTTTCCATTCTATCTAGCAGCGCTCGCCATGAGGTGTGATTTATGGTTGTATTTGTGAGAGGGGCTCCAAGGTATTTGGAAGGCAAGGAATATATGGAGAAACCCAAGATGCGGGCGATATTTCACTAGGTGATAGGGGAAGTGTGGAAGAAGAAGATTTGAGATTTTTTAGAGTTGACCTCTATGCGAGATGCTTCAGAGAAACAATTGAGCTAATATTTGAGGGATCGGGCTTCTTGGATAGAGGGGTGACCAATTATCATGTTGTCGTCCACAAATAGTTGATGGGAAATGGGGGGATATTGTGGAGGGGTATGCCTTGAAGGGTACTTGAGTGGAAAAAGTTGTTTAGCACGCATCCTACACATTCTTCCATAATAATGAAAATTAAGGGCGAGAGCGGATCTCCTTGTCTGATACCTCTTGGAGGATTGAAGGTTGCCAGCTAGAATGGAAAGAAAGGGAGAGGTTATCAGGCTCATATTCCAATGGAACCAAGTTTGGCTGAAGCAAAAGGCTATTAGGACTACCTTGATAGAATCCCAACTGAGTTTTTGAAAGGCCTTAGACAGATCAATTTTGAGGAGCATACCAAGTTTTTTCGAGGTCTTGTGATGCAGGGGCATTAGACACTAGCGAGCAATGTAGGAAGTTTTGTCCACATGTTGTGGCTAGGAGGGTTCAAAATCATTTGAATTTGTAACAGCAAGGTTTCAATACCTTAGCTGCCTATTTCATTTAGGTCGGTTAGAGTCAATAGAAGTCGGATAGTTTAGTTCAGTCCATCTATCCTGTTCAGTTATTCGAATAATGAATTAGGCCTTTGTTAGAATATAAACGGTCCTAATTGAGGAACCGAATAGACAAATTGTAATGCATATAAATTGTAACCCCCGAATGTATTGGGGAGAGGAGATTTCCACATAAAAAGTTGGTGTCAAGGAATTACTTCTTGTTGAATAAAATTCAGTGCTCGTTGATTATCTATTTGTCTTGAATTGATCTTTGTGTGAGAATTTGTTTAATTGCGAGGTGATTGAAACACCATCCTGTGTATAATTGTTGAATAGAGTTGCTGTATAATCTCTGCATCTCTCTGTCCATTGTTTTCTCTTGAATTGTAGAAACAAGATCTGCTAAATTAAATCCTCGGAAGAAGCCATAACTGAATGCATTCCACCTTGTAACAAACTTACATTGTGAGGTTCTAAAGGGTGTCTGCCGAAGGATTTGTCGAAAATCCCACTCGCAGAAGAGGTCTATGTATGATTGTGGTCATTGAACTCTGTTGTGAGGTAGTGAAGACTCCACTTACAAAGAAATAGTTCGGTTCATTGTGAACTGAGAGCGTGGGCTAAGAGTTGACCAGAGAGTGTACAAGGAGTAGTGGTAACCCTAGCGAGACCCCAGTCAATCACTGTTAAAAAATCGGAGCATTTTGATCGCACTACCTTTGCGGGATAAGCTGTATTTGAAAATTTGGAGCGATCACATTTGTTGGAGGACACATGGCATAAGGCGCGTTTCCAAAACCGCCCTCATCGCGCGTTAACTATTGACTAAGGAGGTAGCGCGATATCCGCGTATGTCGTCGAATCTGGAGGCTGGCTATCGAACATTGATAGCTCTCAGATATGCTCGGGGGATAAGCCAAAGTATGGATGTTGAACCACATTGAATTTTGTTGACTGTTTGGTGGGCCCGAGGCCTAAAGTTGGTTATTTATAAGGCCTCGGATTATAAAACTAAGATTCTGAAGGGTGATGAGAAGTAAGGTTCAGGGATGTATTTAAGTTTCCCAAGTCGCTTAATGTATTTATTTGTCAATTTCTATGAAATTGATAAATAAAATTATAGAGAAGTTGAGGAAGACTACGTGGAATGAAGTGAGTTAATTCGGGGGAAAATGCTGATAGAGCTACTATAGAGACTGGTTTTCCTTGGGGGCTAGACTTTCAATTTTTTTGATGTCAATTATGGTATCAGAGCTGTTGTTTTTGCAGAGAATTAACATGGCAATTCGAGTTGGTAGAGGTGCTGGCAGAAGGAGACCCGTTGCCAATGCAAAAGTGTTGGAGACCTTGCAGAGGGTCCAAGCTAAAATGGATGCCATAGAGCGAAGATAGCCCAGAGATCCTGAAGACATCAGTGAACCTGAGATAGAAGAAGCTGGAGAAATAGATGAGATTCCTCCTGACATGAGGCTCCTCAGAACTGTTCTGGGGTCTGCAGTTAAGCCCAAGATTGAAGTATCGATTTTTGCAGGAGGACTGAATCCAGAGGAGCTGGTGGGCTGGATTAATGAAATGAACAAGTGCTTTGACTATGAAGAAATGAGTGAAGCTAAGAAGGCCAAGTTTGTAGTAACAAAGATGAAGGGACATGCCGCACTTTGGTGGGATGGAGTGCAAGAAGAAAGAAGGAGAGTTGGGAAGTAGCCTATCAAAATCTGGACCAGAATTATGGCTAAGTTAAAAGGTAAATTCTTGCCTAGTGATTATCAGCTAAAATTGTTTAGGCAAATGCAAAACCTGAGACAGAGGTTGCTGACAGTAAAGGAATACGCATAAGAATTCTATAGAGTAAGCATAAGAGCTGGGAAATTTCAAGACACACCAGAGAAGACTGCCAAATATGTGAATGGTCTCAAGCTGGAGATCTAAGACGAAATTGGTCTTCTGTCTCCTAAGACACTTGAAGAGGCCTATCAGATGGCCTTGAAAGTAGAGGAGAAACTCCCGAGGAAGAAATCTGCCAAAGGGAGAGGTACTTTCCGTGGAAAGGGAAGTCAGGGTGGTAGAGGAAAGCCTACTACACCCAGAGATGGAGCTAAGAGTACCTCACCTTAGAATGCATCTACAGAGGGTGATGCAAGAGGCAAAGGTAGAGAATTGAGGTGCTATAGATGTCAGCAAGTGGGACACAAGCACTATGAGTGCCCAGAGAATGTGGGTGTTGGTCCAAGAAATGTTGTTGTTGCCCAGGCTAGAGAAGAGGTAGAAATTGAAGAAGAAATTCTACCAGAGAGGGGAGAGTCCTTGGTGGTTTATAAGGTCCTGTTGAAACAAGCCAAAGAGGTCATTGAGCCTGCACAAAGGAAGACTTTGTTTAGGAGCATATGCAAAGTCTAGGGGAAATGTTGCCAACTAGTCATTGATGCTGGCAGCACAGACAATCTGGTTTCCACTGAGGTGATAGAAAAGTTGAACCTGAAGACAATGGAGCATCCAACTCGCTACAGGGTGTCTTGGCTACATAAAGGGCACCAGCTGATTATAAAAGAACAGTGTAAAATAGAGCTACAAATCAGCAACTACAGAGATAAAGTCCTGTGTGATGTGATGCCCATGGATGTGTGTCACATACTACTGGGTAGACCTTGGCAGTTTGACAGAGCAGCAGTGCATGATGGCAAGAAGAACACTTACAAGTTCTTCAAGGACGGGGTACATCATACATTGATACCCATGGAAGAAGGAGAACCATCAAGCAGAGTAGTTGATCCAAAAACCTTGTTGCTGAGCGGGAAGGATTATCTACAGTAGATTGAAGAAGAAGAGGTAAGCTTTGATTTAGTTTGCAAGCCTAAGGTAGTTCTTAATTCTACAAATATTTCTGATTTTCCAATAGAAATCCAAGAAATGTTAGACAGTTATTGTGACATTGTTGTGGATTATTTACCTGATGATCTGCCACCTGTGAGGAAGATCGACCAACAGATAGATTTTATCCCTGGTTCAAATCTGCCAAATAAGGCAGCCTACAGAATGACTCCCACAGAAAATGAGGAAATCAGGAGACAAGTACAGGAATTGGTGGACAAGGGATTGATCAAAGAAAGTTTGAGTCCATGTGCAGTACCAATAGTATTGAGCCGAAGGAAAGATGGAGGCCGGAGGATGTGTACTGATTCCAGAGCAATCAATAAGATAACAATCAGGTAAAGATTCCCTTTTCCCAGAGTTGAGGATTTAATGGATTGTTTGAGTGGTGCTAAATATTTTTCAAAGATAGATTTAAAAAGTGGATACCATCAGATTAGAATAAGAGAGGGTGATGAGTGGAAAACTTCCTTTAAAACGAATGAAGGACTGTATGAATGGATGGTAATGCCTTTTGGGTTGTCAAATGCACCTAGCACTTTCATGAGACTTATGAATGAAGTGTTGAAAGAATTCATTGGTAAATTTTTGATAGTGTATCTGGATGATATATTAGTTTTCAGAAAAACCGAAGAAGAACATTTAAGGCATCTTAATTATGTCTCGAAGAAGCTGAACCAAGAGAAACTGTTGATAAACTTAAAGAAATGCTCATTCATGAAGGAAGAGTTGGTGTATTTGGGATTTTTTGTCTCTGCAGAAGGATTGAAGATGGACCCATAAAAGGTTAAGACAATTGTGCAGTGGCCTTCACCCAAAAATGTTTTTGAGGTAAGAAGTTTCCATGGACTTGCCAGTTTTTACAGGAAATTTATAAGAAACTTCAGTAAGATTAATGCACCCATCATTGAGACAATAAAAAATAGCAAACAACCATTTAATTGGACTACTGAAGCAGAGAGAAACTTTAAACTTTTGAAGAAAAAGATATCTGAAAAGCTTGTTTTGATTCTGCCTGATTTTGCTAAACCATTTCAAGTGAAGTGTGATGCCAGTGGAGAAGCCATTGGAGCTGTGCTGAGTCAAGATGATAGGCCTGTAGCTTATTTCAGTGAAAAGATGAATGACACCAAAAGAAAGTATTCCTCTTATGAGAAGGAATTCTATGCAGTTGTTCAGGCATTGAAAAAGTGGAGGCATTATTTGATGTCCAAAGAATTTGTATTATATTCTGATAATCATGCTTTGCAGTACATTGTACAGTAGCCCAAGTTGAATCATAAGCATGCCAAATGGGTTGAGTATCTCCAAGGTTTTAACTTTGTTTTGAAACATATAAATGGCCAAGCAAATAAAGTAGCTAATGCTTTCAGTAGGAGGCATATGCTTGTTCAAGAAACCAATTTTGAAGTTGTAGGATTTGATTTTCTCAAAGAACTGTATAAAACAGATTCAGATTTTAAGGAAGCATTTGAGGCATGTTGTAACCCTGTTCTAATAGATAGAAGCCAGTGGCAAGATTATTTCTTGCAGGAGGACTTATTATTCAGAAGAAACCAATTGTGTGTACCAAAATGTTCCATGAGAGAAAATTTGATCAAGAAGAAGCATAGTGGTGGACTTGCTGGAAACTTTGGTACTAATAAAAATTATGAGAAGCTGAGTCACTTCTATTATTGGCCCAAGATGAGAGTAGAAGTGGACAAGTTTGTGAAAAATTGCAAAATCTGTCAATATGCCAAAGGAAGGAGCCAGAATGTAGGATTGTACACTCCCTTGCCTATTCCAGACAAGCGTTGGGACATGGTGAGTATGGATTTTGTTCTAGGATTTCCCAAGACTCAGAGGGGGAATGATGCAGTATTTGTTGTAGTGGACAGGTTTTCCAAGATGGCACATTTTACTCCATCTTATAAAACTAGTGATGCCACCCATGTTGCTAACTTATTTTTCAAAGAAGTTGTTAGGTTGCATGGGTTGCCCAAGAGTATTGTTTCAGATAGAGACACCAGATTTGTGGGCCATTTTTGGAGGACACGATGGAAGAAACTTGGTACCAAACTGAGTTTCAAGTCAACTTATCATCCTCAGACTGATGGACAAACTAAGGTAGCGAATAGGAGTCTGGGAAATTTGTTGAGAAGTCTTGTAGGAGAGCATCCCAAGAAATGGGATCATATTTTGCCTCAGGCAGACTATGAATATAATGACTCACCAAATAAAAGCACAAGGCAGAGTCCGTTCCATATTGTTTATGGAATGCACCCTAGAGGAATATCAGAGTTAAGAAATCTGGGAAAGGCAGAGCTGAGGAGTGTTGATGGTGAGGAATTTTCTTTAGAGATCCAAGCTATACACGAGCAAGTGAAACAACAACTACAAGGCAGTAGCATCAAATACAAGGGAAGAGCAGACTTGAATAGAAAATAAGTCCATTTTGAAGTAGGAGATCTGGTTTTGGCACACTTTAGAAATGAGAGATTCCCAAAGAAGCAATATAACAAACTGAAGTTAAAAAAGATTGGGCCATGCAAGATACTTAGAAAGTTTTCTGCAAATGCTTATGAGATTGAATTGCCTCCTGATGTTGGAATATCCCCCATTTTTAATGTTGCAGATTTGTAAAAGTATGAATATGATGGTGTAGAAGAGGGACCAGCAGAAAAGGAACTGATTGAGTGGGAAAAGCAGCTACCTCCAGCACAACCACTGCAGCCAGAGAAGATATTGGACAAAAGAGTGTTCCAGAAAACTAGAGGACAAGAATACTTATAGTACTTAATAAAATGGAAGGACCAGCCAGAGGAAGATGCCACTTGGATGACTGAAGGAATGTTGCAGAAGATAGGCAAATCAGTGGAGTAGCTCATGAACAAGAGTCCATGAATAAAATTTCCCTCGGGAGTCTGATGCAGGGGCATTAGACACTTGCCAGCAATGTAGGAAGTTTTGTCCACATGTTGTGTCTAGGAGGGTTCAAAATCATTTGAATTTGTAACAACAAGGTGTCAATACCTTAGCTTCCTGTTTCATTTAGGTCACTTAGAGTCAATAGAAGTTGGATAGTTTAGTTCAGTCCATCTGTCCTGTTTAGTTATTCGAATAATGAATTAGGCCTTTGTTAGAATATAAACGGTCCTCACTGAGGAAACAAAGAGACACATTGTAATGCATATAAATTGTAATCCCCTGGATGTATTGGGGAGAGGAGATTTCCGCAGAAAAATTTGGTGTCAAGAAATTACTTCCTGTTGAATAAATTTCAGTGCTCATCTATTATCTATTTGTCTTGAATTGATCTTTGTGTGAGAATTTTTTTAATTGCGAGGTGATTAAAACACCGTCCTATGTAGAATTTTTGAATAGAGTTGTTGTATAATCTCCACATATCTTTGTCCATTGCTTTCTCTTTAATTTTCGGAACAAGCTATGTTGAATTAAATCCCTAGAAGAATCCATAACTGAATGCATTCCACCTTGTAACATACTTACATTGTTAGGTTCAAAAGGGTGTCTGCTGAAGGCTTTGTCCAAAATCCCACTTGTAGAGGAGGTCTGTGTATGATTGTGGTCATCGAACTCTGTTCCGAGGTAGTGAAGACTCTGCTTACGAAGAAATAGTTCGGTTGGTTGTGAACTGATAGTGTGGGCTAAGAGTCGACCCTGAGTTAGTGAACCGGAGAGCGTACAAGGAGTAGTGGTAACCCCGGTGAGACCCCGGTCAATCACTGTTCAAAAACCGGAGCAGTTTGATCGCACCACCTTTGCAAGATAAGCTGTATTTGAGAATTTGGAGCGATCACGTTTTTTGGAGGACACGTGGCATAAGGTTAATTTCCAAAACCGCCCTCATCGCACGTTAACTATCGACTGAGGAGGCAACACGATATCTGCGTACGCCGTCTGATCTGGAGGCTGGCTATCGAATGGTGATAGCTCTCAGATATGCTCGGGGGATAAGCCAAAGTATGGACGTTGAACCACATTGAATTCTGTCGACTGTTTGATGGGCCCAAGGCCTAAAGTTGGTTATTTATAAGGTGTCAGTTTATAAAACTAAGATTTCGAAGGGCGATTAGAATTAAGGTTCGGGGATGTATTTAAGTTTCCCAAGTCGCTTAATGTATTTATTTGTCAATTTCTCTGAAATTGATAAATAAAATTATAGAGAAGTTGAGGAAGACTACGTGGAATGAACTGAGTTAATTCAGGGGAAAATGTTGACAGAGCTACTATAGAGACCAGCTTTCCTTGGGGGCTAGACTTTCAATTTTGTTGCTGTCAATTGTGGTATCAGAGCTATTGTTTTTTAGTTGTTTTTGCAGAGAATTAACATGGCATTCCGAGTTGGTAGAGGTGCTGGCAGAAGGAGACCCGTTGCCAATGCAGAAGTGTTGGAGACCTTGTAGAGGGTCCAAGCCAGAATGGATGCCATAGAGCGAAGACAGCCCAAAGATCCTGAAGACATTAGTGAACCTGAGATAGAAGAAGCTGGAGAAATTGCTGAGATTCCTCCTAACATGAGGCTCCTCAGAACTTTTCTGGGGTCTACAGTTAAGCCTAATATTGAAGTGTCGAGTTTTGTAGGAGGAATAAATCTAGAGGAGCTGGTGGACTAGATTAATGAAATGAACAAGTGCTTTGACTATGAAGAAATGAGCGAAGATAAAAAGGTCAAATTTGCAGTAAAAAATCTGAAGGGACATGCTACAATTTGGTGGGATGGAGTGCAAGCAGAAAGAAGGACAGTTGGCAAGCAACCTATCAAAAGTTGGACCAGAATGATGGCTAAGTTAAAAGGTAAATTATTGCCTAGTGATTATCAGCTAACATTGTTTAGACAAATGCGGAACCTGAGACAGAGGTTGCTCACAGTAAAGGAATACACAGAAGAATTCTATAGAGTAAGCATAAGAGCTGGGCAATTTCAAGACACACTAGAGAAGACTGCCAGATATGTGAATGGTCTCAAGCTGGAGATCCAAGATGAAATTGGTCTTCTGTCTCCTAAGACAGTTGAAGAGACCTATCAAATGGCCTTGAAAGCAGAGGAGAAACTCATGAGGAAGAAGTCTGCCAAAGGGAGAGGTACTTTCTGTGGAAAGGGAAGTCAGGGTAGTAGAGGAAAGCCTACTACACTCAGAGATGGAGCTAAGAGTAGCTCACCTCAGAATGCATCTACAGAGGGTGATGAAAGAGGCAGAAGGGGTTCTTATAGAGGAAGAGGAGGCAGAGGCAAAGGTAGATAATTGAGGTGCTATAGATGTCAGCAAGTGGGACACAAGCACTATGAGTGCCCAGGGAATGTGGGTGGTGGTCCAAGAATTGCTGTTGTTTCCCAGGCTGGAGAAGAGGCAGAAATTGAAGAATAAATTCTACCAGAGAGGGGAGAGTCCTTGGTGGTTAATAAGGTCCTATTGAAACAAGCCAAAGAGGTCACTGAGCCTGCACAAAGGAAGACTTTGTTTAGGAGCATATGCAAAGTCTAGGGGAAATTTTGCTAGCTAGTCATTGATAGTGGCAGCATAGACAATCTGGTTTCCACTGAGGTGATAGAAAAGTTGAAGCTGAAGACAAGGGAGCATCCAAATCCCTACAGGGTGTCCTGGCTGCATAAAGGGCACCAGCTGATTGTAAAAGAACAATGTGAAATAGAGTTGCAAATGGGCAACTACAGAGATAAATTCCTGTGTGATGTGATGCCCATGGATGTGTGTCACATACTACTGGGTAGACCTTGGCAGTTTGACAGAGCAGTCATGCATGATGGCAAGAAGAACACTTACAAGTTCTTCAAGAACGGGGTACATCATACATTGATACCCATGGAAGAAGGAGAACCATCAAGCAGAGTGGTTGATCCAAAGACCTTGTTGCTGAGCGGGAAGGAATATATACAGCAGATTGAAGAAGAAGAGGTAATCTTTGCTTTAGTTTGCAAGCCTAAGGTAGTTCTTACTTCTACAAATATTTCTGATTTGCCAATAGAAATCCAAGAAATGTTAGACAGTTATTGTGACATTGTTGTGGACGATTTACCTAATGAGCTGCCACCTGTGAGGAAGATCAGCCATCAGATAGATTTTATCCCTGGTTCAAATATGCCAAATAAGGCATCCTATAGAATGACTCCCACAGAAAATGAGGAAATCAGGAGACAAGTACAGGAATTGGTGGACAAGGGATTGATCATAGAAAATTTGAGTCCATGTGCAATACCAACAGTATTGAGCCCAAAGAAAGATGGAGGCTGGAGGATGTGTACTGATTCCAGAGAAATCAATAAGATAACAATTAGGTATAGATTCCCTTTGCCCAGAGTTGAGGATTTAATGGATTGTTTGAGTGGTGCTAAATATTTTTCAAATATAGATTTAAAAAGTGGATACCATCAGATTAGAATAAGAGAGGGTGATGAGTGAAAAATTGCCTTTAAAAGAAATGAAGGACTGTATGAATGGATGGTAATGCCTTTTGGGTTGTCAAATTCACCTAGCACTTTCATGAGACTTATGAATGAAGTGTTGAAAGAATTAATTGGTAAATTTGTGATAGTGTATCTGGATGATACATTAGTTTTCAGCAAAACCAAAGAAGAACATTTAAGGCATCTTAATTATGTCTTGAAGAAGCTGCACCAAGAGAAACTGTTGATAAACTTAAAGAAATGCTCATTCATGAAGGAAGAGTTGGTGTATTTGGGAATTTTTGTCTTTGCAGAAGGATTGAAGATGGACCTAGAAAAGGTTAAGGCAATTGTGGAGTGGCCTTCACCCAGAAATGTTTTTGAGGTAAGAAGTTTCCATGGACTTGCCAGTTTTTACAGGAAATTTCCATATGTATTCAGGAGCGTACCACCCTGAATGCCCATGGATGGGAGTTATTGTGCTCGAGCGAGGATTTATTCCAGCTTATGGATCTGTTGTTTCGGTATTGAGAGAAAGTACTTCTTGTTGCATGCATCCCCTAACCCTATGAGATCCAAGTCCCCAAAGTCAATGCTCTTCGGCTCTTCCTCCATGGCTTCTGAGATTAGGTCTAGTGCCTTTCCTTTGCCTTTAGTTTTTGAGTTTTCCTCTAGATGAATAAGGGTTTGGGATTTTAGAAAGGCCTCCAGTTGAATCTTGTCGAGTTGTGTCTTTGAGATCTGGGGTTTCTCCTGCGAGGATCGCCCTGTATCTTTGGGAGGTTTGTTCTCATTTTCACTCAGCTGAGTTAGGGCTTCGAAGTTGTCACTTGTGGATGGGGTTTTTTTTCTCTCGTTAGATTTGGATCTCTTGTTGTTCCTTTTCTTGCTTGCTACTTTCATAAACACATCAGTAGCTTGATCATTTGATTCATTTTTGGCTACCGCGTTTTGAATTTGGGGGAAGTCCCTAAATAGGTGCCCATGTTGGTGACACCTTCGGCATCTAAAGGGAACATGTTCATAATATAAAATTTGTATCCATTCATAATCATCATGCAATAGGCTTACCTTTCCAGGGAGCGCCTTTGCAATGTTTATGTAGACGCAGATTCATGCATATGCTACATGTCGGTTGATCGTTGTTTCCTTCACAGTCTTGATGAATTCTCCTAGGGCATTGCCTTTGTTCCGTAGAGTCAGCTCATCCCAGTAGTCCTGGGGGAGGGTGTCGAACCGGATCCAGACCAGAGCCCATGTGATATCTTTCTTTTTAGGATTGAAGCATTCTACCCAGGTGCGCAGGTATAAACCTGCCGAGTTAAAGATGGCCCTCCATCCATGATCTGATTTTTGTCTTCAATACAGGTGAAGATCACATTAAATAAACCTTTGGTGCACAAATAAAGGTCTATATGACCCTTGCGCTTCCATTTGGAGGCAATCCATCCTCGGAGGGATTTTTTTGTGGGCCAAAAACCCATGAACTTGCCAATCAATGCGTGATCCTTCATGATTTGGATTCTTTCATTGATTCGATGCGCAACGAGCTCGATTATGGTTCTCTTGGTAGCTTTGGGTATGCATGTGGATGAGGTGATGTTTGATGCTTATTCTTATGTTGTGGAGGTCGGTTTCGTTGTGGGAGTCACCCTGGTTGTGTCATGGAGCAGGTTAGAGTTTTGTTGACTATCGATGTCAGCCCCTGTCGCTGCTCCTATGGGAGGCTGACCTGAGGTGGTGGGAGCAGTCGTCCCCTCGCTGGTTTTTGTCATAGGTGAGCCTATAGACTTGCCAAGAGTTTGGTTGCGTCCTCAAGGGCAAGGAGGGAGGTTTGGTAGGGGCACCCTGCATTGAAACCTCCAAACCCTAGATCATGGCAGTCGGCCTGGTTAGTTCACAAGAAAACATTTGATTTTTTTTTTGTGCCTTTACCTTATTTATCCATATTATTATAAAATATACAATTTATAATTATAATTTAGTTAATTTTACAATTTGTTTTCTAATATTTGACAATGTAAGATGTATTATAAAGCAACTGTATTTATGTGTATTATGGATTAATATTTATCCACATTTGTCAAATATTTAATTTATATTATTACAATAATAGTATAAGAATTTAATTTCCATTCAAACTACTCCCTTGTACAATAATAAAATAAATTTATTGAAATAAAACCACAAAATTATTTTTTCATTAAACATACAAAAGTATTAAGAAAAACAAAACGAAAAACAACCAATCAATAATTTTTATAAGAACCCAAAAAAAATCTAACAACTCAACAATGTTACCCACACAATAGATGTAAATCCTACTTGTGATTTAAATCCTTCTTTTGTTTTACATGTGCTTATCGTTTGTTGTGTCTTTTAAATATTTAAAATTAATTATTTATAATTTTAATGACCTTAAATAATACACTCGCATTAATGGTTATCATGAGTTTACTTTAAATTCAAAGTTAAGTATGACTAGCACAACCACACCACAAATATTAATGTGGTTGATATATCCAAAGGCTTCATTTGTATCTACCATTGATAAATATGTAACAATATAAATAATAATACAAAAAACTATTGCAATAAAAATATTATTAGTATCATTATAATTAATAATAATTGTTTCTATATAATAATTATTATTTAATATTAAATGTTATTTATTAATATTTTAATTTTAATTATGTAATATAAATATGAACCTTGGGAATTTGAACCCTTACATTAATAAAACCTAGGGATTGATATTATAAACTCAAGGGGTTAATACTAAAACCCGAAGGGAATAATAAACCCAAGGGGCTAATACTAAAACCCCAAGGGATTATAAACCCAAGGGAATAATATTAACGTGAGGGATAATAAACCCAAGGGATTAACACTAAAAAACCTAGGGTTTATATTCACTTGGGTTTTTACTATTAATCCATTGGGTTTATTTTCCCCTTGGGTTTATAATATCAATCCCTGAGGTATATTAATATAATGATTAATATTTCTATGGTATAATACTATTCATAGTTTTATAATATTAGTCCCTTTGGTTTAATAATATTAGTCCCTAGGGTTTTAGTATTAAAAATGGGTTTATAATATGAATCCCTTGGTTTTATTAATGTAAGGGTTCATACTCATATGGTTTAATACTAAAACCTCAAGGGATTATAAAACCAAGGCAATAATATTATCCGAAGGGATAATAAACCGAAGGGATTAATACTAAAAACCCAAGGAATTATAAACAAGATGGAATAATATTAAACCTTAAGGATTATATTATAAAAATAAGGTATATAAACCCTAATATAAACATTATAAACCCAATAAAAAGCATGTTTGACCCTTAGGTTTATAATCCCTTAGGTTTAATACAAAAACCCAAGGAATTATAAACCTTACGGATTAGTATTAATTACAAACCCTATGAATAATATGATACCCTGGGAATATGAACCCTTAGATTAATAAACCCAAGGAACTGATATTATAAAACCAAGAGAATAATAAACCCAAGGGGTTAATACTAAAACTCCAAGGGATTAATAACCCAAGGGAATAATATTAATCCAAGGGATAATAAACCCAAGGGATTAATACTAAAAGCCTTGGGGTTTATATTCACTTTGGTTTTTAGTACTAATCCCTTTGGTTTATTATTCCCTTGGGTTTATAATATCAATCTCTTGGATTTATAATACTAGTCCCTTAGGTTTATAAACCATATGAATAATATTATACCCAAGGGAATAATAAACCCAAGGGTTTCATACTAAAAACTCAAGTGAATATAAACTCTATGGTTTTTAGTGTTAATCCCTTGGGTTAATATTATTCCCTTTGGTTTATAATCTCTTGGGGTTTAGTATTAATCCCTTGGGTATATTAAATTCCCTCGGGTTTATTGATATAAGGTTTCATATTCCTATGGTATAATATTATTCATAGTGTTTGTCATTAATATTAATTCCTAGGGTTTAATATTATTCCCTCGTGTTTATAATTCCTTGGCTTTTTAGTATTGAAGCGAAGGGATTATAAACCAAAAGGAATAAAATTAAACCCAAGGTTAATAAAGGCTAAGATAAATATGAAATACCCTCAAATAAATATGATTGACCATATTCAACCATGTTCCAATGCCGCATTATGACAACAACTATATAAAAATGAAAATCAACCATCGTAAACCATGTTTATTTTAGGGTTTATAATATTTATTTTGTGGTTTATATACATTGGGTTTGTAATATTAAACATAGTGTTTAATATTATTCCCCTTGGTTTATAATTCCTTGGGTTTTTAGTATTAATCCCTTGGGGTTTTAGTATTATACCCTAGGAATATGACCCTTATGTTAATATAACTAATGGATTGATATTATAAACCCAAGATAATAATAAAACCAACGGGTTAATACTAAAACCCCAAGGTACTATAAATTGAAGGGACTAATATTATTAAACCCCAAGAGTTAATATTATGAATCCAAGGTACATAAACCCTTGCTTGACCATGATTTATATTGAAACTAAGGGATTAATATTATAAACCTATGAATAATATTATACCATGGGAATATAAACCTTCATATTAATATACCGAAGTGATTGATATTATAAACCCAAGGGATTAATACTAAAACCCTAAGGGAATATAAAATATTAGATTAATAAACCCAAGGGATTGATTTTATAAACCAAATTGATTGATATTATTGATAATATGGTTGACCATGGCTGACCATGGCTGATTTTCATATTCATACAATCGTTGTCACAATGCGTTGTTTGACAATTCTTGACCATGGTTGACCATGGTTCAACATTGTTCATTTTCAGAGTGAGACAATATTTGTCACATTGAGACGTTGGACCATGGTTGACCATGATTGATTTTCATATTGAGATAATATTTTTCATAATGCAACATTGGACCATGGTTGACCATGGTTGATTTTCATACTGAGAATCTTATAATGCAACGTTAGATCATGGTTGACACAATGTGATGTTGAACAATCAGATAATATTTGTCATAATGTGACCATGATTATTAACGATAATTTAACATGATTGACAATGGTTGGTCATGGTTGATTTTCAAATTGAGATAATATTTGTCACAATGCAATGTTGGACAATAGCTGACCATGTTTGAAAATGATTAAACACACTTGATCATCCTTGATGATGGTTGACCATGCTTGATTTTTACATTGAGACAATATTTGTCACAATGTGATGTTAGACCTTCGTTGACCATAATTGACCATGGTTGATTTTAATATTTACCATGATTGACCATGCTTGACCATGATTTATTTTCATAGTGATACAATATTTGTAACAATGTGACAATTAACCATGGTTGACCATGAATGACCATGGTTGATGATGGTTGATTATGGTTGAACATTGTTGAATTTCATATTGGGATAATATTTATCATAATGTGACACTGGACCATGCTTGACCATGGTTCACCATTATTATAAACCCAAGGAAATTATATTAAACCCAAGGAATATGAACCCTTATATTAATAAACCTAAGGGATTGGTATTATAAACCCAAGGAACTACTAAACAAAAGGGATTAATACTAAAAATGCAAGGGATTATAAACCCAACAGAATAATATTAAACCCAAGTGAATAATCTTACATATTATAAACTCTAAAATAAATATGGTTGACTATCATTGACCATGGTTGATTTTTATATTGACACAATATTTTTCACAATACGACATTGGACCATGGTTGACCATGATTTATTTTCATATTAAGACAGTATTTTTCACAATAGGACATTGTACCATGGTTGATTTTCATATTGAGATAATATTTTTCACAATGTGAACCGAAGGGATTAATACTAAAAACCTAAGGGAATAACATTAAACCCTAGGATCCCCGGATGTGGGTGTTAAGAATTGATTTGGCCTGCTACCACGTGGCCATGCTGTTGACGGGCAACCATCCTCCTCATGAGGAGGCACACAGCCCCGAAAAGGTTATTAGAGGTTGGGGCGTGGGTAATACTTGCATCACCACCCTTGATTGTTATGTTGTGTCCTCTCTGCAACATGTTTTCATTATCGGCGTCCTTTCTAAATTCACTCCACCTCCCGCGCCATTACTCATCTTACAACCATATATGGACCATAAGGTTGTGTCTTCAACATTATCTTGTGGCCCTTCTATCATTCTCAGCCTTGGTTTCATCTCCTCCTGTGCCTTTTCTCCTACCAAGACCCTGCATCATCCCTCTGTTCATTCGGCTCTTTGTCTCGCTGTCGAGCCTCCACCTCCACCTCCTTCGCATCCATTCTCCTCTGCTTCCGATATGCCTCGCCACCACTGCATGCGCTGCCACAAAGGTGGTGGACGCGGGCTCCCTTCTCGTCCTCCCATTCATGCCATGGTCGGTATAATAGTGGAATTGTCTTTAAATTGGGTCGAGCTTGAGGTCCTAGACCACCATAGCCTCACCGCTCACGGGTCCTTCCACATTCCTGATGCCTATGCTGAGCCCTTCGGCTCTGGATCTCGCTCCACGAAGTGGTTCTATAAATCCACCATCTCCCCTGCCTCCCCCTATCCCCCTCGCAAAATGGTGGCTTTGTCAGTTAAGTTGGTCAAGGACGCCTCAAACAGTGATGGAAGTTGAAGCTCAGATGAAGATTTCAGAAATGTTGGGACAGGTGCTGGATCAACCTCCCCTCCATCGTTGGAAACCCAGTTTTCCAAGCTCGATGACGATGACTCAGAGTACAGGTGCCGCATTGAGGAAGAGTCGCCTCTACCACCAACGCATATTGACAAAAAATCGTCATATTAACCTCTGAGTTTCCACTTGTCTCTTCTTTGTGTTTTTGTCTAGTTATGGTTTAGTTCTTTTGCCTCTTTTTAAGCACTTCATTAGTATGTTTAAAGCTAGTGTCCCTATAAGGGAAAAATTTTCTATGTTTCATGGACATATTTCATGGGTTAGTTTCCCTTTCTAGGCCCTAGTCCCTATTTTGAAATTTTGAACTTGGCATTTCCCGCTGGAATTGGCTAATGCAACAATTCTGGAGGATGACGAATGTAAATGTATAGCTTGTATTTTACAATAGAAGTAGCCATATTTAGAAAAAAAAAAAAACATTAAACCCTAGGATGAACTTTAAACCTTAGGAATATAAACACTAAAATTAATAAACCAAATGAATTAATATTGTAAACCCTAAACTTAATATTAAACCATAGGAATATAAACCCTATGATTAATATTATAAAGCCAAGGAATTTATATTATAAACCTAATGGATTATAAACCCAAAATATTTATATTAACCCCTAGGATTAATAATAAACCGTATAAATAATATTATACCCTAGGAATATGAACCCTTAGATTAATAAACCCGAATGATTGCTATTATAAACCCAAGGCACAAATAAAACCAAGGGATTAATACTAAAAACCCAAAGGAATAATATTGTAAAACCAAGGCATATAAACCATTAGATAAATATTATAAACCCTAAAACAAACATCGTTGACCATGGCTGATTTTCATATTGAGACGATATTTGTCAAATGAGATGGTTGACCATGTTTGACCATGACTGATTTTCATATTGACATATTTGTCACAATGTGACATTGGACCATGGTTGACCATGGTTTAATATTAAACCATAGGAATATAAACCCAAAAATTAATAAATGCAAGGGATTAATATTGTAAACCCTAGGCTAAATAATAAACCTAGGAATATAAACCCCATGATTAATATTATAAACCCAAGGAATTTATATTATAACTCCAAAATTATTATAAACCAAATGATTAATAATACAAACTTATCAATAATATTATACCATATGAATATGAACCCTTATATTAATAAACCCATGGGATTTATATTAGTTGATATTCTTGATATTATGGTTAACCATGATTGATTTTCATATTGAGACAATCGTTGCCGCAATGCGATGTTAGATGATGGTTGACCAAAATTGACCATAGTCGAGCATGGTTGATTTTCATAGTGAGACAATATTTGCCACAATGCAGCGTTGGACCATGGTTGAACATGATAGGTTTTCATATTGAGAGAATATTTTTCATAATGCGACGTTGGACCATGGTTGACCATGGTTGATTTTGATATTGAGAATATTTGTCATAATGCGATGGTTGACCATGGTTGACCATGATTGATTTTCATTTTGAGAGAATATTTGTCACAATGCAACATTGGAACATGGTTGAATATTAAACCTTAGGAATATAAACTCTAAAATTAATAAATGCAAGCGATTAATATTGTAAACCCTAGGATGAATAATAAACCTAGGAAAATAAACCCCATGATTATTATTATAAACCCAATGGATTATAAACCTAAAGGGTTTATATTAAACCCAAGGATTAAAAATGTAAACCTATGAATAATATTATAACCTAAGGATATGAACCATTAGATTAATAAATAAAAGTGATTGATGATGTTTTTTAATCTTCTATGGTTGTTAATTGAAGAAGAACTATTTGGATTATCCACAGTGTTAACAGAAGTTTTTCGATGTTGCAAATCCCAACGGGGATCCATCTTCAGGAAAAATCATGATTGAATGCTTGAGAGGGGATCCGACCAGTGATAAATAGTGAATGTTATCATGACAATTTTAATAAATTGCAGGTCTGCAACCGTCCTTTCAATATTCATTCTAGATATTGATATTATAAACCCTAGAAATTGATATTATTTATTATTTATAAATTCATAGTGAGACAATCTATTTCGCAATGAGAAATTCAACCATATTTGACCATGATGGATTTTCATATTGAGAGAATATTTGTCATAATGTGATGTTGGACCATCGTTGGCCAGGGTTGATTTTCATACTTTGAATATTTTTCGTAATGTGACATTGGACCATGGTCGACCATGGTTGACCATGATTGACACAATGTGACATTTAAAATTCAGACAATATTATTCATAATGTGAACATGTTTATTAATAATCTTTGATCATGATTGACAATGATTGAACATGGTTGATTTTCAAATTGAGAAAATATTTTTCACAATGTGACGTTGGAGCATAATTGACCATCGTTGAAAATGATTAACCACTTTTGACCATGGTTGATATTTACATTGAGAAAATATTTATCAAAATGTGACATTGGACCATGGTGGACCATAATCGACCATGGTTAATTTTCATATTGACCATGATTTTCATATTGAGACATTCTTTGTCACAATGCCACATTTAAGAATGATTGACCATCCTTGAACATGAATGACCATGGTTGACGATGGTTGAACATTGTTGACTTTTATATTGGTAGAATTTTTGTCACAATGTGATGTTGGACCATGGTTTACCATGATTATAAACCCAAGGAAATTATATTAAACCTTAGGAATACGAACCCTTAGATTATTAAACCCAAGGAATTTATATTATAAACCCAATGGATTATATTATAAACCCAATGAATGGTAATCGACAACCAAAAGAAGTGGCTATTCATTTTATATTTTATAAGAAATTATAGATTTATCTAGTGAATATTCATTTCTCGCACTTCGAAATTATCTCCAAGATTATGTATGTATAATAGAGCTCTCATATATAATTATGGTGTTTGGCTTATCTATAAAATTAACAACTATAGTATTATTCATATATTATTAAACTAAGAGTTACTTAATAAAGCATAGTGTTAAGCTATTTCAAAAACATCATGGGTTTTAATAATTTATCATCTTTGTGGCACTAACATATTTACATCTCAATTTTAATATATTTAAATTTCACACACACACACACACTGATATATATACATTCAAAAATATAAATGCAGTGTTAGATCTAAGATTTTTGTAATCCATAATGTCGATAAATATCTTTCAGATTAATCACATCATTAGGATTTGGTCAACGTTTCAAATATAAATGTATTTTAATTTTTATTATAAATTTTATATATATACTACTTTAACTTATTATATAATTTTATTAATTTTTAAAAAAATTAGTAATTTTAAATCACTTTTTATTTAAAATAATTATGAAACCTTATATTCATTAACTCACTCAAATTTATTAATTTAATCTATAAAAAAATTTACATGACCTTGCAAATTTTCTTTCATAAATCGTTTGCACACTCAAGGGGTCAAGTGCACATAAGCCTCATAACACGTAAAGTATAAACCTATTGGAATTTCATTCATATTTGACACTTTTGAATTTACACAACTAAGTGGATTTATTTTCCTCACACATATACACAAGGTGTCATTAATAAATATAACATATATAAATATGTCATAATTAACATATGGAAAAGCCTCAACGGGTGGAGTATAATTAGTAGGTACCATTTCATTTTGTTTCATTTCATTTGGATTTGCTGGTTATGCTTGATATAATTTAATTTATTTAATTGTGATAGTTACAATTTTTAAATGCACTAGGCAGATTGTATTCTTTGGAGACAAGTAGGTCTCGATTATGAATAGTGTTATTCGAGATACCAATTAGGTTTGTTTTGAGTCACGATTGTTAGGTTAGTTAGGGTTTAAAACGGTTTTTATGTCTTCTGATTTTCAAAATAACTAAGGTCATTATGAGTCTTAGTGCGTGTCATCATAATGGGAAAATAAAAAATTTCATGTCCCTCGAGTTTATCTAGTAATCATTGTGAGTTTGACAGTTTTACACACTTCCGCAACAGATCTCGTTCAAACATGTCAGGATTTACTACAAAATTTCCGGACACTTCCATAGAAAAATTGTCTTCTCCAACACAGTTTTTTCTATGAAAGTCAGTTTTTCTACTAACAGTAGGGAAATGGTACAATGTATAGAAAAGGGTATGGTCAATGGTGGTCAAATCATGTTGGGTCATGATTACTCCATGTTTTTTTTACCCACCATTTGTGAAATGCATGCTTCTTGGTCATCATATTCCCTTTTCACGTTTTCAGTCTGTTTTCTTGTCTCAAATATAGTCTTACCTCATCCTTGTGATCTGTTTTGGTTGTCTTAGTATCGGTCTATTAGTATTGGACTCTAACTTTCTATCTCAAGGTAGATTATATTAGTGTCAAAGGTCACTGTGTTGTCCGTAAAACATTTTTTCAGGCGTCAAGGAAGGGGATGTTAAATACATCTTGGAGCCATGACATCACAAAAGAAGCAATATAATGGAGGTCTTGTTGTTAGGTACGAGCCCATGGACATGAGGCTGCTTGAAGAAGACACCACCTTCTCCCAAGATTTTTCTAATGTGGGCTGCCTTTGATTCTGTAAAAAATTGGAGGGATATCATGGACAAGCCTCAAAGGACTTTTCCATCAATTTTACAAGGATGGGTTCAAAAGTAAAGATGTTAAATTTTATTGTGTCTCCTGACACAATTGCACAAGCCACTGAGATCCCAAGGTCAGGAGAGTCATGGTTCAAGGTTAAGAAGTTTAAATTGCATAATTGTGATGAATTCTTGAAGGAATAACATAAGGGCATTAATATGGCTTCTTGCATCCCTAGAACATGCCTTGAGGAGTATTTTTCTAGGTTTGTGATGGTGATTCAAAAATATTTCACATATGAAGGTAGATTCAATATTGTATATAAATACCACTTCAAATTATTGCTACACTTTGGAGGCAAGAAACCCTTGTAAATGCCTTTTTATTTGTTTAGGAGCTTTGGTAAAATGGAAGATAAAGTTCAGGCCAAACCTGAAACCAGTGATACCAAAACCTTTCATCATGCTCTTATCAAGTTCCTGGTAGTTGAATAATTAAATAAATTGAAGAGATGTTGGCCTACATTACTACTTTTAAGTGTCTATGAAGTTGATGTTGTCACTCCTCGGAAGACACCATGATCCAAATCCATTACTCCAGGGAAATACATGGAATCTAAAGTAGAACCTGTAGTTGACCATGAGGCAGATATGCAGCCTATGTGAGAGCATATGGAGCTAGAGATTGAACAAGTGCATAAGACTGTGGTGCCAGAGAAGACTTATACAATCAGTGAAATAAAAAAATATACAAGGACACATAAGAGGGTTACTAGAAGTCAAACTGAGAGCAGAGGAAAGTTAGCAGATATATTGGAGGCTATTTAAATTGAGGAAAGACCCATTATACAACCTATTGAAATCAAGGAGACAAAAACTTAAAAGAAAATAAAATATGCAAGAAGTTATACTTTTCTCAATATTATTCAAGTTTTATCTTGAAGCTTACAAAACCATTCAAAAGATCTCATCAGTCAAAGGGAAAGATGCCTGAGAAAACATTAATGGAGAAGTTACCATAAAAAAGAGAGATACAAGAATTACCTCCAGCCCAAGTGGAACCTGTGAAAAAAAGGAAAGGTAAAGAGCGTGTTCAATAGAAAGGTGAAGTGAATATGTTGCAGGAACAAATAAGAGATGCTCGAAATGAGAATGATGAAACATCTATGCAAAAGAAACAAGTGTTTGCAGGAAGAGAGGAGAAGGTTGCAAGGTCAAGTCAAATACCTAGAAGCAAAAATGGAAATGGCACGTATAGTCTTCTATAAATTTTTTGTAGGTTATAGTGGTAAGAAAGTGAAAAATCATAGGAAACTAGGTACTTTCATAGAAACTCCTAGGCTTAAAGTCAGAAATTTGCTACGAAATTGTTGTGGCTTTCCATGAAGGTAAACATCTCCAAAAATTTCAAAAACAAGAAGAAGCAAGGCACGTGTTTGACTCATTAACCTCAAGGAAGACCCTGGAAGAGTAAAAATAGTTAGAATATTGAAAGGGTTTATATCGGTATTTTCTACTGAAGTTCTCTACCAAATTTCTCGCACTCTGGTTTTTTTCCGGCATTAGGAGTTTTTAATGATTTTGGGGTAGTCAATAAAGTGAAGAAGGGGATAAATCATAGGATAAGAGCATGCATATTATTATATTACATGTTCGAAAGTACATCTCAGTAGTCAACCTCCATGTGACTAACCTCTCATCAAGTCAACAATTGATGCCAACTCATCAATACAGCTCATCATCGCAACTCAAGCTAATGAGGTCTTAAATCTAGTGAATCAAATAGCCAACACCTCAGCAGTCAGGTTGGTTTGAAAAAGATGACAATAATGGTTTGTTATATTTTTTTTGGAGTTATTTAATGGTCATAGATTCATGTTTTAATACAAACTCTATTAAAATAGAAAATATCCCTATTAATTCTCCATGTGATGTAATTCTACTAGAATTAGGTCTCTAGGTCAAGGCATCGAAGTCTATCCTAGGTGGAAGATTGTTGTAAAGGGACCTCACTCTATAAATGAGGGATATTTTCAATTTTAAAGGGTTGATGGATGATGTGAGGAGAACCAATTTTGTAACCTTTTTGTTAGGCTAATATACATTTGCAGCAGACTATCTTTTTCACCTGAGATTATTTTTTGGATCATATGTTAGATCTTCAAGTCTTATGTAATATTATCAGTTTCATAGAAATTTGATTACTTGGAATTCATGTCAAATTATCAAACTTCCTTCGTCTGTTATGTTGTATTTTAAAAGTTTTATTTATATCATATTAAATCCAAATTTGCCTCAGCTTCCATGAAAGAAGAATCCATGCCCAATGGTGGTTGTCATCGCATTCTTTCACCTGCATAATATAATGAAAAATACAGAGTTAGCCATCTACAAATTGAATTTCAGCTAGAATATTTCATTGTTTTCTTTGAGAGAGCCCTCTCTAATTGGAAGGGCCAACTTCCATTAAAAACTTTGTTGAAATAGTTATGATAGGTTAATGGTTTACAGAACCTAACTTACTCCGGCTTGGTGATAACATTTTGGTGTGTCTATTGGGAGCTAAAAAGCCCCATTTCCCATATTTTCTTGGATTCTATTCATTATTATTCCCGAGAGTAACAGGAAATCATAATTTTATTTTGAAGGTTTTGATATTACCCTGGTGACTCCAATGTCAAAAATAAATAAGATCAAGTTTTCATGGTGACTCCACTGCTTGATGATCTGTAGCTTGAAGAAGTTTGAAGATGAGTTCTACTTCAAGAATAAATCCCAGGTATGCTCCTGTGGATCGGTCTCACATATATGGTTTTCCAAATCCTATGCCTTGTGTTGATTGGTAAACCCATATTTCCATGTTCAAAGATGAAAATAAAGATGATGTTGGTCTACATTTGGTTGAATTCCATATACATCTATGTAGACCGCGGGTTGAGTTTCCTAAAGATTGTCTCATGAATATGTTTAGGGCTACCCTAGAAGACAAAGCTAGAGTATGGTATGAAGGGTTGAAATCAGGAAGCTTGTGTTCTCTTAAAAAAATTTATAGAATATTTTTTGGAAATTATGGGAACTCTCATTTTGCACCACCATTGTTTAAATAATGTTGTAATATTTGGAAAGGTTTCATTCAATATATTAAAAGTATTGATGATGATGTAGAATGTATGGATGATGAGGAGATATTAGAGGAACTTTATTAATTTTCTTCAAAGGCTAGCTGTCATGATGATCAATAAATTTTCCAACAAGAAGATGTATCTTATTTTCTTAAAGATGAAATAGATCAACAATTTGTTAGTCTAGTCACATTGCATGAAATTTAAGATGATTTGCAGCCTTGTCAATATATATGCAGTCAAAGGTATGAGCCAAATCATTCAAATTCTTTTTCAGCCCATTCCTTTTCTGAGATTTTATGTCAAGAAGAAGCTTCTCAATATCAGGTTGTTGAAAATACACGCATGAAAATTCTGAACGGTGGCGTAACATGTGATGAAATTTAACTTTTAGGTAAACGTGAGCTACATGAAGAGATGAATATACAGGTTTTACCTATTATATTTTTGGATCATAAAAATGACATGGATGATATGCATAAAGTTGTTTGTATAGGAGTTGTTATTGTTCAGAATCAAGATGACAGTCCTCAAGAACAACTACCAAAGATTATATCCGATATTTTTGATAAGAAAAATATTAGTTTTGATACACACAATACGATTGTCGTGTTTGAAGATGTTCAAGGATGCATGTATGGTTTTTCTAATTTACATAAAATGGAAGACAAATCTATTTTTTCCTTTTTATTTGATGATTTTCTTGGAATTGAAGATATAGTACAAAAGAAGCCATCAATTATGAATGAATTCAACCATCATGGTTTTACTCATCAAGAAAAGGTGTTTTTTCATGGTTTCCAAGATCCAATTGTAGGTTTGTTGTAGTCATCAGTCAAGACAATTTTTATGTTTCTTATGGAGAAAGGATTCAATGTTAATTCTAAGTTTCCAATAAATGATCCACTTTTTATTTTTTTCAAGTACCGTCAAGAAGCCCAAGTGTTGGATTAGCTATTTGACTGGTTATACTGGAGGTTTCATATTGCTTGAGTTAAGCACATGTATTTTTATTTGTTAGAGTAGGATTGGTATGTACATAAATAATATTGTTGGGCAAGCATCTCTTTCAGCATTTAGTTTGAAGATTTGAGTTGCAAATTTTGGTTTGTACAATTTTTTTTCTTCAAGAGCATGTCAAGGATCGAATGCAGGGTGAATACTATGAAAAATGGTTGGAAACTTCCCAATGGATAACGAAATTGGTCTGATGGGTATTTTCTGCACCACATGGACCTAACATGCATGGAAAATTTTAGGGGCTAATACTCGCAGGTGGGCTAATTTTCCATGATTTTTCCAAAAAAACGATTCTCCAATTTCCATTTTTTTATAAAAGTGATTCGCCCAAATTTTACAATATAAAATTATTTTACCTTAAAAATTGCCAACATTATATAGAAAATATATATAGTATCATTATAAATTTGAATAATTTTACAAATAAATCAAGAAACATTTTATATTTTTCACATTAGGGACTACTGAGATTCGCCAAATTTTTAAACTTCAATATAATTTTCCATCCTTAAAATTTTCCCTGCTAACATCCCCATTGGAGCTAGTGTTATCCAAGATAAAAATTAGGTTTGTTTTGAGTCGAGATGGTTAGGTTATTTATGGTTTAATAGGGTTTTCAAGTCTTTTGATTTTCAAAATAATCACATGTATAAAGGTCTTTCAATTATTTTGTAAGGTCATTATGAGTCTTAGTGTGTGTCTTCATAAAGGGAAAATCCAAAATTTCATGTCCCTTGAGCTTATCTAGTCATAATTATGAGTTTGATAGCTTTACACACTTCCACAACAAATCTAGTTCAAACGGATCAAAATTTTCTACGGAAGTTCCTAACACTTTCGTAGAAAATCTGTCTTCTCCAACACATTTTTCGCTAACAAAGTTGTTTTTTCTGCTAACGGTAGGGAAATGGTATGAAGTATCAAAAAGGGTATGGTCAGAGGTGGTCAGAGAATATTGGGTCATGATTTCTCCGTGTTGTCCTTATCCACCATTTTTGAAACACATTCTGCTCA
Organism: Pinus albicaulis; assembly: GCA_034641835.2. Taxonomy (NCBI): domain Eukaryota; kingdom Viridiplantae; phylum Streptophyta; class Pinopsida; order Pinales; family Pinaceae; genus Pinus; species Pinus albicaulis. The sequence goes on along the minus strand of CM076580.1, from coordinate 406,862,466 downwards.
TTAATCATATTCCCTTTTCACGTTTTCATTCGATTTTATTGTCTCAAATATGCTATTATCTCATCCTTTTGATTTTCTTTGGTTCTCTTAGTATCGGTCTCTTAGTCTTGGAGTCTATCTTCCTGTCTAAGCGTAGATTATATTAGTGTCAAAGGTCAGTGTGTTGTCCCTAAAAATATTTTGTAGGTGTAAAGGAAAAGGTTGTTCAATACATCTTGGAACCATGGCATCACAAAAGAGGCAATATAAAGGAGGATACGTTGTTAGGTATGAGCCCATGGACATGAGGTTGCTTGAAGAAGACCCCACCTTCTCCCAAGCGTTTGCTAGTGTGGGATACCTCCAATTATGTCAAACATTGCAGGGATATCATAGACAAGTCTCAAAGGACTTTGCCATCAAATTTATAGGAACAAGGTCAAAAGTAGGCATGTTAATTTTACTGTGTCTCCTGACATAATTGTACAATCCATTGAGATCCCAAGATCAAGAGAGTCATGGTTCAAGGCAAAGAAGTTTAAATTGCAGAATTGCGATGAATTCTTGAAGGAAGAACATAAGGGGATTGATATGGCTTCAGGCATCCCTAGAACATGCCTTAAGGAGTATTTTTCCAAGTTTCTGATGGTGATTCAAAAATATTTCACCTGTGAGGGTGGATTCAATATGGTATATCAATACCACTTCAAATTATTTCTACACTTTACAGTTAAGAAACCCTAGGATATGCCTTTTTATTTGTTTAGGATCTTGGGTAAAATGGCAGATAAAGTTCAGGCCACACCTGCAACCAGTGATATCTAAACCTTTCATCATGCTCTTATCAAGTTCTCGGTGGTTGAAGATTTGAATAAATTTTACATATGTTGGTCTACATTTCTGTGTTTAGGTGGCTATGAAGTTGATGTTGTAACTCCTAAGAAGACACCAGGATCCAAATCCATTACTCTAAGGAAAGACAAGCGCAGACTGGTAGCCTATGGCAGAGCGTATGGAGCTAGAGGTTGGACAAGTGCAGAAGACTATGGTGCCAGAGACAACTTCTACAAGCAGTCAAATAAGAACATATTCAAGGACACATAGGAGGGTTACTAGAAGTCAAACTGAGGGAAGAGGAAAGTTAGCAGATATCTTGGAGGCTATTGAAATTGAAGAAATCCCCATTCTACAACATGTTTAACAAGGAGACAAAGATTCAAAAGAAAAACAAAAGTGCAAACAAATTAGACTTTTCTCAAGATGATTCAAGTTTTATCTTGAACACAACAATCAAATGGAAAGATGCCTAAGAAACCATTAATGGAGAAGCTGCCATCAGAAACGGAGATACCAGAATTACCTCCAGCCCAAGTGGAACCTATGAAAAAGAGGAAAAGTAAAGGTCATGTTCAAGAGAAAGGTGACGTGGAGATGTTGCAGGAAAATCTAGAAGATGCTAAAAATGAGAGCGATGAAACATCTATGCCAAAGAGACAGGTGATTACAGACAGAGAGGAAAAGGTTGTAGGGTCAAGTGAAAGACTAGAATCACAAATGAAAATGGCATGTATAGGCTTCTATAAATGTTTTGGAGGTGATAGAAGGAAGAAAGTGAAAAATATCAGGAAACTATGTACTTTCATAGCAACTCCCAGGCTTAAAGACAAAAATTTGCTACGAAAGTGTTGCAGCTTTCCATGAAGGTAAAAATCTACCAAAATTTCAGAAACAAGAAGACTCAAGGCATGTGTTTGACTCATTAACCTCAAGGAAGACCCTGGAACAGTCAAAAAATTTAAAGCTTATTGAAAGTTTTGATTTTGGCATTTTCTACGAAAGTTCTTTACCAAAGTTCCTGTACTCTGCTTATTTTTTCTAGCGTTAGGAGTTTTTAATGATTTTAGGGCATTCAATATAGCGATGAAGGGGATAAATCAAATGATAAGAGCATTCATATTATTTAGTCACTTGCTCAAAAGGAAAAATCATCATTCAACCTCCATGTGGCTAACAGATCATGAAGTCAAATATTGATTCCAACTCATTAATACAGCTCATCATCTCAACTCAAGCTCACTATGTCTTAACTCCAATGCATGAAATAACCAACACCTCAGCAGTCAGTTTAGTTTGATAAAGATGAAAAGAATAGTTTGTTATATTTTTTTTTGGAGTTATTTAATGGTCATAGATTCTTGTTTGAATACAAACTCTATCAAAATAGAAAATATCCCTATTAATTCTCCATGTGATGCAATTCTACTAGAATTAGGTCTCTAGGTCAATGCATCGAAGTCTAGCCCACGTGGTAGACTTTTGTAAAGGGACCTCACTCTATAAATGAGGGAATTTTTTGGTTTGAAAGGGTTGATGTATGATGTGAGGAGAACCACTTTTTTAACCTTTTTCTTCAGCTAATATGCATTTCCAGCAGAATGTCTTTTTCACCTGAGATTTTGTTTTGGCTCATATATTACATCTTCATGCCTTATTTAATGTTATCAGTTTCATAGAAATTTGATTACTTGGAATTCATGTCAAATGCTCCAGCATCCTTCCTTTGTTTTTTTTTACTGTAAAAGTTTATTTCATATCATATTAAAGCCAAATTTGCCTTAGCTTCCACGAGATCAATTTTTTTGTAATTCATTTTCCATAGTTGAATCCATGCCCAATGGTGGTTTTCATGACATTATTTCACCTACATAATATCATGAAAAATACAGAGTTAGTCATCTACAAATTGAATTTCAGCTAGAATATTTCACTATTTTCATTGAGAGAGCCCTCTCTGATTTGAAGGGCTAACTTCTAGTTCAAATGTGGTTGAAATAGTTATGTTAGGTTAATGCTTGACACATCCCAACTTACTCCATCCTAGTGATAACATACATTAGTTATGGTTGATGTATAATTAACATGAGAAAGATCTTGCCAAGACATAAATCCATTGTCAGAAGCCATGAAGTGTGTTGTCTCAATCATAATGGGATATTAGCATCCATCAATAAAACAAAATAATTTTGGCAGCGTTACGTCTAATTACTATGTAACATAAAATGACAGTAGAAACTTTCATAGCCACGTCGAGCACGATATCTGTACCATCCAGAGAATTGAATTAACAAATGGTTCCTGCATACTACTGGATCAAATGGACCACTCCACAATCGTAGGAAGAGATTCCTTCCTTCAGATAGTTCCACAATTTTTGGAAGAAATTTTAGTGTTTCAATCAGATCAAAATCATTAGGGGAATTTTGAGGTCTAAAATGGTCCTCCTAAGAAAAATGTACAAACAAAAATATATTTATAATAACCAATAGGTTTCAAGATGATGATGTCAACCATGGGGGATGATCCACCATTTTTGGAGGAAAAAAGTAAAAATAATAAAAAATAATAAAATAATAAGACTATTTTTTTAACATGGATTTTCAACCTATCTCCCTAAGGTTTTACTCAAATTTCGAGTGGGAGTACTCGTTGGATGAAAAATTTAATTCCTCATCTAAGGAGTACCCATGTTTCATACTTTTGATGGAACCTGCTACACGAAAAATGAGAAATACATGAAAAACGTGATTGCAATCACGTTTTTCATGTATTTGTAATATTTTGTGTAGCAGGGTCCATCGAAAGTATGCAACATTGGTATTCCTTGGATGAGAAATGAAATTTTGCATCCAATGACTGTTTCCACTTGAAATTTGAGTAAACCCATACGGATATAAGTTGAAAATATGAGTTGAAAGAATAGTTTTTTCTTTTTTCCCTCTAAAATTTGATGATTTAATCAAATCTTATTTCATTATTTCCACTATTATTTTATAATTTCATTAGGAGGCCCATTTTAGCCTAAAAATTCCCCTAATGTGGACAAACACCACAGTTTCATTTCATTTGGTTGGATGGTGAATCTAGTAAACTGCATTTGTTATACTACTCCCTGCACAAAATGAACGATGTCGATCTTTCTCAATGCTGTCAGAAGGTATCGTTGGAAAAAATCACATTTCCAAATATTTTTGAAGGAATCTAAATAGTAGATCTACAGATGAAATTTAGCAGAAAAATTACAAGTTTCAGGGTTTGTGAAGCCCATCATATAAAAATGTCATGATAATCCCGGTAAGTCATAATGATTTGAAATTATGCATAAGAGTGAGATTTTTAATTATAAAACATGATGTATAACAAACATTTACATAATTTCCCTTAAAAAAATTCGACCTACCATTTGAAAAACATGCATATGCCATATCACATCTTTCTAATAGATCATAATATATATATATATATATATATATATATATATATATATATATATATATATATATATATATATATATATTTGTGTGTGTGTGTTAAAATTAAAACCTAAGTTGGTACGAAATGACACAAGCCCAAGTCGACGATCACCACCTCTTCATAACTGAAGCAGACATGATGTTATATCTTGTGGACCATATCTACTCACTGAAGAAAAAACTGCAAGAAAATGAGATTACGACCCTAAGTTATGAATCTATCAATATATGCACCGAAATGCAAGGTGATACTGTTAATATTATTATTAGTATTCACATTCATATTCATATGCACATTCCCCTTGTTTTTCATCTTTGAAATCATAACTTCTGGATCTGATCCAAATCCTACATGGATTATATAAAAAAAAATCAGATTATTAATACCAGGTGTGAATAAAGTATTACAAAATTTCTAAATAGTAGTCCACGCTAATAGAAATTGCAAACAAAACTTCAATTTCAAAATTGAGTTTGAATGGATGCAACCCCGGTGATCACTACAACGCTTCAAATGGATGCAACGTTGGTCCCATCGCTTCATGCTCCCTCATGGTAGAGCCATGGAACTGGCTATTTAAAAGACATTTTTGAGACGATCTATTCTCCTTCAAATCTTTTTTATTAACTAATTATTATTTAATTTATTAATGATGAGCATGGGTGAAATCTCATTCATACCTCGAGAATCAGACAAAGCATATTCACTTCAGATTCTTTAGCAGTCATTAATATATTAAAGAAATATTTGGGTCGATATAGGTTAGTCTTAGGCTAACTACATGTATTTATATATTTAATTTAATCTTCTAGTTAACCGTAATAACATCTATATGACATATAAATATAAGGAAATGAGAAAATCACCCCAAACACCCCCAGCAGTAAAAATCTATCATGTCTATCATAAAATCCAATACAAATTATTACTACAAAAATTTTAAGCTTCATTATTATATATCACATAATTAGTATCATTGGGCCTCGCAATGAATAATCATCCATGAGCATCTAGGGTTTCAAAAGTAGATTTTAGGGATTTTTTTCTCCTAATATTACCGGTTTTTAATTTCCGATAGAATTCTCTATGTCACAGAGGAGTCCTTTGGTGGGATGGGTCAGGGACCCCTCCTTTTGTAACATTGTGACAAGAAATTTAAAGCGAGGAATGAATGGTTTGGAAAATCCAAGGGGTAGTGGAACTTATAAGGAGCTTCCTATACTAAAAGCACAATGGCATGAAGGTTTGAGGGGCAGTGTATTCCTCAGGCAACCCAAAACCCTAAATTTGTAATTCCACTAAATAGCTTTGAATATCATTGTAGATGAATAAAATACCACAAATTTACTTGTAATTTTGTTGGTGGATGGTTAATAGAAATGGAGTTAGAGCAATGGACTCAAATGACATGGCAACTGAACGGGGAAGTAGATTTAAAATTAGGCCCAAAACAATTTTTTCAAAGTGATTTTCTCCAATATGGATGATAAGAATATGGTTTTTGAGGGAGGATGTTATTTCTTTAACCATTGCATGATTGTACATGTGACATTGGGAGGAATGCTTTAACCCAGAAAAAGAGGAGTTTTTGGCAGCACCAACATGGGTTTGGCTTTTACTCTCTCCCTGTGTATTATTAGTTGTTATATATTTTGGAAGGAATTGGAAATGTTATAGGGAAATTTGTGAAAGTCTGAGAGGTAATTAACAGGGGAATAATATGTTATATGCTAGATTATGTATTTACATGAATATTTCAAAACCCTTACTATATTTAATTGATTTAGAGTACCAAGGGGAGATATGGACTCAACCTCTAAACTACAAACATGTTCCATTTTGATGGTTTCTTTTCCATGAGAATGGACATGTGTTCATAGATTGTCTAATTTGAAGGAAAGAACAACATAATTCAGGGTTTGTGTTGAATGATGGATTGTTGAAATTTCCTCCTAGAATACATAATAATAGAGGGTGGTCTACTCAATATCAAAGGAAATTCAAAGATAAGAACACCTTTGCAGTGCTAGAAGGTATGGAGCAAGACATAAACTTACCTAACGACATCATGCTGATAGAAAAAAGAGAAAAATCCACAAGAGAGAATCTTACTCATAAGAGGAAATTTCCTGAAATGGATATGTTTTTTTAATTTTATTTACCACGCATAATTGAAGTCATGACACTAAATAAGGAGAATTTCTAAACCCTAATAGAATAATAGAATGCTCTTGTTACCCTTATCAATAATTGGGTGATGCATCACTTGGGTGAACTTTCGAATGGTATGAAAAGTAAATACACACTTAGTTATATTTGAATTGGAAGAAAAAATGAGGAAATAATAGATTGGGGGATAATGTCATAGGACCTGTGCTTGATTCATAGGAAAAAGGGAAAGAAAAAATGGGAAAACACACTAAATGAAAAGGTAGGAAGATAATGAGATACTTGTTGTAGAACACTGGTGAGGAACTCATCACTTCAGGACAAGCTACAACGATATCAATTTTTTCTCCCCATCTCAATAATTATCTCAATGTATATTATTATATTCAATATTCAGGGTCTCAATAGTAAGCGAAAACAACGCTATTTAAGGGATCAAATTAAATCATAGGAAGATGCATTGGTGATTTTGCAGGAAACCAAGGTTTCAATGACCAAATTAGGTGAAATAGGTGACTATTGCTAGAGGGGATGTGAAATTATGACTCTTGAATCTAAGTGTAGTGTAGGAAATTTATAAATTTTGTGGATCCCGTTGAAATTTGTTTTCCAATTTTAGCTAGTTATTCCTTGTATTTTTATAGGTTGATTTCAATATCTTGGTTCAAGTGACACTGTGAGCTTGACTGTGGTGTATGGTACTCTAGTGGTGGGTGAGAGGATCATATTTCTAGAAAATATATAGGTCCATAGGAGTATTATTGGAAAATCTCTCTCGATTCCTGGAGAATATTTTAAATTAATCATGAGTCTTAGTGAAAAAAGTGTGAAATTCATAAGTTAGATTTGGATTCATCCTCTTTTGTTGATATTTTCAAGAAATTGTAGTTGGTAGATGGATCTACTTTTAATGGTAATTTTACATGGAGTAATAGATGGGGTGGTAAAGAATCATATGGCCTGTAGCCTAGATCACTTTTTGGTATCGAAATCATTTATGGATAAGGATTTCTTCATTAAAGAAATGATTTTTCCATGTCTAGGTTTCGATCATTTGCAAGTTCATTTTGAACTAGATCTTAAGGAGACCCCAAAGAGCAGAACTTTTTTCTTTGAAGGAGTTTTGTTGTAGAATATGAAGTTCAATTAGAAGGCCAAAGTATGATGCGATAAAATCATGGAAAAGCTAAGTATAAGATACAAACCTTTCAACTGAAATTTAAGGTATTGAAAAAAAAATTGGAATAAAAAGAACTTTCGCAACATTTTTAGGAGATTTTTTTTTTGAAATGTCAGATGGATGACGTACAGTGATCTGAAATTTGTGGAATAAGGCTGTCTCCTTGAAAGTGAAAATTTTAAATGGGACTTGATAAATTCTCATTTTATTTTAACTGAGAAATTAACCAAATTTTTGCATGCAAGAGGTAAATTTACTTCTATTTATGCTTTAAAACATCAAAAAAATTTGACGAATTAAACAATGATAATAAAAGACACAAACTCAGAAACATTTAATGACAGAGTTCATCCCTCCTGGACTACATCTTTGGGTCTGCTTTGAATGTGTGACTTTTTTTATTAGAGGTTCTTCAAGAGTTTCCTTACACAATATTTCGCTAGCTGAACTGTGATCACAAGCACTACTGGTTACTATAGAAAGAAATATTTCTTTCGTAGCTTTCCTTTGCGTGTTTCCATTCTTGAATAGGCCCAAGGATGGCCAAGAAATTATCAAAATGGAATCTGTAGAGAATTTTCAAAAACTCTAATCCTAAAGCTTTGTTTATTGAACTGCACTTGAAGCGCAACCTCCATCCTGGATTCTTAACCTTTCTTTAATCACCAAGCTAACACTTCTCCAATCATTATTTTAACACTTTCCTCTGCCCCTTATGCTTCTTCACTCTAGAATTTATAAGGTGAACCAAATTGTTAAACACACACATGGTGGGTGAGAAAGATAAACACACACATAGAAAGATAAGCATTCATTGCATATTACCATTGATATGATGTACATTTATAATACAATGAGGTGACCCTTCGATTCATCTTTCAAGGTCATTTGGACTCCTTTGTGACTCTTCACCTTCCACACCTACTCATAGAGGATTAGTTGTTCAACATTCCCCCCCTTAATCCGAAGGGGTATGTGTGAGTCCAAGAAGAGAGTTGTAATACAAATCTACAAAGTATGCATGGAAGCACATAGGCTGAATCAGCTCTTTGAAATGTTGGCATAAAGAGGTGGTTTAAGGATGACCACCAACACTGGAACGCAACGCTTATTTCAGTTCCCAGAACTCTTCCAAATCTGGCAAGAATCTAAGGGCTTCTACTAGAGGAAGTGTCCCCATATTTGAAGAGGGAGACCTTTAACCTAAAATAAGGGAAGTCTACAACCTGTGATGGTTTAAGGATTACCACCAACATTGGAATGCTTGATGCATATCCTGGAACATTTCCAAAGCTGGCAAGAAGCTGAAGTCTTCTACTAGAGGAAGTGTTTTGAAAGGGGAAGAATATCAACCTCACATAGATGGTTTAAGGGTTGTCCACCACCCAAAGGAATGTTCACGGGCATCCGTGTCTCTATCTACAACTCTGAATCTAGAATGACAGGTTGTGGCTCAGGCTCTCTTGAACTTCTGTGTCTCTGGCTACAACTCTAAATCTGGAATGACGAATTGTGGCTCAGGCTTGCTTGAACTGCTATGTCTCTGGCTACAAATATGAATATGGAATGAGAGATTGTGGCTCAAGCTCACTTGATGTAGCGTCAAATCTTGTAAATGACCACCATTTCCCCCCTGTCAGGTACAAGGTGAGATGATGGCGAAAAATCAACTACAAGTTTGTTCAATATTCTAGAACAAGTTCTGACATGCGACTTAAACATCTTCTTGGCTGTCGATGCCCATTGCCAAGAAGCGATCCATCCAAGATGAATCTTTGTTCTTGTAGGAGGCTTGTTTCTGAAGCATCTGTGTGAAGAATGGGTATGCCGACCATAGTGCTTGCATGGGTGAAGATCGAAACATTAATCTTTCATATGGTGAACTCGATCACAGTGTTGGCATTTTACAATTTGTTGTTGTTGTTGTGGAAGTGGAGTAGGATCTGGAACAAATGAATGTGAACTGTCATAAACGAATATGGCACTCTAAAATTTTATGGGATTGGAATAGTCTGGAATATGAAAGGAAAACTCCTTGTCATATCCAAGAACAGTTATGTGCTAGTTATGGACAAGCTCTTTCGAAGGTCTGATGATGGGCTTGGGAAGTGCAGACTAAACTATTGCATCTACATGCAAATCTACTCTTGTACAAGGAACTGAATGTGAATTGACTACAACTTTATATTCTTGCTGCTGATGAGAGTCATTCTCAATTTTCTGAACAGAAATAGGTTCAGAATGATGACTCTTTTGCTAAAGTTCATCTTGCTGGAGCTAAGACTCCAACTGCAAAAACTCAATCTTGTCTTGTGAATATTGCAAGCAAGTTTGAACATTAAAAATATCTTTCTTGCTCATTTTTACCATATCATGAACAGTGGAATGAATGATGTTATTCAACAACTCTAATGCATCATTGATTTTAGCCATTTTCTCAACAACTCAAATTTATACTTCAAACACTGACTGCAACTATGAATTAAGAAGTAATTCCCACTCACAATGTCAGTACAATACAATTTCACTGCAAAATATTTTTGTAAATGTGCAGCAAAAGGTCACTGCGCAATAACCCTTTAAGGCAAATGATTTCTCTCTTCTTCAAAAGAGTTGTTTTACACCATCAACTCTAATTTGCAGAGAACGAACCGCTTCATACAACTAAACTATTTGTATCCCTTATTTAATGAACGGGAAGAATTGGAAACATGGACCAATGGTGTCCAAAGTTTGTTGAATTCACTTCACACGTTGATTTCTCAAATCATGCATGACTGCTCACTAAATAGAATGGTTGCATATTATGAATCACCACCGGAATAGGAAAATAAATAACCAACTAACAATTCTCAGATCCCAATGTGGGGAAACTCATCTACTTCACTCACATGGTCCACAACTCTTCCGCATGATGCTTCATTTCCCATGATATTTTTTTTTCATAAATTTCAGCAAACAAAAAATGTGTAAAAAAAAATTTTGGAAAAAAAACCAGAGGTGCTATCTGAGGGAGGGTTTATTTGGGGGAGGTATTTTATGGGGAAGATGTTTTCTGGGGGAGGTGATTTCTGAGGGAGGAAAAAATGTAAAAAAATTATTAAAATGATATTATGGCCGAATATTAAAAAACGCAGAGGGGAGGGGCCAAAAATAAAAATAAGAGGCCGAAAATAAGGGAATGTAGAGAATCTACGTGGAAGAGGAGGGAGGTAGGGCCAAGTGGCTGTGAGAGGGGAGTGCAGTGTGGGTGGGGTGGGTCGAGAGTGGGAGAGCGGGGTTGGGAGTGGGCAGGTTGGTGGGGAAGAGCGGGTGAGCGGGGTTGTGTGCTATGCGGGAGTGAGCGGGGTGGAGAGGGTGAGGGGTGAGGGGGCGGGTTGCTGTGAATGGGGAGGGAGAGGGGTGAGTGGAGTGGGAGAGCGGGTGCGAAGGGAGTAGGTAGCGGGGGTGGAGATGCATGGAGGTGGGAGGTGGAGGGGTGTGGGAGTGGGAGGGGCGTGAGGGGGTGGGGAGGAGCTGCAGATGAGGGAAGGTGGGCGGGCAGGCGAGCGGAGCTGACGTCGGATAGAGGGCAGGGAAGATAGCATGGGATCAGTGGAGGGAGTGGAAGTTAAAGGGACTTGAGGGAGGGCACAATGGGAGCGAGAAGTGAGGGGGAGGGTGCAGGGGCCAAGAGGCTGACTGTGAGCTGCGTGAGGAGTTACTAGGTAGGTGAACATATATGAGGCATGGCTTGGTAATGACTCTGCAATATTCAAATTGATGTAATGTACACAGGTGTAGAGTGCCAGTGCCCAAAGGATTCTGAAAGGTACACAGGTGGGTATTTTGAAAGCCAATATTAGAATGGAAAACATATATAGAAAACTCTGAGAATGCAATAGAATTGAGCGTAGGTAATTACTATTATATCAGACAATCAAGGTTATCGTAATTCAAAATTATGCAACTATTGAGCACATGTAGGCTTTGACAGAGGGTATTTCTTTGGCGCTGGAGAATAAGGAAACAAGGAGCATTTAATAAAATGCAGGCACAAATGACAGAAAATGGCATAGGATGTCAGTTATGCAAAAAATAGAGCTGACATAATCTGGAAATGCTAGGACTTCTCCTGCAGCTTCGATACCATGTTAAACGCACACATGGTGGGTGAGAAAGATAAACACACACAGAAAGATAAGCATTCATTGTAGATTACCATTGATATGATGTAAATTTATAATACAATGAGGTGACCCTTGGATTCATCTTCCAAGGTCACTTGGACTCCTTTGTGACTCTTCGCCTTCCACACCTACCCGTAGAGTATTAGGTGTTCAACACAAATACTAAGTTTAGCATGATTTTTAAAAAAAACTAAATGATGGCCAATGAAATGGCTCGATGGATGATACATAATGTATAAAGTTTTAAAAACTATATTAGAATTCTTTTAATAGCGCATGGTGGTTTTGATTAAAAACTAACTCCCATATTTTTATTGACCATAAGTACTAAATGAGGTCTCGACTATTAAAACAACCATAACATAATTTTTATCCTTAACACTTCAATTATTCGCGCAATAATGGTTTTTGTATAGTTTTAAACTTCACATTTTATTTAACAAAAATTTCGAGCCATTGCTCTGATGGTTACGCATTACCTTTGAATTTTGAACCTCTTGCCTTGTGATGGAGACTTCCAGCGGTTAGGCTAGTTGTGGTCTAGCCTAGTGGTTATCCGCTGCTTGGTTGGTATTCCCTAGTGGCTTAGCACAATAGTGGTGCGTTGGCATATCTCTGTGGCATGGTGGCATACAACCCTCGTATTTTACCTCCATGCTTCACAATTGAACCTCCAATGACTTCGATGGTATGCTGAATTTAATATAGTTCGAAACTATATTACCCAAGCTCCAAAACCTTTGTCGCTGATCACTTTGCATAAGAAACTTATGTTTATTGCAATTCATATGGTCTTGTTACTTGGTGTTATTGACTTTGGGTATGTATTGACTCATTTATCATAAGCCATTTGTTTAATGAATAAAAATCCCACTCTCGTGGCTCTTCAAACTTCGTAGATGCATTTCAGGTGGAACCGCGGGAAGTTCATTGAACCTGCATCAAGCTCCGTATCACCTCCATTTTGACAGCATTTGCAAACCCAATGGTTTATACTTGAACTGTTGGCTTCATTGGATGGTATATTTGAACTCTGCATCTATGGCACTGACGGTTCGATGGCGTGGTAACTAACCCCGATGCGGTGGCATGAACCGTCAACACAATCCCCAATGGTGATGTGATATCTCCGCCTATTTGAAATGTGTCCATACCCTTCGTCATTTTATATGAACCATAGTTAATACATGGATATTTCCAAAGTTGTGCTCCAATATTATCACCATATATGGGTTTTCAACCATAGGTTATATCTACTAAACATATTCCTTACGTTTATTTTTCAAACCATGATCATAAATCATTTCTCCGCCATTTAACGTAGGTTTTAATGTCAATTTAAAACTATTCTTTCAACATAGATTTTTAACATATGCTCTCAAGATTATATATATCATGCACCCATGTAAATATTTTTACTAAGTTCTTTTAGTTACAGAAAATAGGTTCAGTAATCTTTTTCACTAAAATATTAATGCACCATAATCAACTATCACCTTACCTTATCATGTTATTTGAACCCATGTGTGTTCCCTTTTGGATGCCTTTGCACTATATATTTTTGACTAAGACTAGATGTTCCCACTTGGAGATTCACACTGAAGATGACATGTCAAGCTCGAGCTTTGTCACATGACGAAATACCTGGCATAGCTTGATTACGGTAAAAAAAATCAACTGATGTTTTCTCCCTCGTCTGAAGGAAAAATACAAATCCAGAGATACCGCCAGAATCAGCGTGTCAAACCCTTCGACCTGGATCTAGTTTCACAATCAATTGGGAAAATAAAACTCTTCACAAGTTGAAAACATCTTTTCCACCTATGACCTTCTTGGCCGTCAACATACAAAATTATTCTGAGTTGACTTACAAGATCCATTCTCGATCAATATGATTCTACAAGGACGTACCTCTAAGTTAGTGCGGGAAGAAGGTAACACTCTAACTAATCTTGAGTATAGAAGACTACATTAAGAAATTATTTGGTAGAAAAAATCCAGAGTTCAGTGGCTAAGAGGAGAGAAGAACTTTAAATTTCCAATAAATCCATGGCTCAATTAAGGAATAATAATTTCATTTTTGACTCGTTGGAATAGATGAAAAGCATAAAATTCAACATCAAGAAATCACATGTGAGTTGATTACTTATAACAGATAGGTAATTATGGAACTTTTCCACAATCTACAAACAACTATCAATGATATTATAGTTTGCATCCCTAAACTTATCAAGAAGGATCAAAATTTTTCCTTGATTAGCCTGATTTCATTTCAACAAGTGGGTGTCATTATTATGGCCATGCCTTGAAATAAGGTGTCAAGGAAAGATGGGTACATATCAGATTCGTTTAAAGCTTGTCAGAAATTTTTAGGGTAGGAGATTCATGAGATAATATAGTAATCTAGAAAATCTCAATCAATGTGTATAGATCTAAATGCAACTTTTATTTATTTAGTTCTCAATCAAGGAAAATCAGAGGTCCCTAGTTTTTTTAGACCAATTTATTTGTGCAGTGTGATCTATAAAGTTTTTTTCTGTGGTTATCATTAATAATTTTAAACCACTACTCCTAGATCTTATTTCTATAGAACAATATCGTTTTGTAGAGGGTGAAAATATTTCTAATGGTATTCTTATAATTCATGAGATCCTTCACTCTATTAAGACTCAAAAGAAACTAGGTATTTTGATGAAACTTGATATGTCTAAGGCATATGGCATAATCAATTGGGATTACTTAATGTGGGTTATTGATGCTTTCATATTTTATTTTCATTGGATTCCTTGGGTTAGGTATCTTATTTCTACTCCTTTTTTGTCAATATTGATTAATGGTTCTCCATCTAGTACTTTTAACACATCTCGTGGGCTACGACAAGGTGATCCATTTTCCCTGTTCCTTTTCATTTTGGCTATGGAAGGGCTTGGAAGTTTGTTTACAAATTCTTATAAAAAAGGGTTGATGAAAGGATTTGATTATTTCGTGTAGATATTATAGTTACATTTCAACCATTCATGGATGGTGTGTGTCTATGTGGACTACCCAATCTTAAAGAAGTGAAATATATTTTTCTCTACTTTTGATTTTTATGGAGGCTTCAGGTACTCTTATCAACTATGAAAAGACTAAGATTTTCCTTTTCAATTGTATGGTTTCCATACAGGTTCACTTATCTTGTGTGCTATAATTTTGAAGAGCTTCTTGATGATCCCCAATATTACAACAAGAATGTTGCAACTCCCAAGGCTACCAGCTTAATTATTAACTCGGGGTATGTAC
Source organism: Pinus albicaulis (assembly GCA_034641835.2). NCBI lineage: Eukaryota > Viridiplantae > Streptophyta > Pinopsida > Pinales > Pinaceae > Pinus > Pinus albicaulis. Next base: position 406,847,376 of record CM076580.1, on the reverse strand, counting down.
AAACTTAAGAGGTGTCGACACTATATGTGAAACATACAATGTGTCCTCATTTCAATGATCTGATGCAATAGATTGAATGTCATGAAATAAAATCTTAAACTAATTGAATAAATGAAATCATTACATTGAACAAAAAATAATCCTAGGCAAGAACAACAATTTGTAATTGAAATCCTAAGAGCATGAATTCAAATAAATAAGCCTAATCTACTTTGTAAAAAAAATGCGCCCTAAATGTTCTATATTCTTGATAAATCATGGATTTAGAGCCTATGGGTAATGGTTCAAGCCTAAGAGGCAAAAACCAAGGTTTTGGAGCAAATCTAGTCAATTTTACCTGTGCTACATGAATACTACAGGAGGTTAATATAGGAAAAACATATTTTCTACAAGAGGTCCTATTTTGGTACAGGAGGAGATAACTCACCAAATTACCAAGTAAATCAAATGACAATTGGGATTTTTTTTACATTAATTAGAATGTATTAGGACTCCATTCTAATTGGAATAATTCCAAAATACCCCTATTAACACTTGCTAACAAATAGCATAAAATTTCTACTCTAAAAACTGAAAATTCAAGAACTAGTGAGCTAGTTAACCTATCACATGTCTAACCTAATAAAGTGAAAATTAAATGGGGTAAATTTTTTTATTAACTTCAGTATTTTTATGACCCAAAAAAAGTTTAATAAACTCAATTTAAGCTCATTAATATGTTCTAAAAAATAGCAGAAAATTCCTAATTTTTTCTACATGGGACTTCTAAAATTTTAGATTTATTAACTAGTAAGAAAATCCAAGTAGATCAATGATGAATATGTATTTTAAAAGATATTATAAGGATACATAATTCTTGTAACCCTATAAATAACCTGAAAAAAACTCACTTCAATAATTTAACCCAGTCCTACAAAAAATGAAGCATCAATAATAAATGCAGAAATTGGAAAAACAAGAATAAGATATGCATGTGAATAAGAAGTGAAAAAGAGCAATAAAAATTATACAAAAGGCCTTTGAGGCTCCTAGTATGGCCAAGGCCAAGGATGCTCATAATCCTATGAAGGAAACCATGATTTCGAAGCTAAAAATGGCACCAAGGCTTCATTATTTGAATCAATCTAGGTACATCACTACTAGAAATGAAAATGGAGCTATAAAAATACAAGTTTTCTCCACAAGAAGGCAAAGAAATACATGCCCCTGGAGGTAATTTGAATTGATACTAATACAAAGTGATTAGTAAGCATTCTCCTTGAAAGAAGGAATATTTCCCCTCCAAAATCCCTCAAATAGTATATATGGTTCCCAACACTAGGAATCTGCATTAAATGACAGGGAACACATTCCTATATTTTCTCAATAACTAGATCTCCAAAATTAGTGTAATAGTTTCATAATATATTATTTATTTATTATCCAATCTTGATCCTCCTCTAGTAGGGATCAAGTCCCTAAATTATCTCATCCTCCAAATATTCATAATCTACCAAATATTCTCACAATTTTCTACAAAAATAAATAATACTAGGCACATAATAAGAAAGGATAAACCAAATTCCTAAGGACCCATTAATACTATGAATTAACTCTATGATGTGAAAGTAAGAGGGTAAAATACATGTTTTAAGTGTTTATAAATAATCAAATGGGCGTAATAAAATAAACAATTTTGGGGCCCATCACTTCTCTCCCTTATAAGTATTAGGTGGTTCTAGTAGTGCTAAATCTAAAGAGATTATCTTGATTGAATATATTTTAGTAAAAATTAAAAATAAGATCAATAATTGGAAATTTTGAGCCCTCAATTTCGCAAGGGGATTGATTCTTACTAAATCACTACTTCAATCTATTCCAATTTACCATATGTCCATTATGCAAGTGCGAACCGTTTTTTGGAATTGTTTAATCTCAAAGTGGGGAGAATTCCTTTGGTGGGGCTCAAATAAAGAAAGAGTATGGTCTTTAGTAGCTTGGGAGATGCTCATAAAGACAAAATTAGCAAGACGTATTAACTTGTGTGACCCATAAATTTTGAGTGAAACTTTTGGAGTGAAAATTTGGGGCCAATGAGTGTTGGGGGTCATGAATTATGGAAGAAAATATGCTTAAGGAAGTATGCACCTCTTCTGTCACAAGAGAATGGACCTCAATTTTATTCTACCATTGTTAGTTCAATTGAATGGCTTTTGGCACAGGAGAATCGTGAAATAATGAGAAAATATGCTTTTTAGCAAGTTGAGAAGGGGAATTTGGCTATGTTCTAGGAGGATTATTCGAAGAAGTTACCACATTTAATGAAAAATAGGATTTCAGTACTTTGAATTCATTTACATCTTAGTTTGGGAGAATTAAGGGTAGCGAATTTAGGAAGGTGTATTCGGAATCTTTAATCGAGTGGTAGTGGAAAGGTGTTGAGGCCTCAGAAATATGTGGTAACAACAAGGCGGATAACCACCTGGTCCAGACCTTAAGACAGTTCCTTCACTGTTTGGAATAGTGGCTCCCACTGGGTATAATGGGACCAATTTCCCAGAGTTGGGTTTTTGTTTGATTGCTAGGTTCCTCTCAAAGGATTTGCATGAAGAATTACTAAAAACTAAAACAACTTTAGTCTAAAATGAAACACTTTGAATTAAGTCTAATCTAATCTAACCCAAGATAACTCTAAATTGATCCAATCTAGAATGATATATATTCAATCTATGATGATTAAGATCATCATAGATTTAATAGAATTAATACTTTGTAAGATGATTCTCTTGAAAAAATAGTTAATAAAAAGAAAATGAGAAATATATCGCATATATCTAATGACTATATATAAAACAAACCAATTTCTATCTTTATATCGTACAATAGTGCAACTGATATTTCAGACAAAAACAATTGATTTCATATATAATTCATGAAAGTTGGATTCATCGCTAATATTCAAAAACAGAATTATCATACATGATAATAGTACCAGATGTGTATTAATATGTTCATTAGATCAGTGATAATAGGCCACATTCAACTCTTCTACCAATAAGTCTTTCAAAGAATACAAAAGTGCATCAACAGTGATAAAAAAAATGATATATAATTGAAAAGGACATGTTCCATTATTTTATCAAGGGATCCACAAACTTACTTACAATTAAGCATTCTTTGCAAATGTTCTCAATAAAATTCTAGACCCTTCTCTAAATGCATGAGAAGGGTTTAAATACTAAACTAACTACAAAATTAAATTAAATTATTACAAAAATGTAGAGGAGGTTTCAAACAACCTTTCTCTAAAAGCTTAACTTAAACAATAATCTAGGAACTTTGAACTAACAATCCTGATTTTGCGAATCCTGCCCTTCTTTCTGAGTGTGATCATGAAGTTGAAAAATATCTAGCATTGCTTTAAGATGAGTTGGCTGTGATATCCGTGATTAAATCTGTCCCTTTAAAATAGCATTTGAGATTACTGACTGAAATCTTTTCACCAAATCTGTAATAGAATGAAGAGTTTGATGTTGATGGTAAGGTTTGATCAGAAAATTCCAGTAATTTTCCTGATCAAATATATTAACTTTCTTGATCATTTCTTCTTGTGTATCTACTCTCTATCTCCACTTTATCTCTACTTCTCTTGTTCCTGAAAACACATCAAAAATGTTTTCTTTAAGAAGTTATGTTTTAAACAATTGATCACATATAGATTGAATAATCTCATTTAATTTCTTAGATGTCTTGGTCGCTGCTTTCTCTGCTTGATTAATTTGTGCTCTCCATTCTACGAATAACAATTCTTTTTGAACCTTAACTATTTGTGGTAGATTAGCTTGCATTCCTGTATTTGAAGTTTTGCACTGAATGTGCTCTTCGATTTTCTTTTCAAGTCTTTCACATTCTAGTTTTTGAATTGCTATTTGTTGAATCATTATCTTATTGGAATCACAATAAGAATCAATCATGGAAGCTTGGTGACAAAACACTTCTTCTTCTTTCTTTAACATGGTGTTTACATCAAGTGATTCTTTGATGAATTCTTCTAACTTTGGTTGACTCTGTAACTCAACCATTGTTCTTTCCAGATGTGCTTGCTTTTCATTAAGCTCTGTCTGATACTTCAATTTGAGGCTTTCAATATCTTCATGAAATTGAGTTGTGCTTATTTTTATTTTCTCAATGGATGTGGCTTTCTCTTCATTTAACAATTGTTCTAATTCTTGTACTCTAGCTTCCTTTTGTTTCAATAATATTCTAACCTCGATGGCTTTATCAACAGTAGCGGTGGCATATGCCCCTACATATTGTGATAATTTGGTTAGATGTTCAGTGAGATCATTTGAGGAATCCTTCAAAAGTACATCAACTGATTCATCTGTTGGTTTTGGAGTTGTTCCATCAATCCTTCTTCTTTTATTTATTTTAACTACAGCCTTGTAGCTAGGACTGTAGAAAATATCTAATGACGGAATATCTTCAATCTGTTGAACTATCTGATCTGTAGGGTAGGCCGGTATGATTTCTTTGTCATGCATTGCTAGAACTCTTTGTAGCGGATTGATAGTCTCAACTATTTTTTGTGAAGGTTCTAGTGTTTGGAAACTTGATGCTTGATCAGTATTGGGATTTTCTTTGGGAGCCTTTATTGCTTTGTAAAATTCTTCCCATTCATTCATCAGATATTTTACTTGAGATCGTTTGGACTGATCTAGCATGACATGACTATGTTGAACTATTTCCGAATTTGATTTTGTCCCATTGTTCCTTGTTTTCTCCAACACTTCTATCTCATCAACAATTTGGTCAATTTATAAATTTTCTTTCTTAGCTTCAGATTCATTTTCAGATTGATCTGAATTATCAGACTGCTGCTATGATTAAATTGATTCATTTTCAGATATATCTTTCATTTCATCATCCAGACTAACACTTGGAGTGTGTTTTTCATCTTTAATAGTCAACAAATTCAAAGGAACATTTTCTAGTCTCTTGTTTCTATATGGATGAAAAGATTCAGCATCTTCTTGACTTAATTGACTAGAAATGTATTTGATAATATCAGAGAAATTTTCCATGCCTTGGAAGAAGTCATCAAATTCATCTGATTCCTTTACAAAAGGCTTCATTTTTAGCTCTGCAATGTAATTTTTAATCACATCATTGGGATCATATAATCTTCCTGGCATAAATGCCAATTTCAACAATTGAATCTTGGGAACCTCTTTGTATGTATGGCCAATGATAGCCAGAGCAAAGGTGTCGCACTGTAGAGGGAAAGTAGGCCAAATATCCTTTTTACTATACTTTAACTACTTTGTGAGACCATTGACAAGCTGATAGGCTATTTCTTTTGCAAGTAATTTATCTGTAACATAGTAAGGTAAAACATGGGGAGAAGCATAACTCCCGAATACTCTAATATATGTGAGATTTTCTTTGGAAAACCATAGCTACGGGAAGAATATCTACATTGGCTTCTTCAGAAACCCTAGGATACTTTTTGTTGAAAATCATCTGATGCATGGGCAAAATGACTCTATAGCAGATTTTATAGAAGTGTAAGTGGAACTTAGAATGCCAGATTTCTCTATGGTAGATATGAATCGAGGTAGGGTTTTTGGTGGTCTATTTCCAACCCATAGTAGGAAAATTAGAAGAAAAACAGATAGCATCCATGATATAAGCAGACGTATAAGATGGAGGTATTTCTCTGAGCGAAACATTTCTTTTATTCCTATATTCAGTGATATGCTTGCCTAAGCAATTGGATAAAATGTTTTCCCGATTTAAGATAGATGATTTGACGATTGCGTCAATTAGGGGAGTCCAATCTCTTGAAAATCTAGTACTATCAGGCTTGGAAAATATTCTACATAACATACCAGCGGCATAACAATAAATATTAGGAATTTGTGCAATTGGGTACGTACCAGACTTATCCTGCTTCAATTTCTCTTCATTGTCCTTCCATTCATGGATGACCTTGATAAGATCTAGGTTTTTTTCTTTGAAAGTATGCACATATTTATTGTCGTATTTCTGTTATGGGGTTGGTAGATGATACATTGCTGCTAAATCTTCTACTTTGAAAGAACCCATAATTTCTCCTCGAATTTTTGAACATTCTATCTTCAATGTTTAAGTGGTCAATTTCCCACTTAACCATGTCTGTATAAGGAGGAATCTTTGGTCTCGAATCTATCCTGTGAATGTATGAGCATGCAACGTTAAAAGGGTTGCATCAGAGGTATAATTAGTGCCTGTTGCAGAAACTTTATTTATCACCCTTGATCCTTCGTCTTCGAAGAGTTTATACATTGCCTCCCATGTCGAACTGCCATAGTCTTTGTCATAGACAAGGTCTAAAAATAATGAAGACATATATTTGTCTTCTGTGGATGATGTTTGAGAAATTTCTTTGCCCCTTTTGCTCATTTCAAACTTCTTCAACCCGGTAATTGGTTTCCTGAGAGCGAAGTGAATTAAAGACATAAGGAGTATTATGAGAGTAAATCAATCATTTATTTCAAACACACACACGAGAAGATGTCAATCTATCAATCATATTTCATAATTCCTAATTTAATATTTCACATGGCTTCGCACATAAGATATATCAATCGTTTTAAAGTCGTTAAGATCTTAAATTTCATTTGATATGACACAAGCTTTTTTCACATGCTGAATTCATTTAATACGCAAATCGCAATCATTCCTTATAATATTTTGTGATTCTTGACTCTTAAAGTCTGCGAAATGAGATCTGCGCAAATCGCAGATCGCAACTTTTATAAGATAGCGTTTGAGTATATATTATAAGTTGCGCGTAATGCGAATTGCGAAAAAATTAAAGTGACTGTGAAGGCGAAAGATTTATATTTCTTGGTTTATTCTCTTATCTGGTCCGCGGGTATCGCAACTTATATCATTTTTTTCTCAAAGCATTATTGATTAAATAAAGTTCGATGCGAAAAGGAAAAATAAAACGATGATTTGATGTTTTTACAAGGTTTTTAATTATTTATTCAGAAAGGCTTCGAGCGCATTTCGCAATTCGCATATTTTACGTTTTTATAATTCTTTTTGAAATAAGATATGTAATATGCAATGCACTTTAAGGGAAAAAACAGAAAATTTTATTTTCTAAGTTTTTATTTTAGGAAAATATAAAAAGAATTTCCTATTTATTTCTAAAGGGTCCCTATTTGTAAAAATAAATGGGGGGTAGTTGTATAGCACAACAATTGGCGATTCACTTGGATGAACCAGATGTCTCTGATAAAATATTTGAAAATTCTAAACCTTTTTTGAAAATAAAATAGTTAAAGGAATGAAATTTCAAATAAATAATATCTTTGCCAAATAATGAAAAGTCCTTTTATTCAATTATTCATAAGAATTCCTCTATAAAGATATAAGTATGAAAATCTATATCAGTCCTTACTTAGTTTAAAAGGATAAAGTATATAAAATTTACAGATCAGCTTTATATAAATTTACTCTTTTATCACATATAGAGCCTCTGTTCCAATAGGAAATTTTAAGCTTTTGGAAGGGTTACCTTTTACCCAGCTATGTTCCATTTTCCCATCCAGTATTTCTCATATTTTTCATAAGTGAATTCTAATTTATGAGAACTTTATTTTATATATTTTTATCTACTTAAAAGCCATCGTCTTGGCCTTGTAACCAAATAATTCAATGCCATTCACAAATAGTAATTAAACTGATCAAGTTGGCTCTTGATGAGACCCCTTGTCTTGATGATATAATCTCAAGTCATTACACTGTTTTGGTAGACAATATTAGTAATGTCAGTTTAACTATTTCTTTATGAACATGGTAAAAAAGCTCATGATGAGACTTATTGTCTTTTAATTTTTTCTTCAAATCATATATTTTTATTTTCTTTTGAATTCCTTTTGAATATTTATAAGATTTTCCAGATGGGATGAATCAAAGGTCCTTTTAAGACACTGGATGATAATGTCGAGTTTTAGATTGCTTTTCTGCAAGAAGTTTCTTACTATATTAAATTTTCTTTTCTTAACTGATAAAATAATATTCATGCTATATAAAAAAGAGAGTTCATAAGAAAAAATAACTGTTTTATTGAAATTTCATTTTTCAGAAAGATAAAATCAATCTGTCTCACCAAATATTTCGATTTTCCTTCCTTAACATTTTCATTTTTTATAAGTGAAAATAAAAATCAAAAGAAAGTTATTTGAGATTTGTTTTGAAAGGCCAACTATCAGTACTAAGCAAGCTTTCATTTTTACAAGAAAAACTAAAGATTTTAATATACAAGGATAGAAGGGGTTACCTCCTATCAGAAATTTTTTTTTAAATTTCCCATTAACATGGAAAGAATCCTTTTTGCGTGATAAATCTTGTAACAAGAATGTTGATGGGCCTATTTCTTCAATTATTTGAAATGGACCTAGCCAGAGTTTTTGAAATTTTTTGTTTTTACCCTTTTCCTCATGCGCTTTGTTCCATTTCAATACCAAATCACCAATTTGAAAATTCTTTTGACTGACAGAAGTTGAATCAAATGAGGCTTTTATTATTTTTTGATGATGAATATGAGTTTTTTTGTATTTTTCTCTTTCTTCTTCCAACCTAACAATTTGATCTTGTCTAAGTTGAAGGGAAGGCAAAGGATTTTCATCAATAAACTGCACTAAAGAAAATGATGGTATTGTTACGTTTGTGGGTAGAACTTATTCTTTCCCATAAACTAAAAAAAAATGGAGTACCTATTGAGGCTTTCTGGGTGATTCTATCTGCCCAAAGAGAAAATAATAGTGCTTTGTGCCGATTTTTATGATTTTGTTCTATAGTTCGTCTGATGATTCTGATAAGGTTTTTATTTGTAGATTCAACTAATCCATTACCTTGTGGATAATAGTTAGCTGAGTATTTTAATTTAAAACCTCTTTTCAAAACAAATTCTATCATATTATTTCTAGAAAATTAAGATGCATTATCAAATATCAAAGCTGATGGGAGACTAAACCTGGTGATTATAAACTGATTAATAAAATCTGTAATACTTTGTGTATTAACCACCTTTAATGGGATAGAATATACCCATTTTGTGAAATAATCAGTTGTAGTTAGAATATACCTGTTATATTTTGAAGAGTTAGGAGTTATTTCACCTATGATATCTACCCCCCATTGTTCAAATGGTTGTTGGATATTTACTGGCTCTAGTGGAAATGATGCTTTCCTTTCTCTTCCCACTGCAGTTTGACATATTTTACATTTTCTTGCATATTCAAGTGCATATTTAAACAGAGTTGGCCAATAATAACCAGCATGCAGTATTTTATGAGTTGTGGTGTTTCCTTCGAAATAACCTCCAACTGGTCCTTCATGTAATTCCTGCATTACTTTTTCAGCTTCAGTTTTTTCTAAACATCACAATAATACATAATCATAATTCCTTCTAAATAACACATCATATATGAGTTGATATTGATTTGTTTTAAGTCTCAGAGCACATTTTTCTGTATAATTGAGATATAATGGAGCACATCCACTTTTCAAGAAAAATTTCAGATCAACATATTGTGATTCAGAATCGTTTAGGCTTACCTCAGATAGTTGTATTTCATTTGATTGATCTTCTTCTATTGATAAATGAGAGGCTTCAGTTAACATCCTGCAGAGAGCTTGTCCTTTAACAATCTTAGTAGGATGTATTTCTACATCATATTCTTGAAGTGCGGTGGCCCAAATTGCTCTCTACTCTCCTACCTCTCGTTGAATTAATAATTTCCTTACTGCTGAGTAAGGTACTATTATTTTAGTATGTGTTTTTAGGAGAAAAGGTCTAAAATGTTTCAATTCTTTAAATATAACATAAGCTTGTTTTTCCACAGCTGAATAATTTAATTCAGCACCTTGAAGATTAGAACTAAAAAATGCAATCGGTGCTTCAATGTTTTTATCATTTAACTATGTTAAAACTGTTGCGTATGATATATCAGAAGAAAATGTATATAATACAAATGATTTAAGAAAATTAGGAGTTGTTAAAGAGGGAGCTTCAATGATGTCTTTTTTAATCAACTCAAAATAATTTCTCTCTTCTTTTCCCCATTTAAAAATTGAATTTTTCTTGATCATTGATTGCAAGGATAAGATGATTTGGCAAAAATTAGGAACAAACCTTTTTACAAAATTAATTTGTCCTAAAAATGATTGCATCATTTTTTTATTGTGTGGTAAAGGAATATTTTCAATTTCTTGAATCCTATCAAGGTCGATATGGATTCCTTGTTTAGAAATAATGAACCCCAATAATTTTTCCTTCTGATAAGGCGAAATAATATATTTTAGGATTGAAGGAAATGTCATACTTTCTACATCTTTCAAAAATGTTTTTTTGGTGTTTAATGTGATTATTTCTATGCTTAGAGTAGACAGTAATATCATCTAGTATACAACAACTGAGCTATTGATTAGTCCTCTGAAATCTATATCCATAGCACGTTGAAATGTAGCACCAACATTAATCAGTCCAAAAGGAATTTTTTGATATGTGTATGTTCCCCATTTTGTTCTAAATTTTTCCTTTAATATATCATCAGGATGTACCATGATCTAATTATATCCTGAAAATTCATTGAAAAAAGACATCAGTTCAGATCCTACAACTGATTGTAATATCTGTTCCATGGTAGGAAAGGGAAAATTATCTTTTTGGAAAGCTCTATTCAAATTTCTAAAGTCTATGCAAATTCTAATGTCTCCATTATTCTTTCTAACTGGGACCATGTTTGACACCCATTTCGAATGTCTAACGAGAAAAATGACTTTCGCTTCGAGCATTTTATTTAATTCAGATTTAATTTGACTTGGATGAATTTTTCGAAGTTTTTGTTGAACAGGCTTATCATTTGAGATCATAGGTATGGTATGCTAAATTATGGAAGTATCATATGTCTTAAGATCTGCATAATCCCATGCAAAGATACCTTTATATGTTTTTAGCAATTTAATGAATGACATCCTTTCTTCAGGTTTTAAACCAAGACCGAAGTTGATGTTTTGAGGCTTTCCTGGTGTACCAAGATTAATCAATTCAAATTTTTAAGTAGAACTTTGAGTTTTTGAATTGGTCATCTTTTTAAACCTATCTTTCAAATCATAGAGATCTTCCATTTTGACTACAGAATTGGGAATTGAATTAGTATTTGGTTTATATTCAATATGTAAATCATGTTCATGTTGATCTACGATTTGACCTTCATAAGCTTTGTCTGATGTAAGAAAGTCTACTATATCTGCATCATTTTTAAATACTCTCCAATTTGTTAGATTGTTAGGAATGGAAGGCCTAAAAATTAACTCAATTGAAAATCTATCTGGGCTAAATTCTTCGAATGGTATAAGTCTAGATGCTACATTAGCAAGTAAATCAACAATTTCATTTTGTAATATAGAAACTGTGGAGATATTGAATGCAGTAAAATGGGAAGTAAGAATATGAAATAAAGTTTGATAATGTTTTAAATGTCCAGAAATACAATGAATTGTATTTCTGACTTGTCTAACAATTATTTCAGAATCTCCATATACTTGCAAATATTTAATCCTATAGATTTATACAAACCTTGTATCAATGCTTCATATTCAGCAGTATTATTTGTGCACTGGAACTCGAGTCTGCAAGCTAGAATTGTTTTCTCTCCTTGTGGATCAATTAAAATGCAACCTGATCCTACACCATCTTTTGATTTTGAACCATCAAAGTATAGAGTCCAAAATAAAGACTGTTTTGGAATTTGATTGCTAATATTAGCACATTTAGAAGCATCTGTTTGAGAAAAGTTTTCGATTTGAGAAATAGCAATGTTTATTTAAAAAGGTGAAACCTGAGCATTGAATGATCCAAGAAATGATTCAGCTAAATAATTTCCTATGGTATTATTGGTGAAGGCTATGGGTTCATTTGCTTCTTCTAGTTCAGTGACTGTATGTTTCATGAATTTTTCATGTTCAATTCTGATTTGATTTGGTTTTCCATTGTATGGTAACCACATGTGTGGCCAATCGGTAGCAAAATATCCACGTAAATTTTCAGAGCAATCCCTACTTAGAATGAGACCATAGAATTCAGGGATGTCTACGATCAAAATATCAATTACTTGCAGTACTTTCAGATTAGATGATAACCTAATAGATAGTGACAACATTTATCCAATAACTTCAAATCTTGTTCTATCCAATTGAACTATATGTACAACTGACTTTTGAGGAGTGATATTCAATTTTTTACACACCGTTCTTGGCATAATGTTTGAAGAAGCTCCTAAATCAATAAGACAGTTATGAACATTTTTGTTGAAAATCTCATAAGTCAAAAGTACAGGAGGAGTATGAGAAATAGATCTATCACCAATTAAAACAAGATCATTGGAATTTACTTTGTTTGTAGATGATGGAGGTTTTCCCATACCTTTAGAAGCTTGTGCTATAACTAGTGGTTTTATAGGCTCTACAAGGATTGCCTTGAGTTCTCTAAGAAAAATTTTCTACTGTTGTTTGAGTTTGGTCATTTCGTGCAATGAAATATTTGCTTTAGTATTTTTCATATCTTCAAATATATTATATTCCACTGTATCTGACACTACCAAAGTTTTAGAAGTTGTATTAGGATCTGGTGGAATAGAATCTGCCTGAACAATTTTAGATTTTCTAACTGTTGTTCTCTCCTTGGTGGGGAGAGATTTCTGTTTCTGATTTGATACAGTTAAATTAGAAGAAGATTTACTTCTTGTATATACAGGCATAGATTCACTTTCTTCCTCTGTGGGGAAAATGAAATCCCATAAACCATTTAATTCAACTTCTTCTTCAGATTCTAGCTCTTGCTCAGATGGTGAGGATCTTCAGTATCTTGATCAGATTCAGCATTTGAAATCACATTTGGAGGTTGAGATGTTGAAGAAGGGTTTTTCTTAAATGGTTGAAATGATTTCTTAGGGGTTGAGGTTTCAGCAACTTGTTTCTTTATTTCAATCATATCGTTTCACATAGTCTTTAATACTTTTTGAAGACCTTCAAGATCAAATGGATCTTTTGAGACTTTCTTTTCTAAGTCTTGACTAAATGTCACTTTCTTGGATTTCCTGTCTTCTATTTCTAATCGTTTTTCTAATGCTAAGATTTTTTTTTTCTACAGCCAGAGCTTCTTTCATGTTCTCTAAAAGGGTATCATTATTAGCTCTATCTACAAAAAAATATCTCTATTAGAAGGAAAAGAAGAAATATACCACTTTATTTGTACATCAACAATAGGTTTGGAAGTAGTTGGAATTTTGTTTAATAACTTGTTAAATCTGGAGTTGAAATCTTTGATCCTTTCTCTTGAATTTGTTTTAACATTGGAAAGAGCATTGATTAGGGATGCAACAGTTCTATCATCTCCAAATTTTGCAAGGAAAACTTGCTCAAAATTTTCCCAATCGGCAATAGATCCTGCTGGAAGTGAAAAATACCAAGATCCTGCAGATCCTTGTAAAGTATAAGGAAACGATTTGACTACAATATCTTCATGGGAAAATCCATTTAGATTCATGGCTAGCATAAAATTATTGATATGTTCTTCGGCAGGAAGACCATCAACTGGATTATATTTGGGTAACCTTTTTTTGGGATTATCTGGAAGGGGATTTGGATTTGCTATTAATACAGCACCAGGATTTGTCCAAGGTCGATTAGCCATAATTGGATTTGAAGTTTGTGAAGATATAGAAGTAGATCCAGAAGTAGGGGGAATGAATGAAGAACTTACAACTGGAGCAGTACTACTTGTAATAGTACTGATTGTTTGAGAAGAAGAAACAAAAGATTGAGAAAATGCAGATTGAGTAAGAGGATGTGAAGAAGTAACTGAAGGGGAATTTGATGTAACTTCGGTTGTGTCTAACTTAGATCTAGATATAGAAACTTTTTTTCAAAATGATTCAATTGGAAATTCAAAAGGTGGAATTCCAAGTTTCTCACTTTTAGATCTAGTTAATATTCCAATTTCTCTAAATAGAGAGGTAACACTTTCTTCAGAAGATTCTGGGTTAACAGGCTTTTCAGCAGAAATAGATATTTCTTCTAATTTCTGAATTAAAGACTGAACTTTGGGAGACTCGAGAGTGAATTTTGAAGTAGATGAATGTCGAGATACTTCAGGGGATGATGGAAAGGTTTCTACTATTTCCGATTACTGAGTTGGTGATCTAGAATATGATCGAGAAGTGGTAGAATGCTTTTGGGGAGAATGACTCTTATGAGGGCTTCTAGTTTAAGGTTTAGACTTATATGCCATTCATAGTCAGGCCCTCCTTCTAGTGCCAAAAATGTTGAGGCCTCAGAAATCTGTGGTAACAACAAGGGGGATAACCACCCGGTCCGGACCTTAAGACAATTCGTTTTCCATTTGGAATAGTGGCTTCGAATGGATATAATGGGACCAATTTCCCAGAGTTGGGTTTTTGTTTGATTTTTGGGTTTCTCTCGAAGGATTTGCATGAAGAATTACTAGAAACTAAAACAAATTTAGTCTAAAATACAAAACTTTGAATTAATTCTAATTTAATCTAACCCAGGATAACTCTAAATTGATGTGATCTAGAATGATATGTATTCAATCTATGATGATTAAGATCATCACAGATTTAATAGAATTAATACTTTGTAAGATGATTCTCTTGAAAAAATAGTTAATCAAAAGAAAATGAGAAATATATCGCATATATCTGATGACTATATATAAAACAAACCAATTTCTATCTTTATATCGTACAATAGTGCAACTGATATTTCAGAAAAAAAATAATTATTTTCATATATAATTCATCAAAGCTAGATTCATCACTAATATTCAAAAACAGAATTAGCATACATGATAATAGTACCAGATGTGTACTGTTGTGTTCATCAAATCAGTGATAATAGGCCGCATTTAACTCTTCTACCAATAAGTATTTCAAAGAATACAAAAGTGCATCAACAATGATCAACAAAATGATATATAACTAAAAAGGCCATGTTCCATTATTTTATCAAGGAATCCACAAACTTACTTACAATTAAGCATTCTTTGCAAATGTTCTCAATAAAATTCTGGACACTTCTCTAAATGCATGAGAAGGGTTTAAATACTAAACTAAATACAAACTAAAACTAAATTATTACAAAAATGTAGAGGAGGTTTCAAACAACCTTTCTCTAAAAGCTTAACTTAAACAATAATCTAGGAACTTTGAACTAACAATCCTGATTTTGGGAATCATGCCCTTATTTCTGAGTGTGATCACGAAGTTGACAAACATCTAGCATTGCTTTAAGATGATTTGGATGTGATATCCATGATCGAATCTGTCCCTTGAAAATAGCATTTCAGATTATTGGCTGAGATATTTTTGTTGAATCTGTAAGAGACCGAAGAGTTTGATGTTGATGGTAAGGTTTGATCAGAACATTCTATTAATTTTCATGATCAAAATTATTAACTATCTTGATCATTTCTTCTTGTGTATCTTCTCTCTATCTCCACTTTATTTCTACTTCTCTTGTTCCTGAAAACACATCAAACGTGTTTTCTTTAAGAAGTTATGTTTTAAACAATTGATCACATATAGACTGAATAATCCCATTTGATTTCTTGGACGTCTTGGTCACTGCTTTCTCTGCTTGATTAATTTGTGCTCTCCATTCTGTGAATAACAATTCTTTGTGAAGCTTACCTATTTGTGGTATATTAGCTTGCATTCCTGTATCTAAAATTTTCCACTGAATGTGCTCTTCGATTTTCTTTTCAAGTCTTTCATATTCAAGTTTTTGAATTGCTATTTGTTGAATCATTATCTTATTGGAATCACAATAAGAATCAATCATGGAAGCTTCATGACAAAACACTTCTTGTTCTTTCTTTAACATGGTGTTTACATCAAGTGCTTCTTTTATGAATTGTTCTAACTGTGGTTGACTCTGTAACTCTACCATTGTTCTTTCCAGATGTGCTTCCTTTTCATTAAGCTCTATCTGATACTTAAATTTGAGGCTTTCAATATCTTCATGAAATTGAGTTGTGCTTACTTTGATTTTCTCAATGGACTTGGCTTTCTCTTCATTTAAAAAATGTTCTAATTCTTGTACTTTGGCTTCCTTTTGTTTCAATAATATTCTAACCTCAGTGGCTTTATCAACAGTAACGGTGGCATATGCCCCTACATATTGTGATAACTTGGTTAGATGTTTAGTGGGATCATCCAAGGAATCCTTCCAAAGTACATCAACTGATTCATCTGTTGGTTTTGGAGTTGCTTCATCAATCCTTCTTCATTTATTTCTTTTAACTACAGCCTTGTAGCTAGGACTGTAGAAAATATCTAATGACAGAATATCTTCAATCTGTAGAACTATCTAATCTATAGGGTAGGCCGGTATGATTTATTTTTCATGCATTTTTGGAACTCTTTGTAGTGGATTGACAGTCTCAACTATTTTTTGTGAAGGTTCTGGTGTTTGGAAACTTGTTTCTTGATCGGTATTGGGATTTTCTTTGGGAGTCTTTATTTCTTCGGAACATTCTTCCCATTCATTCATCGGATATTTTACTTGAGATGGTTTGGAATGATCTAACATGCCATGACTATGTTGAACTATTTCTAAATTTGATTTTGTCCCATTGTTCCTTGTTTTCTCCAACACTTCTATCTCTTGAACAATTTGGTCAATTTCTAAATTTTCTTTCTTAGATTCGGATTCATTTTGAGATTGATCCAAATTTTCAGACTGCTTCTATGATTGACCTGATTCATTTTCAGATATATATTTCATTTCATCATCCAGACGAACACTTGGAGTGTGTTTTTCATCTTCAATAGTCAGCAAATTCAAAGGAACGTTTTCTAGTCTCTGGTTTCTATATGCTTGGAAAGCTTCAACATCTTCTTGACTTAATTGACTAGAAACATATTTGATAATATCATAGAATTTTTCCATGCCTTGGAAGAAGTCATCAAATTCATCTGCTTCCTTTACAAAATGCTTCATTTTTAGCTCTGCGATGTAATTTTTAATCACATCATTGGGATCATATAATCTTCCTGGCATCAATGCCAATTTCAACAACTGAATCTTTGGAACCTCTTTGTATGTATGGCCAATGTTAGCCAGAGCAAAGGTGTCGCACTGTAGAGGGAAAGTAGGCCAAATAGCCTTTTTACCATCCTTTAACTGCTTTGTGACACTGTTGACAAGCTGATAGGCTATTTCTTTTGCAAGTAATTTATCTGGAACATAGTAAGGTAAAACACGGGGAGAAGCATAACTCCCAAATACTCTAATATATGTGAAATTTTATTCGGAAAACCATCTAGCTACGGGAAGAATATCTACATTGGCTTCTTCAGAAACCCTAGGAACCTTTTTGTTGAAAATCATCTGATGCATGGGCAATATGGCTCCATAGCAGATTTTATAGAAGTGTAAGTGGAACTTAGAATCCCATAGTTCTCTATGGTAGATATGAATCGGGGTAGGGTTTCTGGTCATCCATTTCCAACCCATAGTAGGAAAATTAGAAGAAAAATAGATAGCGTCCATGACATAAGCAGACATATAAAATGGAGGTGTTTCTTTGAGCGAAACACTTCATTTATTCCTATATTCAGCGATATTCTTGGCTAAGTAATTGGATAAAATGTTTTCCCAATTTAAGATAGATGAATTGACGATTGCATCAATTAGGGGAACCCAATCTCTTGAAAATCTAGTGCTATTAGGCTTGGAAAATATTCCACATAACATACCAGTGGCATAACAATAAGGACTAGGAATTTGTGCAATTGGGTACGTACTAGACTTATCCCGCTTCAATTTCTCTTCATTGTCCTTCCATTCATGGATGAATTTGATAAGATCTGGATGTTTGGCTTTGAAATTCTGCACATATTTATTGTTGTATTTGTTTTGTGGGGTTGGTAGATGATACATTGCTGCTAAATCTTCTACTTTGAAAGAACCCATAATTTCTCCTCTCGAATTTTTGAACATTCTATCTTCAATGTTTAAGTGGTCAATTTCCCACTTAACCAAGTATGTATAAGGAAGAATCTTTGGTCTCGCATCTATCCTGTGAATGTATGAGCATGCAACATCAAAAAGGGTTACATCAGAGGTAGAATCAGTTCCTGTCGCAGAAACTTTATTTATCACCCTTGGTCCTTCGTCTTCGAAGATTTTATACATTGCCTCCCACGTAGAACTGTCGCAGTCTTTGTTACAGACAGTGTCTGAAAATAATGAAGACATATCTATGTCTTCTTTGGATGATGTTTGAGAAAATTCTTTGCCCCTTTTTCTCATTTCAAACTTCTTCAACCCGGTAATTGGTTTCCTAAGAGCAAAGTGAATTTAACACATAAGGAGTATTATGAGAGTAAATCAATCATTTATTTCAAACAAACACATGAGAAGATGTCAATCTATCAATCATCTTTCATAATTCCTAATTTAATATTTCACATGGCTTCGCACGTAAGATCTATCAATCGTTTTAAAGTCGTTAAGATCTTAAATTTCATTTTATATGATACAAGTTGTTTTCACATGCTGAATTCATTTAATACGCAAATCGCAATCATTCTTTATAATATTTTATGATGCTTGACCCTTAAAGGTTGCAAAATGCGATCTGCGCAAATCACAGATCACAACTTTTATAAGATAGCATTTGTGTATATATTATAAGTTTCGCGTAATGTGAATTGTGAAAAACTTAAAGTGATCGTGAAGGCGAAAGATTTTATATTTCCTAGTTTATTTTCTTATCGGGTCTGTGAGTATCGCAACTTATATCGTTTTTTTCTTAAATCTTTATTGATTAAATAAAGTGTGATGCAAAAAGGAAAAATATAACGATGATTTGATGTTTTTACAAGGTTTTTAATTATTTATTCAGAAAGGTTTTGAGCGCATTTCACAATTCACATATTTTACATTTTTATAATTCTTTTTGGAATAAGATATGTAATATGCGATGCACTTTAAGGAAAAAAACAGAAAATTTTATTTTCTAAGTTTTTATTTTAGGAAATTATAAAAATAATTTCCTATTTATTTCTAAAGGGTCCCTATTTATAAAAATAAATGGGGGGTAGTTTTATAGCACAACAAAAGGTAGCAAATATTGGCCTCCTTTGTCTCATGGAATTTCCCTAGGATAGCCTTCAACAATAACTTTTGGAATAGAAAATAATAATTTCACATGAATATGATCTTTTGTGATGGGGTTTACAACCTAGTGGGATGTCTATAGTAAAGGAAGTTTATAATTATCTTGCATACCACCCGATTTTGGAGAAAGAAATTATTTAGATAAATATCTAGTTAGGTTTTCGTTGGCACAATTTTATTCTTTCCTTTCGTTATTGGGGAGGCATATGATTTTCACCTCAGATCGCATTAAGAGGAGGGATTTTGAGTGGCCATCTCTCTATTTTTTATGTAATAGGGCTGAAGAAATGGCATTTCATTTATTTATTGATTTCTTATTTGTAGAGAAAGTATTGTCATTTCTACCTTTCATATTTGGTACATATATTTGAAGTAAAGATAATTTGGTGTAATTGATTGCTCATAGGATTTTTTCAATTTTTAGAAGCCCCATTTCCAATAGATCTTATATCTCGGTTGAAGGTTTATTCTTTAGAATTCATGGAAAGATAGAAACACCATTATTTTTACATATAAGAAGAGGAGGGTTGACATGATGAAAGAAGTGATTCACCCAAATATTAGAGAAACCGTCCTTGTTATTTATTAGTATACTTAATATTGGAAGGTTAATAATGATGAGGTTTTAATCGTACAAAAAATATATTTGAACCAACAAATCGGTTCTTTTAAGGATCAAGTGACCCTAAATGTTTCTTCTGAGGTGTTGTTCTTACCTCCTCCTAGAGAATTCATTATGTTGAATTTTTATGGGGAATCAAAGGGTAATCATGGAATGACTAATCTTGGAGGTATTTGTCGATATTGTAACTCATCTAACCTACGATTATTTGCACAAAGTGGAGGAATAAAATTTAACAATATGGAAGATATTTTTTGCTTTAGAGGCAGGTATTCAAATAGCTATTCATGAGAAGTTTCACTTGTTACCTATTTTTGGAGATTCACGGGTTGGAATTCAATGGGTACAAAATCTCTTAAATGGACAAACCCCTACAAAAATTGTGAATATCTAGATGTTGGAAGGATTAGTTGAAAGAATTAACATGTTACTTGGTTAATTGGAATATGTAGTTATTTAGCATTCTAGAAGGGATGTTAATAAGGTTTCATATTTTTTGGTGAATTTGGGATTCAAATCTTGTGATCTTGATCTATATGTGAGTTGGCCCCTTTCCAATTGAGAGTTTGATATTGTTTCTCTCTAGGGATTGTTGGAGGAAGATAATAAGGACCTCAATGGGAGTGATGCTCTAGCCATGGGTGAGTTTTTGTATAGTTTTCCATCTACTACATTTTTCATATCCTCTTAAATGAAGTGGTAGGGTGTTAGTGAGATGAGAGAGAAGGAAACCAGATAGGCCTATAGCTATAAATAAATAGTTATGCGAAAGGGATGGTTATGAAACAATGTTAGTATGAATGGAGGAGAGGTTTTCTCCGCATCCTCCCTAATGTGTTATGAGTTGGGTAATCCTATATGTATTCTCATTTTGTCATACTCGTATGGTAATTTTATCAAAAAGTGGATGTGAAGTATTTTTAGGTGTGTATACTGAAGGTTGTTAAGTTCATCTTTTTGAGGTTTAGAATGGTTTTATGTGTTATGTAAGACAATGTTTTATTTCCCTTGTCTGGTTTATTGGAGGTCATATTTCTATTTCTATGGTCTCTCAAGCCATTTATCAACTTGTGGGTTATTTATAATTCTATTAATTGTGCTTTCCCTCTAACGGTGAGTGGGGTAGAAACTTTTTTGTTGGAGTCCTATTAAATTACCCCAGTTCTATTTAGTTAATTACCTCTTAGTCTATTTTAAATTGAAAGAAATAAGGGTTGTAGGTGTTTTCATAGTCTTTTTATATTAGGTTTATGATTTTAATATTTTCCCTTTTGTTTGGGGGGTTCTATCATGTCCTTTTGTTGTAGGGAGATTTAAAATTTAATTTAATATGATCTTGTTGTACGGATTTTGGGAGATGATTGGTAGCTCTTAGGATGGCCTTTCAGGGTGGTGTATTTTTCCATTTCCTTGTTTTGGAGGTAAGGGTTATTTTCTCTCTTATTCTCAGTTTATTTTTCACCTGCTCTCATGCCTCCTAAGAAAAGGATGTGTAGTAGGAGAGGTAGAGGAGGAAATGTAAAAAAAGAAGGAAGTTGAACCTTTTCCTATGACTCTGTGGACACCTTATTTGATGCATTTCCTTTGGAATTCAAGAAGGATATTTTACTGTTGGAGAGTAAAGAGGTTTAGGACCTCCCTTATCACTCATATTCTGAAATGATGGGGGGAGGATTTGAATTGGGTACCAGACTCTATAAAATTTAGGAAAAAATGACTTCATTTTCTAAAGTTGTTGACTTTACACTAATAAGTGGCCACTTTGCTTCACTTGATACTAAAAGACAAACAATTTGAGACCTACAATCTATTTTCTTCAGTGGAGGATGTCAAATGAATGATTCATAACCTCATGTATTGCTTTGATAGTGTGGACTCCCTCTTCGCTCATGGTGAAGGTTTTCTGGTGAGTGACTCTACCTTTGGAGACCTTATTGATCCTTTAGATGATCACAGGAAAACTGCCACTATTATTTCCTCTGATCAAGATTAGTGGTAGAATTCAAAAAAAAAAAAATGTTAATTTTGATCAAACGTCTTTCAGAATTAGTTATTATGACAAACAACTTATCTAGTCAATTTTTTGAGGTGCTCAGTGATAAAATCGTGTTTTATTGTCTTCTTGTGTGTGATTTCATGGACTCTTATCAGCTCATTAATGGTGAATATAATTTTTGGTGAGTGACTATTCATATGGTTTTTATGCATATGTTTTAGTTGAGGATGACTTTCTTCATTTTCATTTTTGTTATGCTTTCAAGGTCCCCTACTATAGGTTCGTTTTCCATGTTACTCAGTGTTCTCATTAGAGAATTTTTCAGGTCTAAAATGGGCCTCCTAAGAAAAATGTACAACCAAAATAAAATTTTTAAGAACCAATTGGATTCGAGATGATGATGTCAACCATGGGGGATGATTCACAATTTTTGGAGTAAAAAAGTAAAAATATTAAAAAATAATAAAATAATAAAACTACTTTTTAGACTTGTATTTTCAACTTACCTCCCTAAGGTTTTTGTTAGGTCCCTATATTACTAGTTTAGTCCCTTATTATTCTATTATAGTGCCCCTTATTGTTATTGTTGTACCTCTGTAACCCCCATATTGTTGTTATTGTGCCCTTACAATATTATTGTTAGGTCGGCTAGGATTACATTGTGGCCCCATGGACTCCTATATATATAAGGGAGGTTTTTTCATTTGTATCATCCAAGAATTGTTCATTCATGTAATGTATTGGAGGTTTCCCCCTCGAAGTGGCTTATTTATAAGGTGTTGATATCTGTTTTCTTCTATTTTTTGAGCTGGTTTCACAACATTTGGTATCAGAGCTTTGGATTCAAGGGTTTCGCTGCTCCAAACAGGTCATCGTGGCATTTTTTATATAACTTGTTTTATACAAAGGTTCAGAAGCTGAAAGTTTTAGAGTTGAAGCTGAAATCCTAAGGACCATTTTCACAAAATTTTAGAGCTTCGTTCGCAATATTTTCAGAGATATGATCTATGGAAGTTAGGTCTTTTTATAGGCTCCTCAATTTAACCTAAACAGGTCATCGCGGAATTTTCACTATAACTGTTGTTATACAAAGGTTCAGAAGCTGAAATTTTTAGAGCGTGAAGCCAAAATCCTTAGGAACATCTTCGCAAAATTTCAGATCTTGGTTCGGAATAGTTTCGGAGATATGGTCTGTGGAATTTAGGACTTTTTCAGAATCCTGAATTTCATCTCAAGGAGGTGATCGTGGGAAAATATTCATAACTCTATCTCTGAGCATAGGATTGGAATTCTATAAAATGTGACCGCAAGTACATGGACTGTAGTTTCATGTCTATCAATTTTAGAGCCAAAGGAGGAAGTAGTGATACGTGGCAAGTCGTACAAGTTCACTCTACTAAACCAGTCCATAATTAGGTCATTGTAGGAGATTGGGCACAACTTTGTCTTCAAGAATCCAAATTAGGTTAGACCTGTGGCATTAAAATGAGAATTTAGAGGGCTAATGCAGTGCCAAATTTTAGATATTGAAGATTCGAAATCACATAGATAATTCGGTTTCAATATCGATCTCCTCAAAAGCAAGAAAAAGGTGTGTATTTGTTTTTTCGAAATGCATAAGTCTTGTGTGAAAAATTAGTTTGAAGTGATTCCGAGGGAATATTGAAGCATATATATCAGTATTGGGTTCTAAAATGACACCTAAAAATAATTCCATACCAATTAAGCCCTTAGAAAGTTATACTATTATGCATGAAGAGGAAAACTTGTAGTATGACATATCAAAATTAAGGTACCAAGCGCAACAAATTTCGATCTTACGAAGAGCAACCGAAGATGACATAGATGGTTTAAAAGCATAAATGGAGGCTACGTTGGATGGTTAGAAGGATCAAATAAAATCTAATATGGATGATAAAGTAGTGGAAGATCAGATCGAGCATCAACAACAAGTTCTCCAACTCTTAAAGGATAACCTAAATTTGGTGAAGAATCAAATGAAACAACAGGAAGATCAACATCACATTGAAAGAAGTTCTGAAGCAGTCAGAGAAACAAGAACTCAACAAGTACAATCAATTTCAGAGTATCTCAATAAGTGGAAGAACTTTCCTGTAGAAGATTCCACAAGGGAGGATGAGAATTTTATACAGAAGCATCAAGAAATAATCAAGCGTTGAGGACAACACTTGTTTGAAGGAGAGGGGCATGTTAGGTCCCTATATTACTAGTTTATTCCCTTATTATGTTAGTATAATCCCTCTTATTGTTATTTTTGTACCCCTGTAACCCCCATATTGTTGTTATTGTGCCCTTACAATAGTAAGGGCACAATAACAACAATATGGGGGTTACAGGGGTACAACAATAACAATAAGGGGAAATATACTAACATAATAAGGTACTACAGTAGTAATATAGGGACCTAACATGCCCCTCTCCTTCAAACAAGTCTTGTCCTCAACGCTTGATTATTTCTTGATGCTTCTGTATAAAATTCTCATCCTCCTATGTGGAATCTACTATAGGAAATTTCTTCCACTTGTTGTGGTGTCAACCTTGTAGGTTGTGGAAATCTAGGAGTAGCAACACTTCCCTCTTTATAGAAGTGAGTGGTAGGCTTCCTTGTCGCCATAATTTTACATTCAATTTTTCTTTCCAACTGAATGCCTTCTCCAATGAATCAGGTTCCAAAACGTGAAATTCATGTTGGAGGTTATCCTTTAAAGTACCTATGAAGAGATCAATCCTGTGTTCCTCTGGAATATCAGTTACCCTTATATTCAATTTTTGGAAGTCCTCAATGTGCTCCCCTACTAAACCCTTTTGTTTGAGATTTATCAATTGGCTAAAGAAGGTGTTTCTCTTTGTATCCTCATAATGTGCTATCATTTCCTCCGTAAAAATTGAGCAAGTGACAATTTGTTTACGGGAGAGCAAAGCCATCGATACCATACAAATGTATTTTGTTCTAAATGTAAAGTTGTAATGTGTACCTTTTGTGTGTTTTTCACATTATGGAGATCAAAATATTGCTCCATCTGTAGTGTCCATGTTACAAGATCCTTTCCATCAAACTTCCTCATATCCATTTTTAGAATATGGTGGTTCTTCCTTCAAACATTAGATTTTATGAAATCACGATTAACATTTATTTTGTTCTCATTATGAGTTTCCTCTACGATCTTTTCACCATTAGGAAATATTTCTTGTATCAACTTTGTCAAATCTTCCATGTATGCTTTTAGATCATTCTTCATGTTTTCCATTTTCTCATCGATCTTAGCTTCCATGTCATCCATCTTAGATTCCATGCCAGCTTCCATGCCATTTATCTTAGATTCCATGCCATTCTTCAAAACTTCCATGCCATCATTTGTTTCTCTTTGCGCATGTTAGGTCCCGATATTACTAGTGTAGTCCCTTATTATGTTAGTATAGTCCTCCTTATTGTTATTTTTGTACCCCTGTAACCCCCATATTGTTGTTATTGTGCCCTTACAATATTATTGTTAGGTCGGCTAGGATTACATTGTGGCCCCACTAGGATTACATTGTCACCCCATGGACTCCTATATATAGAAGGGAGGTTTTTTCATTTGTACCATCCAAGAAATTTTCATTCATGTAATGTATTGGAGGTTTCCCCCTCGAAGTGGCTTATTTCTAAGGCATTGATATCTCTTTTATTCTATTTTTGGAGCTAGTTTCACAACAATTTTACTCAAATTTCAAGCAGGAGTACTCATTGGATGAAAAATTTAATTCCTCATCCAAAGTCTACCCATGTTGAATAATTTCGATGGACCCTACTACATGAAAAATGAGAAATACATGAAAAATGTTATTGCAATCACGCATTTCGTGTATTAATCATTTTTCATGTAGTAGGGTCCATCGAAAGTATGCAACATGGGTACTCCTTGGATGAGGAATAAAATTATGCATCCAACGAGTGTTCCCGCTCGGAATCTGAGTAAAATCATAAGGACATAAGTTGAAAATATGAGTTGAAAAAATAGTTTTTCTTTTTTACCTCTAAAATTTGATGATGTAATATAATATTATTTTATTATTTCCACTATTGTTTTATAATTTCCTTAGGAGGCCAATTTTAGACCTCAAAATTCCCCTAAAGGTTAGCATCAAATTATTCATGTGGACAGGACTATGATTCCATTCATATAGTATGCACATGTAACTTTCAATTTGTAACTCACAACCTAGTTTCCCATATAATTTTCGTTTGGTTAATCTTAGGATTTTTGGTTATGTATGCATTCACCTCTACTTGTGTTGATGATCCTTATGCTATAAACTTAAAAAAAAAAAAAAATCGATGTAGAAATCCATGTTTTATTGCTTCATTCATACATGTATGTGCACATCTTTTTGGCCTCTAAGGAGAAGTATGTAGGGGTGTTGTATTTTGTAGGGTTTTTTGTTGAAGATTATAGCTCAGTTTGGTGCAAAAGTTTCTCTTTGTAAATGTTTAATCCTCCCTGGATTTATGGTGGTCTCGATTCTTCTTGTTTTCATGGCATTCACTCATTAATGTTGTGATCTCAGTCATATTCTTTGAAATTTGGAATAGCATTGGTTTTTTGTGCAGACTAATATATTGATGAACAAATTATGTTTGGATCGTTATAATGGAGGTTCTCAGGGAGCTTAGTGAAGCTAGTGGTTCTGGAGAGATATGAAATTGATTCTGATGATCTCAATGTAACTCTCATTTTTTAATATGAATACAAAGTAATTCATTTCAATAAAAAAGTATATAATGAATGTTATATATATATATATATATATATATATATATATATATATTTAAATTAAATTTTAATAACTTAATATTTCATCTTTAAAGCATCATATGGAAACATATTAATAATAAAAATTTGTATTTTATTTTTACATATTTATAATTGGTGATTTTAGAATAAATTTTTATATAATTTTAATATAATTGTCAATAAATATTAAATATATTGTAGATATTTAGCCTTAGTTGATTTTAGAAAAAGGTTTTATATAATTTTAATTCAAATATTAATAATTATTAGATAAATAGTAAAGATTTAACCTCCACACAATATTTTAAAATATTTTTAATAATAATCACAAATTGAAGATTTACATTTATCTCAAAAGTAGTTATTCCCTTTAATCCTTTTAATTAAACTAATTAACTAAGAAAATGTCATATGAACACATATCTTATGAAATTAATTATAGTTTTTTTAGCATGTGTTAGTTAATTTTTATGATATTTTTCAATTTTGGAAATGTGGGATATATTATAAAGTAAGTGATTGGATTCTTATGTATTGATTCTTATAGACATTTTCTAGTCATTTCATTTATATAATTGCACTAATTATGTCGTAAGGCGTTCCTTTCAGAAGAATTCCCCTCCTAATTTTTCTATCTTCTCTATGATTTGTCTGATTTGATGTTTGACAATTGGAGTAATTTCAACCATTGAATTGTTTATGATAGTTGTAATTTGATTGATTATACTTTCCTTGTGGTCATTTTATGGTTGAGTTACTCATGAATATCTTGCTGGCATGGGCACGACCATCCCACATCAACCAATTTTTTCCAAAGTTTACTCTCTTGGCATGCAATTCCATCACTTCTCAATTGGTTAGAATACCCAAATGCAATTTTCTCATGTGCATTACCATTCGGTTCTTTAGATATACACTGCGAGTGACATCACATTAAATTTATGTTTCCTATCATCTTGCATGCCCCCAATGCAACATTTTTAGGATTTGATGAAACCCCTATCCATTAATACATATATAGGTTTCAAAGGCGACAGTTTACAGGTAACATGTCATCGCTAGGGTTTTATGTCACAATAAATTATTTTTAAAATAAAAAAACCTATCACATCCTTAATCAATACTAATATTAACTTTTGTTTTACCCTTTTTTTAATGCAGGTTTCCTTCCGGAGATACCCAAAGGCCTTGTTGTCCTTGGGTAGACCTGATTTACATGTAATATCATATAATTTATACAATTACAATTTTTGTGAGATTTTATTTGTATAGGTTAAAAAAAAGAGAGAGAAAGAGGTTAGGATTCGTACTTGAGCAGTTGGTTAAGAGAAAAAATAAATACTCAGTAGAGTCTCTAGGCTTTATTTACAAATAATTAGTAAATATTAATAGGAATGACTTAGGTCTAGTAAAGGAAGATCGAAAATATGCATTACCTTATTTATTGAAAAAAAATGAATTACTTTTACAATATGGACGAGATTAAAGAGTTGTAGATGAGCATGTTAATAATGTAATACTAGTAGTGAAATTTCTAGTGTTGTTATACGCAATGTTTCAATAGAAGAATTACCAATAGTAAAAATATCATTGAAGAATCATATCATGGAAATTAAACTAGATACCTACATGAAGTGCAACAGTCAAGGTTAAAATATAAACCGATTTTATATCTAAATATATTTGTTCTGTAAGGGTATTGGATGACCTGTATAACAACATATAGGTAAATATGTATATAAATTCTTGCATGTATAAGCATGCATTTAAATGTAACTCTAATGTAGTATCAAAAATATTTGACTCAGTATAAGTCGAATTTGATAAATGAAACCAAATATAATAAGTAAACTTTTGGGTATGTGTTATATAATTTCCATGATGGGTGATGAGACTCATCATTAGGTATATCTGAAGGCGTTACAATTTCAGCTTTTAGCTTATTTACACTCTTTCTCTCTCATAATTGTTTACATTTTGTCATATTTTGCTTAGTGAGAAAGGTGTATGAGAGTTGTCATGACTTGAAGCCTAGTTTAATTGCAAGAAATAAAGGAAATAAAGCTATTTTTTATTCAGATTCCATGTGAGGGCTGTTGATCAGTGGTTGCCATTGATGTCAACCCAAGCAGCACTAGGGGCTAACCAAATATTGCATGGGAATTTTGACCTACCAAATTACTATATTCTAGTTCAAGAATGCTTTTGATGGTTTCTACTTGTTGAGATGTTTCCGTTGATATATGGCACGCCACGTAATTCTTTACGGTTTGAGAGATATTCATGTTTGAAGTTTGCAACCCCAGTTAGTGGGATAAAACCCCACGGGGTTGTGGCATGGGTCATTGAAAAGTCAATAATTAATAATTTTTAAACTCCTAAAATCCATCCCACGTTCACTTGTTGAATCCCATCTCAACCTAAGAATTTATATAAATTGTGATCCTCATATCATCCTTATGAAGGGATTTCGCTATCTGAAACAGGTCATCGTGGCATTTTCGCTCTAATTTTTTTTTCTACGAACGTTAAAAAGATGAAATTTTTATGAGACGAATATGAAATCCTGAGGAAGCGCCTATACAAATTTCAGATCAAGGTGTGAAATATTTTCGGAGATAAGATATGTGGAAGTCACTGTTTTTGCAGGCTCCTGAAATTCATCTCAAAGAAGTGACCTTGGGAAAATCGTCATAACTCTCTCTCTGAGTATCTGATTGTAATTCTGTAAAAATTGGCAGATAGTGCACGGACTATAGTTTTCACTCTATCAATTTTAGAGCCAAATGAAGAAACAATGACACGTGGCATGTCATACAATTTCGCTCTACTGAAACAGTCCATAATTAGGGCATTGTGAGAGATTGGGAATAACTCTCCCTTGAAGAATCCAAATTGGGTCAGAACTCTGGCATTGGAAAGACGATTTTTAGGATTACTACAGGACTAAAAATCACATATTGGGGATCTGAAATGACATATATACACCAGATTCAATATCGAGCTCCTAGAAGGCAAGAAAAAGCTAGATCATATGTTGTCAATGGCTACAAAGGACCAGACTTTCCAGGGAAGCAAAGCAAATCAAGGTGTAGCAGAGGGTAGCATGACAAGAGCAACAACCAAGGTGCACAACAGCAGCAAGAATTTCATCACATGAAGTCTTCAAGTGGGAAGCACTGCATACAATCACTGTAAAGGTATCATTGTACTAAGTCATTGTAAATACATTATTGTAAAAATTGTTCTAGTGTCTATCTGCCAAAATTTGAAGAGGCAGTGTTGGGAGGTCTAGGATAATCATTAGGTGGTTGTGTCATAGTTGGGGTTGTGTTCTAGTGTGTCTTCTTCTTCTACATCATTCTATATCATTGTAAAGTGGACCATTTTCCCTTGTACGGGAGTCCATTCTTATTTTATTCTTCTATAGGGTTCTAGGGTGGTGCTAGGGTGAGTTGTAGCTCATTGGGTGTTAGGACATCCATTCAGTTGACTACTGAAGAATCTAGGGTGTTGAAGCGTCCATCCAGTGGGAGCTGGAGAAGAATGATTTTCTAGATTCTAGGAAGTTGGAGCTTTATTTTCAATTGGAGTTGAATATTAAAGAATTATTCAAAAAGCATTAGGTGGTTTTTGTCCCGAAGTGGGTTTCCACCTTAAAAACTGTGCGCATTTGTGTTCCTTTTTTTTACTGCTATCATTGTACAAAAAATAATAGTAATTCAAGATTAACTAATTCTCTAATTGAAAGAAATATTGATTCACCCCCCCTCTCAGTATTTCCAAAAATTGGAATCAGAGCTTGGTTCCTTCAATAGTAGTTTAATAGCTGGAAGGAGGTCATGGATCATACCAAGAATGGTGTACCTCTATTGAATGAAAATAATTATGCACTCTGGAAAGGAAGAATGGAGGTCTATCTCATGGCACAAGGTTACGAAGTGTGGTACACTGTTCAAAATGGATTTACATCAACCGCGGATGAACAAGGTAAGAAGAATTTGGTAAATGATGAAAAAGCAAGGAATATTATTATCAATGGAATTATTTAATCTACTTATCATAAGGTGTTGGTTTGTAAAACCGCTAAAAATGTATGGGACAAGCTTGAGAATTTATATGAAAGTGACTCAAATTTCAAAGAAGCAAAGCGTCAAATCTATAGAGCAAAATTTGAGCAACTTAGAATGAAAGAAGGTTGCAACATTGTTGCATACTTCCAATACGTTGATGAAATAACCAATACTCTGGAAGGATTGGGAGAGCCAGTTGATGAGAATACTATTATACGAAAGATTATTAGAATGTTACCAGGGATATTCAACCCAAAGGTATCAGTCTTAGAATACAGTGCAAATTTGAACAAACTCAGCAAAGAGGAATTACATGGAGTTCTCATAGTATATGAAATGATACTTGATGAAGAAGAGGGTACTTCGCATCTAGAAACTGCGTTCGTTGAATCTAAGAATACCAATAAGGAAACAACCTTCAATTGGAAAGACAAGCACCTACAAGTATGAAGAAAAGGGAGATGATGAAGAAGGTCTTTCAGATGAAGAATATGCTTACTTTACGAGAAAACTAAAAATTGGTAAGGGAAAATTCAAAGGTAAACTTCCATTGATTGTTTTATCTATGGTGAGGTTGGCCATTTCGCATCAAAATGTCCAAACAGAAGTGATGGAAACTCAAAAGGAAACAAAGGCTTTTATAAATTCAACAAGCAAGGATCTAAAAGGAATTTTCTCTCTAAAGAAGATAGCTCATCATTCGATGAAGACAATGACAACAAATAAGAAGCCAATGAGAGCGTATTGTTTATGGCCAAGCACAATAAACAAGAGGTATCAAACAACAAAGAAGAAGGATTAACCATAGAAGAATTTTCTAAGGAAGCAATCAAGTTTATAAAAGAGCTAAAGGCAGAGAAGATCCATTCCAATACTCTTGAAGAACAAGTTCAAGGTCTCAAAAATTGAAGTTGAAGAACACAAAGGCATTTAAGAGTCACTTCAAAAGAAGTTGGAAGAAAGAAACCAATAAAGAGAATAATTAGAAGCCGAAGTAGTCTCGTTGTGTAAGGAAGTGACGAAAGGAAAAACTATCCAAAACTATGCCAACAGCTCAAGGGAATTGGAAGAACTCATCAACAATCAATGATCTTACAATGACAGAATTGGCATCGTTTACAAAGAAGAAGAAGCAAGACCTTCTACAACAAAATACAATGAACCTATGAGATCTGACATGCATGTAGACTTCATTGGACAAGATTCGCAAGAACAACCTTGGAAGACAATTCCTCGACGAAGATTTCCATCCAGGTACCAACATATTTTTTATGGCTACTGTTATTCATGTGGAAAATTTGGTCATAAAGCTGTATAATGTCACACATACGACAGGAACGAATATAATTCCAGGAGATCTGTCAAATATGAACCTTTCAGGGCTCAACAAAACATCAATAGATTTGAACATTTAAGAAATAATATTGAATGTTACAAATGTCTAAACTTTGGACACATAGCCAAAGACTGCAAACTTGAAAATCCTCTAGAAGAATCTTTGAAGCCACAGAATGAACAAACATGGAAGAAGAAGAAGACTAATAATTGTGCTCTCGCTCTCAAGGCTCAAAACAACAAATATGTGTGGTATGTTGATAACGGTTGCTCAACGCATATGACTGGAGATAGAAAGAAATTTGTATCCCTAAAAGAGAAGAAGGATGGAACCGTGTCCTTTGGAAATGATGGATCTTTAAATGTTATAGGATTAGGTACCGTCACTCTCGGAAGCAAATATGCTCTCGCCAAGAATGTTCTATTGGTTGAAAACATGAATCACAATCTGCTCAATGTTGGACAAATGTGTGATGAAGGACACACAATACTATTCAACTCCAAAAAATGTGAAATTTGGAAAGGCAGGTATGGTGAAATTGTGGCTACAACAAGTTGAGCTCCAAACAACATATATGTTCTGGATGAAGAAACTAAAGCACGTCTAATAGCTAAAGAGGATGATATAGTATTTGGTAGCAATGATGATCGACTATGTAAGAAGTTTGCTACAAAGATGCAAAGTGATTTTGAGATGTCTTTACTTGGTGAGCTGACATACTTTTTAGGGCTTCAAATATATCAGCAAGAGAAAGGAATATTTATATTTCAAGCCAATTACATCAAGGAAATGCTCAAGAAATTCAAAATGGAAGATTTCAAACCCGTCCTTACTCCAATGGTAACAGGTTGCAAATTGAACATAGACGACTCATCTAAGGATGTGGATCAAAGGTTGTACATATCTATGATTGGTAGTCTTCTATATGTAATAGCCTCCCTGCCAGATGTTATGCAAGCAGTTGGACAAGTAGCAAGATTCCAAGTAGCACCAAAATAATCACATATTATTGCCATCAAAATAAATCTTCGATATCTAAAGGGAACAACAGAATATGGCTTGTGGTATCTCAAGGGTAAAAATTTCATTATTCATGCCTTTACAGATGTAGATTGGGCAGGAAACATTGATTATCATGAGAGTAATCGTGAAGCATTGGAATATATTATCCAAAATATTGGGATTCTCCCAAGTTCTCATTAGATTACGGGTTCACAGCACGATTTTGTGTCAGGGGGAGTGGAAGTGTGTACAGGTCCACTGGATGGTTGTGTGTCAGGGGGAGTTACACTTTGCCATTGATTTCAAAGGGGGAGAGAATGTTGTAGGAAGAGGTGTCATGATCTCAGGGGGAGTACTTGTGTTTCCATCAATGCCAAAGGGGGAGATTATTGATCAGCGGTTGTCATTGATGTTAACTCAAGCAACACCACGGGCTAACCCAATATTGCATGGGAATTTTGACCTACAAAATTACTATATTCTGGTTCAAGAATGCTTTTGATGGTTTCTAATTGTCGAGATGTTTCTTTTGATATATTGAACACCACGTAATTCTTCATGGTTTGAGAGATATTCATGTTTGAAGTTTGTAACCCCAGTTAGTGGGCTAAAACCCCATGAGGTTGTGGCATGGGTCATTGAAAAGTCAACAATTAATAATTTTTAAGCTCCTAAAATCCCTCCCACATTCACTTGTTGAATCCCCTCTGAACCTAAACATTTATATAAATTGTGATCCTCATATCCTCCTTATGAAGGGATTTCACTATCTGAAATAGGTCATTGTGGAATTTTCGCTCTAACGTTTTTTTATATGATTGTTCAGAAGCTGAAATTTTTATGATGCAAAGCCGAAATCCTGAGGAAGCGCTTATACAAATTTTAGATCAAGGTGCACAATATTTTCGGAGATATGATCTGTGGAAGTCAGTGTTTTTGCAGGCTCTTGAAATTCATCTCAAAGAAGTGACCTTGGGAAAATCATCATAACACTCTCTCTGAGTATCTGATTGGAATTCTGTAAATTGTGGCAGATAGCGTACATATTGTAGCTTTCACTCTATACATTTTAGAGCCGAATGAAGAAACAGTGATACGTGGCACGTCATACAAGTTCTCTCTACTCAAACAATCCATAATTAGGTCATTGTGAGAGATTGGGCATAACTCTCTCTTGAAGAATCCAAATTGGGTCAGACCTGTGGAATTGGAAATAAGACTCAGAGGACTACTACAATATTGAAACTCACATATTTGGGATCTGAAATAATAGAGATACACTATATTCAATATCGAGCTCCTAGAAGGCAAGAAAAAGCTAGATCATGTATTGTCAAGGGCTGTAAAGGACCAGACTTTCTAGGGAAGCAAAGCAAAGCAAGGTGCAGCAGAGGGTAGCATGACAAGAGCAGCAACCAAGGTTCAGAACAGTGGCAATAAGTTCATCACATGAAGTCCTCAAGTGGGAAACACTGCATACAGTCACTATAAAGGTGTCATTGTACTAAGTCATTGTAAATACATTATTGTAAAAATTGTGCTAGTGTCTATCTACCAAGAGTTGAAGAGGCAGTGTTGGGAGGTATAGGATCATCATTAGGTGGTTTTTTCATAGTTGGGGTTGTGGTCTAGTGTGTCTTCTTCTTCTACATCATTATAAAGTGGACCATTTTCCTTGGTACAGGAGTCCATTCTTATTTTATTCTTCTATAGGGTGCTAGGGTGGTGATAGGGTGATTTTTATCCCATTGGGTGTTGGGGCATCCATTCAGTTGAATACTGAAAATCTCGGTCGTTGGAGCATCCATCCAGTGGGAGCTTTAGAAGAATGTTTTTCTAGATTCTAGGAAGTTGGAGCTTTATTTTCAATTGGAGTTGAATATTAAATAATTATTAGAAAAGTATTAGGTGTTTTTTGTCCCGGAGTGGGTTTCCACCTTAAAAACTATGTACATTTGTGTTCCTTTTGTTTATTGCTATCATTGTACAAACACTGATAATAATTGAAGATTAAATAATGCTCTAATCGAAAGAAATACTAATTCACCCTCCCCTCTCAATATTTCCAACAAGGGCTTAGAGTAGAAAATAAGGAGTAGTCATAGGTAGATTTCCCACCTTCTTAACTTCCACAATCAACCCAATATCACCTAATATCATCGTCCAATAGTTTGAGGTCAAAGGAAATAGAGAAAATAAATTTTAAGAGGGATCCAAGCTCCACACCTCTCAAATATCAAGGAGACAAATTCCTAATTTTTAGGGATCTATTGGTAGCTTCCCATTAGTATAAATAAACATGACAAAGAGCTCATGAGGATTCAATTTATATAGGCAGCTAGAGAGCTCTTGATTCTAGATTTTGAGATTTTTTTTACTGTCATTTTTATGTACGAGACTTGTTATGAAATGAGAATCAGAAGCTTGTTTTCCTCTCACTGATTTGATTTCAGATGACTGAAGCTTGTGGGTTAGGGCCCAATTCATGGGATGTAGTAGCTCTTGTGTATATTGGTGTTTCCTTTATTCTTTAGTATTTTAGTTGATGTCATTGCATTCTAGTAGCATATGAAAATAATAAAAATTCTGTTGGCAGTCCCTCTCTGTCATCTCTTCCATTGGAGCTTGAGGAGAAAGGTCTCCAACCATACACCAAAATATTTAGTTTATTTTTTCTTGGAAAGGATAAACTAGTTTTCATTCTGTCTATCATGTATTTTTTGCATAGTAGAGGTTAATTCATGCTTTAGGTGAATGTTTGCTTAAGTTAAGTAGAATTTTATTCAACCCATATTTTCCATTATTTAAACATGATGGTTTGTTAATAGTCAATGCGTGAGCATATTTAATATTTTTTGGACTGGATTCAACTTCAAAAAATGACCCCTTCCAATATTGTCATATTGGACTTCAACCCTCCATTTTGTCTTCCATTTTGCTACCAACAGCCCTGCCATCATAACCATCTTCATGGCAACCATGACAAGAGTTCTTGGTGAAATACAGGTCGTCTGAGTTTTTTGAACTTGGAAAGGGTAGCTGGTCATCCCACATCCACTTAAATCCACCTTTCCCTCACTTTTTATCACCTCCATTCCACCATTTCCAGCCTCAAAACCCTCTCGGCTTGTTTCGTGTTGCATTACAGGACTTGTTGTATCAAAATAGGGATCATGTAACATCTTCCTATAACAATATTGGGAACCACCTCCTTCACTCCATAATCACTCATCCACCTAACCTAAGCTTAGTATAGGCCTTGATGGATCCCAAACTCTGAATTATTTATCCAGGAACAACCCTAGGCCACTCAAGATCCTTTTCCTTTTGGTGTAAAACATAGTAGTCTTAATGTGTTAGTCCATCAT
This sequence comes from Pinus albicaulis, assembly GCA_034641835.2. Classification (NCBI taxonomy): domain Eukaryota; kingdom Viridiplantae; phylum Streptophyta; class Pinopsida; order Pinales; family Pinaceae; genus Pinus; species Pinus albicaulis. The sequence goes on along the minus strand of CM076580.1, from coordinate 406,810,938 downwards.
AGAAATAACATCATTAGTACATCACCTAGCATGAAGTAGGTAAAATTTAATTCATAATTGATTGCATTGTGTGTGCGAAGATATATTAGTTCCCTTCTTGCAATTTGGTTGAGTATTTAAGATAATGAATGCAATATAGTTTAATTTCCCTTCTTGTAGCTAGAGTAAGTGATAGTTTCTTCATTGCAAAAGTAGAGGTTAGTAATATGAGTGAGTGTATTATATTATGCTTTCCTTTCTTTCATACATAATAGTGTTCATTATTTCCTTTCAATACTAAGTTGCAATCAGAAGTGTGATAGACTCTCTCCCTTAGAGTAACAGTAGTTCCTAACACCTCATAGTAGAACTAAGATGAGGATAACATGAGTAGAGCTCATTTACTGGTCATGTAGCATTGTCACCTCCAAGTTGTAAGAACCTGAGGTTGATAGTTAAAGTTGAGTAGCATGTGGGAGTTGCAACACTCTTGGTGCAATGCCAGGGCACACAACATTTTGGCACCATTCTTGGGGAGGTGTCTAAGTAGATGTTTGTTTATGCTTAAGAATTATTTTCGTCTTTTTGTTTTACATTAAGTTTAATAATATTCAAAAACAAAAAAAATATGTCATGCCTCATAAGGCTACGAATAATTCTGCAAAATTTCTGCCTAAAATCCCCACCATGGGGGAGTCAGAAAACCCTATAGGAGGCCCTATAACTACCTTATCTAACCATAGGGGGGTTAGAAAACCATATAGGAGACCCACCTGATATATTTGAAGAACCTATTGGGGAAGAAGAACCTGCATCACCTATTAAAGCTATGGTTGATAACATAACCCAAGGAGTCTTTTCCATCAAAGAAAATAATGGGGAGACTAGGATCAAAAACATCAGCCCTTTAGCCCTTCCAAACTTCCATGGCTTAACTTCTGAGGACACTGACACTTTCATGTTTGAGTTTGAGTTTTTCTGCAAGACTTATGACTATGCCTCAAATGAAAAAAAGTTGAAGTTTTTCCCCTCTACCCTCAAGGATGTAGTCTTGCACTAGTTCATGGTTCTACTTGCGCCGGTTCATGGGTCTATGTGGGGACAACATCACTACGTGGGCTTAAATGCAAGATTACTTCAACAAAAGGAACAAATAATATTTTAGGTCCAAATAAACCAAGGAAGAAATATTTAACATGACCATAGGGCCTGATGAATCTTTAGAGGATTATGAGAAGCGATTTAAACTGAAATACAAGAGGGCCAACTGCACACTTGATCCTGGATCACATAAATTAGCTTTTATCTAAGGAATCAGGTATAAGTGATAGAGACCCTTAATATGTTGTATGGAGGAGATATTTGTCAGCTACCTTATGAGGACATCAAGATAGTATTTAAAACCCACTTTAGGGAAACTAGGAAAAAGGGTAGAGCTATTCAAAGCTTGACTAGTATCCCTTCCTCTTCATCCTCCATAAAGCATGTGATTGGAAACATGTTGGAGGATTTTAAAAGTGAAATTTTTCACACCTTTCCTTTGCAAATGGACACAATGCAGATCAAAAGGAAACAAGAGGAAGGAAAAATATCCCTACCTATCTTTTTCCCTAGGTTCACTAGAAAACATCCTATAGGAATGGATGTCATAGAGGTTTGCTCAGTCTATGAGGAGAACCATGCAGCATACAAATTCCCTTCCTTTCCTGGTCTAAAAGTCATATACCAAGGGGTGGAAGGTGGATCTAAGAAACTCTGCTTTATAAATCAAAGAATGCCTCAAGGACGTCAGCCATACCAATAGGGCGTGCAAGGTGCACCTTATTATTACTGCCATTCAAACCATAATGCACCCTTTCAACATTAGTATTATTCCACTAATCCATCATTTCCCACACCTCCTTCTAGGCCTTATGACCCTCTATATCATCCTCAACTAGTTAATCAACCATTTCAGCCATATATTCCTTAACCAGCTTAGTGGAGCAACCCATCACATGGGTACAGGCCTCAACTCAACCAAACTCATACTTTACTACCCCCACCCCCACATCAACCTCAAATTTCTCATCCTGGTCCACCTAGGCTACCTCAGATGCCTTCCCAACCAAATTGGAACCCGAAAAATAAGCAAGCACAATAAGTCTACAGTGGAGAGACATCTCACGCTTGATATGCTATGGAGATCCATGAGATAAACCTTAGGTATGGGAGAGTGCTCCTAGAAAATTACCCACCATATCCACCTAAAGAGGTTGAATATGAAAAGTAAGAGAGTACCCCCAAGTAAATCCACCTCGTTTTCCTGGGCGATTGATCCATCCTAGCCAACACACACTAACAGAGACTAAACTCCTGGGAGAATTGAATAATATGTCTGTAAATATACCCCTTTTCTATGATATTAAGGATGTGCCCATATATAATATGCTTATCAAATATAAATTCTTCAAAAATACTGTGATAAATAAGAGAGACACCCCCACCATCAATGATGTAGGTCAATTATCTGGTTTTATGCTTGGAAGAGTGATTTTCCCAAAATACCTAGACCTTAGGAGTCGAGTAGTGGATGTGCACATTGATGGTATCATTGTCCCTCATACATTGATTTATATTTGGGATTCAATCAATGTGATGAATATAGAAACCATGTTAAAGCTCAACCTCCAAGGAGCTTTGAGAAATACCACTACAGTTTTGTAACCTGCAGATAGATATGCAATAGCTCTTGAGGGTGTTGTTGAGGATTTCATGGTATCCATTTACTCCAGGGAGTATCCCACTAAATTCCTGATACTTCAACCCAAAACCAAGTTTAATGGTTATCCTCTAATCCTAGGGAGACATTGGTTGGCCACTACCGATTCGCATATCAGTTGTAGGGCTAGAAACATGGCCATCATGAATGGGACCTTGTCGAAGAAACTAGTATTATATCCTCCTGCATGGCTTCTGATTGAGAATGATATACCCTTATAGATGGAGGATGAATAAGAATATAAAGTTTACCATGCGACACCCTACCATATTTTTACCTTAGATGTTGTTATCAAAGGGGGGAAACTTGATGAAGATGACCTCATTGACTATATCCTTCAAAGCCAACCCCAACTTCCATTCCACTTTATGAACTAGTGAGAGAATATGAAAGCAGCCCTTGGACTAAGATATGCTTAGTTGACTCAGCCCCTGAACCTACAAACATTATAGAATTTGGTCCATATATAACCCTAAATATCAACCCCTCTCTCTCTTGTCCAAAGAGGAAGAATAATTGTGCCAGCTGCTAAGGGAGAAATTATATGATTTTGCTTGGGGGTACAAATAGATGAAAGGGATACATCCCTCAGTTTTCACACACTATATTTACATCAAAGATGGATGCAAGCCTATGTGCCATCCCTAGAGGATAATGAACCCAGCCTTGAAGGACATAGTAAAGGATGAATTACAGAAGTTGTTGGATGCAAGGTTCATATATCCCATATCAGATAGTGAATGGGTGTCTCCTCTTGTCTTAGTCCCAAATAAGAGTGGGAAGTGAAGGATATTTGTTTATTACACAAAATTGAACAAGGCCACTAAGAAAGACCATTTAAATTTTTCTTTCATTAACCAAGTCTTGCATGGTATTGTAGGGAACACGTTCTACTCTTTCCTGGATGGATTTAGTGGTTACAATCAGATCGATATCAACTTTGAATACCAGGAAAATACCACATTTAATTTTCCTTGTGGAACCTTTTCTTATAGAGTTCTTCCATTTTGCCTATGAAATGCCCAAATGCCCCTGCCACTTTTTAAAGAGCAGTCTTGAGCATGTTTGTTGATCTTTTCCATGATTCTATGGAAATCTACACAGATAATTTCACTCCCAATGTGTATGATTTGCAAGAGGTCCTCTCCAAACTAGGTAATGTCCCGAGGAGATGCATTGAACTGAATCTCTCTCAGAGTCCTGAGAAATGTGAATTATTGAAGAAGGCAGGGATTTCCCTTGTCCACTCCATATCTCAAGCAAGGATACAATTAGACCTAAACAAAATTGCGATCATAAAAAGGGTTCCTATTTCTCAGAAGCAGAGAGATGTCAAGAGTTTCTTGGGCTTTATTGGCTATTATAGGATATTTATCAATGATTTTAGCAAGGTGGCTTCACCATTATTCACATTTCTATCCAAGGACTCCAAATTCTATTGATCAAGTCTTTGTCAAGAAGCCTTTGACATCATAAATGAAAATTTAACCAACTTACCCTATACTCTGAGGTCCCAATAGGGCTCTTCCTTTCCATATCCATAGCTGATGCATTAGATAAAACTATGGGGGTAGCTTTGGGACAAATGGATGATAAGTTTTTGTATGCCATTTATTTCATCAAAAAAATCTTGTCTAACGGTGAACTAAACTACATTGTCACTGAGAAAGAGTTGTTAGTTGTTGTCCATTCCTTGAATAAATTCATACATTATATTACCGGGCACCAAATTTTTTTGCATTTTGACCATGAAAAAAATAAATACTTAATGAAAAAACCTGATGTGAATGCTAGATTTATTATATGGATATTATTGTCGCAACAGATTGATTTGAATATTATTGATAAGACAAGAAAATAAATTGTTATTTCATATTTTTTGTCTAGACTCATTTTTCCTGTAGATAATGAAGAGATGATCGATGATCAACTTCCAGATGAACACTTATTTTCTATCTCATTAATCTCTCCCTATTTTGCTGTCATAGCCAACTAACCAGTTGTTGGGAGGTTTCCTCCAAATATTTCATCTAGGGAGAAGAGAATAATTGTAAGAAAGAGTGCTCCTTTCACTTGGATTGGTGGAAATATTTTCAAAATAGGACTAGATAAAATCCTCGGGATATCTTTCAGGGAATAGGAAGTTTTTGATATCCTCTCAACATGTCATGATGGGCCATATGTGGGTCATTTTGCTGCTAAGAGGAAAACTTTCAAAGCCTTGCAAGCTGGCTACTATTGGCCTAATATCCATCAGGATTCCAGGAGATACACCAGTAGATGTGATTACGGTCAAATGATGGAGAAACATACAACCAGGGATGAAATGCAGGTACAAATTCTGGTGGCCTTCGAGCCATTTTACAAGTGGGGCATGGATTTCATTGGGCTAATTGAATCTCCATCCAGACATAGGAAATACATCATAGTATTCACTCACTATTTGACCAACGGGGCTGAGTCAAATGCTGCCATGGAAACAATTGAACAAAAGGTGGTTGAATTTATGAGATATAATGTGTTCTACAAGTTTTGATATTTCAGGGATATAGTCATTGATCATGGGGTTCAATTCATATCCCATTTGATTGAGAATCTCATGAGGAAACATAATATCAAGCACAAGACTTCCACTGCCTATCACCATCAAAAAAATGGGCAGTTGGAAGTGACCAATAGAACCTTAGATAACATCCTTACCAAAGTTGTGAGCAGAAGCAGAAGAGATTGGGAAGACATATTAGTGGAGGCCACTTGAGCCTACAACACCACCTAGAAGACAAACACTAGGTTTACTCCATATGATATAGTAAGAAAGCTTTGCATTCTATTGAATTTGAGTAGAACACACTTAGAATGGTATCTCAACTGGATTTAGGTATCACAAGGGCATATAAAGAAATATTTATTCAACTAAATGGATTGGATGAATTTAGGATGTAGGCCCCCCTTCACACTGAAGTGATACAGCTACAAAGGAAAGTCATTCATGACAAGCACATCAAAGAAAGGACATTTCACGAAGGAGATTGGGCTTTGCATATATGACTCCAGATTTCAAGACTTCAAAGGAAAATTAATCAACAGATTTCTAGGACCCTATCGAATAGATAAATCCCATGAAAATGGATTTGTTCATATCAGAACCATATATGATGAGGGGATCCCTCTGTTTTTCAATAGTTATAAGCTAAAAACGTAAAAGAGGCCCATGTCCAAGGCATAGTTTATCAAGAAAATCATCAGGGAGGTGAATGTAATTGGGAACCACATAGCTTCTAGTCCATGACCCTCCTAGAGGAAAAAATAAGAAGATAAAAATAAATAGGTTTGGGTGAAAAGCATCCTGAGGCATCCAAGGCCAAATCCAAGATTGAAAACATCCCTGAGGAAATTCTAGAGAAAAAAAGAGAGAAAATAAAGGAAAATAAAAAATAATTGGGTGAAAACCTCTTTAAGGCAACCAAGGATGGCTTTTGCATTGAAAACCTCTTCTGAGGAATCCCACCTATCTTCAAAAAAAAACAAAAAAAACAAAAACCAAAAAAAATCTTATAACACCAAGGAAACTAACCTATTTATGTTTTACATGATGATCAAAAATGGCATATTATGGAAAAAATTGCAACATTCCTCCATCTCCCTTCCTCTCCTATATCCACTCACTCCATGTACAAATCCATCACTCACTTGACCATCAAATTCCACCACCCTATGAGCTAGAAAAAATAGGATTTCCATCTAGTCTATGTACTGCTACAGGATGTCCTAGAAACCTACAATAAATATTGTAGCACAACAGGAAGTCTTGAACACTTACAGGAAGGAAGGTCAGAGGCACAATCAATCATCTCAGGCTATCTGATCCCAGGAAAGGGAATGTAAAGGATCACTCTACCTATTCCTACCACCCCCTCATCACCATACCATACCATGCATAGAGGTTCTCTCCTCTAACCCTCCATTTTTCCACTATGGTAAAAAAACAATTATGCACAAACAAAGAGCCCTTTGTTTAATTTTTCTCCTAGGACACATCACTACCTTAGCATCATAACACCATATCCAGGTTTTCCACACCATTCCCTCACCACCTTATGTTAGTTTGGGCTCCAGAATATAAAGAAAGGAGACTGCTACAGGAAGATAGTCTCTTCCTATAGCACACCTGTGCAAATAGTAAAGCAACTTGACTATGGCTTGGCTCATCCAAAGAAGCAGAGAAAGGTTGAAAATTTGATCCTGAAGGCAACCATAACACTCCTGCGATGATTCTACATCAGTAGCATAATATTGAAGCTTCCATAAGGTAACTGCAAGTACCCAAAAGACCAACACAGTAAGCACCTCAAACAGAAAAGGAAGACACAAAAACAATTAAATAGCAAAGGAAACTCTTGTGATGATTCATCCAATGCTCCAGCTATCTGCATGCACGAACCTACAACCATTTGACACCGAGGTAGGAATTAGGTATCACTCCCTCACCCTCTCTCTATGCATATTTGGCTAAATTAAATAATGTCGATGAGAGGAGGTTTAATAATCTAAAAGTTCGATAGTTAGCTTGGCCACTTTTGATAGTGAAACTAAAAGAGCTTAGTAGAGTTGGCATGAAACGTGTATTTTTCACATAAGTGGCAATGAGATCACCAGATATGGGTGCTCATTATGAGGTAGGAGGGATTGATCACTTTGAGTGGGACCAATGGTCCAAATGAGGAAAGTTTGTGTGAGGGACACCTCAACAAAACGCTTCAACCCCACTCGAAATGGCATATAGTGTACCTCAGTTCACTTCCCCTCACGTCTATGCTTATTTAAAAAATATTTAAGCAAAGGATGAAATTGGTAATCCATAGAGGAGGTTCGATCACCGATTAGTTGTGCCTACAAGAAATGCTACAGAAAAACATGCAATTGCTACAGGAAGCTTCAAAGAGTGCTATAAGGTTCTAAGAAGGGGAATGCAAGAAACTAAAAGGGTAAATTAGCTTAAAAAATACCACCCTCCATTCCATACCATTAGTTTAAAGAGGTAAGTGGCTATCCCCTTCATATATCCATAAATTTCACAAAAATTCTCCTAAACAGTCTGCATATAGTAGTGTCACAATTGAGGTAATTGAGAAATGTTTGTGAAGAGGTAGGGAGTAAGAAATCCATTTTGAATTTTTAAGAGTCTTATGAACCACTCCCACCAATGAATTTGACACCAAGGCCATATATGGAATACCTGTTTAACCCAATCCATATACAACAATATAAATGGGGGGAGGGTTTAATAGAAGGGGACCTACAAATACCAAAAGAATTCAATTACACCCTCCTATAGTAAACATTTTTAGGAGGCATCAATGGTTTGGTTTCTTTGATATCCTAAGGGGATATGATGATTTGATAGCTCAAGAATTTGCAATGGCTCTACACTCTCAAGCATATATTAGCTCCACTATTGTGGTAAGGGGACTAGCCATAACCATCCCTCCTGAATTGATCAGTAGAGTAACAACATTACCCCAAGGAATCAAGGGGAATAGATAAGACAAGGTCACTAGTGCCACTCCAAATAAAAACTTCTTTTTGAATAAGGAGAGCACATTGAAGAAAAAAGTGGGGTGAGAATGGAAAGTTTACCTTATCCATGGGATGAGGTAGTGTACCGCATCTTAAAATACATTTCTTGTGAAGGCAGATTGAGTGTAGTATATGCATACCATTTCAGATTTTTTCATGAACTTAGATTTAAGGATGATTTGTGTTTGGAACAAAGATTAAACATACCCTACTTCCTCCTCCACTACATCAGAGACATGAGCCAAAGGGTTAGAGAAGGAAAACATCAGCACCTGACTCATAATGGTTTGATTAAAATAATACTGAAAGTTTCCGTCAACAAGATAACAATTCCTATGCTATGGTCCAGCTTCATATACATGGATAGGGAGAATCTAATAAGGATGCAGAATATCACTCCTAGAGATACCCTTGCTTATAGCCTTAGAGATAGGGATACTAGAACAAAGGAGGAAGAGACTGAGAAAACAAAAGAAGAAGAGATGGAAATAGAGGAAGGATAAATAGAGGATACAGAGGCAAAGAGGAAAGGTGATGAGGAAGAAGAAGAGAAGGAAGTAGAAAAGGAGGCTTTGATCCCCCAAAAGGCCACTGATATATCCCCTCAAGAAACTAGTATGTCACTAGGAAACACTGAGGATGAGGTTGTTTCCACCTTATCCACTTTAAGAACCCTTGTGAAACCCAAGAAGAAAATATCAAGATAGAATCCTATGTATTTCAAGACAAGAAAGAGCACTAGGGTGAAACAAGGAAGACCTCAGACTCCAACAAAGGTCCCCATTAGCATTGAAGAGTACCCTAGCAATAAGGAAGAGATAGGGCTAGAGGAAGGAAAAATTGAAGAAATAACTTCTCTAAAGACAAAACCCAAGACACCCGTGACCTATGTAGGAAGGCACTCTACTAGAGTAGCATCCTTAAAACATTCATAAGTACAAAGAAAGTGCTATAGGAAGAAAATGAGGTGCTACATAAAAAAGGGAGTGTATTATAGGAATAACATCAAGTGCTATAGGGAGAAAAAATTTCACAAGGAGAAGGAAAGAAGGCACCAATAGAGGGGATGAGTGCCAAATTTTAAGGACAATATGTGCAAGAGGAGGTACAAGTTGTAAACCAACAACCATAAGAGGAAGAAACCTCTCTGAGAAATTTCCAAAAATACATCACATAATTCAAAGAACCTACCCCACAATATAATTTGAACTCTTACTACAATTTCATTGAGGGAGGGAGACTAATCCCTAAGAAGCTCTCAATCCCTCTCTTTTATGAGCCAAATATAGAAAGGGGGCTCACCCATGGATGGATGAAAATTACTTAATCCAGAAATGTTGAGGATGTGGGGCTAATGAAGGAGAACCGAATTGAGATGGGGAAGGACCTAGCTAATTTAACACTAAGGGAATCATGATTGAAAGAGTAGTTAAAATAAGAAAAAGCAGAGAACATGAGGTTGAAGGGGGAGTTGCAACATAAGGACACATAACTTACCACTATGGAAAATATTTTCATGGAGGTCATGTAGTAAAGAAACCCTTCCAACTCTTATGCAATTTACTTGAAAGAGAAACGGTTAAAATTTCATATTAAGACCTTAGCACAACATGGCTCCTTACCCTTTCAAAATTATAGGAATTTCATTGATTTTTTCAGGTATTCTAGTGTGGAAGAGAGGGCTAGGATGGCATAATTTTACACGCACAACCTCATTTTTATTGATAAAAAAATTTGGGACCCAAATTCCATATTGGGTGATATGCAATTAATCGCCCTAGCATCTTGGCTAAAAAATGAAGAAGCAAGGGCATAAGAGGTCAAGAGAGTGATGAGAAGGGAAGAAAGAGAACCCCTCCAAATAAGGGTAGAGCTCATAAGTCATAGAGTGTTCATCATGAATCACCAAATGATCTCCAATAATGTTGACCTTGCACCAAGATACATTGACACCCAAGAACATGAAATATCACATTTTGATGACACCTACATATTTTTAGAAGAAGAGAGTGTAGATGCATGACATAGAAGATGACATGCTCTACCACTTGTCTTGAAGAACAGGGAGTACCATACTCCAGATAGATTTAAATTTGCCTTAGAAAAGGCACCCTTGTACAAAAGAGAAATGCAGAGAATGAAAATCCAGTGGATAGGATTAAAGCTAAGACCACCTTTGTTGTTGGGGCTACATGAAGGGAGAGATAAAATAGAGGACCAGAAGGAGTTCAGGAAGCATAAAAGAATGTAGGGTTCTATACACTAGAAGGCACTCCTTCTGAGCTACCTTGGGATGTTAGGGAAGCTACTAGAGCTTTGAAGGAAATCGGTAGAGAGGACTAAGTTGCTCAGAGGATGCGAAACCATTTCAGTAGGGGGCTGATGATGATGCTAATAATTAGGCATATCTTAAGGGTTACAATGTAACCTTTTAGCTTATTTACTCTCTCTATATATAAAATTTGATTACACTTTTTCATATTTTTCTTAGTGATAAAGTTGTACGAGTATTTTCATGACTTGAATCCTAACATTGTTTAATTGCAAGAAATAAAGGAAATAAAGATATTTTTCAGTGAGATTCCATGTTAGGGATCAGAGTAGAAAATAAGGAGTAATCATAGGAAGGTTTTCCACCTTCTTAACTTCCACAGCTATCCCAATATCACCTAATATTCTCCTCCAACAATTTTAAGTCAAAGGCAGTCGAGCAAGTGAATGTTAAGAGGGAGCCAAGCTCCACACTTATCCAAGATCAAGAAGACACATTTCCACTTTTTAGGGAGTTGTTGGTAGCTACCCATTAGTATAAATAAACATGAGAAAAATCTCATGAGGATTCAATTTATACAATCATATAGAGAGCTCTTGACTCTAGATTAGAGATATTTTTTACTGTCATTTTGATGTAAGAGACTTGTTATGAAATGAGGATGAAAAGTTGGTTTGCCTTTCGCTGATTTGATTTCAGACGACTGAAGCTTGTGGGTTAGGGCCCAATACGTGGGCTTAATTCTCTCTTGTGTATATTTTTTCTTCCTTTATGCTTCAATATTTTATTTGATGTCATTCCATTATAGTAGCATCTGAAATTCATCAAAACTATGGTGGAAATCCCTCTCTCTCACCTCTTCCATTGGAGCTTGAGGAGAAAGGTCTCCAACCAGAGACCAAAATATTTAGTTTATTATTTATAGGAAAGGATAAAGTAGTTTTCATTCTATTTATCATGGAATTTTTGTAGATTAGAGGTTGGATTCATGCTTTAGTTGAATATTAGCTTAAGTTATGTATAATTTGATTCAAATCATCTTTTCCATTTTTTAAGCATGATGGTTTGTTAATGGTCAATGAGTGATTGTATGTACTAGTTGTAGGATTGGCTATAGCTTTATAAAATGAACCCCTTTAACACTGTCATCTTGGACTTCAACCCTCCTTCATCTTCTCTTCCATACTGTTAGTGACAACCCTTCTTTGAGAACCATCTTCATGGCAACCATGAGAAACCTTTTTGGTACAAGACTAACCTTTCGAAGGTTCTGAGCATGGGAAAGTATTTGGCCATCCCCCATCCACTTAGATCCATATTTCCCTCACTTTTCCTCACCTCCATTCCACCATTTCCAGCCTCATAACCCTCTCGGTCTATTTACTATAGCATTATAGGACTTCCTGTAGCTAAAAATGGATCTTATAGTAGCTTCCTGTAATAGTGTTGGAGACCACCTTCTTCAATCTAAAATCAATAATACACCTCACCTAAGCTTAGTATAGGACTTAGTGGACCCCCATATATGAAATCTTGGTTCAGGGACAACCCTAGGAAACTCAAACTCCTTTTCCTTTTGCTCCAAAACATAATAGTCTTAGTGTGTTAGTCCGTCATAGAAATAACATCATTAGCACAAAAAATAGCATGCATTAGATAAAATTTAATTCATCATTGATTTAGTGTGTGTGTATGTGTGTGTATTTGTTAATATATATTAGTTCCCTTCTTGCAATTTGGTTGAGTAGTTGAGAGAATGAATGAAATCTAGTGTAATTTCCCTTCTCGTAGCTAGAGTAAGTGCTAGTTTCTTCATTTAAAAAATAGAGGTTAGTTAGATGAATGAGTGAAATATATTATGTCTTCCTTTCTTGCAGACATAATAATGTTCACGATTTTATTTTAGTATTGATTTACAATTAGAAGTTGGATAGACTCTCTCCCTTAGAGTAACAATAGTTCCTAACACCTAATAGTAGAACTAATATGAGGATGGCATGAGTAGATCTCATTTGTTGTGCATATAACACTGTCACCTCCATGTTTGTATGAACCTCAGGCTGATAATTAAATTTGATTAGCCTATGGGAATTGCAACACCCTTGGTGCAATACCAACGATGTCCAACTGGCCCCAAATTATTATTTTTTGGGTTCGGGGAAATGCCCTGAAAATTTTCCTGGGTGGTTTTGCACATGGTTTTCACACATGGTTTTTGGAATAATGGCTTTCTACCCATAGTGTTTTGTAGATTTGGACAAGGGAACTATGGTTATGTTCTAATCCACGGTTAGTGGGTTGAGGTTTATGAATTATTTGACTTATATATATATGTATTGTAACATTTAAAGGCATATAATGAAAAAATAAATATGGTAGTCCAGGATTTCGGATCCAGAGGAAAATATTTCTGTATATTTTTTTAATGTTCCCGCTACTATATATTTTTGTATTTTAAGAATTAATTTGCAAGTGATTTATATAAAGTTTTAAAAACTATATTTTGTATTAGATAAGTTCAACTTCAAAGGGATTCCTTTGCTATCGAGGGTTTTTTCTTGAACCCGTGGGAGACCCTGTTCAGTCGGAGATCTGTGGGATGGATTAATGCGGTGAAAGAATATGGTGAATAGTGTAAATATAGAGATCGAGAAATCTAATGGTAATTTTTTTGAGGTATGGATCCTCAATATGGAGGATTTGTTGGTGAACTGAGATCAATGGATTGTTTTAGATCCTGGTATGACACCAAGAGGAATGTTGGTAGAAGACTGGGAAATGCTATATCGGAAGGTGAAGAGAACAACATAATTGTGTCTCTCAGATTTAGTATTGTTGAATGTATTAGGAGAAGCTACGAAAAGGGCTTTGTTGGATGAGTTAGGGACTTTTTATCAATGTAAGTCTCTAGTGAACAATTTTTTCCTACATAAAATGTTGTATAACCTAAGCATGAATGATGGAGACTCAGTGAAAAAGAATCATAATGCCTTTAATATTGTGGTAAGCCAATTGTTATTTATTGATTTTAAAATTTCAAATGAAGATAATCGCATCAGTTTGTTTTGTTCTCTACTAGATTCATGGGATATTCTAGTCATTTCAATAGGTAGCAATACAACTACCTTGAATTTTGATTAAATATTCTTATCCTTGTTTTTAAAAGAGATGAGCTGGAAAAATATAGAGATATCAAATAGATATTCTTTTTCTATGAGAGGTCGGTCCCATAACATAAACAAAAATAATTCCTCAAGTGGGAGATTTAAATCTATAGGGATATCTAAATCATCAAGAAATGTTGTAAAGGTATGCTGGAAATGCGAAAAAGAAGGGAACTACAAAAAGGATTGTAGATCTAAAGATCCTAAGAAAGGAAACGGATCTGATGATGTTACTTCTATAGAGGTGAAAACAACCTCTGATAAAGGTGCAGATGTGCACTTGGATTCTTCTTCAAGTATGCATGTAAACCATGAGGCATGGTTGATTGACTCAAGTGCATCCTTTCACTTCATTACCCATAGGGAGTGGTTCTACAAGTATGAGAAATATGATGGTTACTTATTCCTACCGAGTGACAGGAAGCCTAGAATCATCAAACGTAGAAAATTCAAGTTGAAGTTGGAAGAAGGAAGGATTAGAACACTTCTTGGTGTTCTTCATAATCTTGCATTTCCCAGAAATATGATTTTTGTAAGCAAGATGGATGATGTGTGCGTAATTTTTTTTTTGGAGATATATACCTACAAGATGGTTTAGGGAGCATTAGTATTGATGTGGGGAATTTGGATGGGAACTATTTACAAGATTCTGGGTAGCATTGTTTTTTATGGGTGCAACAATTTTTTGGTTCCTAAAAGTGAAGCAGAAAATTTAGTGGTCTCTGGAGAAAAGAACATGTTATCACATTAAAGGCTTGGACATATTGGAGAGAAGGGCCATCAAATATTGCATGGTAATGGTATGATAGATGGTATGTATAATATTCTTTCGATTTTGGATTTTTTGAACATTATATATATGGGAAGAAGAATCGAGTGAGTTTTCCCTGAGGTGCTAAGAGGGTGAAAATGATATCAAAGGTTCTGCACAATGATGTGTTTGGACCTGTGTCAGTTCCATCACTAGGTAAGTATGTGTAATATGTCTCATTTATAGATGATTTCTCAAGGAATATATGGATATATTTCCTCAAGAATAAATCTGAAGTCTTTGAGAGGTTTAAATAATTTAAGGCTCTATTGGAAAATAAAACACAGAAGAAGATCAAGGTGTTAGGGATAGATAATGGTGGAGAGTTCTAAAAGAACAATTTTTAAGAGTTTTGTTAGAAGTGTGGTATAGCACGACAGAAGACTAATCCGTACACACCTTTGCAAAATGGAGTTGCAGAAAGAATGAACACATCATTTATGGAAAAGGAAAGAAGCATGCTCAGTGGTGTTGGGTTGGGATAGGAATTCTGGTCAGAGGCAATGGATACTGCATGTTACCTATTTAACAGATCACCTTCATCAACGTTGGAGGATAAGACTCCGCACGAGGTATGGATTGGTAAGAAAACCTATCTCTCACATATCAGGGCATTTGGTTGTTATGCATATGTACATGTTCCAAAGGAGAAAATAACCAAGCCGTATAGTAAATATGAAAGGTGAATTTTTATTGGGTATAAGGATGGATTGGAATGTTATAATATTTAGAGCCTAGAAATAAGGAAGGTTGTGTAAAAATGATAGGTGATGTTTATATAGGTGAAGGATGTTATTAAACATGAATTCCTACCAAAGGAACCTGAAAAGATAGAGCTTGAACTAAAGGAGGAAGAATTAAACTCCATAAATGAACATGAATTAGAAGGGGAAGAGCCACAAACTCCAATTTTGACAATATATGTTCGAGAGAGAAGACATATAGAGAGTTATATTCCATCTTCTTTCTATTCAAATTTTGATTTATCTATTATTAATGATTATCCCAAAATTGTTAGAGAGGGAGTGGATTCAAAGAATGGAGAAATCTGGAAAGAGAAAATGGTTGAAGAATTGACATCTTTGGATAAAAATCAGGATTGGGATCTGGTGGAGTTGTTGGCTGGAAGGAAACCCATTGGCATCAAATGGGTGTTTAAGAAGAATATGAATGCAAAAGTAAAGGTGGATAAATAAAAGGATCAATTGTTTGCAAAAGGTTATTCCTAGGTGTGGGGAATTGATTTTGGTGATATCTTTTGTCTTTTTGCCAATTTAGATTCTATTAGATTAATTTTATCTATTGCTACTGATTTTTACTTTGAAGTAGAAAAAATGGATGTGAAGAAAACATTTCTTCACAGGGATCTCAAAGAATATATCTTCGGGAAGAAACCTAAAGTCTTTGCAGTGAAGGTTAAGGAAGAACTAGTATGTATGTTAAAAAAATTTGTGTACGTGTCAAAACAGTCACCAAGGATGTGGTATCATAAATTTGATACATATATATGGGTACTTGGCTTAACAAGGAGAAAAGTGGATCATTGTGTGTATTTTAAATTAATTTGTGACCGTGTTATTTATTTGGTTTTGTATGTGGATGACATGTTGTTGATTGGAAAGTACAAAGAAATTATCCAGGATTTAAAGACCCAATTTTCCTCTAAATTCGACATGAAGGATCTTGGTGCTGCAAACTAAATTTTAGGCATGAAAAATTAAAGAATATTGGGTCAAGAGGAAGCTCTGGTTAAACCAAAGGAAGTATGTCGAGACAATATTGCAGAGATTTAATATGCAGGATAGTAAATCGGTGAAGGTTTCTATTACTGTAGGTGTAAATTTTTCTATTGAACAATGTCTCAAGACACAAGAAGAGGAAGATTAAATGTCCCACGTACCATATGTGAATGCAATTGGTAGCATGATGTATGCAATGGTTTTCACTAGACCACAAATTCCACATGCAGTGGGAGTATTAATCAAGTTAATATCAAAACCACGAAAGGATCATTGGACAACAATGAAGCAAGTTTTTAGGTATTTGCGTGGCACTAGTGATTATGTTTTGTGCTACCAGGGAAGACCAGGATTGGATTTTTTTTTGGAAATTCATGGCTTTGTCGATGTAAATTGGGTTGGAGATCTAGATTGAAGAATATCTACAAGTGGGTATGTGTTTAACTTATTTGGAGGAGAACTGAGTTGGATGAGCAAGAGACAGTCTGTAGTGGCACTTTCAACTATAGAGGTTGAATACATGGTAGGCACTCATGAAAAAAAGGAATTAGTGTTGTTGTAGAGATTGTGTTGAAGTATGGGGTGGGTATAGTGAGCTATAAGGATATATTGTGACAAACAAAGTGAAATATTATTGGCAAAGAACCATGCTTATCATTCAAATACAAAGCACATTGATGTTTAGTATCACGTTTTGAGGGATATGTTTGAAGACAAAATTGTGTTATCAGTAAAGGTGGATGCTTTGAAGAATGTTTCGGATGCATTGAGGAAGTATGTGAGCACTCAAATTTTTTCTTGGTGTAGAGAAAAATGGGCTTTATATCCTTGGATTAATGACTATGCACCCTTGCGACCCCCTGTGTGGAGAAAAAAAAGTAGGGGAATGTTGGATATGTGTTATATTCTTTCACAATTGGCCCCAAAATAATTGTTTTTGGGGTCTGGGATAATGCCCCAAAAAAACAAAATATGGACAGTTTCGTGCATGGTTTTCACGAATGTTTTTCAGTATGATGGTTTTCTACCCATGGTATGTTGTATACTCGGTCAAGGGAACTATGGTTATGTTCTAATCCAGGGTTAGTAGATTAGGTTTTATTAATGCTTCATCATCATCATGATCATCATCATCATCATATATATATATATATATATATTTGTGTGTGTGTGTGTGTTTTGTAGCATTGAATGACATATAATAAAAAGATAAATATGGTAGTCTTGGTTTTGGGATCAAGAGGAAAATCTATGCGTGTATTTGTTTTATGTTATCGCCGCTATATATTTCTCTATTTTAACAATTTGTTTGTTAGTAATTTCTATACAAGGTTCAAATCTACATAAATAACAGTTATATTGAAAGTTATTTTTTCAAATCCAATATATTTATAAAATAGTTGATTTATGATTGTTTTCATGCCATGAATGTCCATAACATAGACGTATTAGTAAAAGGAGATATAATTTGAAATAGGACAAAGGTCATATAAAAATAATTTTAAATACAATTTTTGTTTATGTCAAGATGTTGTAGCCTTAATTTTATCTAAACAAGGAAAATAATCAAACTCGAAAACCTAGGGATGAAATCCCACTTCCATAATTTGTATTCATACTAGAATAGTTGTGCTATTGGAGGAAGAAATTACCTATGGAGTGAAAATGCTTTTTATACCACACTATGTATCCTGAAATAACTCTAGTACATAACAATGGAAAAAAAAAACAAAATCAATTCCAAACTGAATGTGTTAAGAGAAGAAATAATATATGAAGTTAAAAAAAAGGGAAAGTCACCCACAAACGTGAAAACAGAAGGCCCTAGATAAGCAATGAAAAACCCTTGGTCGGAAAGGGGACCTATTTCAAAACCAATTTATCAGCTATTTAGAACTAAAATGTTGCAAAGAACCATTGTCGAATTAAAAAGAAAAGAAAAAAAAATTGGTTACAAGCAAAGGTGAGAGGGATTTATTACCATGACTGGAAATATCCATTGTAATTCTCACAATCCTCAACCATGAAAATAGCCTCAAGGAACTGATTACCCAACACAACTGTAACATCCGTGGACCCACTCATTTACCTCTTTCATTCTTAAAATAATATTAACATGAAATAAATTTGTGATTTTCTATAAATGATGTAGTTATGGTTCGGTATGGTGAAACTACCAGAGAGTAACTGTTTTATTTTACATGAAGATAAAATATTGAGGAAGGTAGGCAGCTGCAGAGAGGGTTTGCAAGTTTTTGTTTTTCGTGAGGAGTTCTACTTCCATAGAGAGGGTATGTGCTTCATTAATACAGTTCATGTAGGTGACGGAGTGGTGATTCAAAATCATCAAATGGACCATCGAGCTTCCTCATTGATCAAATAAACCAACTAAGTGGGTCGAACGAAAGGTTGTGGAGTAACCAGATTTGTTTTAAGCTCTGAAACGCCTTTTTCTTTGGAGAAAAGTGAGCATCGTGGAAACCTGTGAAAGGAAAACGTGAAAGAGAACCAAGATTGTGTTGTTAAAATGGAGGATTATCTTAAAAAGATAAGTATCTTTCTTTATTAAAAATAATTTCAAAGTTTATTTACGCAAGAGCAAATATGAAAAGTTATGTTTGTTATCTTTCTAAAAAACTTACCTATGTGTGAAAAACTATAAGAATCTAGATTGTTCTTTTGGAAAGATTTACTTGATTCTTGTGCATTGAAAGAGAGATTAATCTTCTTCTAATTTTGGAAAGATAAGTTATAAAATTAATCTGCTTAAAAATTTAAACAGTTATCTGGATTGTGGATAATCACTATTACGATATTTTGGGAAGAGTTAAGTAGTTTAATACTTGAAAATATTTAACGGATTTAAAGATAAGATAAGGAGTTTTCACCAAAAGAACTCTTGAAATTCTGTGCAGATGGAGAACTTATGCTAGTTTTCTTAGTAAATAAAATATATTACTGCTTGTAGATAAAGATTGGCATTATGTTAACATTTTAGAAAGATGTATGTATATATGCATCTTATGTAAGAAAAGATATGATGCTTTTTATTTTTCTAAAATGGATTTTGTACAGGTGTATGAAATGATAAGGAAATCCAAGTTATTTTCTTGAAAATAAATATAGATTAAAGAGGGTAATTCTTGAAGATATATCATCGGTTGGGAGAAAAGTTAATGAGTTTCTTGGAAGAAAGTCATGAAGAACCCATAATAGTTTTCTCATAATTGTTTCTTTGGGAAATATCATGTTGAAGCTTGTGTGAAAATAATAATAAATATTATGTTGTTTTATATATGTTGCTCTTACTTGAAAATAATAACTTCTTGAAAGGAGTGCATGTTGACTTCTTGATTTGGATGTATACAAGGTAAGCTAACCTTCGTATTGTTTCTCAGTTTTATGCATAAAATAAGATTATCTATGATAATTTCTTGAAAGGGAGACATAAGAAGCTTTCAAGTATAAAGACAACAAAAGTAGGTTATGATAACTTCCTGATGCAAATGAAGTATGCATTTGTTACATAAAAGGAATAGTTAATGATGGTAGAGTTCTAAGTAGGGAATAATGTGTTGCCTACCTTAAAGAAGGGATATTATATTAAGCTTTTGCATGCACAAAGAATAACCATTGTGTTATAGAGGTGTGTTCTTTGCATGGATAAAAGAAATATTGAGCTATCTTAATCTTTAGGAGAAATATGCGAGTACCTTTATGCTAACAAAACTATTATGTTATTTCATGTTAGTTACTTTTGAATAAGATCATGTATATTCATGCAATATTTTTATTAAATTTCATTGGAAAAAATAAACGTTTGTATGTGGGAAATGATAACAAGTTTTGTTATCCTATATTGGAAAAGATTCTTTGGCAAAGAAGATGAATTACATGTACAAAAACTAAAGTAATGTTTTGGTTCCTTGATATATATATATATATATAATGTTGGTATAACATTTGGAGAATAAGACATGTATTCTTATGCTTTATTCAATTAGTTTTATGGAAAAGAAACCAAGTCTTTGCATGCCTATTATGTTATATTTCCTCAAAAATGAAACATGTGTTTGCATGCTCTATTTTGTTAAGTATTATTTTGGGAAATTATTTTAAAAACTTTATGCATTGTATGCATAGGAACAACATTCATCATGTTAGCTTTAGCATCAAAAGAAATAGCTGAAGGGTTAATTCTTTTGTTAAATATTAAGTAACACGAATGCACTTTGTGTCATTTTCCATTGAAGGAATTCCCGGACAATTGTAGTGATTTGTCTAGTACGAATGTGAGTGTATGCGAGAAGTGTCATAATAATGTGGGGATTATTTTTATATGAATTGATAATTACTTTCTCACACTAAGTTAGAGATGTTAGAAGAAAGCATGGAGTGATATTGTATTCACGTCTCATGTATTCACATGAATAAGTGTTAAAGGATCCCTTAAAGATTGATTATTGATTGATTAAGGCTTTATATAATCATGTTATAAAATATTGTTGATGACATCAATGACAGGAAATGATGGGGACTTATGGGAAGGAAATATTATGCTTAACATGGTGGTGGGTAAATGAATATGGTTCATGCAGATGAGTGTGAGCTACAGGATGATCCAATGTACAATGGTCCATTGTAGGTAAATAATTATGGTTCATGTAGATGAGTGTGAGCTGTAGGATGATCCAATGTACGATGGTCCATTGTAGGTACATCCATGCCACCAAGATATGAATATATGAAGATTGGTGGGTAAATGCTATCATATTTATTGTAATGGCTTTAAGCTAGAAATTTATATATTTCTTTGTAAGATTTATAACGATGGTTAAGGGATGGTCTCCCTTATAAGTCATTCAGTGAGCATTGAACACCCTCACGAGCGTTTAATAATAAAATTAAACGTTTGCTGGTTTTCACCCTACAGGGCTTCCAGGGTATATTGGTATTCAATGATGTGATTGATTATTATGTCAAGATGATGACGTTGATTCCTTTATTGTTGTGATTGTTCATAATGTCAAGTATGTGACGACTACATGAAAAATGAAATGAATGCAAGGTATCTCATACAGTTTTATGTTAATGTACCATAACAGAGGTTGTTAATGGTTAAGAAACTTACTATTCTTATACTAAGGTTTCACTATGAACTGGTGAACATTCTATGTAATGATGAGTAAGGAATATTTAATAGTGATTTGGATAGTTACCCCTGGGTTACTTGTATAAAAAAAATATTTAACTCCTGCATTTCCATGTGAGGCTATCGGTGTATGTTACAAGTGGTATCAGAGCTAAAGGTTGCAGCACTGGCGCCTTTGGGATTTGATAAGTGAAAATAAATTGAGGTATGCTACTAATGGACATCATTTAAGGTATGATTCTAGAAATCTACATATTGATTGATATATGATTCTAGCAACATACATATTGATTGATATATATGAAGTAGTCTACTCTTGACATGAGATGTGTGCTTCATGTTTATAACTACACTAAAGAGTAAAATGTAATAAATGTTGTTGCAAAACAGTTTTCATAACATTGGAATCTCATACATTTAGTGAATATAACTAAAGTTACCATGCACTACTTGAAAAATATGAATGTGTATAGTGATTGTGTGTGAAATTAATGCATGACTGCAAAATATGAGGAAATTCCTTGAATGGGATGATATAATGTTTTAAAATTAAATTGAATGAAGCATTTTAGATGTTAAAAATACATAATGAGTCAAGTAGCGAGACTTGATTATAATGACTAGTTGTTGAATGACTAGTTTTTTAATGATTTGTGTCATGGATGCATTAAGATTATTAGTGGCATTAATTAGTTATTTTTGTATAGCTAACTAATAAAACCTATATGCATGAATTGGTTTTGATTAAATATTATTGCAAGTTGTGAAACCAGCTCCAAAAATAGAAGAAAAGAGATATCAACGCCTTAGAAATAAGCCACTTCGAGGGGGAAACCTCCAATACATTACATAAATGAACAATTATTGGATGATACAAATGACAAAACCTCCTTTCTATAAATAGGAGTCTATGGGGCTATAATGTAATCCTAGCCGACCTAACAATAATAATTTAAGGGCACAATAATAACAATATGGGGGTTATAGGGGTACAACAATAACAATAAGGGGCGCTACATTAACATAATAAGGGACTACACTCGTAATATAGATACTTAACATGCCCCTCTCCTTCAAACAAGTGTTGTCATCAACGCTTGATTATTTCTTGATGCTTCTGTATATAATTCTCATCCTCCCATGTGGAATCTTCTACAGGAAAGTTCTTCCACTTTTTGAGATACTCTGGAACTGATCGTACTTGTCGAGTTCTTGTTTATGTGACTGCTTCAGAACTTCTTGCAATGTGATGTTGATCTTCCTATTGTTTCATTAGATTCTGCACCAAAGTTAGGTTATCCTTTGAGAGTTGGAGAACATGTTGTTGATGCTTGATGTGATATTCCACTAATTTATCATCCATATTAGCTATTATTTGATCCTTCAAACCATCCAAATTAGCCTTCATTTCTTCTTTTTAACCATCGATGTCATCTTCAGTTGCTCTTCATAATATCGAAATTTGTTGCACTTGGTACCGTAATTTTGATATCTCATACTGCAAATCTTCCTCTTCATGCGTCATAGTATAGATTTTTGAGGGCTTAATGGGTATGGAATTATTTTTTTGAGGCATTATAGAACCCAATACTAATAAAAATTCTAAAATATTCTCTTGGAATCAGTTCAAACTACTTTTTGAAACAAACGTTATGCAATTTTAAAAACCAAATACACACCTTTTTCTTGCTTTTGAGAAGCTCGATATTGAAACTAAATTATCTCTTTGATTTAGGATCTTCAATATCCGAAATTTGGTACTAAGTTAGCCCTTTGAATTCTCTTTAGAATGCCACAGGTTGGACCTAATTTGGATTCTTTAAGACAAAGTTATGCCCAGTCTCCCACGATGACCTAATTATGGACTTGTTCAGTAGAGTGAACTTGTACGACTTTCCATGTGTCACTGTTTGCTCCTTTGGCTCTGAAAACTTATAGATAGGAAACTAAAATCAGTGTACTTCCAGTCACTTTTTATAGAATTCCAATCCGATGCTCAGAGAGAGAGTTATGAAGATTTTCCCATGATCACCTCTTTGATATGAAATTTGGGAGCCTGAAAAAGACCTAACTTCCACAGATCATATCTCTGAAAATATTGCAAACCAAGATTTGAAATTTTTCGAAGATGTTCCTCAGGATTTCGGCTTCACACTCTAAAAATTTTAGCTTCTGAAACTTCATAGAAAACAAGTTATAGCGAAAATTCCACGATGACTTGTTTGGAGCAGCAAAACCCTAGAATCCAAAGCTCTGATACCAAATGTTGTGAAACCAGCTCCAAAAATAGAAGAAAAGAGATATCAACGCCTTATAAATAAGACACTTCGAGGGGGAAACCTCCAATACATTACATGAATGAACAATTCTTGGATGATAAAAATGACAAAACCTCCTTTCTATATATAGGAGTCCATGGGGCTATAATGTAATCCTAGTGGGGCCACAATGTAATCCTAGCCGACCTAACAATAATAATGTAAGGTCGCAATAATAATAATATGGGGGTTACAGGGGTATAACAATAACAATAAGGGGGGCTACACTAACATAATAAAGGACTACACTATTAATATAGGGACTTAACAAAACAAGTCGTTACTTCACATGTCAGACTATTGGTAACAATACACTATTGGAATTGGAAATGTTTGCATTGTTACCCTAATCATCATTGATATATACAAATTAATGAATATTCATTTATAATCGTATGCTATGCATGAAACTAGAATCATTTTGAAAGTGAATATTTTTCTTAACAATGCATATTTATGAGTAGTGTCATCGATGAGATTAAGCATGGTTAGCTTAATGGAAAAAAGAAAAAACTTTGAAAGTAAAATAGTGCCATGGAAAAATTGCAACGGTAATAAAGTATCATGTTATAATGTGCATGATTATGTTATTTGGAAAATTATAATGTATAACACATGTATGTTATTCATGTTCCCTGTTAATCTAGATATCATTGGACCCGTGTGGAGGGCCAAGTATGATGTATGATGCACATAAGGTTTATTTTTCTTTATAATGTGCAAATAGTTCATTATGTAATTTACTTTGGGAAAAAATGCTAAAAGAGAAATTTAACATGCTAGATAGTTGTGAACAATTGTGAAAGGCTAGAAGGCCTTGGGTTGATGGTGGTTGCCTGCCCGAAGGGGTTGATGGCGCTTACCTGCCCATATTTCCTCTCCCTAGAGATATATTATCTCCTTAAGGGAAAAGCGTTGGCCAAGGTAGTGAAGAGGGGAAAAATTGAGGCAACTCTATTGAATTTGGACCCTGTTGGAGGAGGTCCAAAATTCCTCATAGATGGGACACTGTCAGAGGAATAGGCATGATGTTGCCAAGAGGAATCCATACTAGACCTGGAATGGTTTTTTCGTCAAATAATTGTCTGGATGTGAAAATGACTCGATTTGGTTGTGGAAACCAAATCCCATGGGTTAGGAGGAGAATATTTTTTACCATTGTGGTTCTCATAGTGGAACAAGTTAAGTAATAATATATGTGTTATATTAAAATGAATTTTTATATGATTGTGTAAATATCTTATGTAGATAGTAAGAGGAAAGGAGCTTAGCACTCGTAAAATGAATTACTTAATGTATAAGTTCATTTATTTTATTACTAATTTGTTTGAATGTCTTAGCAGAGGCTAGGATATGCCCATGGTGCATTGATTAACCATTCGTACAATTAGAGAGATAGGTGCTCTCTGAGTACTTTTTGAAGTACTATGTGGATGTCTTTAGCAGGAGCTAAGACAGTGTGCACGTGATGCATTGATTAGAGGGTTGGTGCTCCCTGAGTACTTGTGGAAGTACTCTGATTAAAAAATCTGTTGATATTGCATGAATGTTGTTGATTGGAAAGTACAAAGAAATTATCCAGGATTTAAAGACCCAATTTTCCTCTGAATTCGACATGAAGGATCTTGGTGCTGCAAACTAAATTTTAGGCATGAAAAATTAAACAATATTGGGTCAAGAGGAAGCTCTGGTTAAACCAGAGGAAGTATGTCGAGACAATATTGCAGAGATTTAATATGCAGGATAGTAAATCGGAGAAGGTTTCTATTACTGTATATGTAAAGTTATCTATTGAACAATGTCTCAATACACAAGAAGAGGAAGATCACATGTCCCGCGTACCATATGTGAATGTAATTGGTAGCATGATGTATGCAATGGTTTGCACTATACCACAAATTCCACATGCAGTGGGAGTATTAATCAAGTTTATTTGAAAACCACGAAAGGATCATTGGAAAACAATGAAGCAAGTTTTTAGGTATTTACGTGGCACTAGTGATTATGTTTTGTGCTACCAGTGAAGACCAGGATTGGATTTTTTTTTGGAAATTCATGGCTTTGTTGATGTAAATTGGGTTGGAGATCTCGATTGAAGAAGATCTACAAGTGGGTATGTGTTTAACTTATTTGGAGGAGAACTAAGTTGGATGAGCAAGAGACAGTCTATAAGGCACTTTCAACTAGATAGGTTGAATACATGGTAGCCACTCATGCAAAAAAGGAATCAGTGTTTTTGTAGAGATTGTGTTTAAGTATGGGGTGGGTATAATGAGCTATAAGGATATATTGTGACAAACAAAGTGAAATATTATTGGCAAAGAACCATGCTTATCATTCAAATACAAAGCACATTGATGTTTAGTATCATGTTTTGAGGGATATGTTTGAAGACAAAAATGTGTTGTCAGTAAAGGTGGATGCTTTGAAGAATGTTTCAGATGCATTGTGGAAGTATGTGAGCACTCAAAAGTTTTCTTGGTGTAGAGAAAAATGGGCATTATATCCTTCGATTAATGACTATGCACCCTTGAAACCCCCTGTGTGGAAAGAAAAAAGTAGGGGAATGTTGGATATGTGTTATATCTTTCACAATTGGCCAAAAATTAATTGTTTTTGGGGTCTGGGATAGTGCCCCAAAAAAACAAAATATGGAAAGTTTCGTGCATGGTTTTCACGAATGTTTTTCAATATGATGGTTTTCTACCCATGGTATGTTGTAGACTCGGTCAAGCGAACTATGGTTATGTTCTAATCCAGGGTTAGTAGATTAGGGTTTATTAATGCTTCATCATATATATATATATATATATATATATATATATATATATATATATATATATATATATATTTGTGTGTGTGTGTCTATTTTGTAGCATTGAATGACATATAATAAAAAGATAAATATGGTAGTCTTGGTTTTGGGATCGGGAGGAAAATTTATTTGTGCATTTGTTTTATGTTATCGCCACTATATATTTTTCTATTTTAACAATTTGTTTGTTAGTAATTTCTATACAGGGTTCAAATCTACATAAATAACAGTTATATTGAGAGGTATTTTTTCAAATCCAATATATTTATAAAATAGTTGAGTTATAATTGTTTTCATGCCATGAATGTCCATAACATAGACGTATTAGTAAAATGAGATATAATTTGAAATAGGACAAACGTCATATAAAAATAATTATAAATGCAGTTTTTGTTTATGTCAAGATGTTGTAGCCTTAATTTTATCTAAACAAGGAAAATAATCAAACTCAAAAACCTAGGGATGAAATCCCACCTCCATAATTTGTAGTCATACTAGAAAAGTTGTGCTATTGGAGGAAGAAATTACCTATGGAGTGGAAAATGCTTTTTCTACCACACTATGTATCCTGAAATAACTCTAGTACATAACAATGGAAAACAAAAACAAAATCAATTCCAAACTGAATGTGTTAAGAGAAGAAATAATTTTTGAAGCTAAAAAAAAATGGAAAGTCACCCGCAAACATGAAAACAGAAGGCCCTAGAAAAGAAATGAAAAACCCTTGGTCGGAACGGGGACCTATTTCAAAACCAATTTATCAGTTATTTAGAACTAAAATGTTGCAAAGATCCATTGTCAAATTAAAAAGAAAAGAAAAAAAAAATGGTTGCAAGAAAAGGTGACAGAGATTTCTTACCATGACTAGAAATATCCATTGTAATTCTTACAATCCTCTACCATGAAAATGGCCTCAAGGAACTGATTACCCAACACAACTGTAACATCCATGGACCCACTCATTTACCTCTTTCGTTCTTAAAATAATATTAACACGAAATAAATTTGTGATTTTCTATAAATGAGGTAGTTATGGTTCGGTATGGTGAAACTACCAGAGAGTAACTGTTTTCTTTTACATGAAGATAAAATATTGAGGAATGTAGGCAGCTGCAGAGAGGGTTTTCAAGGTTTTCTTTTTTGTGAGGAGTTCTACTTGTATAGAGAGGGTCTGTGCTTCATTAATACGGTTCATGTAGGTGATGGAGTGGTGATTCAAAATCATCAAATGGACCATCAAGCTTCCTCATTGATCAAATAAACCAATTAAGTGGGTCGAACGAAAGGCTGTGGAGTAACCAGATTTGTTTTAAGCTCTGAAACACCTTTTTCTTTGGAGAAAATAGAGCATCGTGGAAACCTGTGAACGGAAAACGTGAAAGAGAACCAAGATTATGTTGTTCAAATGGAGGATTTTCTTAAAAAGATAAGTATCTTTCTTTATTAAAAATAATTTCAGAGTTTATTTACGCAAGAGGAAATATGAAAAGTTATGTTTCTTATCTTTCTAAAAAACTTACTTGTGTGTGAAAAAATATAAGAATATAGATTGTTCATTTGGAAAGATTTACTTGATTCTTGTGCATTG
Source organism: Pinus albicaulis (assembly GCA_034641835.2). Taxonomy (NCBI): domain Eukaryota; kingdom Viridiplantae; phylum Streptophyta; class Pinopsida; order Pinales; family Pinaceae; genus Pinus; species Pinus albicaulis. Next base: position 406,782,762 of record CM076580.1, on the reverse strand, counting down.
AAAGAGAGATTAATCTTCTTCTAATTTTGGAAAGATAAGTTATAACATTAATCTACTTAAAAATTTACACAGTTATCTAGATAGTGGATAATCACTATTACGATGTTCTTGGAAGAGTTAAGTAGTTTAATACTTGAAAATATTTAACGGATTTAAAGATAAGGAGTTTTCACCAAAAGAACTCTTGAAATTTTGTGCATATGGAGAACTTATGCTAGTTTTCTTAGTAAATAAAATATATTACTGCTTGTAGATAAATATTGGCATTATGTTAACATTTTAGAGAGATGTATGTATATATGCATCTTATGTAAGAAAAGATATGATGCTTTTTTATTTTTCTAAAATGGATTTTGTACAGGTGTATGAAATGATAAGGAAATCCAAGTTATTTTCTTGAAAATAAATATAGATTAAAGAGGGTAATTCTTGAAGATATTTCATGGGTTGGGATAAAAGTTAATGAGTTTCTTGGAAGAAAGTCATGAAGAACCCATAATAGTTTTCTCATAATTGTTTCTTTGGGAAATATCATGTTGAAGCTTGTGTGAAAATAATAATAAATATTATGTTGTTTTATATATTTTGCTCTTACCTGAAAATAATAACTTCTTGAAAGGAGTGCATGTCGACTTCTTCATTTGGATGTATACAAGGTAAGCTAACCTTTGTATTGTTTCTTAGTTTTATGCATAAAAGATGATTATCTATGATAATTTCTTGAAAGGGAGACATAAGAAGATTTCAAGTATAAAGACAACAAAAGTAGGTTATGATAACTTCGTGATGCAAATGAAGTATGCAATTGTTACATGAAAGGAATATTTAATGATGGTAGATTTCTAAGAAGGGAATAATGTGTTTCGTACCTTAAAGAAGGGATATTATATTAAGCTCTTGCATGCACAAAGAATAACCATTGTGTTATAGAGGTGTGTTCTTTGCATGGAAAAAAAAAATATTGAGCTATCTTAATCTTTAGGAGAAATATGTGAGTACCTTTAGGCTAACAAAACTATTATGTTATTTTATGTTAGTTTCTTTTGAATAAGATCATTTATATTCATGCAATATTTTTATTAGATTTCATTGGAAAAAATAAACATTTGTATGTGGGAAATGATAACAAGTTTTGTTATCTTATATTGGAAAAGATTCTTTGGCAAAGTTGAATTACATGTACAAAAACTAAAGTAATGTTTTGGTTCCTTGATATATATATATATATAGGTAATGTTGGTATAACATTTGGAGAATAAGACATGTATTCTTATGCTTTATTCCATTAGTTTTATGGAAAATAAACCAAGTCTTTGCATGCCTATTATGTTATATTTCCTCAAAAATTAAACATGTGTTTGCATGCTCTATTTTGTTAAGTATTCTTTTGGGAAATTATTTTAAAAACTTTATGCATTGTATGCATATGAACAACATTCATCATTTTAGCTTTAGCATCAAAAGAAATAGCTGAAGGGCTGATTCTTTTGTTAAATTTTAAGTAACACGAATGCACATTGTGTCATTTTGCATTGAAGGAATTCTTGGACAGTTGTAGTGATTTGTCTAGTACGAATGTGAGCATGTGCGAGAAGTGTCATAATAATGTGGGGATTATTTTTACATGAATTGATAATTACTTTCTCACACAAAGGTAGAGATGTTAGAAGAAATCATGGTGTGATATTGTAATCACATCTCATGTATGCACATGAATAAGTGTTAAATGATCCCTTAAAGATTGATTATTGATTGATTAAGGCTTTATATAATCATGTTATAAAATCTTGTTGATGACATCAATTACAGAAAATGATAGGGACTTATGAGAAGGAAATATTATGCTTAACATGGTGGCAGGTAAATGATTATGGTTCATGTAGATGAGTGTGAGCTGCAGGATGATCCAATGGATGATGGTCCATTGTAGGACATCCATGCCACAAAGATATGAAGATATGAAGATTAGTGGGTAAATTCTATCATATTTATTGTAATAGCTTTCAGCTAGATATTTGTATATTTATTTGTAATATTTATAACGATGGTTAAGGGATGGTCTCCCTTATAAGCCATTCAGTGAGCGTTGAACACCCTCACGGGCGTTTAGTAATAAAATTAAACGTTTGCTAGTTTTCACCCTACAGGGTTTCCAGGGTATATTGGTATTCAATGATGTGATTGATTATTGTGTCGAGATGATGACGTTGATTCCTTTATTGTTGTGATTGTTCATAATGTCAAGTATGTGATGACTACATGAAAAATGAAATGAATGCAAGGTATCTCATACATTTTTATGTTAATGTACCATAATAGAGGTTGTTAATGGTTAAGAAACTTACTATTCTTATACTAAGGTTTCACTATGAAGTGGTGAACATTCTATGTAATGATGAGTAAGGAATATTTAATAGTGATTTGGATAGTTACCCCTAGGTTACTCGTATAAAAAAATATTTAACTCCTGCATTTCCATGTGAGGCTATTAGTGTATGTTACAAGTGGTATGAAAGCTAAAGGTTGCAGCACTGGCGCCTTTGGGATTTGATAAGCGAAAATAAATTGAGGTATGCTACTAATGGACATCAGTTAAGGTATGATTCTAGAAATCTACATATTGATTGATATATGATTCTAGCAACATACATATTGATAGATATATATGCAGTAGTCTACTCTTGACATGAGATGTGTGCTTCATGTTTATAACTACATTAAAGAGTAAAATGTAATAAATGTTGTTACTGTTTTCATAACATTGGAATATCATACATTTAGTTAATATAACTAAAGTTACCATGCACTACTTGAAAAAGATGAATGTGTATAGTGATGGTGTGTGAAACTAATGCATGACTGCAAAATATGAGGAAATTCCTTGAATAGGATGATATAATGTTTTAAAATTAAATTGAATGAAGAATTTTAAATGTTAAAAATACATAATGAGTCAAGTAGTGAGACTTGACTATAATGACTAGTTTTTGAATGAGTTGTGTCATGGATGCATTAATATTATTAGTGGCATTAATTAGTTATTTTTGTATAACTAACTAATAAAACCTATATGCGTGAATTGGTTTTGATTAAATATTATTGCAAGTTGTGAAACTAGCTCCAAAAATAGAAGAAAAGAGATATCAACGACTTAGAAATAAGCCACTTCGAGGGGGAAACCTCCAATACATTACATAAATGAACAATTCTTGGATGATACAAATGACAAAACCTCCTCTCTATAAATAGAAGTCCATGAGGCTATAATGTAATCCTAGTGGGGCCACAATGTAATCCTAGCCGACCTAACAATAATAATGTAAGGCCACAATAATAACAATATTGGGGATTACAGGGGTATAACAATAACAATAAGGGGGGCTACACTAACATAATAAGGGACTACACTATTAATATAGGGACTTAACATGCCCCTCTCCTTCAAACAAGTGTTTTCCTCAATGCTTGATTATTTCTTGATGCTTCTGTATATAATTCTCATCCTCCCATGTGGAATCTTCAACAGGAAAGTTCTTCCACTTGCTGAGATAATTTGGAATTGATCGTACTTGTTGAGTTCTTGTTTCTGTGACTGCTTCAGAACTTATTTCAATGTGATGTTGATCTTCCTGTTGTTTCATTAGATTCTGCACCAAATTTAGGTTATCATTTGAGAGTTGTAGAACATGTTGTTGATGCTCGATGTGATCTTCCACTAATTTATCATCCATATTAGCTATTATTTTATCCTTCAAACCATCCAACTTAGCCTTCATTTTTTCTTTTAAACCATCGATGTCATCTTCAGTTTCTCTTCATAATATCAAAATTTGTTCCACTTGGTACCGTAATTTTGATATCCCATACTGCAATTCTTCCTCTTCATGCGTCATAGTATAGATTTTTGAGGGCTTAATGGGTATGGAATTATTTTTTTGAGGCATTATAGAACCCAATAATGATAAAAATTCTAAAATATTCCCTTGGAATCACTTGAAACTTCTTTTTCAAACAAACGTTATGCAATTTTAAAAACCAAATACACAACTTTTTCTTGCTTTTGAGAAGCTCGATATTGAAAGTAAATTACCTCTTTGATTTAGGATCTTTAATATCTGAAATTTGGCACTAAGGTAGCCCTCTGAATTCTCTTTAGAATTCCACAAGTTGGGCCTAATTTGGATTCTTTAAGACAAAGTTATGCCCAATCTCCCACGATGACCTAATTATGGACTGGTTCAGTAGAGCGAACTTGTACGACTTGCCACGTGTCACTGTTTGCTCCTTTGGCTTTGAAATTTATAGAAAGGAAACTACAGTCCGTGTACTTCCAGTAAATTTTTATATAATTCCGATCTGATGCTCAAGGAGAGAGTTATGAAGATTTTCCCACGATCACCTCTTTGAGATGAAATTCAGGAGCCTGAAAAAGACCTAACTTCCACAGATCATATCTCTGAAAATATTGCGAACCAAGATTTGAAATTTTGCTAAGATGTTCCTCAGGATTTTGGCTTCGCACTCTAAACATTTCAGCTTCTGAAACTTCGTAGAAAACAAGTTATAGTGAAAATTCCACGATGACCTGTTTGGAGCAGAAAAACCCTAGAATCCAAAGCTATGATACCAAATGTTGTGAAACCAGCTCCAAAAATAGAATAAAAGAGATATCAATGCCTTAGAAATAAGCCACTTCGAGGGGGCAACCTCCAGTACATTACATGAATGAACAATTCTTGCATGATACAAATGAAAAAACCTCCTTTCTATATATAGGAGTCCATGGGGCTATAATGTAATCCTAGTGGGGCCACAATGTAATCCTAGCCGACCTAACAATAATAATGTAAGGGCACAATAATAACAATATGGGGGTTACAGGGGTATAAAAATAAAAATAATGGGGGCTACACTAACATAATGAAGGACTACACTATTAATATAGGGACTTAACAGAACGAGTCGTTACTTCACGTGTCAGACTATTGGTAACAGTACACTATTGGAATTGGAAATGTTTGCATTGTTACCCTAATCATCATTGATATATAAAAATTAATGAATATTCATATATAATCGTATACATAAAACTAAATTTATTTTGAAAGTGAATATTTTTCTTAACAATGCATATTTATGATTAGTGTCATCGATGAGATTAAGCATGGTTAGCTTAATGGCAACAAGAAACAGATTAAGCATGGTTAGCTTAATGGAAACAAGAAAAAACTTTGAAAGTAAAATAGTGCCATGGAAAAATTGCAACGGTGATAAAGTATCATGTTATAATGTGCATGATTGTGTTATTGGAAAATTATAATGTATAACACATGTATGTTATTCATGTTCCCTGTTAATATAGATATCATTGGACCCGTGTGGAGGGAAAAGTATGATGTATGATGTACATAAGGTTTTTTTTTTCTTTATAATGCGCAAATAGTTCATTATGTAATTTACTATGGGAAACAATGCTAAAAGAGATATTTAACATGCTAGATAGTTGTGAACAATTGTGAAAGGCTAGAAGGCCTTGGGTTGATGGTGGTTGCCTGCCCGGAGGGGTTGATGGAACTTACCTCCCCACATTTCCTCTCCCTAGAGATGTATTATCTCCTTAAGGGAAAAGAGTTGGCCAAGGTGGTGAAGAGGGGAAAAATTGAGGCAACTCTATTTATTTTGGAGCCTGTTGGAGGAGGTCCAAAACTCCTCATAGACGAGACGTTGTTAGAGGAATAGGCATGATGTTGCCAAGAGGAATCCATACTGGGCCTGGAATGGTTTTTTTGTCAAATAATTGTTTGGATGTGAAAATGACTCGATTTGGTTGTGGAAACCAACTCCCATGGTTTAGGAGGAGAATTTTGTTTACCATTGTGGTTCTCATAGCGGAAAAAGTTAAGTAACAATTTATGTGTTATATTAAAATGATTTTTTATATGATTGTGTAAATATCTTATGTAGATAGTAAGAGGAAAGGAGCTTAGCACTCGTAAAATGAATTACTTAATGTATAAGTTCATTTATTTTATTACTAATTTGTTTGAATGTCTTAGCAGAGGCTAGGATATGCCCATGGTGCATTGATTAACCATTTGTACAATTAGAGAGATAGGTGCTCTCTGAGTACTTTTTGAAGTACTATGTGGATGTCTTTAGTAGGAGCTAAGACAGTGTGCATGTCATGCATTGATTAGAGGGTTGGTGGTCCCTGAGTTCTTGCGGAAGTACTCTGATTAAAAAATCTCTTGATATTGCATGAATGTTTGATAATTGCAATTATTTCATTTGATTGAAACTATGTGACTAATGTGGTTGAATTTGTTAGTCATACATTACAGGCTCTTTCCATGGAGTGTTATTTTACATATAAATACATCAAGAAATTGTTGAATCATTTCCCTAGGTTTCTTGGACTTTAATAACCAATTACCTATCATAGACTAACCTGAGGATTAGTTGTTTAGAAGTCACCCCTTAATCCGAAGGGATATACCAAAGTCCAAGAATGAGAGCTTAGAATGCAGAAATGCATCTCAGCTAAGAGCTAAATGTGTCTTGGAAATGGATTTCAAGGATGACCACAAACCGAAAATGGGATAACTCGATGTCTCAACCAACACTAATTATTGAACCTACATAGCAGTTCTCAGAAAAAAAAAATGTGGTTTTAAGATGACCACAAAATCTATAACTGTCACAACAGTTACTCGAAAAATTCTGAATCTGGAAGTGCTCACTCAGAAACAACTCAATTAATTGAGGTTGTGGCTCAAGATGTGGATCACTGACTCAGGCTCGCTTGACATCTCGAACTCAAACCTGTAGCAGACCACCAAAAATTCCCCCCTTGTTGGATACAGAGTGAGAAATATTTGTCATCATTGCAAGACTCATCAACACTCTCGAACTAATTCTTCGATATGACTTGTAAATATTCTTGGCTTCTTTCGTCCATTCCCAAGAAGCAATCCATCCAAAAATTAGTTTCTCTCTTGCAATACTCTTATTTTTGGAACATCTATTTGACTCGTGATTTCACTTTCCACAATGCTCGCACAGGTGAAGATCAAACAACCGATCTTACACATGTCCAAATATGTTACAATGTTGGCATTTATTAAACTTTTTTTGGAACCACACCATACAAAAATCTTGCACATCAAAATTTTATAGGTTTATCAAAATCTGGATTGTAAAACGATACATCATTGTTATAACCCAGACCAGTTCTATGTGTATTGTGTGTAATCTCTTCCCATGGTCTTATAACATGTTTCACATCAGAACTTCTAACCGCATCTAAATTTTTGCCTAAAATCACATCATTTTAATGACCATTATTTGAATGATGATCAGGTTCAAACAAACTGTGGTTCTGAAAAAACACCAGTTTAGAATCACAATTGTTCTTTTGAAGTTTGTCTCGCTGTAAGTGCGGCTCTAACACAACAAATTCAATTTTTATTTTAGCATTTTGAAAACATGATTGGATGTCACAAATCATGTCCTTGTTGACTTGGAAACCGTTATGGACGGAAGATAACATTAACTTGCTTCATAATTGTAACAAATTATTGACTCTCGCCATTTTCTCCAGTTCACTATTTGCAATAAATTTTGAAAAGGGTGTCGGCTACCACTGAAAAAGCATCCAATAAAAAAAAAATCAATGATTTAACTGGGTGTTGGGTTCAACCAATTATGCACCCATCAACAATACAAATTCAAACAAAAATATGATCGTTGCAACTACCTAAGTAGGGATTTTTTTTTAATATCTTTTCTCCATACAATCAATGCAAAGGAATCTGAAAACTCAATATTTGGAAAATTTCATCAAATAGTGACATGCTCAGGGTCGCCAACCCATATAAACCAAAATTATGTTGTCTTCTTCTTGTCCAACAAAATTTTCACAACCTCCGAAATTTATTTTCTTTTGTAAAAAAAAATTACCAAACATATGGATTTTAAATTGTGACTTCAAATATGTCAAGCAACTATATGAATTTTGATAACCAAACTACCTTCTTTACAAATTCAATTTCATTATGCGTTCATTCATCCCAAATACTCTAATTCTGTAAAAAATCAAACCACTATTTTTCCAAATTTATCTTACAGAATTATGGGAATGAATGGTCATGCAATTTTTTGTTGGCCATGCTCAATGTTCAACTTTAACCATGAATGAGCATGAAGTTCGCATTAATTTATTTTATCGTGAAAAATAAGTGATCTACTAGAACAGAATCTGGACTCAAATGAGAGAATCTAAATCCAACCACACATGGTGTAATTGAATTACCCTTGAAGAAGTCACAAGGGTGGTATCAAAAATTTGTTTAAATACCTGTACACAAGCTTATCCATAAGGGTATTGATATTCAGAAAAACAAATATTCATAAAACACTACAAGGAAAAGACCCTCTAGCGGAGATTATAAAGGAGGTTTTAGTGTTCTAAAATTGGCCAAAATTGTCAAAAAAACATTTGCTACAACATCAGTTTATGGTTATGGAGGTTTTGGCGGGGATTTTAATGGAAATTCAACACAACTAAAAAAAATGGGCACTCGGAGGTTATTACGGATGTTTTTTCATCAGTGCGCTACTCTAGCTTTAACGCACCAGTGCATACATGAAGACGACGACCTGGGGCTGCCTCATTCGAACGAACGCACTGGGACATTTAGGTGTAAAACTGCACTGGGTGTAGTGTTGGTCATACAATGCACGAGGCCATTCTAATTGGTCTTGGGATTTTTGCAGTGCCCATAGGTTGTATCAACGCACCGGTGTGTATACCTTTATGATGCACCGGTGCGCCGTATCAGAGAAAGGCACCGAGATTTATAATTGCTATCTGTATTCGTGCAGTGCCCATGGATCGTACAAATGCACTAGTGCTTATATATACATAAATGCCTCGGTACGCAGTATCACACAAACACACTGATATTTATAACTGGTATCGGTATTTGTGTGGTGCCCATAGATTGTACAATGGCACCAGTGCGTATAGACAGATAGATGCACCGGTCAACAATTACAGACATGCACCGATTTTCATTTTATTTTTTTTAGAAACATCGACTTGCGACAATCCAATTATTGTGATTGTTTTAAATTCATTATTCACCAAAAGTCGACACATCTTATAACAATATTCATATTAATTACATTTTTATTAATGCATTTGAATATGTTGTTTGGATTAATTTGTTATATCATATCAGAATTATTGTGGCTTTTTAAAATTCATTATTCATCAAAAGTCGACACATATATATCTTATAACAATATTCATATGAATTAAATTTTTATTAGTGCATTTGAGAATGACAATGGAGAACACAATAGAATAAATTAAAACATATTCTATGATTATATATATATATATATATATATGAATAAGACAGTCTTTATGATACAAAATGGGATAGTTATTCTTATCCCTTTGTCTTTCAATTGGGACACTATGTCCATTACATTAAACAAAATGTCACATTTCATAGACATATTTCAAAAAATAAAACGCCTTGCTTTTATATCCAAACATAGTGATCATCATTCTTCGCTTGAACTGTTGTCACTACTAGAGCTACTTCCATGACTTGGGTTCTTTTCAGGAATGTTTTTTTCACGACGTTGATTGTTTTCTTCTTCTTCACCTTCCATCTACAAACATAAAAATAAACTGAAATGAGTGTATATACATGGGTGAGAATAATGAAAATTGCAATATTAAATAATATACATCAATGTAAATCGAAAAGAAAAATGATGTACCATAGCAACAATTGACTCATAAACTATACGCATTCTTTCAAAACCATGTACCATTTCATCTTTCAAAATTTCATCTGTTAGTGCAGTTCCATACTTTGTTTCCTGCAAGTTTTATACCCCATAACAAATCATATATTTAATATAAAAGATGTTTTTGTTCTATTAATTATAGATGGAGCTAAGTAAAACAAGATTGATAGATGCTTACAAATTCTACAATTAAATTATGATATGCCAACATATACTCACAATCCATATTTAACCCAATTTCAATCAATTCGTCTTATGGTTCTTCTTTGTATGCTAGCACTTGTTTGAAGACATTCAATGATGATTTTTGTAAAACAACTTAAAAAATACAAAAATGAAATCTAGTTAAATTGTTATAAGGAAGTAACAATTACTCACAAACTTAGAGATCAACCCTTTTCTTCCTTGTCGTCATGTTTTATGCGTTGAATGGGTTCCATTTTCTTTTCTTTTCAGCAAGAAAATTCTTGAAAATTAATATTTAATGCTAAGTTGTTTATTTATTGTACCTAATGACCGAAAAATTCAAAGGTTACATATTACATTTGAAGAACGTTGTTGTTGAGATGGCTCCTCCTGCGATGCAATTTTGTCCATTTCTTTGACCATCTCCTTGTACACCTTTTTAAACATTCCTACTAGCATATTTCTTATATCAGCTTGTTCATCTTTTGAGATTTTCATAATCTTCTTGAAAATGTAACATGACAATAAATTATTTAATTTTTATATTGATATATGAAAATTATATATAACAAAAGCGATATTTATAAATAATTATAAACAAACATTTAAAGGAATATTTCTTTTTCAATCCTTCTTTTTTGTTGTTATGTGTTTTTTCTATTAAAAGTCTGACATGTCTCATTGACCAATTCTCTGGAAACTCTTCCTGTAGTTTAGATAAAATTTGGTTCTTCGAATCATTGGATTGATTTTTGTATTGTAAGTGGAAAGAATGTCTATACATTCATTCCACTAGATCCCTCAAACTTTTGTAAAAGTTTTTCCCTCTTTCGTTAACTTCTAGCACCACTCCAGATGAGCCAAGGAGTAATTCATTTTCATTTGCATGTTCTATTTCTTTTCTTTTCTTAAAACAACATTCCTTTTTTGAGTTGTTGGTCCCTGTAGAACATTAAATAGATGTGAATTAGTAAATTATTTGACACATGTTATCTAATAATTTTAATTATATTATTAACGATAATTAAAAAAAGAAACTCATATTAGATCGATAGTATTTTTTCATTCGCTTGATTCATCATTTTGCAATTTTTCCATTAAACTTTTACGCTCTTCTGGTCCTAGATTAGAAATAATCATATCGAGCTTCGTCATTCTGTGGCTCTGCATGATACACAGTAAACAATACATATTAGTTAAACTTACATATAGTTCAAAAATAATATTTTTTATAAAGAATTTACAAAGAACTTGTCCTTTTTTCCTTTCTTGATGTGTTATCAGTATTTTTGTCACTTGGTCTCTTGTCAGACATTTCTTTATCAATATGAAACCTGTACCATATCATTCATTAATATATTTATAAATAAATTCTCAACTTTTCAGGTAGAGAATAAATCTCAAGACACTGGTGCACCTTTCATGAGGTACACACCACAGCCGGTGCATGGGGATATTAAAAACGCACCGCACAATAGTATAATAGATTGTACGGTGCGTTGGGTATTATAAACACATCGTAAAAATAGTGTAATAGACTGTACGGTGCATGGGATGTTATAAATGCACCGCAAAAATAGTGTAATACACCGTACAGTGCTATCCTCGCTAAATGGAGCACTGGTGCCCTATTTCAGATATGGTGCACGAATTTAGAAAAATTGTTTTCAATTTTTTTATTGAATAGTACTTGCATGGTGTGCTGTATAATACACCGTACTAGTGCGGTAGGGTACGCAGGGTGCACCGATAAAGAAAATTCCATTTTTTCCAAAAATTCACGCAATGGCCGAATGGATTGGGATCCGACTATGCAATTCATCCCGTGGGTTGAACGTCAATCTAAAATGAAAAACCCTAATTCTGAAATCACAGAAATAGGGAGAAAAAAGGGAGAAAACAAAAAAATGAAGTGTTTAGAGTAAAAATGGATAAAACTGCAGAAAAAGTAAAAAAACTACAGAAAAAAAAAAGTAAAAACAAATCAAATTTAATCACGAGATGGTTTGAAATTCTATGATACAGGGTTTGATTCACCAGAGGTTTGGTTTTAGATTGTCTGAATACTTCTGTTCGAACGTATTTTGCTACTCCATAGTGCCCTTGTGCTCTCTTGCTCCGGGTCTGTCTCCTGCAAATATCTGGCTGAAAATTTTAGCAAAAATAGTGAAATAATGAAGAGTGTTTAGTATTTAAAGAGTTATTTTATGAAATTAGATTTTAGAAAATATTTTGCCACCCATTTTTCAAATTGTTGTTTTTTTTACACTTAAAGAAAATAGACTTGTGTTTCTTTTATTTGCGTTTATTTTTTACCGGTGCAGAAGAGTTGTGAAGCACAGGCGCATCTTCGTAATCTGATGCACCGATGCGTGTTATGATGATAAGCGCACCAGACTGTATAAAGTTTTTTTTTTTTTTAATGTAAGATCATAATAAAATAATGATAATTGTAAAGTGCATGAATCTATTTTCATTAGTTTCTAAACATTATTATGTTACAAAAATTCGTATTATTCTAGATTTGTTATTTTACAATTATTTGCAAATTTACAAATTTAAATATTTTAATAAAATCGTTTCACATTAATACAATTAAAATTTTCACATTAATAGAATTAAAATTTTACAAATATTTTACATACAATTAGAATTAGAATTACAATTACAATTACAATTACAATTTTACATTAATTTCACACACATGAATTATGATTAGAATTAACATTTACAATTTTACATAGAATGACATTTACAATTACAATTACAATTTTATAAATATTTTACATACAATTCAATTACAAATACAATTACAATTTTAGAATTTTACATACAATTAGAATTACAATTACAATTTTACAATTCATATATACAATTACAATCATTTCACAATAAATTAAATATTACAATTACAATTAAAATTTTACATTAAATATTTTACATACAATTACAGTTAAAATTACAATTAGTACAAATACAAATACAATTTTACAATTTTACATACAACTAAAATTTCAATTTCAATTACAATCACGACATAATATTTAATAAATATCATGGTCATTTAATATTAAATTAATTAATAAACATCATCACGATCATGATAACCATTGTACAAACATCATATTAGACTAAAAAACACATTCAAACATAAAATATACATTTCATGTCAAATAACTCATGCTATCACATATACACATCTATCTACAAGCTAAACATTAAATGAACATATCTAACATGACCTAACAATATGCGCCACATCATGATGATCACCAACATGTAAATTAAGTACAACTGCAACATGAACATAAAATACATGGACCATATATATATAACTAAATAATTTTAAAAATATGCAACTGTAATATAAATGTCATGGATCAGCTGGTGGTAGTGTAACAACATCAATAGCAGTACAAGTGGAGGCTTGCTCAGTAAATGGTGTAGCCTCGACGGTCGATGGTCGAGTCTGCTCATGATTATGATCACTAGTACTGATGGATGCATCAGCTGGTGGTAGTATCACATCAATATAAGAAGTATTAGTGGAGGCCTGCTCAGTGAATAGTGTAGCCTCGACAATCGATGGTCTAGCCTACTCATGATCATGACTAGTATTGATGGATGCTGCAGGCTTCTGACTGGACATGGCCGATGGTCCAGCCTCATCTCCATGATGATGGCTAGATGCTACTAGTGGAGCCTCATGCTCATTGTTTGGTCTCAAACTAGTCTCCTAAACTGAGCTCATTTAATTGTCAACCAGGATTTGTAAACTGCTAAAGTGAAGTGTACTGTATGTACCTAGGTGTTTGTTTCCTAATGCGTTGTGTGTAGTGTTTTGTGATGTTTTTGGTCTTTTGTGATGATTTATGATGTTTTTGGTCTTTTGGTGGTTTTATGTTCACAAGGAAAAATGCCTAGAAAAATAATGGAAAGGAGCTGGTGATCAAAAAAACAGAGTTAAGCCTAATGGATGGATAACAACTGACAAATGCAATTGGAAACACTGAAAACAGAATCAAATCTAAACTATGACAAAGTAAAAGCAAAGCTTGATAATGACTTTTAAGCAAATGATTCAAAACACAAACTAAACTTGAGAAATGATCACTAAGTATGCAAAATCCTCTAACTAACAGTTAAACAACTAATCTTACAATGATGCAAAATTTTGTCCTTAATTAGAGATTTGAAATAGATTGGAGGGAAAACATTGATACCATCCTAAGATCTTTGATGCAAAAACCAATTCCTATCTCTATTCTGCAATTCAATTGAATGTCACAAAACCTTTACTCAAAAGTTATTGGTTTCACTTTTGAGAGAGGACTCTGTTTATGAAATGATAAGGAAATTGCAGAGATACTTCAGGCCTTATAGTGATGTGGTCTTCTGTTCATATGGTTATGGATCATTTGTAGATTTTAGAACAAGAAGATGTTTGTGAATAATGAAGGTTGTCTTGTTAATCTTAACAACTGAAGTAATCTATTGTGCAGTGGATGACAATCTGAATGTGAAGTGCAAGTGCAATGAGTTAATCTAAGAATGAACTTAAGATGCCATTAATCTAGAACAATGTTGAACTACAAGTCATCATCAAACTCAAAACAAAGTAACTGAACATGAGTTAAGTGCAATTAAACTCCGGAGTATCCTAATTATGCTATCATGCATTATTCTATGAAGTTACACAATCTGTTTGTCCATCATTAGTGATATTTTGGAAGAGTTCCTTCTTTTTGGAAGAGGTATTAGAACAATTCTGATTGTGTAATTGAATGCAAATGCAAGCAAAAAGGACTGAAAGCAATGAAAAACTAAGATATCATATCCATATCCTACTCGTCATTATGATGTTTTGGGCAAGCGTTTAAGAGCAAGAACAGAGATGATACTCAGTGCATACACACAACTAAATCATTCATTATCACGGTCATGTCTTGAACTTCTTAAGAATTTCTTGGAAGAATTTCTTCTTGTGGAAGAGTGATTAGAACAAGTGTAACTGTGATAGTGAACAACAAAAAGTACAACTAAATCCTACAGTACTATAGCCATTCATCATTCATCATTATAATCTTTTGGAAGAATTTCTTCTTGTGGAAGAGTTAGAATGAATATAACTACAGTAGCTGATTAAAAACAACTATGAATTCAACTCCTAATCCTACAATACTATAGCCATTTTCCCATTCATCATTATATTCTTTTGGAAGAGCGTCTTCTTGTGGAAGAATTAGAATGAGTACGACTACAGTAGCTAATTAAAACAACTATTAATTCAAATTCAAAACGTAAAGGCAGCTAGAAGACTTATCTAATTTACGCAAAATAAATCCGTGCAAAAGGCAGGGGCCCTCTACCACTTGACGGAATTCAACTCCAAATTAAATCACGCCTTCAAAACAACACGGTCTGCTCCATTAAAGATGAAATAGTTTGAACATAACACTCTGCGTCTTCAGGAATGTAGCACAGAGTCTGAACAGAATCTAGCATCAAATCTAACATAAAATCTCTAACATAGCTCTCGGTCTCCCAAGAGTTTATAAAGCAAATGCACATAACAATACTTGCAACAATTCAGGAACACTGTCTTTCCTTATCGGAATCACGTTAGGACTCTTTGAAGTGTCTGTGTGAAGAGGAAAAGACATCTGGACTGAGGCAGTCCTAATAGAAGTCTTCCTTCCTAAATGTGTTCCCCACGTTCAAAACCATACCCAGAATTTGTTTCTTCCTCCATGATGAGCAACGAACCATGTAGACATGACGTGGATCATGCCCATATGCGGTTTTTTTCAAGAGGCCACCTGGAACATACTCAAACATGAAGGCAGCTGCAGAATCGCCGGTTAGCTACGGAATGTCTGCATTCTGCAGCTAGTTCCGGTCAAAATGCTTTACAATGGAAAAAATCAGAAAACTTAGCAAGTCAGTCATGTAAATCATTCTAGAAGTAATTTTAACTATATTCATTGATCAATTGGGTCTAGGATGGCAATGGACAAAGGAAAATGAGGTAAAATGAGGTGAAAGAAAGCACAATTTTGAGGCTCAACATACCCCCACTGCTGTCTCTTTGCATGTCCTCATGCAAATTATCCTATGAACTCAGAGGCTTCTGCAAGGACATCTAATCCTCTTCTTCTCCTTTGCCTGGAAGCTAGAGATCTTCTGGGTTTCCTGATAACAAGTTTGAACCTTAGGTTGGTGAGTGCCCTGATTAGCTTTTTGTTCCTTGTCTTCAACTTCTCATTGGTCTTCTCCACTTTGTCTATATGCAGGGATAAGGTTGAGTTCATATCAGTTTTGAGCTTGACTTGATCCTTGAGAATTTCATTCTCATTTTTGATGTTTCTATTCAGTAATTCCAACTCATACCTATCCCTTCTTAATATATCTATTTCAGACAGTGGAGGACTGGGGGTTCTCTCTCTGCTTTCTGAAGCTCTCCTCTCTAAAGTTTCCACATAGTCATAAATTTCCTGTTGAGCAGGGTCAATTTCAGGGGTTCCTTCATAAAATTCTTCTTCAATATCTTCTTCCATGGATGTTTCCTCATATTCTATATCAATCACCCCTGTTTGTTTGATTAGTGTTTTCTTCAGTTTTCCCTTTAATCTGTGGCTTCTCCTAGGCTGAGAAGATCCCTCTCCTTTCTCCATGGCAGATTTCTTGATTACCTTTTCTTCCTTAAGTTGCCTTTTGATTTGGGTCAACTTCTCTAAAATGATTTCCTCACTGCTTTCTTGGACTGTTTTGTCAATTTCAACTTCTGAGGCCCTCCATTTCCTACTTCTCCTTGTAGGTTGTGGTTCTGGTGAGGGTTCTTTTGGCTCTTCAAAATGATTTCTTATCAATAAATCGTCCCATGTATCATTTTTTTTAGTTAGATGATGTTCAATCAAAATTTTGACCAAACCATGATGATATAGGGTTGTCTCTAAAAATTGAACTCTTCTCTGAACACGGGAAGCCATCTTCTTTAGACTTTGAAGCAAGAAATATGGTAGGTTTAAGTCTTCCCCAAGAAAATGCATCATTAGTCTAATGTGGTAGACATAAAATGTCCCATATCTACCCTCACATGTAATAAATTTTTGTAGAAGAAGTAGTATGTTTCTCCATTTGTTTTTCAATGCAGAACTGGGAATTCCTTTCTTGAATACAGTAACATCCATACCTGGTGATTTTAAAATTTGTTTCCAGGAGTCATTGTGGAATTCTCTATTTTTAAACCATCTCTCTCCAGTTCTGAGCAACCCTGTAGCCTCTGCAATGAAAACTTCAGTGACAGTAAATTTGACATCTCCCACTTCAACTTCGGTTCCTTGAAATGATCTCGCAAATGTTTTAGTGACTTCCTTGTGGAAGCCATTAAATTTCTCCAAAAATTGAAGCCATCCTATTTGTTGTAACATTTCTTTGCATTGTGGGTAGCCTTCTAAATATTTTGAACCCACTGGTTCAGTTCTTACAATTAAACCCATTATTGTTTCTTCAATGTTAAAAAAAAACACTCTTCTACCCACAAAAACAATGACTTTCACCTTCGAATTGAAAGGACTTCAAGTTCTAAATGAAAATAGCTCCAAACTTCATAATGACATACCTCTGATTGATAATGAAAAATGTCTTCAAAACCTCGGACTGATATGCCTCTGTTGACAATTGAACTTTGGACTGATATGCCTCTATTTGATAATGAAAGCAGTTTCAAATTTCGGAAGGATATACCTCTGTTGACAATGAAAGCAGTTTCAAATTTCGAGCTGATATGTCTCTGATAGACAGTGGAAAATGGCTTCAAATTTCTCACACTACTATGCCTCTGGCTCTTGGTAGCAAATGGTTTCGAATTCAACACTGCAACATCTCTGGCTCTTAGTGACAAAAGACTTCAAACTCCATACTGCTACACTTCTGTGTTTATAATGAAAATGCTCAATCTCTACCCACAGTGATACTTTGTCTACCCACGGAATCAAATGGCTTCAAATTCTCACGCTGCTATGCTTCCAAATTTACCCTTCTGCTCTGCTCTGTGTTTACAATGCTCAATGCTATTCAAACTGATATCCTTTGGCTCTACTCTCGGTGATAATAATATCTCTGTCTACGGAATGAAATGCCGGCTACAGAATGGAGTGATAGCAGTGGTCACGGAATGAAGTAGTGGAATGAGGTGGAGAGAATGAATTAATGATTGAAGAGACGGCGGAGGATTTTACGACGGCAGAGGGAATCATCATTGAATGATTTGGTTAAGAGACGTGGAGAATTCAAATACCTTAGCCATTTTAACCGCTTAAAAGATATCGGATATGAAATTTGAAATGAGAAATTTTAATCCAAAGTCTGTGGAGGGTTTATTGGTATTGATCAATAAAAACAATTAAAACAACCTTTTCGAACAATCCATAACTAAAGCTATGCTAAACTTTTATGAAATGCCATTATAATTTAAACTTGTTACCTTTGCCTTTCATTTGATTTTTTGTAGCCTTGGTCTTCTTGTTCACCTTTGGAGGAGTCTTCATAATCTTTCTTTGATGCTTTTGATTTATGGATACACTGGGTCACTTTGTTGCAATTCTAATGTCTGCTGGTTGATGCCTTCAGGGTTTGTAGCTGCGGAAAGATTTTCTGTCTGCAGAAAGGCTGATCAGCTGCAGAATGTCTGCTGAGCTGCAGAATGTTCCTGTAGAGCATTTTAATCATGAAAATGGAGTGTTTTTGGAATATGGATGAAATGTTATATGGTATGAATGAAGATGGATGATGGATTATGATATGTATGAAGTGGATGATGAAATGGAATGGATTCAGTTTATGAAATGGAGTGAAAGAACATAAGAACTGTACTGCAATTCATGACATGTTTTATTCACTTACAGCAAGACATCAAATTTTGTATTTCGATATGAAAATGAAATGGATGGAAGATGGAATGAAATGTGGAATGGAGTGAAATATGAATGATGGAATGAAATGTAGTATGGATGAATAAGTGAATGGAGTGGAATGAAATGAGATGGATCATAAGCACTATGAATCTGAACTTATGATTTTTGTAACAGCTGCTTGTAAAAACAAAAATGGGAAAAGTTAGAGTGTCAGAGAGACTCTGATTTTCACCCTATCTTTTCTGTATAAACATGCCAATCAATGATTGGTTTTCATGTTTATACCTTTATTTTATTTTTTATTTTTATTTTTACAAGAGAAATGCTTCAGAAAATTTAATCAAGTTGATGAAGAAGAGAAACTCTTCTTCATTAACTTCACATCATTGCTTTCTTGGAACTTCTTGACAAATTCTTCTCTTGAGAGTGGTTTGTTGGATCATAAGCACTATGAATCTGAACTTATGATTTTTGTAACAGCTGCTTGTAAAAACAAAAATGGGAAAAGTTAGAGTGTCAGAGAGACTCTGATTTTCACCTTATCTTTTCTGTATAAACATGCCAATCAATGATTGGTTTTCATGTTTATACCTTTATTTATTTTTTATTTTTTTATTTTTTTATTTTTTATTTTTTTAAAAAGAGAAATGCTTCAGAAAATTTAATCAAGTTGATGAAGAAGAGAGAATCTTCTTCATTAACTTCACATCATTGCTTTCTTGAAACTTCTTGACAAATTCTTCTCTTGAGAGTGGCTTGTGGTATAGCTTCAGTCTATGACCA
Source organism: Pinus albicaulis (assembly GCA_034641835.2). Taxonomy (NCBI): domain Eukaryota; kingdom Viridiplantae; phylum Streptophyta; class Pinopsida; order Pinales; family Pinaceae; genus Pinus; species Pinus albicaulis. Next base: position 406,763,053 of record CM076580.1, on the reverse strand, counting down.
TTCACAAGAAAAGTGACCTCTTCTTCATCTATAGTTCTAATTTTTACTGCCCCATTATCAAAAATTCGAACAATTTCATATGGCCCAAGCCAATGTGTCTGAAATTTCCCTTGAAAATCTTTGAATTTTGAATCAAACAAGAGAGCCCAGTCACCCTCTTTGAATTTCTTCTCTTTGATGTACTTGTCATGCCATCTAGCCCTTTGCTGTTGGACTAGACTTGTCTTCTGAACTGCATCTTGTCTGATCTCATCCAATTCATTAATTTTCTCCATTTTATGCTTTTGTGCCTCCGTTAAATCAAGTCCTAGCTGAACTGCCATTTTGAAAGTTTGAATTTGGAACTCTATGGGAAACAAAACTTGCTTTCCATAAACAAGCTCATAAGGAGTATGGCCTGTTTTGTTTCTCCATGTAGTTCTATAGGCCCACAAGGCTTCAGGAAGCCTATCTACCCAATATCTTCTATGTAGATGGACAGTCTTTGTTAGGATTCCTTCAATGACTTTATTAGTAGATTCCACTTGACCATTTGCTTGTGGATGATAAGGAGTTGTTTTTCTATGTCTGATTTTGTACTTCTCCATCAATTGCTCCACTAGCCTTGATGTAAATTGAGCTCCTTGATCTGTAACAATTTCCCTTGGGACACCAAAACGAGTAAAAATATCCTCAAAAAGAAAAGTAACTACAGATGATTCATTAGCAACAAGTAATGGTTTAGCTTCTACCCACTTAGTAACATAATCAGTGCAAACTAATATGCATTTCTTTTGTCTTGATGGAGGACTAATAGGTCCTACAAAATCCAAAGCCCATTTTTCAAAAGGTTCAATGTGTACCTGAGGTTGTAATGGCATCTCACCCGAAGGAGAAGGTTTCCCTACCCTTTGGCAACTGTCACACCTTTTGACATACTCCTTAGCATCTTTAAACAAGGATGGCCAATAATATCCTAAGTTAAGGACCTTATAGGCTGTCCTCTTATCTGCAAAGTGTCCGCCACAAGGTTCATCATGACATGCCTTGAGAATTTCAGGCATCTCATCTTCACGAACACACCTTCTTATGATCAAATCTGGACCTGTCTTGTACAACTCATTAGCGACCCATGAATAATTTGCACTATCATTAATGATTTTTTCTTTTATCCCTTGCATTCATAATTGAAGGAAATTTTCCTGAAACTAAATAATTAGCAATATCAGCAAACCATGGAGTTTGAGTAGAGATTGCAAAAAGACATTCATCAGGAAATTGATCTTCAACCGGAGTGTCATCTTTGATATTTTGGATTCTAGATAGGAAATCAGCCACTGTGTTTTGTTTTCCAGGCCTATCTAGAATAGTAATGTTGAATTCTTGTAATAGTAACAACCATCTTATAACTCTACCATTAGTGATTGATTTGTTCATTAAGTATCTAATTGCAGAATGATCAGTATGAACAAAAGTTTCATAGCCTGTTATATAGTGTCTAAATTTGTTTATGGCATGAACAACAGCTAAAAACTCTTTTTCAGTTACAGTATAGTTTAACTCTGCAGGAGTCAAATTTTTACTGATATAATAGATGGCATAGGGAATTAAATCTTTTTGTCCCAATACCGCTCCTAGAGCTGTATCGGAAGCATCTGTCGAGATATGAAAAGGTAACTTCCAGTTAGGTCCCCTTAATATAGGTGCTTCAGAAATTTTGGTTTTCAGGGTTTCAAAAGCTAACTGGCAATCAAAAGTCCACTTAAATTCACAATCTTTGGTGAGTAATTTGAAGAGTGGAGATGCTATTTTGGTGAAGTTTTCTATAAATCTCCGATAATACCCTGTAAATCCTAGAAAAATTCTAATATCTCTTTGACAACTTGGAATGGATAGGTTAGAAATAACTTCAACTTTCGCCTCATCAACTCTAATCCCATCCCCTGAAATGTGGTGCCCTAAAACAATACCTTCAGTGAACATCATAAAACATTTTTCATGACTAAGAGAAAGGTTTGCTTCTCGACATCTTTTTAAGACCTTTTCCAAGTTTTCTAAAGCCTCTTCAAATGTATCCCCATAAACTGTAAAATCATCCATACGCCTACGCTCATGTATTAGATCGTAAGGGCCCCATTACCGCCTTCTTTGAATGTCATAGCATTGCATAAACCAAATGGCAATACCAGAGTACATAGGTACCCCAAGGACAAGTAAATGTGGTTTTATCTTGGTCTTCAAGTGCTACTTGGATTTGATTGTAACCACTAAACCCATCTAGGAATGAAAAGTACTTTTCACGCCTAATGTATCTAATACTTGATCTATGAAAGGTAAGGGAAAAATGGTCTTTAAGAGTAGCTTTATTCGCCCCTGTGAGTCAACACACACCCTCCATTTTCCATTTTTCTTGCAATACCACTGCATGAGAAACCCACCGACCGTCCGAACAGAGTAGATGAAGTTAACATTTAACAATTTTTGTAATTCTTCTTTGACAATTTCCCTAAGATTTGGATTCATCCGTCTTTGAGGTTGTCTGATTGGTTTGCAAATTGCCTCTATATAGATGTGATGAGTACAAGTCTTGGGACTTATCCCTTTCATGTCAGTGTATTCCCATGCATATGCAGAAGAATGTCTCTGTAATACTTTGACTAACTCTTCTTGTTGAGATTTTTCTAGGTTTTTTATTTATGTTCAAGGTTTTGCCTGGAAAAATTTCACTTGTAGAGCTGCCAAATTTGTCCATAGAATGAAGAGACATCTGTCTAGATGACAAGAACTCAATATTGGATCCCTCTTGAAATGATTCTTGTTTGTGTTCTGGAGAAGATTCAAAGTTTTCTAGAGTATTCAGAATTTGATTATCTTCACTAATTTCCTGGGAAATCAGTGAAGAGTGGTTGTAAACATTCTTCATCCCCCATCCATTGAGTGTCATTCAGATCCGTAATTGTCTCATCTGGAGGATATATGAATTTTTGTTGAATCACCATCAGAAATATACATATCAATCGGATCCAAAACTAATAAAAGACCACCGTAGCCAACCAAGGTCGTATACCAGGCCTCCTAGATTATTCTTGGGTGTTAGGATCATAAAATCCACAGGGTACTCCCAAGAGTCTAGGGACACTGGAATGTCTTCTATTACCCCATCCGGTCTGATCACAGATCTATCTGCTAATTGTAATAGTGTGGGTGTAAAGAGAAGATTAGGAAGTTTCAGTTTGTCCATGATTTGTCTACTCATGATATTTATTGCTGCTCCTAAGTCAATGAGTGTGTTTTGAATTTCAATTCCATTGATGTGAATTTTGACAACTGGATTTCTTGGGTCAAGGTACTTTGGAATACTAATCTTGCCCATCATAATGTCTGCTATTTGTCCTACCAGTTGAATTTTCTTGGTTTCTCTTATTCTTTTTCTTGTTGTCTTCATACTCAACTCCTTTATTGTTTTGGCCAAAATTGGGATTTCCTTGATGGCTTGCAATAATGGAATTTTAATGCAAACATTTCTCAATTCATCTAAGAAATCATAATTAGGCACCATGATCTGTTTCTCTACACCTTTATCAATTTGTAATCTTTCCGGAAAGGGAGGTATAGAAGTAGATGTGGATGGTTTCTCTAATACAGGAGTTGAATTTATTGGATCTTTTTGTTTTAGTTTTTCAATGTGTGGGTCTTGAAAGGATGTGTCTTCCTCAAGACTTTTATTCACTCGTAGGGAGTCTTCCTCAGAATTATCTTGTTCTTGTATGATCACAGAAGGTTTCCTCTTTTCAAGTATCCTTCCAGACCTAAGTTGAACATCACTAAGGTCTAGAGGAGTGATTAAATAAGTTGGAAACTGTTGACCTTCTATCATGTATGTATTCTGAGGGTTTTTATTATTGGGGTTTGGTATGGGTTGAGCTGGAAATTGATTGGATTTTTGAGGGAATGGTAATGGAAGTGGTTGATTTTGATGTGGTTGGTTCTGATGATGTTGTTGAGGATTTTGTTGAAAATTTTGTTGAATATTTTGAGGAAAATTTTGTTGAGGATTTTGAGGATAAAAATGTGGATATGGTGGATAGGATGGTGGATAATGATAGTATGGAGAGTATCTTCCATAGGGACTTTGTGTTCCTTGTGCCCAAGATTGAGATTGATTTTGAAATTGGGGCCAAGGTTGCTGCCAAGAATTCCAAGGTGGCGGTTGATTATACATTTGATCATGGAATCCTTGTGTCCGAGGTCCCTGCCAAGGTCTTCTAGATACAAAATTAAGAGACTCTGTGGAATCTGTAGGAGTTTCTTCCTGAAAAACAGCCTTGAGACCAGGAAGAGAAGGAAAATTCTTGGTCTCATGTTTCTTAGAACAAATGACACAGGTTTCTATAACTTTTACATCCAAAGGACACTCTCTTAGGGCATGTTTCTTTCTGCATTTGGGACAAAAGATTGCCAAAGCATCAGATTCAGCCTTCTGCTTGTTTTGTATCTTAAGGGTGTCTATTTTTTCACTAAGACTCCCTAAGATATCAGATTTAAAGTCATCAAGCATGTGTCCTATTTCTGATCTACTTACTGTCCCAGAAGCATATTTACTTGCTCTTGCAAGAGAAGGATCTCTTGGACCTTTGATAGTTTTAGATTTCCCTCTGGAAAGGTTGATACATAACTCAGATATTTCAGGTAATGTAAGTTGTGATATATCCCCTTTTCCCATCATGTTAAGGATATCCAACCATTCATCCCTAATTGTTTTCAACAAAAGATATTTTAAGGTGTCTTGATCTAGGTTTTCCATTTTTTCCCTTTTTATGTTGTAATTAAATCTTTCCAACAAATCTTCTAAGTTTTCATCTTCTTTTTGTAACATCTTGAACACTTCTTCCTTATGATTAACTGGCATACAATAATCCAAGTATCTCTCTAGAAATGCTTGTTTCATGTCTTCCCATGTTCTAATAGAACTATTGATTAGACTCATAAACCACTTCAATGCTGCTCCCTTCAAAGTTGAAGGAAATAATTTCAGTTTTTGAGCATCTTGTAAGTAGTCATAAGTCCTACACAACACTTCAAATTCAAATAAGAAAGTTTCAGGATCTTCAGTTTTAAGTCCATAGAAGTTTGGAAGGACAGAGGGTGAAATGTTTTTCATGGTTGCATTGGTTTCTTCATCAAGTATAGGGAACCCAAAAGAGCTTCCTATTCTACCTCTTCCTCCATTTGCACCTCTACCTCCTTCTCCTCTACCTCTACCTCTATTTCCAAATAGTGTGTTTTCTCCATTAAAAACTCCTCCTCCTCCTTCTTCTGCCATGGTTGAATCCCCTGTGGAAGTAGAAAGGTTTGTATCCCTACTAGGAGTCTTTAGATCTTCTTCTATGGCAGGTTCAGTGGATGAAGTGGAAGATTTCTCTAATGGAATAGTTGACCTTAGATTTTCTAGAAGTCCAGGATCGAGGGAGGATGGAAGATGGGTTTGAGTTGAAGGTGTACTAGCACTGGATCTAGATGAAACAAGTGGTGTTCTGGAAATCAAACTTATGCATCTGCTGCTTATAAATCTTCCCCTTGAATCTCTCTCCCTACGCATAAAATTGTTTTTGGATGCTAAGAAACAAAGGTTACCTAGTTTTCACTTCCCCGGCAACGGCGCCAAAATGTTTGGTCTCAATCTAGTCTCCTAAACTGAGCTCATTTAATTGTCAACCAGGATTTGTAAACTGCTGAAGTGAAGTGTACCGTATGTACCTAGGTGCTTGTTTCCTAATGCGTTGTGTGTAGTGTTTTGTGATGTTTTTGGTCTTTTGTGATGATTTATGATTTTTTTGGTCTTTTGGTGGTTTTATGTTTACAAGGAAAATGCCTAGAAAGTTGATGGAAATGAGCTGATGATTAAAAACAGAGTTAAACCTAATTGATGGATAACAAATGGCAAATGCAATTGGAAACACTGAAGCTGAATCTAAAATATGACTAAATAAAAGCAAAGCTTGATAATGACTTTCAAACAAATAATTCAAAACACAAACTAAACTTGAGAAATGATCACTAAGTATGCAAATCCTCTAACTAAACAGTTAAACAACTAATCTTACAATGATGCAACATTTTTGTCCTTAATTAGAGATTTGAAATAGATTTGGAGGAAAAACATTGATACCATTCTAAGATCTTCTATTCTAATACTAGTTCCTAGTTCTATTCTGCAATTTAATTGAATGTCACAAAACCTTTACTCAAGAGTTATTGATTTCTTTTTCAAAGTAGTCTTTTGAGGGAGAGCTCTGTTTATGAAATGATGAGGAAATTGCAGAGGTACTTCAGGCCTTAAAATGATGTTGTCTTCTGTTCATATGGTTATGGATCATTTGTAGATTTTAGAACAAGAAGATGTTTGTGAATAATGAAGGCTGTCTTGTTAATTTTAACAACTGAAGTAATCTATTGTGCAGTGGATGACAATCTGAATGGGAAGTGCAAGTGCAATGAGTTAATCTAAAAATGAACTTAAGATGCCACTAATCTAGAACAATGCTGAACTACAAGTCATCATCAAACTCAGAACAAAGTAACTGAACATGATTTAAGTGCAATTAAACTCCGGAGCATCCTAACTATACTACCATGCACTATTCTATGAAGTTACACAATCTGTTTGTCCATTATTAGTGATATTTTGGAATAGTTCCTTCTTTTGGAAGAGGTATTAGAACAACTCTGACTGTGTAATTAAATGCAAATGTAAGCAAAAAGGACTGAAAGCAATGAAAAACTAAGATATCATATTCATATCCTACTCGTCATTATGATGTCTTGGGCAAGCGTTTAAGAGCAAGAACAGAGATGATACTTAGTGCAAACACACAACTAAATCATTCATTATCACGGTCATGTCTTGAACTTCTTAAGAATTTCTTGGAAGAGTTTCTTCTTGTGGAAGAGTGATTAGAACAAGTGTAAATGTGATAGTGAACAACAAAAAACTACAACTAAATCCTACAATACTATAGCCATTCATCATTCATCATTATAATCTTCTGTAAGAATTTCTTCTTGCGGAAGAATTAGAATGAATATAACTACAGTAGCTAATTAAAAACAACTATGAATTCAACTCCTAATCCTACAATACTATAGTCATTTCCCATTCATCATTATAGTCTTTTGGAAGAGCTTCTTCTTGTGGAAGAGTTAAAATGAGTACAACTACAGTAGATAATTAAAACAACTATTAATTCAAATTCAAAATGTAAAGGCAGCTAGAAGACTTATCTAATTTACGCAAAATAAATCCGTGCAAGAGGCAGGGGCCCTCTACCACCTGACGGAATTCAACTCCAAATTAAATCACGCTTCAAAACAACACGGTCTGCTCCATTAAAGATGAAATAGTTTGAACATAACACTTTGCGTCTTCAGAAATGTAGCACAGAGTCTAAACAGAATCTAGCATAAAATCTAACATCAAAATCTAACATAGCTCTCGGTTTCCCAAGTGTTTATAAAGCAAATGCACATAACAAAACTTGCAATAATTCAGGAACACTGTCTTTCCTTATCGGAATCACGTTAGGACTCTTTGAAATGGCTGCGTGAAGAGGAAAAAGACATCTGGACTGAGACAGTCATAATAGAAGTCTTCCTTCCTAAATGTGTTCCCACGTTCCATAACCGTACCCATAATCCATTTCTTCCTCCATGATGAGCAACGAACCATGTAGACATGACGTGGATCATGCCCATATGCGGTTTTTCTCAAGAGGCCACCTGGAACATACTCAAACGTGAAGGCAGCTGCAGAATCGCCGGTTAGCTACGGAATGTCTGCATTCTGCAGCTAGTTCCGGTCAAAATGCTTTACAATGGCAAAAATCACACAACTTAGCAAGTCAGTTATGTAAATCATTCTAGAAGTAATTTCAACTATATTCATTGATCAATTGGGTCTAGGATAGTAATGGACAAGGGAAAATGAGGAAAAATGAGGTGAAAGAAAGCACAATTTTGAGGCTCAACATGGACCTCCCGTCCACACCTTATATCGGTTTTTCTGATCATGCAAGTCACGACTCCCAGAATCTAGTCTCGACAGGTTGGGCCATATTTACCCCCTTGCACTCACTCATTCTCTCGAACGGTGTATGCATTGGTACTGCTACCAATAACCAGGCTGAATATGATGCAGTGCAAGGTTTATTAGCTTATGCACTTTCACATTGCATCCTCCACCTTCATGTTAGTTTAGATTCCCTTCTTCTTGTTATGGAATTGATTGGTGTCTATCGTGTGCATAATCCTATCCTTTTTAGAAGATATTTATGACTGAAGCTTTTGATGAGTGAATTTGAAATCATTACAATCAGCCATGTACCTAGAGTGCAAAATCACTATGTAGATAGCATTGCAAACCATATTCTATATTGGAATTTAGCACACGCATTTAACACAAGACAATAACAGAAAAATATCAAAACGATGCATATCCATAATATGTGTCGTATAAAATGTTTTAGAGTCCATCAACTTGATACATATGACATGCCCATAACATGTTACAAAAACTCTAAACTGGGGGCACCACCTGTCCCTACACACTAATCCCTATTCAGAGGATTCCTAGCCAATGGCTCTGCTCCCGCAGCTTGTAGATCATGCATCCCTTGTCTGGTCATTTCCATGCACCGCATGACCCCTCGCCACTCTGAGGGTAGACCAATACATGGCTCTATGTACTGGTCCTCTAAGTATTGCTAGCCGCGCTCTGAAACACCGGTCAAAATCCTCTCACATCTATGACGGATGTCCTCCAGGAGGGCTGCTACATCCTCATTTTTGCTGCACCCTTGATCCACTAGGTCTTGTAGCTCCTGATACTACAGGTCATCCCATATACCCGGATGGTTTTACCGGTGCTGTATCTGCATACCAAAAGTGGAAGAATCAGTACTATATACAATATTCTAAAACTTTACACTACACATAAAAATATTAGCAATTTTTCACTAACCATCAGGGCTCCATACTCGACCAGGAGGCAGTGGCAAATCTGGGTCCCTAAAATAACTCATCCCACTATAGGGATAGTCATCTAAGTACAATGGCATCTGATACCAATGCACAAAGAAATTGGGTCAGAACACTCGTCGGACTGCCCCACCTACTCCACTGCATAGTAGTCACCCCCACCAGTGCATCTTGGGCTCTCTCGGGCCCTCATCCTGGAGTTGTATACGAGGTGAAAGTGTCGAGATCTTTTCAAAGAAAAGTGAGAACAAAATTGTACCATATGCACAGTCATGGTTCAATTTCCACTTACAAAGAGAAAAATGTCATTTCAAGGATGATAGCATCATCTGAGCCCACCCATAGTAGGTCCCACTCAACACACTCTCTAAAAGCATCATTTTCCCTCCAGTGATTTGGTGGAGTGCCTGGTTGCCCAATATTCGCAGCACCGCTGTGGCCATAGCATGGGCTCTAACCTCTCTAGATCCCCTATGGGTATCTGAGTCCCCTTGACTTGGAGACCTGGTCAACAATGGCGCTCTACAAACTCCATGATATTCTGCCCCCGCGGTAGCACTGGCTGATAATTTCCAACCATCCCAAGTGGTGGGAGACTAGTCAGGAAATATATATCCTGGACCGTCAACTTGATCCGGTGCCCCTGCACTATAAAGACCTCATGGTCCGGATCCCAATAGTTGACAATCCGGGCCAATAAGGGCTCTCTAGCTCTCATCAGAGGGTTCTCCACAAACTTCAGAACCCCAAACCCGGCCAATGCACTACAAACACCCTGATCCTCCTGGATCTCCGACCGTAATGTGTCCAGGTCCCTCTCTCTCTAGTTGATCTGTAATTCTGCCATATCTACAAAAAACCATCATATTTTTCAATGTATAGATAAGAAATATTGTATCTCAACATAATAACCCAGTGCTCAGCCAAAAAATAGTCCAAAAAAACCCCTCCCTCATAGGTCGCACTTTTCAGGCCCAAACCTGGGACAGGTCGTAGTTTTCTGCCCTAAACTTGCTACCCAAGTCGGACTTTTTGCCCCAAAAGTGCGACCCGACAATGAAGAGGAGTAGGGTTTTGTTTCTTAGCCCTGGGGACCTAAACTGAACTTTCAATCCACTCAAATGAAAGAGTAGGGTTAGGCCTCTTACCTACAACTGATAGATCTCGATTCCAATGGTCAGTTTGTCCACTAAGATTGCCACAAGATTTAGGGCCTTCTCTCCTCTCTACATTGACCACATCTCCACATGCAAATGAGTGAATTTGGAGGGAAAATGCCTTATTAAAAGAGAAGCCCCTGATTTTTCTTTCACCTACTACAGCCAAACCTTAGCTCAATTTTCCAAACCGTCTGTACCATTCGAAAGCTTTCACCGAGCCCTCAAATGGGTATTTGTTAGTTTTTCATGATTTGATACTTCACCATGACACATTTGGTTCAATATGGGTCACTTCACCACTCCTAAAAATTGAATTTCTTCACCTGCAACACTTGTACTTGGGGGAACCCCTTTGCCTTCATACTTGTCCATACTTGTGTCAATTGCGTCGTGAGTAACCATCATGTACTCATGTTTTTATGGTCCCCATTGGACCTTTTTCTATGTGGAAGCACCATCGAGTCGCCCTTGTTTAAAGAATCCAAGTTGAGTCGTCATTGCAGTCATGGATTCTATCTCGAGTCCCTTTGTATCTCACTATAGTCCTTCATCCTTCATTGCTTGGTTCCTCTCTCATGTCACACATTATGGCCTTTAGTCCCACTATCCCCTATCCCTCATGATATTGTGTTAGTCACTGCCAGGTCATCCATGCCCTTTATGCTCTAACAAAGGAAGTCATCCATCCGCTACTCAGTACCCCCCATTTTATCATCACCCCTAGTGTCCATCTGTTAGTTGCTTTACTATTTTCTCTCATGCTGTAGTTGAGAACCCCTTATTGCCTCACCTATGGTAGACCTCCTTCTGTAGACATCAAATAATTTACTCCAGAAGACAGGTATAGAGGGAGGTGTACCTTGGTTCCATATTCCACTCTTGTTCGGTGCCTCGGATCAAGCAAAGGGATTCCTTATAACCCTTTCACTTGATTATTTCTCAACTCCTTTCAGCATGATCGAGATCCGTATACTCGATGGTTCATTGATGCAGTAGATTGGATCGGTGATTCCTGGGTGTGTGTGAGATGTATCAGCCCTCATGAGGGAGTGGCCCTATAGGTAGCCCCCCATATGCCTAGATGACCTCTTCCTTTTAGCCTTTGATGCAGCTCCATAGATTTGATGATGTCGGCCTCAGCCTCTTGCACCGCCTTTTTGATTGCATGTATCAGTCAAATTTTCAGAGCCCTTTCCTATTTACAGGGGCATCTGGGTCGTATTTTGTATCTCATGTACTTAGATATTATTGTACAAGTCCTAGCTATTATCCCAAGCACAGTATGTATGTGAGATTCATTATCATGTTCTTTATCTGGCCCATGTTTATGCTAGCATGTACTATATTGTTTAGTCTCTTGTTTATTGGATGCCTTATTCTTTGTACTTTGTCTCGGCGGGCATAGGTATGCCTCCCATGCCACCTATATCATAGGTACTCATTCATAAATAGAGACTTGTCGCACCTGTAAGTCTCACCTCCTTCAGGTCTAGTCCTCTCAGCACTTTGGTATACCTTACATTTATCTCTCTTTGACCTCCCCTTCGGTGTCTAGTGATTGAGTTCTTACAACGTACTTTGGTCATACGATTAGCTCCTAACGCTCGCACGCTGGGGGGCAATCTGTTACACCATTTTTGGTCATCTAACCTATTTTTATTAGATGGACCCAAGTACACCATGTAAGACCAATTTTACCCTAAGTAAAATTTCATTCACTATGAAAAATAACTTAGTAAACCACCTATATTAGGTTGTTTATGGTCTAAGTAGGAAACCCCATGAGGAAATATTAAATAAATCTAAATTTGTTTGATTTTCCTCAAGGAATAATTAGTTAAATAGAATTTTAATTAATATTCCTGGTTATATTTAACTCGAAATAGGGAAATTAATTAGATAAATCATTATTTATCTTATTATTTCCTAAGAATAATTATTTAAACCTTATTTAAATAATATTATTTGTTGAATATGACTAAATCACCCATAAATAATTAAGTAAATCATTATTTATTTGATTATTACTCAACCACATCCTTAAAATGATAAATAAATCATTTATTTATTTATTATTTACAAATAAAGGGATTTGACCCAAGTCAAATTCCTTTTCCCTCCAACAAATATAATAAAATATTCCATAAAAGTTGGATCTTGATTTGGTTAATAATATTTAATTATGCACCAATTTCTAGACTAACTCAATATTTTGTTATAAATAGAAGAGTTTTTCCATTCATTCACTACCTTTTGTTGCCTAAAGCTCACTCTGGATCTATACTTTTGGTCTGACTTTGATCCACCATCATAGTCATATTTTGCTACCATTTTTTTCTGGGTTTTCTACACCATCAACAGAGAGGAATTTTAGATCTGAAGTGTTGATGACTTACAAGAACCCATCCCATTGAGGAGAACTGGTAACACCCTTCTGTGTTTTCCTCCCAGGTGCTATTAATACAAAATTCATTCAACATATTCTTGTCTTGTCTATTGGATGCATGGAGTAAATCTTGTTTTTTCTACTTCTTAATGTCTTTTGATGCATACATCTAGCTTTTTGCAGAATTCATCTTGATCACCTAACTTCAGATTTGAGGATATTGGCAGCCATATTTGTTGTTAGGGTTTTTTTTTATGCATAGCTAAAGTGGTATTTTTTCATACACTTGAAATTAAGATTCATACTAACACTCCCTTTTTCATGACAACAATTTCTTGGTTTTCCAACCTTAATTTCTCCTCAAGGCGCTGAAACTCTGTTTTCTCTGTCACTTTCTCCTTTCCCCTTTTTTTTTTGCTGATTGTATCACTCATAGTGGGTGATGAGAGGTCAATTATCTTTTTGTATGCTTTAGATGTCTCAGTGGGTATTTGAACTTCCTTGTTGCCTTCCATCAGTTTCCTAGCATGCCTAGTCATAGGCTTTCTTGCTTGAAAAATGAAACTTGCATCTTCCCCCTCAAATGCTAGCTTCTTTGCAGACTTGGCCTTTTTCAATTTATGCTCCTCTTCCCCAATGAACTCAGCTTGGAAAATGGGTCTTTCTTCTATGTCAATGGAATGAAGAATATCCTCTAGATTCCCCTTTGTTACTGGGCTTTCCTCTGTAGCAACTGTCTTTCCTTTTAATGCCACTACTTGGCTTCTAGTTACACTTTTGATTTCCTGTTTGCTAACATCTGGTTTCTGTTTTGCATCTTTGAAAACCTTTGACCTCTGTTTTGCAGGTGAGAGAGTTGGAGTATTAATAATTTGCATTTGGTCTGGCCCTTTCTCATTTTTCTTTATTTTCTTTACTCTTGCAGTTGCTTTTGGTTTTGCAACCATCGGTTTGCTTTGTTCTAATGCTGGTGGTGATGGAACTCTTTTAGCTTTAGCTTTTCTTGCAGGAGTTAGGGTTTCCAACTCAAAACCATTTATAAACAAGAAAGATGACCAATATCTGCCTATCTTCTGAAGTTCATCTAAAATTAATAACTTCATTAAACCATGATGAAATAAGGATGTTTCACTCCCTTCAGACTTTGCTTCCTCCTTATCAACCATACTTGCAAGACTCCTATGTAGATAAAAAGGTAAATCAAGTGAAATATTACCAGTGAAGTGGAGAATAAATTTGAAATGATATGAATAAACCTTGTGATATCTGCCTTCACAGGTAAAATATTTCTGAATGTTGAGAAACAATTTTGAGTAGTTATCTTTGATGCGGCTTCTAGGGATATCATTATTAAGGTCCATGTTTGTGTACTCAGGCTTAATGAACTCTTTACACTTCTCCATATCAAATTTGAAACTTTTGAACCAGGTTTCTTGACCTCTTGGTATCTCAGTAATGGCAACAATGACCTCTAGTGTAATAGACGCACTTAGCATCCCGACCTTAGTGGTTGTTCCATTGAAATTTATGGAAAATTCCTTGGATACCTATGTTTGACAACCCTGAAACTTCTCACAAAACTATAGGCAACCTACTCTTCTGAACACTTCCATCACTGCTGGGTCTTCAATTATTTCTTTCATGTCTTCAAGTTCATGCCTTAAGCAATGTACTCCTCTGTGAATTTTCTTTTCCTCTACCATGTTCTTGAACAAATATTTTATCCTTGCTTAAAAAAAATGTAACAACAACCTTGCTTGAATAATTGTAACAGCAGCCTCGCTTGATAAAACATTTATATGAACCAACCACAGGTTTGGCTGACACTCAAAGCTCAGACATTTCGAATGGAGGCAAAAGGGAATGAGAATGACTAATTAGGACAGATTTTGAAATTTAAAATGTCCTCTCATAATTGAATTATGCCTCATTCATAACCTATAATGACAATAATGACTTCAAACGTGGGTGTGTACATCGAATTTCATCATTACATGACTCAACATGCCACTATCATACCCTTTCCCAACAGTTTCTGACATCTACCAACTCAACTGACAAGAAAGTTAAAAAATCGTGCTTTCATAGCACCTGTAGTGTAATTTTTCATGTTTGTGCTACGAAACTATCAGCGCTTTCATAGTGTAAAATGAATTTTTTCAATGGGTGGTGCTACAAAATTGCGGTTTTCGACTAATTGAACAGTTTTGACACAAAAATTTTCGAAATGACATACAAATGGAAAATGATGAATATTTTACATGAAAGAAGTTTAAATAAGGCTTTATTTGAACCTTAGGATGAGCTTTAAACTATAAAAATTCTAAAACCTACCCTTGATCAAACCTGAATTGACTCCTAAAACCCAATTTTGATCCATGAAATTTTGTAACCTTGTCAAAATGATGTTTTGAATTTTTTTGGGTGATAACACTCAGAATGAATCCTTCTGGTTGTTCTATATAAAATTATTCTTCTAGATCACTATTGAGGAAAGTAGATTTTACATCCATTTGATAAACTTTGAACTGTTGAAAACTTGAAAAAACAAGACACGTTCTTATGGCTTCAAGTCTGGCTACAGGTGAAAATGTTTCTTCAATGTATATACCTTCTTATTGAGCATACCCTTTACAAACAAGTCTAGATTTGTTTCTAATAACATCTCCATTTTCATTTCACATGTTTTTGAATATCCATTATTTTCCAACAACATTTTTATCATGAGGTTTTGGAACCAATTCCCAAGTGTTATTCTTTTCAATTTGATCAAGTTCTTCATTCATGGCCTGAATTCAACATTCATATTTACTAGCTTGATTTACATTCTTTGGTTCAGTGGTGGATAAGAATGCTAGATAGCTAAGGGATCCTACAAGAGTTCTTCTTTTTTTGACACTTGATCCATTTTCTCCCAATATTTAAGATTTCGTATGATTCTTTTGAACATACCTGGATGGAGCTTTTTTTGATATATCCTCCTCTGGTGCTTCATTGGGTTCTCCTTCTATATTGTTGTTATTTGATGAGGGAAAATATATATCATCATCATCATCTTCATTTGTTGTTATTTCCCTTTTGGGAGCTGTGAGAGACTCATCAATTACAACATCAATACATTCAAAAATATTTCGAAGTCTTTTATTGTAGCATTTATATGCTTCACTTCTAGAAGAGTAACCAAGAAATATTCCTTCATCTTCTCTAGGCTCAAATTTACCAAGTTTTTCGTCATTGTTCTTGATAAAACATTTTCTTCCAAAAAATCTAAAATTCTTCACAGTTGTAAGATTACAATACCAGAGTTAATAAGGAGTTTTATCACTGTTTACACGAACATGAGCCTTGTTGAGAATATTTTCTACAGTATGCACTACTTCTCCCCAAAAGGTATCAGTAGTTCTAGATTCATCAAGCATAGCATGAGCCATCTAGTGAATGTTCTATTCATTATTTCTACCATGCCATTTTTTTGTAGACTTCCAGCTACAAGAAATTGTCTTTTTAGGCCATATTGTTCACAAAAATAAAAGAATTCATATGTTATATATTCTCCTCCTCGATTAGATCTAAGACATTTTATTTTTATATCTAATTCATTTTCAACCAAAGTTTGAAGATGTTAAATTTTCCAAATGCTTCATATTTATGTTTCAGTAAACCGATCCAACACATTCTAGAAAAGTCATCAATAAATAAAATATAGTATTGTTCTCCACGATGTAAATTTTTCCTTATAGGACCACATTAATTAGTATGTATAAATTCAAGAGGCTTACTTGATGATCATTCTTTAGCATTAAATTTCACCCTGGTTATTTTAACGAATTGGCATGATTTGCTTATGGTACTTTCAGGTAGAGTGATGTTGGGTAGATCATGAACAACTTTGAGTCTGCTATATTTTTTTATTTGAGAGAAGCTGAAATGTCTCAATATTTTGTTCCATAACCAGTTTTTTGTAGATTTATGTAGATAGCATTTCTCTTGGCCACCTTTCAATATATATAGATTGTTGGGTGTTCTTGTTCCTTTTATTATGGTTTTTCCTGTGTCAAGTTCACAAAATACACACTCTTTTGAACTAAAGACAACTTCATTTCCTTGATCACACATTTGACTCACACTCAAAAATTTATGCTTTAATCCATCCACATACATAAGATTTTTAGATTTAACCTTTTCTTTTAGAAAAAAATATCCTTTACCCTTAATGATAGTAGGAGAGTCATTTACAAAAGTAACATTCTTTAACTTCTCTAATGCATTGTATGAAAGAAGTTTATTTTTATCACCTGTCATGTGTTTTGAGCATCTGCTATCAATGTACCATTGATTTTCTTCTCCTTCTACAAATACAACTATGCCACAACTTTTAAACTGTAAGTCCTTCTTTCTCCATACCTTGGAACTTGTGAGTATCTATTATTTTCGTTGAATTTTTTTCCTGCATTCAGATTCTTCATGTCCAAAGTTATTGTAAAAAGCACATTCAATTGCATCTTGAAGAGGATAAAAGTTGTTATAAGTATTATTCTTTATTAATGTCTTGTTTCTTTTCTTTCTTGATTCTCTGGTCATGATAGTTTTGTATGCAGCACATTGAGAAACTTTATGACCAAAATTATGACATGAGAAACATTTTCCAATAAAGAAGAAATTTCTGTGATCATGGAATATTCTATTTATTTTTACCTTTTGATTGATATTCCTGTTATTTTTCATCCTTGAATTGAAGTGGTCATGCTTTACCTAGGCATTATCTTTGTTCTTTTGCCGAGTGACGAAGTGTTGTTGGCTGGCTTTAGCTACATTTAGATAGCTTGTTGCTGAAGATTGAAGAGATTCACTGATATATCCAAGACTTTCCTTTACAAGAGGAGAGTTGCACCTTGATAATTTCATCTAAGGTTTCAGATCCTTTAGAAAATCTAAGATTTAAATTTTTCACTTTCTTAATTTCCTTTCTTAGACTTACTATTTCCTATTCTAATTTCTCATTTTTCTTCTCCTTTTCTATAAGTTGTTTATTTAGAGTATCTATGACTATTTTGTTCTCTTCTAAACATATTTTGAGTTGATTGATTTCTTTAAGAAAATAATTTTCTTCTAAAGCATCCATAAAATTATATTTAGCCTCACTGGTGTCCTCTTAAAATGCCATGAGTAGTCTAATATCTTGATAAGATTTTCCATCTTCACTATTTGATAGACCATGAATATCTTCATCAGTATAATATATTTTCCTATTGATAAAATTTTTCTTATTACCTTTTAAAAAATCCTTTCTCTTCTCATTATTATCTTTATGAGGACAAGTATCAGCGTACTGAACAACTCTTCCACAAGAATTTTTTTTTGAAAGGAAGCTTACCTCTGAACTTTCCAGTGCCAAGTTGAAGTTTTTTAACAAAATTTATCTCATATTCTTCTGATAAATACCATGATCCTTCTTGTTCCTCCATTTCCTTGCCTTTTGCAGTAGCTCTAAAAGCATCTTCATTGACTTCAAATGGACCTCCTTTCCTCATTTCACACACAGTCAGAATCCCATGAAGTTGAACAATAGTAAGAGTTTATAGATCCTGCTTCTCTTCAATAGCAGATACTTTTGACTCGAATTTAGGAGTTAGAGATCTTAAATTTTTTCTACTAGAGTGGTGTCACTTATAACTTCGCCCATATTTCTCATACTATTTACTATCTCATCTAGACGTAAAAATAAACTAGCAATGCTTTCATCATTATGCATTCTGAGTTTTTCATATTGAATTATGAGATTTTGGAGTTTAGCACTTTTTACCTTCGCATCACCTTCATAGCTCATAATGATTTTGTCCCATATATCGTTTGTTGTATTTAACTGCATAACTTTGACAAATTTTGATTCAGTCAGACTCCCCAATAATGCATTGACAACCTTTGCATTGGTTTCATAGTTTTTCCTTGCTACTGGATCTTCTAGAACTTAGGATGGATATTGATAACCGACTTTAGCTACAACCCATACATCTTCTCCAAGAGACTAAAGATAGGATCTTTTCCTTGTCTTCCAAAATATTATATTGTTTTCGTTGAAGAGTGGAGGTCTAAGAGATGTTGTCCCATATTGATTGCTCATCTTAGATGATCTTCATTCTAGTGATTAAGCTTCTTCAGAAGGACCTGATCTGATCCCAATTGTTGGGAAAAATAAATAGAGTGGGGGGGTGGGGGGGGGGCATGAACCAGTATTTTCAAGAATCACAATATTTTAATTTTCTTTTAGTGATTTATATATGTGACTTCGATTAGCCCAAATAGCCTATATATGCAGACATCCTAACAGAAACTTGCATATACCCATATAATTTTATTGTTCTGATAAATATTCAAAAGAATTATTTAGCCCAGATCATCAGTTATGCATCCGATATTTAAGCAGTAAACATGTGCAGAAATAATAGAATAAATCATCACACAAGAGTGTCACACATGAATACCAAGATTTAAGGTGGAAACCCCAATTGGGAGAGAACCATTCTTGTTGTTGTCTCTGTTTTCAATATTTATTATATGGAAAACTTTTTAAAATTTTGTACTGATGCAGACTCATATCAATACACAGACACTACAACCTTCTCTCATTCTCCAGTTTCTACCAGAAGGGAGCTCCAACCCCCTAATCTCGTTTACCAGCCACTACTAGAAGGGAGCTACAACCCCCTGAATGGAGCACCAGATTCTATTGGTAGAAATATTCTACTTCCATACTGAAGGCTTCAACCCTCACACCCACTGCAGACCACATTTCATAAATTTTCACACTAGATCCAATAGCTTCAACACAACTTAGTATATACATCAACACCAATAGCCATAACCAAATCTTTAAACAAAATAGTGAGATCACTGTAACCAGAACACAGTAATAAACCCATACTTCTGAAACAACATGCAAAATCAATTTCAACCTTGATCATTTATAACATTAAATGCATACGCTACTTCACTTTACTGTAACTTGCGTGTATACGCGCTTTCATGCACACCAACCTGCGTATAGATATGTCAATATTGAATTTCTAGAATTTGTTTAGACTCAGAAACAAATCTGAGGCTTTCAGTCATACATCTTTTCAGATTTGCAGAACCCTTATTTAGTCACGAATAGCCATAACCAAAAATTTAAATAGAACAGTTAGATCACTGTAACCAGAACAAAGTAATAAACCCATACTTCTGAATCAACATGCAGAATCAATTTCAACCTTCATCATTTATAACATGAAATGCATACACTACTTCTCTTTACTATAAATTGCGTGTATACACACTTTCCTGCACACCAACCTACGTATAGATATGTCAATACTGAATTTCCAGAATTTGTTTAGACTTAGAAAAAAATCTGAGGCTTTCAGTCATACATCTTTTCAGATTTTCAGAACCCTTATTTATTCAGTATCATCAATCATATTTAATCACTCATTGATCATATTTTTACATAGTAAACTAGCAGAATATACAGTATTCAAACAACCCAGATCTACATGAAGACTTCATTGACAAACATAAAAAATATAGCAGAAATAAACTAATAAATTCTTCATCAAGATTCAGAAAACCTTGAATTCCATATGCACTTTTTCTGAAACATACCCACGTGCATACACACTTTCACCATGATGAACCAGCGTATAGATCCGTAAGCATTCAAGACTGCAAAAATTTTGAGATCAATAGACTTAACCAGATTTTTTTGGCAATATGATTCTTATGTCTTAATATGTTGTCCTTGATGGAAACTCTCTAGAAATCGATAGAGTATATGTCATCTGGAGAAGCTCAGTAGGTTGCATAAGGTTTATCAGAAGAAATGTGTAAATTGCAGTAGAAGTTGGCTAATTTTCATATTGAAGGTTCTATACGCGGGTTTGTACAGGCCTAGTCACATATACATGCAGATAAGAACGATATAAGTCACATATGCCTTTTTCTCTCTAAAATTATGATACCAATTGGTTTTACCATGGTATTAGCCCACAGTATTGAGTGTTGTGTTGTCTATTTGATTATGTCCAAGAATACCATCGACAGTTGTGTGGTTTTGATTCATGGTATTGGTAAAGGCTAAATCTATAGAAGGAGAAGAAGATCATAGTGCAATGTGTGCATGTGTAAGGGTTGTTACTCAATACTTCTCTTTGAAGTATATTTTCATTGGATGAACTCTATTTTATTGGTAGATATGAATCTATGATGCACCCTTGGATACAATGATGGATCAAGATCTCTTGACCTAAAATGACTATGTACTTGATCTATTGAAGAGATGATTAGATCTGTGACCTGACACATGTTTTCTGAAGTGAAGTGAAGAAATCTGGTTAAGTTCTATAGATCTGAAACATTATGAAAAATTAATATTTACAGATCTATAGCCATTTCATCTCAATAAAAGTGCATATATATGCGGCTTTGTCTCAGAAAAGGCGTGTATGGAATTCAGGGTTTTTTGAAGCTTATTGAAGAGGTTATCTGTTTATTGTTGTTGTATTTCTATTGTCTGTCAATGAAGTCTTCATGTAGATTTGGGTTGCCTAAATACTGTATATACTGAATATTAATGAATATGATCAATGACTGAGTAAATATGTTTAATGATGACTAATTGATTAAGGGTTTTGCAATATTGAAAAGATATATGACTGAAAGCCTTAGATCTGGTTCTAAGACTGACCATATTCTGGAAGATCAGTATTGACAGATCTATACATAGGTTGGTGTGAATTAAAGTGTGTATGCACACGGGTTAAGTAAAGAAAAGTAGTGTATGCATTTTAATATAATGAATGTTCAGGGTTGAGTTTGATTCTACATACTGATTCTGAAATCTAGGTTATTACTGTGTTTTGGTTATAGTGATCTCACTGTTCTGGTTGAAGTATTGGGTGAAGTTTATTATTGTTGATATTTATGAAGATTTGTGTTAAATCTATGTGATCCAGTGTGAATATTGATGAAACGTGGTCTACAGTGGTTCTGAGGATTGAAGCCTTCAGTGTGGAAGTAGAAGTTTCGTGCTAGTAGAAGCTGGTGTTTTGAATAGGGGTTTGAAGCTCCCTTCCAGTAGTGGTTGGTAAACAAGATCAGGGGGTTGTAGCTCCCTTCAAGTAGCATCTAGAGAATGAGAGAAGGTTGAAACCTTCTGCAGGTAGATGCCTACGTACTGATATGAGTTTGCATCAGTACAATATTGTAAGCAGTTTTCCATATAATAATTTTTTAAGACATAGACGACAACATCAGTGGTTTTCTCCCGAATTGGGTTTCCACCTTAAATATTGGTGTTCATGTGTGATTCTCTTGTGTGATGATTTATTATACTGTTATTGCACATATTTACTACTTAACTAACTGATTCATAAATAATAAGCCGAGTTAAATATTGTTTCTAAAAGTTTATCTAACAATAAAGTTATCTCAGTATACACAAATTTATGTTGGTATATCCGCGTGTATAAACAACTTGAGTTCATTAAAGTCGTGTATGGAATTCAGTAAAGAAAAATTGAAAGTTTTCAGTGAGCTCTAAATACTGATTCACCCCCTCCCCCTCCCTCTCAGTATTTTTCCCAAAAATTGGTATCAGAGCAGGTCCTTCTGAAGAAGCTTAATCGCTACAAGGAAGATCAACTAAGATGAGAAATCAAGAAGGGATAGCATCTATCAAGCGTCCTTTCTTCAACAGAAAAAATTTAATCTTCTGGAAGGCAAGGACAAGATCCTATATTTAGTCTCTTGGAGAAGATATTTTGGCTGTAATTGAATGAGGTTATCAATATCCAGCTTCAGTTCCAACAAATCGAGCTACAATAAAGAACTATGAAACGAATGCAAAGGTGTTCAATGCATTATTGGGAAGTTTGACTGAATCTGAATTTTTCAAGGTCATGCAGTTGAATACAGTAAAGGAGATATGGGACAAAAGAATTCTGAGCTATGAAGGTGATGCCAAGGTAAAAAGTGTTAAACTCCAAACTCTTAGATTTCAATATGAAAAACTCAGAATGCATAATTAGGAAAGCATTGCTAGTTTCTTTTTATGTCTAGATGATATTGTAATTTGTATGAGAAATCTAGGTGAAACCATAACTGATACTACTCTATTAGAAAATGTTTTAAGATCTCTAACTCCAAAATTCAAGTCAAAAGTGTCTTTGTAATATCCCAAAATAAGGAAAATCTACAATGTTAGGAATATGTTATAGTATTCCTAAATTGGAGATCCAGCAATATGTAAACACAATATTGAAAGAGCAGTGTTAAATTAGCTCATATAGTGAGAGAAGAGATCATAGACATATTATTAAGTTACAACAACAAAATGTATACAATATCTTGAGGAAAAAGCTACACAAGATAGGCAATAATCAGCCTCAAGAAACAAGTACATGAAATATGACAAAACACTGCTACACAAGAGTGCCCAAGCTATGACTACACAGTTTTATAAAGAAAAACTGTTGATAACATATTTCAATACATATATATATATATATATATATATATATATATATATATATATATATATATATATATATATATATATATATATATATATATATATATATATATATATATATATATATATACAATTGTATTGCTCATACAACATTGCGAGAGAAGGTCTATGCTCCCAAACACTATTTCAAGACAATCCTGGAACGATTGACTGAAATGTGCAAAATTACAAAATGTTGGAGTTACAGGGTAGTAGATGCAACTCAAGAACTAGAAATGGATGGAGATGGCTAAATATTCTACATTTGACAAATAAATCTTCTACAATGGTTCTTCCAAGTGAAAGGCTGATCCTAACACTGAATATATCACCCTCCAATAATCACTGTAATACCTCACTACAAATACCAACTGAAAATAACACAGTCACTGAGGGATACTGCACTGTAGGTGCAAGAATATGGGTTGGCCAAGTGCCAAGATCTGCAATATGCTCCAAGGGCTTCCAAACTAATCTCTCAAAGGAAAGGGAGCCTCCTCCTCTAAAAAAAAGTGATGGAAGTGGTGTTGTGAACCCTCACTGCAACACCCTGCAACACAACATTATTCTGCTTCAGAAATAACGCTATAGCTAAAGGAGGATGATTGGCCTCAAGCCTGTATGTGAGGAAAATCAGTACAACTACTTCAAGAGGCCTCTCAAGAAAGGATAAGGATTCCTAAACATGAAATCCTTGTGCTAAGCAGCACAACAATCTCAACTAAGTAGTTGCAGAAAGAAAATAGTCTTCAAGACCAAAAAATCAAATCATAAGAATAAACTTGTTATGGCTTCCTTGCCCTCCTTTTAAACATGTGTGAGCCTCCTTGCCCTGTGCCCCACTCATTACGGTTTTCTCCACCAAGGAATATTCCTCCCACTTGCACTGCACTGCCTCTACGGATGATTTCCTCCTCTCATATCTGCGTTGTTGACTTGGTCAAACTTGACCTTGTCCACATGCATCTATCCTTGTTCACACATGGGAGTGTAAAATCTAGCTGCTACCTTGATCCCTTTCCACACCATGAGGGGTTTTTTTTTTCAGATTTTTATTTTGCATGGGTCTCCTTACCCATTTATTCACCTCCTAAGGGAAATTAGAAAAATTCAATATTCCAATTTGCTGCATGAAAATTTTGGAATATTACAATCCTCTCCTCCCAAATGTTACATGTCCTCAAGCAACTGCAAGGATAGAACTTAAGAGTTGTCTCTAAGGCATGGAGACTGAAATGTGTTGGGAAAACAATTTTTCCCAAGAGGATCCTACATCCCCGAGCAATCATCCATGTAAAATGAGTCACCTCCCACCATGGCAACTCCATAAAATTCTCCTCCACCTTGAGCTCCTGCAAAGTAGGTGGGCTGAAAATCTGTACATGGTAGACAAGATAGCCTACCCCATGTTTCCTTCCTCTCCCTATCATGCTCTCAATAGGGATAAGAACAATATTAGCAAAATAGGTCATGATCAACATCAATATGAGGGAAATACTGAAGGTTTCATGTGGTGCAAGGAAGTACCAACAGTTTCCCATGTAGTTACAGTGCAGTTTCCCAAACTGCTGCTTCTAAAAATAGCATGGCAAGTAGTCTTTTAACATATGGATGGTTATGTATGTCATCAAGTCTACTAATGAATAGTTACAAGTTAGGTACAATAGCTGATCATACATGTAAGCGCAACATACTTGCCCAAGGTCATACAAGAGATGGTTGTCTCCATCCAATAGATTGGTACAAAATTGATCATGAAGCCAAATGAAAAGCTTGCCCTCTTGTGGAGCAATGCACTGCATAAAAATGGGGAGATCATGCAAATATTGTATTATACAATCAATAAGTGCAATAACAAATCTCTCACTCCCTCCTTGTTTACCAAGTGCATCAAATGTGAAGTGGTCCTGGGGACACTCCATCAAAATGTCCAACCCCCAAGGTGACAACATTGTTGGCACATGCAAATAGGCTCTTTCCAACTCATAACATCCTTCTTTGACATGCACCATGTCA
This sequence comes from Pinus albicaulis, assembly GCA_034641835.2. Lineage (NCBI taxonomy): Eukaryota > Viridiplantae > Streptophyta > Pinopsida > Pinales > Pinaceae > Pinus > Pinus albicaulis. The sequence continues at coordinate 406,737,933 of CM076580.1, read as the reverse complement.
AAGGCATCTCCCATAATGATGCTACACATGATAAGTTACTCCCAAGGTGGAAGCACCTCTTGAACATATAAGGCCAAGGAGTAGCCCCTTTGCACCATGATAGTGCCACCTCCAACTCCTGCAACATCATGCAAAGTGTGAGATCAACTCTGCCCTTGATCTCTCAACAATAACTCAAGCCAAAAAAAAATTTGCTGCCTCCTCATACCTCCATCATACCAATCATGTAGTGAAAACACGGTGAATAATGTCATATCAACACAACGCTCCCACAATATTTTCTTCTCCAAGATGCAATTATCCTGCCCCATACCCTTAGAAAGAGGATGATGACCAAACTCTTTCAAGAGCAACCAATGTAGCCAAGCCTCCTGCTTCCTAGTATCATATATTTGAAATTAGCTCTCCATCTTCTTGTTTATCATCCACACCCGTTCATCCACATGTGGGTGCCTTCCATCATGTTCTTCCTTAGCAGTCTCCCAAGGAAGACTATCATTCTCCCAAATCAGATTTTTTCTCTTGCATTTCATGGGACTTTGAAATGAAACCTTTTCAAGGATCAATTTGATCCCATAAGGACCCAAATAGGTGGTAGGAAAAAACCTCCCATCATGATGTGTATGGCTCAAGAAGTGTCCAACACAAACATGAGAGATGTTATCCATCTGAAGATGTCCCCCATCATCTATCTATTCCTCCATGAATCCATGAAGATCCAAGTGTGAGAAAGAAAGAGCCTCCTCAAACTGTTGAAGAACTTTCCACTTCATGATGTGTTGAAGTGCACCTCCAATGAAATCTCTCCATGAGATATCCTCCTCATGTAGGGCCTTCCAAAACCAAAGAGGCCTTGGATCTGCTACAGGTATAAGTTTCCCTTTGAGATGGGGAATGCTCATTGAGAAAGTGTCATATAGAAAGGAGAAAGTGTTTCTCACTTCAATATATCTACCATCAATCCTTTCTTCCTCCATTGCTTCATGAATGAAGCTTCCATTTGAATGCTCCCATAAAGAATGGGTCATCCTTCCTTCATCACTACTTTTATACAGAGCAATGCAACTTTGTTGCTCTAAATCAGTAGTATAAAAAAATGTAGTTCCCTCCATAATATTTACTTAAATGACAGGAGATGGAAACTTAAGCATACCTTGGTGAAATGTGGAGGCAAGAGTTCCTCTCTCAACTATGTTGGCTTCCTTCAATGCTAAATGTGAAGGCTGCTCCTCCAAGGTTGTGACAGTGTTGGTAAATTCTCCCTCAAGTGGTGGTGAGGGTCTCTCTTTTTCTGATCTTCCTTCCCCAAATCTCCTGATCAACCTTTGAGAAAACTCAGCAAGAGTAGACACTCTTGCATGGCTCAAATGGTTGAACCACCAAGTTTTTGCTTCACCTTCAAGGTGCAGCGCTATAATTTCTACAACCTCTCTCTCTACTATTGGATGTAGTAGGAAGAAAGCCTCTAGTTTCATCACCCAAGCCCTTGCTACACATGTGAGTGGCCCATCAAAAGTGGACAATAGGAATCTATTGCCTCTCATCTTTCCATGGCTGTAGAGGCTCCATTCTTCTTCCAGTTGAATGAACTGTGGTAAAGCTAGAGTCTCCTTGAAGGCTCTAGGTTTAGCTTGGCACTTAGCAAGGTATTCACTTATAATTTCAGATTCCAAGTGTCCTTTATGTCTCTTTTCTTCTCCTCTTTTAGAATAGGAAGTGCATGGCTCTTCCTCTTCTCGAAACCCTCTAGGAGTTCCGTTGCAACTCTTCATCTGCTTAGCCTCCTTGGGGAGGTCCTTATTGGATCTAAAAAGTGATGAGATCAATCTCATCCTCTTCATAATTCTGATCTTGCTCCCTCTTATGGATGGAACTCATAGGTTGAGCCAAGACTATGCTCTGATACCACTTTAATATCCCAAAATAGGGAAAATCTACAATGTTAGGAATATGTTATAGTATTCCTAAATTGGAGATCCAGAAATATGTAAACACAATATTGAAAGAGCAGTGTTAAATTAACTCATATAATGAGAGAAGATCTCATAGCCATATTATTAAGTTACAACAGAAAAATGTATACAAGATCTCGAGGAAAAATCTACTCAAGATAGGCGATAATCAGCCTCAAGAAACAAGTACATGAAATATGACAAAACACTGCTACACAAGAGTGCCCAAGCTATGATTTCATAGTTTTATAAAGAAAAACTACTGATAACATATTTCAATACATATATATACAATTTTATGGCTCATACAACATTGGGAGAGAAGGTCTATTCTCCCAAACACTATTTCAAGACAATCCTGGAAGGATTGGCTGAAATGTGAAAAACAACAAAATGTCGGAGTTGCAGGGTAGCAGTTGCAACTCAAGAACTGAAAATGGATGGATATGGTTGAAGATGCTGCATCTGACAAGTAAATCTCCTCCAATGGATCTTCCAAGTGAAAGGCTGATCCTAACACTGAAGATCTCACCCTCCAACAATCACTGCAATCCCTCATTGCAAATACCAACTGAAAATAACACAGTCACTCAGGGATACTGCATTGTAGGTGCAATAATATGGGTTGGCCAAGTGCCAAGATCTGCAATATGCTCCAATGGCTTCCAAATTGATCTCTCGAAGGAAAGAGAGCCTCCTCCTCTGAAAAACAAGTGTTGGAAGTGATGTTGTGAACCCTCACTACAACACCCTGTAAGACAACATTATTTTACTTCAAAAATAATGCTGTAGTTGAAGGAGGATGCTTGGCCTTAAGCCTGGATGTGAGGCAAATCAGTACAACTCCATCAAGAGGCCTCTCAAGAAAGGAGAAGGATTCCTAAACAGGAAATCCTTGTGCTGAGCAGCACAACAATCTCAACTAAGCAGTTGTAGAAATAAAATAGTCTTCAAGACCAAAAAATCAAATCATAAACATAAACTTGTTATGGCTACCTTGCCCTCCTTTTAAACATGTGTGAGCCTCCTTTCCCTGGGCCCCACTCATTAGGGTTTTCTCCACCAATGAATATTCCTCCCACTTACATTGCCCTACCTCTATGGATGATTTCCTCCTCTCATATTTTCACTGTTGACTTGGTCAAACTTGACCTTTTCCACATGCATCTATCCATGTTCACACATGGGAGTGTAAAATCCAGCTTCTATCTTCATCCCTTTCCACACCATGAGGGATTTTATTCAGATTTTTATTGTGCATGGGTCTCCATACCCATTTATTCACCCCCTAAGGGAAACCAAAAAAATTCAATATTCCAATTTGCTGCATGCAAATTTTGGAATATTATAGTCTGCTATTGAAGAGAAGCAGGATCTACAAACTCTTACTCTTGCTCAAATTCATGGAATTCTGACTGCATGTGAAATGAGGAAAGGAGGTCCATTTGAAGCCAAAGAAGTTGTCTTTAGAGCTGCTAAAAAAAGAAAGGAAGTAGAAGAACAAGAAGGATCAGGGTATGTTTCAGAAGAATATGAGATAATTTTTTTGAAGAAGCTGCAAGTTGGCATTAGAAGGTTTAGAGGTAAGCTTCCTTTTAAATGTTTTTCTTGTGGAAGAGTTGGTCATTATGCTGTTAAGTGTCCCCATAAAGATAATCATGAAAAGAGAAAGGAAATGGAAAAAGGAAATAAGAAACAGTTTATCAATATAAAAAGCTATTATACTCATGAAGATAGTGATGGTCGATCAAATAGTGAAGAAGGAGAATCTGATCAAGATATTAGACTACTCATGGCTTCTGAAAAATACTCTAGTGAGGCTAAAGATAATTTTATGGATGCATTAGAAGAGAATGATTTTCTTGAAGAAATAAATCATCTTAAAATATGTTTGGAAGAAAACAAAAGTTCCATATATACTCTAAATAATTAGCTTATATAATAAGAGAAGCACAATGAGAAATTATAATGTGAAATAGTAAGTCTATGAAATGAAATTGAGAAAGTGAAAAATTTAAATCTTAGATTTGCTAAAGGATCTGAAACCCTAGATGAAATTATCAAGGTACAATGCTCTCCTCTTGTAAAGACAGGTCTTGGATATATTGGAGAATCCTCTCAATCTTTAGCACCAAGCTATATAAATACAGCTAAAGCCAGTCTGCAACATTTTGACACTCAACGAAAGAACAAAGAGACTACACAGGTAAAGCATGACCACATCAATACAAGGAAGAACAATAAAAAACAATATCAATCAGAAGGTAAACATAAATAGAAGGTTTCATGACCACATAAATTTCTTCTTTAATGGACAATGTTTCTCATGTCATAATTTTGGTCATAAAGTTGCTCAATGTGTTTCTTACAAAGCCATCATGACCAAAGAAGCAAGAAAGAAAATAAATGAGACTGGAATAAAGAAGAATACTTATAACAACTTTTCTCCTCTTCAAAATGAAATTGAATGTTCTTATTGCAATAAATTTGGACATGAATAATTTGAATGCAGGAGAAAGCTTCAGCCAATAGAGCATATACCTTCAAATTCCAAGGTATGGAGAAAGAAGAACTTACAGGTTGAAAGTTGTGGCATAGCTTTATTTGCTAAAGGGGAAGAAAATTAATGGTACACTGATAGCAGATGCTCAAAACACATGACAAGTGATAAAAATAAACTCCTTTCATACAATGCTCTAGAGAATGAAAAAAGTGTTACATTTGGAAATGACTCACCTACTATCATTAAAGGAAAAGTTTTGGTTTTTATAAAAGAAATGGTGAAAGCTAAAAATGTTATGTATGTGGAGGGATTAAATCATAACTTTTTTACTGTGATTCAAATGTGTGATCAAGGAAATGAAGTTTTATTTAGTTCAAAAGAATGTATAGTGCGTGAACTTGACACGAGAAAAACATTAATAAAAGGAACTAGAACACCAAGCAATCTATATGTATTGAAATGTGGCTAAGAACAATACTACTTGGGTAAATCTTCAGAAAATTGGTTATGGCACAGAATATTGGGACATTTGAGCTTCTCTCAAATAAGAAAATCTAGCAGACTCAAATTTTTTCGTGATATTCCCAGCATCACTCTGCCTAAAAGTACCATATGCAAGTCATGCCAATTATGTAAGCAAACCAGGGTTTAATTCAATGCCAAAGAAGGATCAACAAGTAAGCCTCTTGAACTTATACATACTGATATATGTGGTCTTGTAAGGAAAAGGTCACCTCGTGGAGAACAATGCTATATTTTATTTATTGATGACTTCTCTAGAATGTGTTGGATCAGTTTACTGAAACACAAAGATGAAGCATTTGAAATTTTTTAGATCTTCAAAGATTTGGTTGAATATGAATTAGATCTAAAAATCAAATGTCTTAGATATGATCGAGGAGGAGAATATATATCAGATGAATTCTTTGATTTCTGTGAACATCATGGCATAAAAAGACAGTTTTATGTAGCTGGAACCCCACAACAAAATGGCGTGGCAAAAAGGATGAATAGAACAGTTCAACAGATGGCTCGGGCTATGCTTGATGAATATGGAACACCCGATACCTTTTGGGAAGAAGAAAAACATATAGCAGTAAATATTATTATTAAGGCTCATGTTCGTGTGAACAGTGATAAAACTCCTTATGAACTCTGGTATGGAAATCTTCCCACTATAAAGAATTTTAGAGTTTTCAGAAGAAAATCTTTTATCAAAAACAATGATGAAAAAACTGGTAAATTTGAACCTAGAGAAGATGAAGAAATATTTCTTGGTTACTCTTATAGAAGTCAAGCATATAAATGTTACAATAAAATACTTCAGAAGATTGTTGAATGTATTGATGTTGTAATTGACGAGTCTCTCTCAGCTCCTAAAAGGGAAATAACAACAACAAATGAAGATGATGATGATGTATATTTTCCCTTGTCAAATAGCAACAATATAGAAGTTGAACCCAATGAAGCACCAGAAGAATATCTATCTGAAAAGGCTCCATCCAAGTATGTTCCAAATAATCATCCAGAATCTCAAATTCTGAGAGAAAAGGGATCAGGTGTCCAAACAAGAAGAAGTCTTGTAGGATCCCCTACCTATCTAGCATTCTTATCCACTATTGAACCACATAATGTAAATCAAGCTAGTAAAGATGAATGTTGGATTCAAGCCACGAATGGAGAAATTGATTAGATTGAAAAGAATAATACTTGGGAATTGGTTCCAAAACCTCATGATAAAAATTTTATTGGAACAAAATGGATATCCAAACACAAGTTAAATGAAAATGGAGATGTTATTAGAAACAAACATAGACTTGTTTGCAAAGGGTATGCTCAACAATAAGGTATATAATTTTAAGAAATATTTGCTCCTATAGCTAGACTTGAAGCCATAAGAATGTTTCTTTCTTTTTCAATTTTTCATCAATTCAAAGTTTATCAAATGGATGTTAAATCTGCTTTCCTCAATGGTAATATAGAAGAAGAAGTTTATGTAGAAAAACTAGAAGGATTCATTCTGGGAAATGATGAAAAAAATGTTTGCAAACTTAAAAAGGCTTTATATGGTCTCAAACAATCTCCTCGAGCATGGTACTATCATCTTGACAAATATTTTCATCAACAAGGTTTTATGAAGGGATCTGCTGATAGTAAATTATACAAAAAAATTGAGAATGATAAACTATTGATTGTAGTTGTATATGTTGATGACATCATTATTGGAAGTAATGAAGAGTCCACGAATCATAAATTTTCTTTTATTATGTAGCAAGAATTTGAAATGTCTTTACTTGGGGAACTAACATTTTTTTCTTGGCTTACAAATGCAACAAGAAACAGATGGCATATTTTTATGACAAGAAAAAAATATTAAGAAAATTCTGAAGAAGTATGGGATGGAAGACTGCAAACCTGTGAGTACTCCAATGGTAACTGGATGTAACCTCAGTTCTCATGATGATTCTCCCACAGTGAACCAACCAGAATATAGATCCATGATTGGAAGTCTACTTTATCTAACCAGGACAAGGCCAGACATTATGCATGCAGTTGGGATTGTTGGACAATTCCAAGCTAATGCAAAATAGTCTCACCTTCAGGTTGTAAAAATAATATTCAAAAGAATGTTGATCTCACTCTTCATGCTTACACAGATGTGGATTGGGTTGGAAATGTTGATGATCGAAAAGCAGTAGTGGTGGTGCATTTTATATGGGGCCCCGATTAGTATCTTGGTTCAAGAAGAAAAAAAGTTCTATTGCCTTATCTATAGCGGAAGCAGAATATGTGGCTGCCACGTCATGTCACACACAACTTATTTGGATGATGCAGACTCTACAAGACATTTAAATCAAATGTTCACCTCCCATATCCATTCTATGTGATAATATAAGTTACATCTTGTTATGCATTCCAAGACCAAGCACATTCCTATCAAGTATCACTTCCTACATGAAAAAGTGCTTGAACAAAAGGTTAAATTGGAGTATGTTCCCTCGAAAGAACAAGTTACAGATATATTTACTAAACCTCTTCCCAGGGAAGCTTTCGAATATCTCAAACAGAAGTTGGGAGTTATCTCTGCCTCTCTAATCAAATATCTTTAATTTCAAAAGATTAAATTCAATATGTTGGTTTCATAAATAAAAATTGCGTATATACACAATTTTCTTTGCATAAAACTGCATATTGTATTTGCTGACAGAAATTCTCTGGGTCAACTTTCATAACAGTTGTGGTGTTTTAAGGTAATCTCCGTTGTTGTTCCAAGTATTCATATTGCTCCATTGTTCTTTGATATTTATCTCCTTGATGAAGATGCTTTGATGAATTTGTTGTTGAAGGTGTTAAGGATGCACAAGATCAGGGGGAGCACCTGCCTTGTTGAAAAATATGCATTGCTGGCATTCTGATTCGTTTTTTATTTATGTTATCTCTCTTAAGAATGTTTGCTCCTAATTATGAAAAATATGTCTAGCGATTCAACATGACCTCAGGGGGAGCATGGTCAATATAATTCTTGTTGTACTTGATGTCAAAGGGGGATAGTATTTTGGGTGTTTTGAATAATGGTTCTATCTGTTGTGGTCTATTGTGGTGATCAAATACCATCATGGTTTCCATAAAGTCCAAAGGGGGAGATTGTTGTAAATATGATTATTATGTCTTCATATGTTGTCCTTGATGGAAACTCTCTGGCAATCGATAGAGTATATGTCATCTAGGGAAGCTCAGTAAGCTGCAGAAGGTCTATCAAAAGAAATGTGTAAAGTCCAGAAAAAGTTGGTTAATTTTCATATTGAAGGTTCTATACGTGGGTTTGTAAATTCCAAGTCATGCATACATGCAGATAAGAATGATCCAAGTCGCATATTCCTTTTGCACTCAAAAAATATGATACCAGGGGGTTTTACCATGGTATTAGCCCATAGTATTGAGTGTTGTGTTGTCTATTTGATTATGTCCAAGAATACCATCGGCAGTTGTGTGGTTTTGACTCATGGTATTGGTAAAGGCTAAATTTATATAAGGATAAGAAGATCATAGTGCAATCTGTGCATGTGTAAGGGATGCTACTGAATACTTCTCTCTAAAGTATATCTACATGGGATGAACTCTGTTTTATTGGTAGATATGAATCTATGATGCACTCTTGGATATAATGATGGATCAAAATCTCTTGACCTGAAATGACTATGTACTTGATATATTGAAGAGATGATTAGATCTGTGACCTGACACATGTTTTCTGAAGTGAAGTGAAGAAATATGGGTAAGTTCTATAGATCTGAAACATTATGAAAAATTAAAATTTACAGATCTATACGCTAGTTCATCTTGATAAAATCACATATATACACGACTTTGTCTTAGAAAATGTGCATATGGAAGTCAAGGTTTTCTGAGGCTTATTGCAGAGGTTATCTGTTTATTGCTGTTGTATTTATGTTGTCTATCAATGAAGTCTTCATGTAGATCTGGGTTACTTGAATACTGTATATACTAAATATGTACAAATCTGATCAATGACTGAGTAAATATGTTTAATGATGACTGAATAATTAAAGGTTTTGCAGTATTGAAAAAATATTTGACTAAAAGCTTCAGATCTAGTTCTGAGACTGACCATATTCTAGAAGATCAGTATTGATAGACCTATACGCAGGTTGGTGTGAAGGAAAGCGCGTATACACACATGATAAGTAAAGAAAATTAGTGTATGCATTTTAAGATAATGAATATTTAGGGTTGAGTTTGATTTTGTTTATTGCAGAGGTCGTTTGGGTGAATTTTATTATTGTTGATATTTATGAAGAGTTGTATTTAAGCTATGTGATCCAATGTGAAAATTGATGAAACGTGGTCTGAAGTGGTTCTGAGGGTTGAAGCCTTTAGTGTGGAAGTAGAAGCTTCCTACTAGTAGAATATGGTGTTCTGATTAGGGGGTTGAAGCTCCCTTCCAGTAGTGGTTGTGTTGACGGGAAAATATGTCCGGCCAACAGTAGGGGATCTCCCCGGTAGAAAGTCCCAATTAGACTTTGAACCGTTTGGAGTAGGGATCCCGTCCGGGGTGTGGGTCCGGCTACCGCTTAAACGACTATCTCTTCGGTTTCGAGCAACCTGATTGAAACTGCAAACATACACTCATTCACACGATACAGAATACATGACTGATGTGTAAAACCAATATATGACACTGTGCGTAGCAAGGTGATAGACAGAATGCATACACTCAGGAAGTGTCGTTAGCAACACATCTATGAGGTATGCATGTAGGATAATCTGACCGCCAAAGAAACAGTTCTTTGTGGCAAGAATATCCCTTAACTCTCCGAAGGATATAACGAAATGCTAATAAAACAGTTCATTAACATTCATCATGAAGTAAATAATAAACTTGAGCATCATCAACACAATCACAGATAGCTATGGTGCATGAATGATACTTTTAAATAACACAGATTCATTAATCAGAAGATATTCTGAAACTGTACGCAGAATACACACAATGTTGTCACAACTAAACACATCATCCAATCAAAGGGGTTTTAACATGTATTGTATTTCATATATCAAGAGTATGCTTCTTCAGTTACAATGCAATAATGCCTTTCAGTCCAAAAAAGAGCAGCCCTTACAATGTTCCCCACAGGGGTATTTATAGATTCAACAGACGCACTTATGGCCTTCCGATGGTTCAGCTTCCCGTTTGCCAAAATTGCGACCTGCGACCTGGTCGCAAGTGCGACCTACGACCCAGCGGTTGAACTATGGAGGTGGTCGCGCGATTGAGGTTTCTGGAACGTTGACTTTCTTGCCCTTGAGGAAATCTCGCCAAGTCTGGTAATCTGCTGTTATAGGCGCGACAAGAGGGCTTTCCTCTTTTATTCGATGCGTACATTCTAGGGCATTCGGCACCAGAGTCTCCTTCTTCTGAGAGATCAGCATTGAGAGGGAAGCAAGCTTGGTATAGATTTGCACTGGAGTGACAAGCAACCGATTCAGGTTCTCTTGTGATGCCTCGAATTCTGGTGCGGCAGCAGCTTGTCTTACGGGCTGCAGAAAAGACTGAATTTCCTGCTCTACCTGCTCCCAGTCTTTAGTTTCATTTAGTGCCCCTAATGACGGAATGTGATGAAGGGTGTTCATGGAGTCAATACCACTGATTAGGTGATTATATGCAGACATCACTTTGTCCAGATCTTTGGACAGCTTGTCTTTGGATTGCATACTCATCCGAATTTGTACTTTGGCCTCTTGTGTATGACTCCAATCCTTCCGAGGCACATGCTCGGGAGCTTGCTGATACTGCGCTGTCCAGTTCATCATTTTGTCCAAGGCTGCCGATGCTTCCCTGAGCTGTTCGTGTTTCTACCTGGTTTCCTCTCGTGCTTCTGCTAACGGGGCCACTGTTTGTTTCAGGATGAGCATTTCCTGGTATACTTGCCTCATTGTCATCTCCAACACGTCACACTCTTTCCTGACTGCCAGTGGGACCTCATTCACTTGGGCGGGCCTACCTTGAAGCTGCAGCATCTCATTTTCTAGCCTTGATTTTTCCTGCTCTGCCGCTTTTAGCCTATTCTGTAAAGAAATAATTTCTCTGCTCATCCTAGTGACATTTTCCTCTGTGGCCGCGGTGAAAGCGGTGCCTGCTGACGCTATCATAACAGGATTAGTCCTTGTGTCTGGGACTATGTCTTTTCCGGTGGCGACCGTAGAGATGGCGGGATGGCCTTGCGCTAAGGATTTCCTTTTCTCTTGCCGTATCTTGAAAGAGAATTGGTCAAATGTCAATCTGGTCAAGTCGAAGACTTCTTCTTCTTGCTCCCCGGGAAAGTCATCAACATTGAGG